>OY728128.1:491818423-493068423 GCA_963277665.1 Viscum album
ATTATTTTCAAAAGGCTTTAAAATCATCTTTGGTTAGATCAAAATTTGATTTCATGTTTTTAAGCTCAAAAATATTTTCAAATTAATCTTCTCATTTCTTCATTATTTCTCCTGAAAATTTCTCCACAATCATATTATACTTTTCATTAATAGAATCTGAGATACCCAATTTCTTTTTTCTCAAGGATACAAAACAATGTTACTTAGTTTTATTCCCCTTATGTGACCTATTAAGTCACATATCCTTTTGTGATATTTTTTTTCAAAAAATTTATCTATTGAAGATTCTACTTTTGTTTTAAAATGAAAAAATGGTTTCATAAAAAAATAATTTACTAACATAATTATTTTATTATTTTTCTTAATAAATGGATATGAATTGCATACCTCTAGTGTTATGAAAATTTTCTTACCAAGATTATCCTTTGTATTGATCAAAATCATAATAATTATTCTTGAATACATAAGAATATTAAGATTTTACATGAATTCATATATAGCTTAAATACATTCCCACATAAATTTGATATTTCTGAGCTTCTAGAATTAATATAGTAAATATATAACATAAACATACTGAATATTTTAAGTATTATTGTCTAGTTGTTTTTAGAATTATGAATACATAGATCCATTGAAATATTTTGCAATATTCCATAATAATATTTGGAAGATTATGAACATTCTCATTCATTCATAGTATTCTATAACCCTCCCTATCATTGAAAAATTGTTCAAAATCATTGGTAATATTATGTGAAATAAAACTATATTCTATTTTAAGTGGTAGACTAATCGTTTCTATAAACCACTTTAATGACCTAACAAACACATATCCTTTGATCATGAAAATTATTTTTTTCTCACTATAATATTCCTTCATCAAATATATGGGATAAATTTATAATAAATTACACAAATAGATTAATAAAATAATTAAACATTACAGTATAGTATGCTACTCTCTGTTGAATTTAATTATACGCTCTATAGGTAATTACATATTATTATACTAATGAACATTGATCATAATTCTTTGAAAAATATCTCTTGAGGCTAAAGCTTTGAAAAAATGCAAGATGAATAAAATGTTGAGAAAAGTTTCATATATTCTAAATAAAAATATACAGGTAACCTCATAAAATTTTGATAGATAGAATTAGGTAATATAAAATTATGCATATAAATAACGATGGTGATCCACATTCATTGATTTTAATGAAATATTATATGATTCCCCAAAAAATCAGATGTTAAATCTCAATTACAAAAATAAATTCATAAAATAAATTTGTTTATCTATGATTCCTGAAATATTATATGAAAAAAATGTAACAAATAAAAAAATGTTGTTGGTATTTCATAATTTCAGAACCAATGATTTAAATAAATTATCTTCTAAAATTTGTCTTGTAATACACATTGAATAAAATTCTTCACATGTTGAAAGTTCTTATAGATTTATTTAAAACACCATTAACTTTTATATAAAATATTTCAGCATATACAGTTTCTATTATAGGAGTTATTATAAAAATATACCACCATTTTCAAGGAGTTGATAAAATTATGAAACTAATCTTCACTTGGAAAACGAAAAATAACATTAATACCATGCATGAAGTTAGTTATATGATTTAATATCACATAAATAATCAAAAACAATCATACATATATATGTACTAATTTTTTCCTTATTGGAAATCAACAACCTTTTCAGAAAACAAAAATTTGGAAAAACACCTAATTTTTTATTGAAATATTAGGTTTCATGCTATTCAAAACATGTATTTAACTAACTATATTATACTAAATAGAATATATTCTTTAGAAATAAAATATAGGGTAGTATAATTGATTTACTTAATTCAAGGAACATCTATTTTTACATTATATTCCCTTATGATATTAATTACAAAATGGTGCACATTTTGAAAAGAATTATTTGAATAAAAATGTGACTTCCAAGAAGAATAATGTAAATTTTCAGATTTATAATTTTTTTATTTCATTATTTCTATAGTAATATCAATTTTATACCTTATAAATGTAAAATTAGAGAATATATTAAAATTATTTTTATATTATATGTAAGTCAGACAACCTTATTTTGATATTTGATAAATGAATCTAGCATATACTTAGCTTTCCATTCAGGATTACACATTTAAATTTCACCTAATATTTATAAATTTATTCCATAGATAAATTATATTTTGTAAAAAAATTATATATATCACCATCTTCCATCATATAATCATTCATCTCTTCGTATGATGGAGAACCACTATTAACATCAAAACAATAAGGATAAGTCAAATCTAAATTCATATTCATAAGAGATTATTTTTTTACCCTATATATAAATACAAATTCATTTTTATGGTAAGTATTTTATAAAACATTAATCATATAGAAAAAAATACTATATGGTGAAATTTAAGAATATAGATCTTCTCTAAAACTAATGTAATCTATCGTTTATAGAAAAATATTCCCTATGTGATTAAATGATCTTCTATACTCCTTTTATGTCTATATTAGTCTCAAACTACCTGACATGATTTTTTCTAGATTCTTACAGCCATAAAAATAATATATTTTTAAGAATATTTTATGTCACATATTTTATTAGAATTATCATTATAGAAATTATGTTGTTTTTGTTGTTTTTGTTATGAAGGTTTTTTAATTAATTGTGTATCATATTAGTAGTATGAATTCACCATCAGTAATAAATAATTATTAATATCTTAGAAATTATTTTTTGAATACATTGATTTTTTCACTTGAAAGGTAATATATCCTAAAATTATTTTATAAAAATAACTACATTTGGCTGTTTCACTATATCATTGTCATACTTCACTAGATTCTCATATTTCATTAATGTTCTAATGAGGCTATTCAAAATTAATATCATAGTATGCTAGCTATCATCAATAACTATCCTCTTGTGTTACAACTCATTGGGATGTATTTCAATGGACTTCTAAAAATAATAATCATCATTAATTTCATTTCCACCAAAAGATTTCAAACCATTCCCAACTGTTGTAAAACACTATTGTATATAAGAAATTGATTGTATGTGTTTTGATTAGTTAAACAAATAATAATATTTTAGACTATAAAGTTCACTTGATATTCAAAATTCTTCCTCCCAAGTAATGTTTTGATTTTTTGGCTCTATATTTTTATGTTACTAACCATCATATAGTAACTATCAATGCCTATACTAGTAAAAACATCATCAAAATGTAACTCTATTATAAACAATAATCTCCATAAAAAATTAGTGGTTGAAGCAGATACAAGTTCACTAATTTTACGATAGGTAATATGGATACCATAAAAAATAATCCTTTATCTTTTATATGTTATTATAAGTAAATATATATTTTTTATAAAAAAATCTATTCCTATAAGGAAACTTCAAGTGGGGTGGAATCATTTTTTTAGAAACGTAATAGTTTTTCTCGCCCTATTTAGTGTGACATTCAAAATATGTATGTTATAAACAATTAATGAAAATTGAACCAATTAATATTATATAAATTAAACATTTAAGAGGTTATGAACAATCTAAGTTGAATGAAATTTATAAAACATGAATGTAGAGAAAACCTCGAAATGAAAAAAAGAAATGGGTTTATGGATGATAATATACAAAAATATTTAAATAATGTTCATTAAAGTATATAACATCTCCTATAAATGAGACTCTTCACATTTTATCTAATGTGGCTGGAGGATTAACACCTAGATCTAAGGTAATATTTTTTTTGAATAAAAATTTTTTGATCAAAGGATTAGTATCACATGCTCTTAACCCCCATATCATATTTGATATCATCAATAGAAATTCATATCCCAAGACTACATTGAAATAATATCATAAGTATCTATATCTTACCCCATATATAATTTTAGATCAGAGGACTAGAATCGTTTATGTCTATATACCTATGAATTTAAATAATACTAATGTTAATAAGTGGAAGCTCAAATACATATGACTATATTAATAGATAGGAATAGAGGAAAAATATTACAATATGAAACTTAGATCATTTATTTTGAATTTCCATTAATGATATTCTTTAAGATATTGATAATAAATAGGAACAAATAGAAGAAATTAGATACTAAGGTATTGTGCTTCTATCTAATATTGGTTAAAGAAAAAATTATTTATCTTATAATTAGCTTATGGTCATGGTATCCCCAATTCATATTTATAGATGTGCAGTGTAACTCACTCATAATAGATTCTATAGTATCATCAAGAATTGGTTTCATTTATATAAGAAATAGAATCTACAACATGATACATTACTTCATTGTAGTTTGGGTGACCTCACATTGTCCCAAAATTTTAATGTTTAGAATTATCGTGTCTAAAACACATGATTCACATGTTAATAGAGAATAAAAAATATTAACAACTATATTCATGTTAACTCCATATCATCTTTATTATATTTAAATTCCAATAAAGGGAATAATCCCAGAAAAAAGTGTGACAGAGGTCTAAAATAGTGAATTTTTAGGTCATCCTCTCTAAATATGTCCTCTCCTTCAGGGAAAAATAAGTCCAAACTAGGAATGTAAGAGATAACCCTTTCATGACAATATTTTGATTCATTGAAATATGAGACTTTGTTTTCCAATCTATAGGAATGAATAAAATCCTTGTGGTTGTTTGTATAAATTCTGATGTTATGGATGAGGTATCCAATAGACCTTTTTTGTGAGAGGAAGCCACCCAGAGAGTTATAAATAATTTCAGAGTTAGTTTCAACCGCATTAAGTTCAATATTGTTCTAACTATAAAGGGGAAGAGCTACCATCACTGCTCGAGCCTCCACCTGAAGAGAGTTTCCACTCCCAAATAATGCTGTGAAGGTAATGATAACACAACCCATGTTATCCTAAACTACAACACTGCCTTGCATAGTACCTAAACAATAGTATCCCTGACTGTTTAATTTGAGTCCCATAATATGAGGGAGCCATCAGATCTACCTACCTTGGAGATTAGTGTAAGATCCAGGGATAGGAGGTCTATTATCTAATATGGGTATGAATGAAGGTTCATCGCACTAATCCATGTGTTCTTGAGAATGATCAGTAAGTAAATATTTTATTCTTATAGAAAGATCCAAATTCAAACTTAATATTCCCTCATGAATCAATTTATTTCTAACAAGCCAGATCATCTTCCATCTCACAACTATGATCACAACTGGAACCTTTATCTCATTAATATTATTCTCCATGCCACGCTTCTAAATGTAAGGTAATTATCCTCATGTAGCTTACTGAGTATGAATATTAGTGAAGACTAAAAAGGTTTTCCATACCATGTGTTCCATTTCTCCTTCTAAAAATAAATGATTGATGGATTATTCATAGAACTCATTAAAAAAACAATACCTAGAAGGAAACAAAATAATTTTGCACTTGATTTGATCATTTTTGGACAAGAATTTGTTCTATATGTTACATAATAGAATGTTTTATTTTGAGGTTAAAACCATACACCATAGAATCTCGTACCAAATGTCAATCTCACTGAGGGTGGACACCATATGTTGATAATCCTTATAATAAAAGATTCTAAATGTAAAACCTATAAAAACACACATATCAATAATGTTTCAAAGATCCATGAGGTCAAATAAGGTATGATGATCCTCATTCAAGTCTGCTTGATTAAATTTTGGATGCACTTTTTCAATCGTGAAGATGTTATCAGGAACTAGGAATCAAGGGAAGAAAATAGCTACTCCATTCTAGTTATCATGCCCAATGTTAATATCACCTATGACAACTATCCATCTAGAGTGGTTTTATAGAGTAATTATGTTCAGGTGAATTAGATGCCATATAACATAGGAGTTACTCATAGGATCCTCCATGACTTTCCCATGTTTTTGTTCCATGAAATTTCCCTAGGTGGTCCAACCCTCTAAATCCACCAAAGACAATTTTTCATGAGAACCATGCATATCTCCAGAGGCACTTATGATATTGATTCCACCCTCCTGTGTTAATGTATTCATTCTACCCCATGATGCACAATGGTTTTTTCATCTGATTTGGCATAACATATTAATAAGACAAGATGTTTTTCAATACCTTTTATCACAGCTTTATTAATAGTGAGGGCTGAGAGATTGTGCATTATAATTGAGGTGAGTAAATTGTTCACAATGTTTATTCTACCACTAATGGATAGAAATCAATTCCTATATTTATTGATCCTCTGAGTGATCCTATCGACCACCTTGTTGAAATAGTGAATGTGAAGCCCTATTAGTGTGATTAGTGCACGTATATATTAAAAATAAAATCATCTCCTGTGAATTCCCATCTCACTTTCTATAACTCCATCATGCCCAACTATACAATGGCTTGAAAGGTACAAACTATGTTTCTCACGATTCACCACTTTCCTACTCTAGTGACTATATTCCTTATGAATGTTGTGGATTCCACATATAAATTTCTTACTCCAATTGAGGAAAATTTTGGTATTATTCACAAACAAGAGGAGGGAGACACCCTTTTTGAGATGTCTACATCAGTAAGGTATATTTTTCCTACCAGTAATTCATTTTTTGATAAGGTGATTGAGGGTGTATTTCATAATAATAAATAGGCTATGGGAATATGGGTCACCATACTTGATCCTACACACCAATTTGAAGAAGTTGAAAACCATCTCCATGAATGATATAGAGATCCATGGAGAGATGAAACACCTATAAAAATGATCATGGGACCAAGTAGAAAAGTTCATGCATGTGAGTACCCTAAGAATAAAGATCCACTTTAGCCTATCATAGTCTTTTTCCATTTCCAATTATATAACTACATTATAGACAAAAATTTTTGGTTTACATTAATAGTCGTTTCTTATGCCAAACCTTTATAACCTTGGATCGATCTAAATTTAATGAACCTATGATGGTCCTCCAAAATCCAACAAGGGAGATTCAGTGAAAGTATAAGGTTATGAATGATGACAAGTACATTGAAAGAGAAGTTTCACATACTTATTGGATGGAATTATTACATCAAAAATGGATCCTTAACCTTAGGGATGAGTACCATCATAGTAACACTAGCCATTTATGGGATGTGGTCACCTCTAAAAATCATATATTGACTTGATGAAATATCTTTTTATTAGGTCCTAACAGAACACATAAAACCAACATTCGAAAATGTCTAGTCCTGGAAATATTTCTTGGTTGAGTGTGATCAAAACATCATGGATCCCCTTCCCATCCAGAATAATATCAATAGGAATATTATCTCTATCATTAATTGTGATAGGGATGGACTCAAGAATCCCACCACTATCCTGTAGATATCCCCCTTGTAAGTGGTGATTGGGGGATGCCATTAGGGATTTAAAGTGAACTTCTTCCAGACCACACACCAGTTCATGATCATATATATAGGACCCATCCTAAATGGGGATATATAGATTAGAGATTAATCTCTTATATTTAATTCCCACGTGATCATAGGCCATGTTTAGATCTACTTACTTTAACTAGTTGACCTTGGACTTCTCACGAGCCTTTCGCTCTTATTCTAGGATCACGCTAGATAGAATCTAATTCTTGAGAGCAATATCACTAAAGATGAATTCATACCATCCATTATATAGAGAGGATAAGATCCATTAAATTTTTGAAATGATAGTGTCTAGTTCCTAAAATAGATAAGGTTTATAAGAATTCCAGAACTAGATATCATTTTTGCACCATTTGATTTATCTGTGAATGTCTAGCCATAAATTTCAATAAACTGGCTTGGTCCATAAGTTTCTCACTATATGGTAAAACCCAGGGGTTGAGGTTAAAATACAAGATAACAGAAAGAGTTTTCCTTTATCAACTCTAGTGAGAATATCAAAAAAAATAGGGGAGTGGTCAGAGATTGTTCATGTCAAGTGGGTTACCTTGTCATCTAGATAAACTGATATGGAACTGATATTTTCTATGAAACGATCAAGTCAACACCAAGTTCAATTTTTTCCTTCTATTTTTTACACCACGTAAAGTACTCACCTAATATTACCAAGTTTTCTAGACCCTATCAGGAGACAATGAAACTAAAATCTGAGATGGCCTATAGGAAGAGGACATTGTGACCCTTCTTCTCTGAGCTACCCAAAATCATGTTGATGTTCCCGCCCATGATCCATGGTAGCAATCCTGAATCAAAACATTCTAAGACATTCCATAGCTAGGCCATGGCATGTTTCATGCATTTATCATAGACAATGGTGAACAAGACAATGGTAATACCATCATAATACTTCATAGTGATGAACAAGTGAGAAGCTACAAAAAAATATATAGTAATGTTTTGTTTCCATAAAATCCAGATGTGGTGTTTTTGGGGAGCTGCATGTAAAAAAGACTTCACTTTAATCTGTCACATAAAGGGAGAAATTTTATAATGTTATTGATTTAGATAAAATATTTTATCTAGGGAGGATGTATTTTTGGACATTACACTACAGATAAAATGGGGCTTTACTCAGGTTTCCAGGCTATGAAAATTCCAGAGTAAAAAGGAATTCATTGGAAGATTTTGTGCATGGACTGGCCCCCAGAATAGTATATCCCTTATATTGGTTAGGAGAGTTCTTGAGACCTTATTAGAGTGTTTTTTAGTACACATAACTCTGGTTAGAGAGGATATTTATGTCCTAAAAGGGGTTCCACTATCATGGTGTGACACAGAAACATTAGGATACATAGCTTGGGAAACATCCATCGCATGTGGGAATACAATGTTGGTATCCTTTTGTAATGGGACCAATTCTTTGCTGCCATAAAAACTAAAACTAATAGAGGTATCCAGAGAAGATATAGAGACAACATACAATAATACACCAAAATATTTTGGTGGAAAAACTAGGAGAACACTACTGGACCCAAGAGTCCAGATTTGAGGAGTAGAGGAGAAGGGTGGGATGGTTCGGGCCAATTTCCCATGTTCTAGAATGCCACTTAAGACTGGAATAGAGTAGTTTATAGGACGTGATCGGTAGATAATTTATGTGTTTTCAACATCCATACCCCATGAGAATCTATATGTTCCCTATAGGATATAAACTACATTCTTTATCACATAACAATACAATATTGGTAGGTTACCACCTACATTCTCTTTAAGGTGTATCCTATAGTGATGAAGGAGGATATAAATCATTATATACTATGAGATATAGATATTTAGATACCTCCAATGAAAACATAACACTAATATTCCACCATGATTCCTAAAAACCACTTCCTCATCTACGAAACCATCTTAATCATTGACCCAACCTCCATTTTAACCACCCACGACCATACACATTAGTTTGTTGACTGGACTAAATATCATGGATAGATTCTTTGATATAATAGTTGTAGTACTAGTATACATTAAATGAAAGAACAAGAGACTCTATAGACCTCTATATATATATATAAGTAAAATTCATATATCAATAGATTTTTTGTATTCCTATAGATTCCATAGTAATGTTATTAAAACACATTTTTTAATACAACATAATTCATGATTTATTACATAAAGGCATACATAATTCAATTCAAGAATTTCATGATGAATACTGTATTTTTTAAATTATGTACATATAAAAATAACTTAAAACATGGTTAGAACAATATTATTTAAAAACTCCTCAAAATTCATTTAAAAATCTATTTATCTTCTAAAATTTCATGGGATAACCTGGGGATGTAAATAAGAATATTATGATCTATAAATCCTAGTAAGGGATTAATAAAATCATTGTATTTTCATAAGGGTGTATGTTTTTAAGAGGCATATCAAGGTATCATAAAAGGAGTGAAAATCAAAAACATGAACATTGAATTGGGATATATGATGACAACTTAATGGTAATGTGGGAATTTGGGAATGTGTCAATAAAATAAAATAACACATCATAAGAATAAGTCATGGATAAACACCAATACATCATAACCAAGTGTTCTTAGGATAACCTATCATGAACCATAAATGGTATTTCGTCAGATAAAAATATTACCCAATACATTGGAGTAAAATATAAATTTAGGCCCACAAGAAAAATTCATATCATGTAAATGCATAGTGTGAATCATAGATTATACAAGATAATTAAATCTTTCATTAATTTTAACCCATTATTAATAAGGTTGGATTTTATACATGTAATTTCCCAATCGATGAAGGATAGGTATGTCTAGGTGAATACCATTGAGTGTAAATGTCGATCGGTATCTACCAAACAAATGTTTGGCATTGAAAAATGTAGGATAATTTCGGCTGCATTATTGGGGTACAAATAGAGTCATGGTAGGGTTTAATGAGAGTGAAAGGTGTTTTTAATCACTTGGACATCATATGTATATTAATAGGGACTTGTAAAAAAATATCCTTATAAAAAAATTATAAATAGGAATATATATTATAAATAATTTTCTTAATTAAAGAGGTCATGGAGAGGAATCCTTACCTTCATAAGGTTCTTTTAAAATCATGAGAATGGCTTCTTAAGAGCATGGTAACACCATTGTAGGGATATAAAGAGGAAATATTATATTAAATTCATGCTCTAAGGGTTTTGTGTGAAAGTGAAAGGGAGTTTGGGTATATTTTTATAATAAAATAGAGGATAATTGTTTATTAATTTCTAAATATAGGTTTTGGACTCTAAATGATAAATTAATGAAAACAAAAAACCATACTATGGTATTTCTCGTTTTTCATAAAAAATGAGTTTATTTTATTATATAATAAGTCTAGGAACTTTTATCATTAAAATAATACCCTTGGTGATGTGTAAGTGAGTCATGCATATAATGAATTGATATTAAAAACTTAAAATATAATATTGGTGTTGTTGGATTCTATTATGGTTTATAAACATATTCAAATAACATAATAAAAATATTATATTTAACTATAAATATAGTTTTTAATTTTTACACACTTTATAGTATTTATTTCATCAAATTTGGTATTTTATGATGTCATAATAGATACCATATAATTATAAATTATTTAATTTTGACCCAAAAATTAACATGCCTCATAAAATTATGAAATATTCCCTGTTAGATAATTGTAATATGATTATCTAAAAAATAATATTGATTTTATTAATAAAATTATATTAATATGATAATTTACATTTTTAAATCAAAATCCCCATTTATTGAAATATACCGGTTTTTCTACAATAATAGTTTTATGGCCCTTATAAAAATTAATTTGGACTTTGTAAAGTAATTTTATCATTTATATTTAACAAATATTAAATAATAATAATATTTTATTTAAATATATATTTTTTGTAAAAATTGTTGAATTCATCAAAAATAGTGTCTTGATTGAGGCTATATATTTCCAAAAACTATATTTTATGTTTTGTCATATAAAAATATAATTGTTGTCAAACATATTATTTAATAATTATAAATTAATAATGATAAATATAATAATTATTATATTAAAGAATAATTTCCAATTCATACTGGTTGGGTCTTGATACGTAGCCCTTTATTACACCAACAAATTCCCAATGGTTTAGGAGTGTGATTGTGAGATATTTATGGGTTGATTTGGTTAACATGGTTTGGGCCATGATCTCAATGATCTTGAACTTCTCATACAATTATATTCACTTGGGATTTAGTTTTTGAATCTTAGAATCATCTTGGTCAAGGAAACCACCGAGTAATGTTATCTCAATCAAGAGATATATTAAGTGGGCTTCGTAGGGTATGATCCTACTAGTCAAGTTCATCACTTACATTGTCCATGTTAATTTGATATAAAAAAACCCTACATATATAATAATCATGTGATCATTGTATAAGAAATATTATATCAATGGTTATGATGTTTAATGGTCTTTAAAACCCAATATGGCATGACATATAATTGTTCAAAATAACAATAGTAGTGTGTGTGTTTTGTAATATTTCATTTCTTAATAAGGGAATTACTCATTTAAAAAGGGAATTTAATTTATAATTGTTTGGTTCATTACAATATTCCCCTATAAAAAAATTCACCCTTGAAATTTCATTAATAAATAAATATAAAATATGTTACTTAGTTTTCATAACCTCTCCAGGTTCCCAATTCACTTCCACAAACATGTGGTTCTTCCATGATACTTTTTTCAAGTGAGTTGTCTTATTTCATTGATCAGTGTCTCTATGATATAGGAACATCATATAAATCCCTATGTATGAAAGATAATTCTCAAATGGTACCACCACTAGATTCATTATATGTGAGAAATCTGATATATACTTCTTTAATAGGTATACAAGGAACATAACATGCATTTATGATAGCTTTAGTGGGAGTTCTACTCAATAGTCCACCGCTCCAATGTGATAAAGTATCTCAAAGGGTCAATGAATCTTGGAATAATATTTAAATTCTTCCCAAACCTCATAATTTTTATCCCTAATGATATATGAAGGAACACTTTATCTCCAACATCCAAATACGGGTCTTATAAATGAATGTTTACATAACTTTTTTATCGTCTTTGTGCAGAATCCATGTGATACTAAATGGTTTGAACCTTCTATATAATGTCTATGATTAGGTAAGGTCCCATCATATTATTCCATCTAGTATAATCTCATAATGCTAGATTATAACACCAAATCTCATACATGGCCTCATAAGGTTCCATTTAATTACTATAATGGAAACTGTTGTTATATGGGAACTCTATAAGGGGAATGTGATGATCCCAAAATCCTTGTAAATTGATTTAAAATTATCTCAGAATGTCCACAAGATTTTGTATTACTATTTTAGAATAAAAATATGTCTGAGGGTAAAAGGAAGAACCGAATCTCAATTATATATCTTACTTAAGTATTCTATAAAACCTTTGTTTAAGTCTTAGATCACAATCAAATACGATGGAGAGTTGAAATCCATGTTGTCTTGCCACTTTCATTATGTACATCCTAGTTAGTTGGTAATGATTGAAATATTTATTAATATAAATGAAATTTACTGACTTGGTAAGGTGTTTGACTACAATCCATATTGAATTATTTCTCTTAGGGGTTTTGGTGAGTCAAATGATGAAATGTATGGATTTATTTTTCCATTTCCATTGTGGTATGGGAAATGGTTTCATAGTACCCTTATATAATTAATCCTTTACATGTTCACATACCAAACATCATGATACAAATTCTACAATCTCCCTCTTTATGTTATCCCATCAAGATTTTTTCATCAAATCACTATACATATTTCTGGTTTATGGATGAACTGATAAAGGAGATCTACAAACATCATCCTGAAGATCCCAATTAAGTTCTAGATTTTAAGAGACACATATCTATGTTCTAAATCATACAAATATATCATTATAGAAGATAACTCTTGAATATTTGCTACATTTTTCTATATCCCCTCAGCATCCTTCTTATCCACCTTTATCCTCTCAAGATTTAATTGTTAAGTAGTTATTTAATTATGGTTAGATGAATATCCTTGTATTATTCCCATTTCCATCCTCTATATATCAATGAAAATTAGATCCCTTATAGATTTCATCAGGGATAGGGTTCTAGAATCGTTTTTACTCAGAGCATCTTCTACATTTTTCACTTTCCCTATATGGTAATGTATTTAACAATCATAATCTTTTACTATATCTAGACACCTTTATAGGGAAATATTGACCACCTTTTGTGTGAATATATACTTTAGACTTTTATGATCTGAAAAAATGTTACACTTCTCCACATATAGATAATATTGGAAAAACTTCATTGTATAGATCGCTCTAGGTAATTATTAATCATGTGTTGGATAGTTTTTCTCAAGTAAAATTATTTAGAGGGGGTCGTATGATATAACTTTTTAAATTTTTATGAATACACATACAAATACATTTTTTAAAGCATTTACCTATATCAAATATCCTTCCCCACTAGTGGGTATTATGATCATAGGTGTAATGATTTTCCACTTCTTCGAAACATTAATGATTTCTTCACATTCATCATTACATAAAATCATGTCACACATAAAAGTTATCTTGGTTAGTGGCGTTTAAAATCCTGAAAATTTTCACAATAATTGATGATAACATCTAGATAATCTAAGAAAACTACATATTTCTATTATAAAGGTTGGTCTGGGAAATCCTTCAATTTCCTCTATTTTTGAGGGATCAATATAAATCCATTTTATAGTGATAACAATCCATAATAATATTACTTTCTATATACAAAACATTCATTCACTATGAATTTCATAAATATTTTCTCTTCACAATATCCTCCATATAGAATCCAAATTCTCTTCATTATCCTCCATGATTTTGGAGTAGATAATAATATTTCCTATAAACAGTACCAAAAATTTGTCAAGTTAATCCCTATATAATATATTCCTTAAGTCTATGAATATTAATGGAGAATTAGTTTTTCCAAATGGAATAACTAGGAGCTCTTAGTTCCTTTTACATGTTTGAAAATTAGTCTTTGGAATATCCTCCTAATTCAAAATTACATGATAATATCTCATTCGAAGATCCACCATAGAGATGTACTAGGCTCCACATAGCTGATCGAACAAGTCAGAAATCCATGGAAGAGAATACGTGTTCCTTGTTATGATTTTTTGAGCTCATGATAATCAATATAAATGTGAATTATCCCATAATTTTTCTTGAAAAAGAAGACTGGTGAACCATAGCGTGATGCACATGGGAATATAAAACCTTTATCTATATTATCATGTAGTTGATTATTTATCTCATCAAGTTCAAAAATGTAAATACTATTACATATTTGAAAAGCTTCAGGTATGTGTTTGATCTAGAACATACCCTCTCATCTAAGAGTAAAACCAATATATTATTTAGAAAAAACATCATAAAATTACCTTTTAATGGGAATGTAATCAAGGATTATTATTTCTAGGTCCCAATTATTTGAGTTAGATATGATTACTCTCAATGAAATAAGATACATTCTTGAGATGATTATTCCATAAGAGATTAATCATTCTTCTTGTACTTGTATAGAATAGGAGGGTGATTTGAGATATAAATGGTGATTTCCTTCTCTCGACGGTTTATGATTTATCTATACAAGGAAACCTAACCCATACCTAGAATAGCATAAAATTAGACTATAGGGAGTATGTCAAGGATTTATGGGTAATTCAATGAGAATATATTGATTGGGGAGGAATTGAAATATACATATTCAGTAATTTATCCATTTTTCATCATCATCGATTACTCAACATCCATGTATTGAGGTGTATTTTGAATAGTTCAATTAAACCTATGTGATATAAGATAATTATTTGAAATATAGTTACATGGGACATTAGAATCTAATAAATGGATGATAATTCATCCTCTCATTGTTTGATTATGGTTATAATCATTTAATTCATCTAAAAAGGCTTAGGGATGGGAATTAAAAAAAATAGAATATAAAAGGGAAACTTTGAAAATTTAATGGATAACCAATAAATTGAATATATTCCATAAACTATGAATTTATAGGATTCAATGTATGTTATTGATGATAAATTTCTTAAAATTAAATTTTAATGGAATTTTTTTCCTTTTATAATGGTTAATATAGATCTTGTGAATTTACCAATGAATATCTTCTAGAAGTGTCAAACTAGGTGTGCAGTAAGGTATATTTTTCATGTACTACGTGATTTAGTTCGATAACATAAAGGAAACAAGGGAATGATGTAATTACATAAAAAAATACATAATAATCAGAATTCAAGGCTAACTTCCAAGACATCATAATATATTTTTCTAAATATAACATGCCATGTACATTACATGGAATCACTTGAGATAAAATCACTACCCAACACATCATAGGGAAATATAATTATTTTTCTACTTGTCACTATTATATTAGGTATATGCATAAGTATTCCAAAAATATAGTACACCATAAGGATATATTTCAAGACTATTAATCCAAAAATTAATAATTTTGGGTAATATACATGGTTTTCCACAATCAATGAGGGACAGATATATCATTTTGAATACCCTTTAGTGATAATGGAGATGGGTATTCACTACAAAAATGTATGACATAGAAAACCATTGATAATTTTGGCAGCATAATGGTGCTACATGAAGATTTTTGAAAGGGTTAAATGTTAGTGAAAAAGGATTATTAGCACTTGGGAAAAATAAGGATAGTAATAGAGATGCATAAAAATATATTCAAACATGAAAAATTAGAAATTAGAAGGCATAATATAGAGAAGGCTCTTGAATAAAGAGAACCAGATGATCCCTCGCCTTGAGAGGTTGATTATAAAAGTTTGGGAAGATCTTTTTTAGAACTTGAGAACACCATTTGAAGGCTCTATATATGTAATTTCATAGTAGATATGTGATATATATATTTTAGTGAAGTAGAAATGGAGGCTCAGTGCATTTTTATAGAAAAAGAGAGGATAATTATCTATTAATTCTAAAAAATGGGTTTGGATTCAATATGATAAATATATCAAAACCACAAACCATACATTGGATTTCTCACATGTTTTCTTCAAAAGAGTAGTGGATATCATATTTTGAAAATGATATTTACCGAAATCCTAAAAATAATATATTTGGTGTTGTGAAAGTGAGTAATGTTTACAAATAATTGATATTAAAATAAATAAATAAAATATAGGTTTTGGAGGATTCATTAAGGGTTTATAAAATTAATAAATCAACATAAAAACATTATTTAAAAGTGGAAAAACAATTTTTGTTATGGATACACATTATTGTATTTATTATATAAATTTTGGTTCTTTTTTAATTCATATTACATACTACATAATTATTCCATATTTAATTTTTACCCAAATTTTTTTAGTCTCATAAAATATTTAAAAATTCAGAAGTAGGATAACTCTAACATTTTGATTTCAAAAATAATACTTTTTTTATGAAAATAATTTTCTAAAAATGAGAATTTACACTTTTAAATATTACAACACCATTTATTGAAAACTACTTGTTTTATTGATAATAACAATTTTATGACCCTTATAATTATTACAGTTGAATTTGTAAAATTATATTATCATTTATATTTAATGAATATTATTAAATAATAATATTTTTTAAAAAATATCAATTATTTCTAAAATCTCGTGAATTCATTAAAATTATTATCTTGATTGAAAATATATATTTCCCGAAAACTCATTTTGTGTTTTTCCATATCAAAAAAAATTATCAAACGTATTATTTAATCATTATAAAGTAAAAAAAACTATAGTTATTATTTTATTAAAAATAAAAAATATATTAATATTCATACTGTTAGGTTTAAGATATGAAATTAACTGACCCATGTTTCCCACTAACACTGGTATCCAACTCGATCTTCCACATACCTAAATATCATTCTTAATCTTCACAAGCAGTCGACTATGACCTAGGATCGAACCATGACCAGTGGCGTTGATTTCTCTGAACCTAAAATATGATATATGACTTATATTGATGTTAAAAAAATAGAAATATTATGGCCCATAATCAAATAAAAAATTGGTACAAAGAAAAACAAAAGATCATACCCATTGGTAGATGGCCAATAAAACCAAAAAGGGAAAAAAATACCCACCAACCACTATCCCTTGTTATAATGTTGTAAATGTCTTACAATATCACCACCAAATACCCATACCCATTGGGATAAACATTAATGTATTACTAATTCACTATCCCTTTTCCTTATCAAAAAAAATAAAAGGTCTACACATCCCTAAGGTAATATACATGGTGTCATATAGATGGGTTAGTGGGATCACACCAAAGTGTTCCATATAAATTCTTTTTAAAATTAAACCCAAAATACTAAATTTAAAAAACATTTTAGGATAATAATAAAAAAATTATATTAAATTCATGGTAAACCATTTTTTTCTTTTCCGTAGTTCTAAAAAAATATAGGTAAAATAGTTTCAATTAATAATTCATGAAATCATTTTTATTATTCTAAATGGGTAGATTAGTGCTAAAATATTACAAAATAAAATCCCATGAATTTCCCACAATAAGGGTCACTGCATGATGATATATCTAGATCCCTTATACTATAATGATTAGTGCACATTACAAGTCCCTAGAACCCATGGATCAAGGTCTAAAGAATAGAGTAAATCCCTAAAAAGTGAACTCTCTTTCAGTGTCATGTAATTCCATATGTTCTATTGCATCTCAATATAGGAGTAGGACTACACTCCACAAAACAAACCACCTATAAAATTAAATATAATTTTCTCAATAATACACACTCCAACTATGTTTCCAAGGATTCCCATGTGAAAAATTTCAATTCATTTAAAATGGTTTGTCAAATTTAATATATACCATTTCAAAAAACCATATTTGATAGTAAAACATGCTTTGATAACCTGTTTTATAATCCATTTCAAAAAAAATTAGAATTACCATTAATTTTCCAAAATAAGGGGAAGCACATATTTTCATTAAAATCCAAATCATACACACAATGAAAAATCATTTTTTCAATTAGTAATTTTTTAAAAAAAATAATAGAAATCAATTTTTCAAGTAAAATTCAATAGGGATGGAGCAATCCACCTCAAACTCTGGTTTAAAGATACCTAAAATAGGATCTACACTCACCAAGAAGAATATATAATAATATATATATTACCTAAGATCAATTCCCACAACTCAGAATAAAATTAAATACGTGAAACCGTTGATAAATAGGATATTCTAGTACTTTCCTCATGGGACCCACACAACACATCAAAATCAACATTGTGTTCGGAAACAAAAATATTAAAAACAACTGATCAAGAATTAATTGGTTTATAATAATCATCACATGATCAAGATATCCATAAATCTATCCTAAAAATATTTCCTCACTAAGAGAAATGTTGTAACAAAATGGTCAGTTCCATGAAGAGAAGAAATTTAACTAGAAAAGAAATCAAGAATAGAAAAATTCGATCTAGAAGAGTTGAAGACTCCCAAGTCATATAAAATATACTATGGTTTTATCTAGGGATGAAAAAAGTAAATTATAGTATATAGAACTATTATATGTGATAAAACATTCTGGGATGAATGGATTTACGTCGTAAATTCAAAATCGATGTCGTAAATCCCATATTTATGACTTCTATCTCCCGTAAAGATAGTATGCTAGAAAACACATCTCTTAGGTTAAATTTTATCCTAGGATACTATTTTATGATGTAAAAGTTGTATTTACACAATATGGTGATTACAAAATCAATATGTTTTTATGGCATACACCCCATGACTTATTTACATTGAAAGATATAGTATTAGGATGTTAAAACATCCTTCTAGAAGAAACAAACCCAGTATCTATTAAATTTCTCCAAAAATTAATCTTGATTTCCCCAAACATGATAAATTCACTAATGATCATAAAATAGATCATATCATTTATCAATTATGGTATAATATCCCCCCCACAAGACATTTTATCATTGGAATGTGATATAAAAATAATGGTGCTTTGAAAAGAGGTGAGATCACTGATCCCTTACCACATATTTTCTCTCCCATGTCTCGTGATAATATAATACATGTCATCATAATATTTTTACCAATAGAATAGGCATCCCATGAAATAATTTCACATGAGAATAAATAATATCCACAATATTCTCTACAATTAAGACATATGCATCAAAATTAATCTCTTCCCAACTCTGACTGTGAGAGTTATCCGGATGGTAGTTTTTAGGGCATAATATGTGTGAAACATTATATATACATATCAAATAATACCTAAATTTAAAATGATAAGGATCCTCACCAAACAAAATTGAGACCTAATTTAGAGAAAAAATCTCAATGCAAACTTTCCTTCTTTTCCAAGATGACAGTGACCTAAATGAGGAGAGAATTCCAATAATACTCCATCACCAATGGGTAACACCAAAAGATTATGATGAATATCTTCACATGATTGATGTTGACTCTTCACTATAACCAGGTCTCAAACTATACCCATAATCCTCATTAACATTTCCTTAAAGAGACTTAGTCCCTTAAGAGTGGCATATCCCACCTCTATTCAACAAAGAGGTGAACTGCATAAGAGACCATATAAAACCTCAAAGGGATCCTTTCTTATCAATTACTTGTAACTATTTTATAATAAAACTCAATAATTTATTTATGGTTATACAATTATCCATCAAAATCCAAGATGCATAAACAAATATTATCCTCATGGATCTGAATTAAATGCTCTATCTATCAATCTGTATATGGATGGTCTATTGTACTCAATCAATCCTGGGTCCTCAACACCTCATGTAAAATCTTAATTAATTTTAATTTAAACCTAGGATATTGATTTTAAAAAACCATATAAGTGATCCCACATAACCTCATAATCTTCTATACATATACCATACATTTATCTTGAACTTTAGTGAAGCTGATAGTCATAATAAAATGGATGATTTATAAATATATCAACAACCTTCTTGATAAGATTCTACCCTTTGAGATCTCATGGTTTTCCAAAAATAATTTCCATAGAATCATCTCCCCATTTCAAATTTACACTAAATGTGGTTGGATTATACAAGAATGTTTCTCAATATTTTTATTTTTATTTTGTCTTCTATAAAATTTGGACATAAAATAAACAATTTATTTATTCATCCCCATCAACCAAAAATAGTCTCTCATGTCATAATAAAAATTAATTGTTACTAGATGAACATCCCATGAAGAAATATGATAGTCATAAAACACTAAATCCCCCACATATTCTAGGATGATAAACTAATCCCCCACATGGAAAATACCATATGATTGGACAGACCAACTTGAAATAGTATACCCACTATTTAAGGTTAGCCTTATTCCTCTAGATTATTCATCATGCTGCTAACCCCATAGAAAAAACATATGGATAGATGATGATAATCGAAAACTGGTCATAACTATACCTAAACCATCATCATGCACATTCAGATGATATTAAATGAAAATTCCACTCAGGTTCAACTCTTATCTCAATTATAAAACAACATGTGGTAGAACATTTCTATTGAGAGTTTCATCAATGAAATTTTCCTTCTCAAGGGGTAGGTGATTTCAAAGTAAAATTTATGATGATTTTTAAGCCATAAACCTTATATGATATTCAAGTCCAACTAGGATAATATATATCTCTAAATCTTATGATCATAATATATTGTGATCCTCTCACCAAAAATACAATACCTATAATACATAATAACATGCAATACTATGAACTTGATACACCGTGATTGGATAAATTATTCTTCTATAGACAAAGATGCTAATATTCATAGTCCATAACATGATCATCTAACATTATCATGCAACCTAGAATAGTATCAGAATCATCAAATTACAACACATACCTATTATGAAGATTTGGTATGATAAGAATAGTAGTAGGGGTCAATAAATGATTTAACTCATTGAAAGAATACTGACATTTCACATCCCATGTGAACATCACCCCTTTCATATGAAGTGTAGTCAATGGTTATTCCTTCATCAATAAATCCTTGACAAACCACTGATAGTATTGATCCAGACATATGATTCCTCAAATCTCTAAGACATTCCATAGTTCCTAACATTACAAGACAACTTTAACCTGCTATGGAATGACTGATAGGCCACATTATGAAATAAAATGGCCCAAGAACCTCACTTATTTGAACTAGAAATTTCAACTTGAATTCTTTCAATAAATACAGTGACTCCTCAATATCTGCAAAACTAGATTAAGATGGTTTGTATACCCATGATGGTATCTCAATTAAAATATAATACCATCAATGAATACTATAAAAAAATATGTTTACATACTGATTAATATATGTGTAATGTCTCAACCTAGCTCACCACTATGACTTTGGCCAGACCAGTGGTGAAATAACATCAAGTTTTCATCCCCTTATGCCAGAGGCTTCTGATTGGTAGTGAGGTTCCAAATAGGTGATAGTGGAGAGACTATACACTGATGTCATATTAGTACATCAGTGTATTAGATAATAAATAACAATAAATAATGGAATCATTATAATAAATGGGAGACAAATATCAGCAGAAGAATAATACATCTGCAAAAATGTAAGATGGCCTACACTAACTCCATATAATGATGCATGTTATGTCATGTGTTACTACAAGGTACATGTTGTACAAAATAACATAAGAAGGAAAAAATAAAATGGTAAACTCCTTGACCATCCTATAAAAGAGGATATTCCTATGCTCCCTAGATCTTATGAACAAATCACAACACAAGTAATGAATCCAAGGACCTGTGAGAAAGAAGATCTACTTAGGTGCCAAACAATGCTTGAATAGGGTGTGAGATAATAATTTCAGTAAGATAGCACCCATAGTGTTTAGACCAATCCATTACGTTATATATAACTTAATGCAGTGAGAATTTATAAGCATAAAAGTAAATAATAAGTGAAGAATAAATAAAAAATAACCCACCCATGTTCATAGGGGAACCTGGTGGATATAACTACATTCCCACACTTCTAGGTATCTCATTCAGTGGGGTGATCCTCCTCCATCAAGTCGGATCACCCAAATTGGTGGAAAATTCTCTTTCCAAGGATCAATCACTCGTAAAATACCATAAACATACTGCATCATACCTCAGACTATCCAAAATATATCTCTCAAGAATAACTAGAATTTTACCCTCATACATCATGTGGCTATGCATCTAGCCCTCATGCATTTGACATAATCATACATTATGCACTCAGGCATTCAATACCTGCGCACCTAGCCCTCAAGTGGTATGAAAACATGCATCAATACCTCATTAAAAAACACTAGGGATGATTCCTCAGACAACCCATATAACCAAGTACTCTACGCTCGAGTATTTGGAACCTCTACACCTTTCTCTATGGCATTATGGAAAAACTTTCACCAAGCCATCAGTCATCCACATTAAACATGAGTCGTATCCATACAAACTCAACATGAAAAATTGTATTACACTTTATGGTATCAATCACATTGATATCACATAATATTAAAAGCTATGAATAAAAATAAAAATTACATTATCAAACATTTCTGATTTATCATCATAAGACACAAAGATAAATTTATAAAATTTACCATATTTCAAACCAATTCATTTAATTAATCTAATTTCATAATTACCATCATAATTATATCAAACATGATTAATTAATAATTTTAACCAAATGTTGTCAATATATTAATTAACCAGTTCATCCAAGGTGACTCTACCATAACCAATCACATAATTTATTATTATTCCAATTTATAAGTCTAATCCATCAATAAAACAATTCATATAATTTATTTTAGGTCTTTAGAGTCATATATACAAAGTTTTAATAATGTTAAAGGAATGAAAACCTATTGGGTGGTTGCAGGACTCTATCTCTTTGCCTATGTACCCAAAGGAAATTAATGGTGGTTAGAAAAATTATGATTATATTATAACAGGGATTATTCAATTTACATGGTCTAGCCTATAACATTTTGATGTGATCATGCATATCGCAATTCCTGTAAATAATTGTTTTAAATAAAATGGGATTTAGTTTATACCGATTCATGTGCCACAAAGAAGTAAAAATTGTGTGTTACATATGGTATAAGACACATATTTATATTCATAATTTAATATATGAGTAAAATTCCTCTCATGAATATCATTAGACAAGGTCAAATAAGTTAAATCATTATATTTCATTATAAGAATTTACTTATTCATAATAAAAAGGAAATTTCATTTCTGTACCTTAGATTCATTCCATTTAATGACATTTGATTCATTTTAATAATGGAAAATAATTTAACATGGATCATGAGGATCTTAGGAGGTGCTATGGTCAACTGGGAAACTACATACATGGTTAATCCCATTAACAAGGCAAGCTATTTTATTAAACAAAAAAGGAAATTTATTTATTGATGTTCAAGTGAGACTTAGAGGGTGTCATTGAAAAATGGGAATTCACCTATATGGATAATTCCATTTATTAAATATTTTATTCCATTTATAAAATGGTCCATGTACATAGTAGGTGACATTGTATAGGGGAAACTCATTTCATGATGTCAATGTATGCCAATTATCAACATGCTATATACTAAAAAAATAACATTAATTCACAAAATGAAAACATAGGCAATATGGAAGGCATGAAATAAAAGTATAATTTCTACTTTTTAGCTTGAGGACAGCGTACCTCCATTGGAGAGTTTTTATTATCAAATCATGTCATGTTTTATAAAACAATTCACTTATTGTATTTAACATTTTATTCATTAACATTATCAATTCACAACTAAGAATCATTAAATATAAAAACCATAATGAATTAATTAAAATATAAGGATATTGAGATAAGTAAATTAAGTAATGAATTTATAAAATTAAAGGGAAAGGAAAGGGATCCAAACTCTATGAATACCAATATGAACACTTAGCACTAGATAGTTTGATCAGTGAACACATGAAACCACATGAAATGGTTCAACGCACTACAAACAATTCCAGGAACTCAAAAACACTGCAAAAAATATTAACACACCCATTGAAAATTACCATCACCTCAAAATATATGAAACTCATAAAATAAATTAAGTGACAATGAATAAACAAGGAAAAACTTATGCCAAATTGATGACGGTGGATCGAGATGATCCAAAACTCTTCTCCTTCTATGGAATTTTCCAGAATATGATCCAAGTAGCCTCAAGACGCATTTCACATAACCAATCAATAAAATAAAACTTAAAATTAGTCACCACTTATCCCTATGGTTTCTAACACACTTTACCAGGCTTAAATAGAGAGAAAAACTACCCAAGCGAGGGAGGAGATGTGAGAAGAGGACCATACCTCGAGTATTCGAAGGGAAATTATGAAGGAAATGAAATCAGTGAGAGAAGAGGGTGTCTTGGAGAGGGGTGTGTCATTACTAGATGGAGTGGGGGAAATGGGGTCATGCACTAGAGGGGATGTGTCACACAGGAGGAAGGGGGAGACCACTTGTGTCTCTAAAAAACTATCTACCTTATATATAATAATAATAATAATATCAATAATAAACATAATAATAATGTCATTATTAATATTACTATGAAACCATTTCATTATTTTTTATTCTCCATTTGTTTTTCATTTAAAATATTTTCATTTAACTTTAATTTAACTAATTAAATTTATTTAAATAAAACAAATTTAAGTGTTCAAACTTGTGAAATTACTATCTGAAGCTATATTTGTAAAACAAACTTTCCATTTGATGAAAAAATTAAATTTATTTGGTTTTTTTTCTGGTTCAAAAACATGGGACATTATAACCTTCCAAAATTAGAAATTATCATCCATAAGAATCCTTCAGGAATAATGAAAACATAACCCAACCTACAGGGGCCCTCAAGTCTCATTCAAAAGGTCATGGTGCATTTCCAAAATCCCAAAACTCTTTTCAACAGTTCATAAACACACATAACATAAACTATCAAATTCTGAGGCAACACTCATTTTTCAACCAAAACACTGATATAGAACTTACCCAAGACCATTTATCTAGAGAAATGGTGAATTCATCACCTTGTTAAACATCTGGATAAAATTACTTCCCACCATTTTATTTAACATTATAAATGGGAAAAATTATTAGCCATGAAACCTTACACCATCTGAATTTCCCACAAGACATTATCTTAAGCATTCTAGGGAGACTTATCACATGATTTGAAAAATGATTAAAATGATTGATACACCATCTACCTCAAATACCATGTTGATCTAGATATTCATGAAAATTACTCCCCAACATAAACTACACTAATCTCACCATCCAACATGCCATAAATGGTCCTTCACAGACCTCTCCACTGAAGAAGAGAGAAAAGAAGTCGAGCCACTCTAGCAGACCATTTAGGAAGATTCATAGTTCATACTAACAGTGTTTTACCAACTCAACAAGGCATCTTACATTCACTATGAAAATGATCACAAAATTCCCTACCTACCTTTTGGTTACATTCCATGGTCAAACAATAACCTCCAATCTTGACGATAAGCCTAAGATAACCTCAAATTTAAATTAATAGAGAGTAAGGAACTAAATCAAGGTAGTCCATAATCTATGTTTATGACTAAGAAAAAGGTACAAATCCAAGATTTACGTATAAAAATAACAAATGATCCCTAATCCGCATCATCCTGGTGATCAAGTGAGAAGAAATGAATGGTGTACAAGAGTTCATCCAAGGTATTCTTATACGGGAATGAAAGGGTCACTCAAGACTAACCAAGCCTCAATAATTACCACTTGTTCAGCGTAAAATACTAGGAGACCATATAATCCACCCTAAAACATTTAAACTATAGTTTGGAATAATGCCAACACTCTATTAATATATCAAGGAAGACACACAGATAGGGGAAAATTTCATCACTTTGTAGTATACACCAACAAGATTTAAGGATTACCAAGAAAATCAGTCAAACCACAACTGGTTGACTTCTAATAGGAAACTAGGCTTCACCTACCGATGTTTCCTCACAACTAATCACAATGAATTTTCCACTTGAGTCATTATGTGATCTTTTAGGCTTAACAACTGAAGTCATCCAGGACTAATGGTGCTTCAAAAACGTTGAAAATGGCTAACTATACTAGATTCATGCTACCGAGAAAGAACTTACATGATTTATAGTTGTAATCCTCAAATAAATTCATGTAGAAATAACCATTTTAATTACCCTGTTTTTTTATATCCTCTCTACATAAAAGTAATATTTTACAAAAACAATCATGGTGCTCTTCCAAGACACAAACACAACATCAAATCATCAGACAGGGAAACAAATCCCAAACTGAATGACATGTAAAAACACCTGAGTCTCAAGATAGTCCTCATGATCATTAGGAAAACCCTATTTATTAAATGCTTAAGTCACTCTATATGGAGATGAATTGAGACCACAATCAACATATGAAGGCTAAACTACTTTACCAAACTCAACCAGTATGTTGCATAAATTAACACTCAATGGTCACAGTGTATTTGAACAAACACTTCCCTAAGGTTTCAATAGAAAATTGCATGGCCTAGATACTAACCATAGGTTGTCTTACCTTTTCATTCAAGTATCAGATGGTATGTAAATGATATTTAAAACAGATTCATATTTCCCCATAGGACTGTAAATAAACTAGATAACTTCTGAGGCACCCAACGTAAAATAAAGGGTCATGCAACCTAAAAAGTAAACAAACATGCACAAGGAATGTATATCCTACTGAAAAATAGCATTACTCGATGCTCATGCCTATAAATAGGGTCAATGATACCATTACCACCAATCCTATAATGGTTTAATTTAGAAATAAAAGGGGGTATGACTAGGGATGACAACACCAAAATGAAAATATAAAATAAAATGATCACATTTTTTAGAAAGTCACTTAATATTGAATGGATCTACCTACCCTTGGATAGACCCTTAAAATATCAAAATAACTGACCATATCTCTAGGTCATGTCAAGGAAAAAATCACAAAGCTCGAGATCTGGCTATTTTTTCCATTGATAAAAAGAGAAGAAGACTAATGAATCCTCATACGGTTTCATTCTAAGGAAAATCAATGGGAAAAGCTCATGATACCCATACATGAGGGTTTAAATGATGAAAACCTATATAGGTTCCATTTTATGGCCATTACATTTATTCAAAATTTATTCATTAATCATATATAATGTTTAATTAACACATCACATAAAGTCAGGAAAGTATCAATAATCTTCCTTTTTATAACATTTTACACTTCAAGATATTCAATCATAAGTAGGAAATTTATCAAAATAAATTCCTTTTAACCAATAATTCAACCTATGAGGGTCATAAAAATTAAACATGGTTCATTAACATTAAACCCAATATGATTTTCTTAACCATTGAAATTTATAAACACCCATTTAGGGTTATCTCATAAGAACAATTCCCTAACTAACCTACTTGGTCCTAGTGGAGCATTTAGATGGTTAACCAGTTCAATTCAAATTAAAGATCTAAATTATTTATTCATATTTAAAAAATTAATATAGATCAAGTATACGAGTTACCTTTTCCCATTTTTAAGGCACCCATACACATTAACACTTAAAATTGGATCCCATTTTAATTGTAACTAATTACATTTTGTCTATTCCATCAATTTCATATTTAAATCAAAGTGAATTATGTCACTAAAAGAATATATCATAGAGAAACATGCTGAAATCACATAATCATAGAATAATAAACATGTAATGCATGCATAGCAGTCATAAAATTATGGTATATAAATATATAAGCTTATTATATAATCAATAATATCATATCACTCAAGGAAGAAAAATAAAATCAGTAAGAATCCTACATATGCATGTATAGTGCATGGAATATGCATTACATGTGAATTTATATGTGCCTATTATTATGAATCCAATACTTTATCCTTTCCATAACAAACCAAGGGTAAAATTCCATAAATTACATAAATCAATATGCAGCAGAAAAAATACACCAATTACTCTAGGTGAAATCATATTCAACTATAATATCGAACAGCATGGAAAAAATCCCAACCCTAGCCACATGGTATTTCCACATGGATAGGGTAATCAATACAAGAAATATTTATTTACCAAGAACCGACACATTTTTTTTCTCTTATATACCATACCAAAATAATAGGACAAAGGAAAACCAACCCTCTAATACCACAGTGTAACATCCCGACCAAGCTCACCACTAAGAAGGTGGCGAGACTAGTGGTCACATGGACTCATTTGTGCCTCCCTGTACGCCAAAGGATTACAACTTATAGAAATTGTCTAAAATTTTATAGTGAGGAGACTATACTCTCATTAAAAAGTTGTATGATGGTTTATCAGATAATAAAAAGTAAGAAATAGTAGAATCAGTATAATAAATAGAAGACATATAACAGTAGAAGAATAATAGAACTGAATAAAAGTAAAATGGCCAATGAAAATTCCATATAATGATGCATGTAATGCCAGTTCTTACTATATGGTACAATTCGTACAAAATAAAAAATAAAAAAACCCAAAAATCAACTCCATAAGAATCTTGATCAAGAGACCAGTCATTATCTCCTTTACTTAAATGTACACAGCACAACACAAAAATTGAGTCCAAAGACCTGTGAGAAAGAACATATACTCAAGTTTAAAATAGATCCCAAGTAGGGTGTGATATATTAATCTCAATACTATGAAACCCATGATTTCTATCCCAATCCATTACTTGATATATAATGTAATGTAGAGATAATGTAGAAGTAGAAAAATAAAAAATAATTACTGAATAAATAGTCAATAACATGGCCTTGTTTCAAGGGGACACCTAGCAGCTATACCTATTTTGGAACCCTTCTAGGTATCTATGTATGTGGGTGGATCCTCAAGCATTGGTATGGTTCACCCAAATTGGTGAAATATTCTTCTTCCAAGGATGAATGAATCAAAAAATACCATAAATATATGACATATTACCTTAGGCTTAACAAAATATTTCTCTCATATAGAACCAGAATATCACATTTATGCATCCTATGATTGTGTATTTATACCTTAGGAATTCAACATAATCATATATTCATTCCTCAGGAATTAATTACCAGTGTGGTTGGCCTTCAAGTGGTATGAAAAGATGCACAAGGCACATGGGAGTCAACACCATACATGAGTCCTCAGACATACCATATATCCATATATTCTTCCATCAAAAAACAAGTTCCTATGAGACTTCCCCTCAGGTGGTATAAAATAACATGAAAAATCCCTTAGGCGTCAACATTAAACATGAGTCATATCCAGACAATCTTAACATGCCAAAAAGTATCAAACCCTTAGGTATAAATCACATTGATATCACATAATCTAAAAATATAATCATGAAAAATCAAAATTCTAGTATCAAACATAATAGATGTATTATCATAAGACACAATGATCAATTTATAAAAATTATCATCCTTAAAATAAATTCATTTCATTAATCCATGTTCATAATTATCATCATAATTATATCAAACCTATTTAATTAAACATTCATCCCAAAATCGTTAATATATTAATTAACACATTTATCCAAGGTGAATCTTACATAAGAAATCACACAATTTATTATCATTTAAATTAAAAGGTGTAATCTATGAATCAATCAATTTATCCAATTTATTATACAGATTTTGAATCAAATAGCCATATCTATAATAATGTCAAAGTTTAGAACACCTATTAGGGTGTTGTAAGTATCACTATCATTTCCTATATACCCAAAAGAAAATTAATGATAGTTAAAAAAATATTATAGTTTAATAAGGATTATCAAATTTATTTGGTCGAGACTGTAATGTATCTGCGTGATCACACATATCATAATTACTCTAAATATTTGAATTAGGTAAAAATGGATTTAGTTTATACCACCTCTTGTGGAACCAAGAAGTATGTACGAAGTGTGGAATAGGGTATAAGATACATATTTTTATTCATACTTTAATACATTAGGAAAATGCATCTCATTCATATTATTATCCAAGGCCAAATCTATTAAAGCATTACATTTCATTATAATCATTTACTTATCCATAATCAAAATGGAATAGCCATACCAGCCCTTGGGGTCAATCCATTTAATACCATTTGATTCATTTTAGGAAAGTAAAATCATTTAACATGGCACAATAGTCATGTAATAGGTTATGTGGTTAACTGGGAAACTACCTAAATTTTTAATCCCAATAAAAAGAAAAGATATTCGATTAAAAAAATAAGGAATTTGTTTCATCGAGGTTCAAGAGACACTTAGAGTGTGTCATTGAAAAATAGGATTTTACCTACCTAGGTATTCCAATTTATTAGACATTCCAATCCATTTATAAAATGGGCCACATACATAAAAATTTTCATTGGAAAGGGGCATTTCATTTTAGAAAATCAATGAAGGCCAGGACTCAACATGCTATATACCAAACCATGGCTTCAAGGCATAAATAGAGAACCAATCCAATAAAAAGGGAAAGAACTAAAATTATAATCACTAATTTTTTTCTTGAATATAGTGCACCTCCATTGTATGGGTCATATTATCAAATCAGGGAATTGTTTATAAAATAATTCATTTATCAGATTTAACATTTAATTCAAAAACATACTAAAATAACTTCTAAGAATCATTAAATATGAAAATCATTATTCATTAATTAAAATATAAGGATGGTGAAATATGTAAATTACTTAATGAATTCATAAAATTAAAGTGTATGGAGAGGGATCATACATAAAAGAGGACCAAGACGAACACTTAGAACTTAACAATTTAATCGAAGGCCACACAAAACCACAAGGTATGGTTCAATGCACAACAAATAATACTAGTAACTCAAAAACACCATGGAAAATTCCAATGCACCCAAGGAAAATCATCAACATCTCAAAATTTATGAAATGCGCAAAAATAAATTAAACAAAAATGAAGGTAAAAGGAAACACTTATCCTAAATCGATAATGGTAGACAAAGATGATCTAAACTGCTTTGCCTTCAATGGCGATTTCCAGAATACAAACCATGGAGTCCCAAGATGCCTTTCACATGAAACATTAATGGATGAAACCCAAAAATAGATCAACCCCTAACCCTAGCCTTTCAGCCACACCTCATCAGACACCGAAGGGGAGAAAACCTCCTATGAGGGGGTGGATATGCGAGTAGAAGATCATACCTCAAGGATTATAAGGAATATCATGAAGGATCTGGAAGAAAATAATTTTAAAAGAGGCATCCTTGTAGAATGGTGAGTCGTGCAAGAGGGAGAGGTGTAAATGAGGGTCGCGTGATGGAGAGAGAGAGGGAGAGAGGGCATGTCATGCATCAGGAAGGGGGAGACCCCTTGGGTCTCAAAAAAACTAACCTAATAATAATAATATTATTATTATTATTATTATAAAAAATAAACATAAACATAATAATATAATCATTATTATTATTATTATTATTAACACTTTATTTTTATTCCATGTTTATTTTTCATTTAAAATATTTTCATTTTAAATTATTTTAATCAATTTAATTAATTTAAATAAAACACATCATAGTGTTCCAAATATTGAAATTATGATCTGATGCTTTCTTTGTAAAATCTACCATCTATTAGATGAAAATTTTAAATTTATTTGGTTTTTCATCTAGATAAAAAACACGGCTCATTACAATGTGGTTCATAAAATCCTTTATAACCACAAGAATATTAGTTAGTTCAAAACACATCACAAGATACTCATAATGGCCATACATTATCTTAATTTTATTATTATTAATATCATACTCCAAAACACTAGTCTAGTGATATGTATATCGAAGATCCATTTTTGAAAACAACATCACCCACTTTAATTGATTAAAAAAATAATCTACATGAGGAAAACGATACTTGTTGTCAATAGTCACTAATTTCAACTTCTGATATTCCAAAAACAATTTATGTAAACTATATTTATTCTTGGAAAAGTTTATTTTGGATTACCAAAGAGAAACTCTATGGAAAAAAACCCATCAACATGAGATCATCCAACTATATCTTGATCTCATTTAACTCATAAGGTGTAATATGATAATATGGTATTGAAACCATCTATGAAATCAAAACTAGATCAATTGAAAACTCTACCTCCATCTATAGAGTTAGGCTGGATAATTCATCTAGGAAAAAATCATAGAATAACTAATAACCAAATGAATATCCCTAAGTGAGTAAACTTTTTTATCCTTAACTACAATAATAGACATCAAACTCATGAGCTCTGGGCGGGGTGGACCGGTAGAACTAGTGATCAGATCCCACACTCCCTGTAACTCCTGAGAGGTCCCATTTGTGTATTATTATAAAAAAAATAAAAATAAAAATCAATAATATATTGTTACCTAAAAATACAATCCATTCTAAGAAAAATGTAATAAAAATATAAATTGAGAACATAGAAAAACTAGACTAACATCACGTAAGCTATCAAATGAGAATAAGACTCAAATTGAAAGAAATAACCCGTCCTCTTCCCAAGATCCATTACCAACTCTATAAATAATTACCAGAGGTTCATTAGATGTTTTAACATGTAAAAAAATAAGATGATATAAAAACTTTTGAGGCACCAATATCAACTTATGTTATTTCTATAGAATAGGTAATAAAGATGGTACATCTCATAATTGCTCCAAGCATCAACCTTAGTCAGAAACATATCCATTGTGTGAAGGGACATAAATCTTGAGGCATGTAGATAAAACCATAATGAATTTTAATCATATTATTATGCTATAATGTCCAATTTGAAATGATGTTCACTCACTACAATGAGGCATATACATACCATTGTACAATATATTTAGAAGACCTCAATAGAAATAATTATTGAAAATTTTAGCAGGTATATGAAACGTATATCAGGTCTTCCTTAACATTCAAAAATTATAGAATGTATGGGGATCATTTCTAGCCACTACTGATGATGTGGATAAATTATTTGACTAAGAACCACCTCCACCACCATCATCATTATCTTACAACATCCTCATCATCCCCTATGTTCCACTATAACTATTAATTGTTGGAAGAGACGGGGAAGAGTAACCAATAATAAATGTCATAATCATCTCTTATATGATATTTATTTAAATTTTATCTTAATTGGTTGAAAGCATAAACATATATATCTATGAAAAAAATTCTAGTTGGAAACCCTATAGGTATATTTCAGCTATTAACTATCCATTCATAACCAAATATAGATTAAAACATTATAGCTCTACAAAACTATAGGTGTACTCTACCACTGATAACTCTCCCTACTACAATGTGAGGAAAACCAAATAGTTCATTGTAATTTGACACTATTGGAATTGATAATAAATTAATATACCCTGGAAACCCTTCAAATCTAAACCCATGTGTTGATCTACATATACCATGAAATCCCACCATCGCTTGTGGGGACTCATGATTTAGAACATTGAACACTTCACATTGATATCATTTTTTGTATCTAGATAGTTTATGACCATATCGATCTTGTAAATTAATTCCTCCACCAATTTATGGTTAGTTTTAACCTTAATGGATGGTTTCTTCTCACTTTAGAACTCATGAGATTAGTATCTTCCACCACCACCTCTTGGATGTACCATGGTGAATGGGTTCTAAATCCATATTATGTTCTATTACATGACCTTATCTTACAACATGATAGACTTTATAGGATTTTGATAAATAGGAGGATTACCTTGAGTAGAAACTCTCATTGCACCCTCCTGAGGAACCTGTGTAAGATGTCTTAGTGGAATATATCTTCTTTACAGAAATATAAAAAAAAATCATTAAATAGTAGGATCTCAGTCTAAACCATATAATTACAAGATGACATTGAGGGATATGATTGAAACTCCACCCATGTGACACAAATCCCATCATCCATTTCTAACATAATGATCGTTATCGAAATATTTCACTATAGACCCTCTACAACCAACCTATCATGTCATGAAAATCCTATCTCCTTTCAAAAAATATTCCCATGACTGATCATTACCATGACATGATAAAAATTTGTAATAAACAGACCCTAGTTTCCCTATAACATGGGTACTCTAATTGATCTTCCACACACCCAAAATGAATTCATCATCCCCAGGTAATAGTGACTAGAACCCAAGCATCGATCCAAACCTAGACAGAATGGATTCACATGTCTTGAAACAAGAAACATGACATATTTGGATGTGAAGAAAAAAATTATAATTAATATATTCCATAAATAAATAAAAATATAGTTAAAATATAAACTGATGATAAAATCAAATGGTACATGTCCAAAAATAGTAAAGGACAACTAAAAACAAACAACTGATACTACATGAGATAATGTGGGGAAAGTCCCACCATCTAATAACCAGTTTCATCTACCCATTTAACAAAAACCACACAACCTCACTATGATAAATTTCCTTTTCTTGAATCATAATAAAATTACATCTTAACAAAAAACTATGAGAATGTGTAGGTTTTAAGTTAACAGGCTTAGTGGGATCTAACCCAGGTGTTTTATATGTAGTCTTTGTACAAAAATCCCAATATGATAAATTTGAAAAACATTTATTTATATGAATGAAATAACTAGACCAAATAATGATAACATAATTACCCATGTTATATAGTTCTAAAACAATCTAGGTAAAATAATTACAAAACATAAATATGTCAATCATTTTCATCAGTAAAAACAAGTATATGAATTCCATAACTCTAAAAAATAAAATCACACAAAATAAAAATGCCATGGATCACTAAATGTCGTGATATAAATAATGATAATACCACATTAACTAGTTAACACTATAAGTCCTTATATGTACTGGATCATGTTCTATGGAATAAATGATGACCCTAGAAAGTGAATCCTTCTATAATTTCATGTCAAGTAGTAGATTCAAATGAATCTCGTACTAGGAGTGGGAGGACACCCCATAAAGTGAACCCTCTATAAAAATAAATATATGGGGTCCAATACTACACCCTCAAACTAATTAACTAAGTCATCTCATGTGTTTTATTTCAAATCATTTCAAATATTTTTTCACATTTCAGAAATACCATTTCAACTTATACTCTTTACAGTAAATATTACTCTGAAAACCAATTTCACAATCCATTTCAAAATTCTTTGGTAATAACAATGAATTTACCAAAATAAGGAGAGAAACAATTTTTTTTTAAAATCCAATCCACACACATGAATTAGTAAATCATGAAATTTAATTTAGAAAAAATTTAAAAAGATAAGGGCAATTAACCAGTCACATAACATATGCTAGAGATAGTACCACCCACCTCAAACATAGGATGAAAAATTCCCACAACTGGATCCAAACACACCAAGAAGATCATGAAAAAATACATAGAGTCCCTCGTATAAATTCCCACAAATCATAATCGAATTACATAAGTTAAATGATTGGAAAATAAGATAGTTTCCAAACATACCTTAGAGAATTCACACACCACACTACAATCAACACAAGGGATATCCCTTAGAAGATTATTAGACAATAGATTAGAATAAATGTAAGAATCATCATCATCAGATGTCCAACCGATCCCTAATTTTAGAGTAACACCACTATATCAATTAAAGAAATGAATAATTAGAAGGTATTATTACCTAAAGGAAATAAACACAACCATGCCATCAACTAATCACTTAACAAAGTGATATTTAAGACAATGAGACCCCAAAAATCCCTTGGAATAGCCAAGTGTTTGAAACCAGAAGGAAAAAATAAATGGGAGAAGAGTCATGAGAGGAGTGCTATAAATTTTTTTTTCCAGATGGATGTATGTTTTAAATCCAAGATTTATGATGGGAATCTCCCATAGTGAGATTACAAAGAAATTTATATCACCTAGGGTTAATTTTATCCTCAGAGACTATTTAATGATTAAAAGTCCATATATATTATATAAAGTTCTCAAATCTAGAATGGTTTTTATAGCCTATTCCCTAATATATATTTAAACTGCAGTCTACATTCATAAAATGAAAAATGTCATACAAGCAGCTCATAGCCCAGATATTCTAAAAAAATAGAAATACAATTCATGATTCCCCTAGACCCAATAAATACACTCTTAAACATAATATATATTATACCTTTTATATATAATGTATGAAATACATATCCCTTTATTACACCAATAAATTCCAAAAGGGTGAGGACTATGATGGTGATATTTTATTGAGGTGTTTTAATAAACATGGATTGGTCCATGATCTCAATGAGCATAAACATCTCCCATGAATGGTTTAACTCATTCTATAGCTCTTCAATCTAAGTTTGGGATTCGTCAATGGAAAATCCTAGTTATGTTATCTCCCTTGGGAACTCTGATAGATGGACTTTATAGAGTAAAATCCCACCAGTTAATGCGATGACATCATTTGTATGTTTCAATTTCATTTATCATATCCCAGAACATATACTAATCATGTGATCACTATATAATGGATATACTATAAACATTTTTGAGACTAACAGACTTTTAAATATCACATGATATAACTTATAACGGTAAAAAATAACAAAATTAGTGATTTTTTTCTATAAATTTATTACATAATAATAAATATTCTCATCTTGAAAAGGAATTTAATTTATAAATGTTTGGGTACTCACATAAGTCAATTACCTTTACTATATACTATTTATATGGGACTCCTTATACTAGTTTTAAATGAACCCCTATATCACCACTATTGTAGACTGTGGGTGTTTCGAATTCTTCACCTTTTGATTACTCTACCCTTGCTATTTTACAATGGGATATTTATGCCATTTAAAATGTAGTGATTAGAAAAATTATATTTTATAAAATATTATAAATATGGTTTATAATATTTGATTATGAATAGTCTTACTTTATTGGTGTGATGATTATTATGCATTCAAATTCCCTTGACCCACACAACATCAATCGCCCCAACCATATATGATATATCATCTAACCTCACTTATTTTCTAGTTTTATTCTTCATGTACATAATAATTTTAATTATTCAATATTATAGGGTCATATTAATTAATGTAACATGTGGAGTGATGAATATTTTAATGATTAATCTTTTCCATTTAATCATTACTGGTAAAATTTTCATATTCCCTTCCAAATAACATCCTTCATATTAAAAAAAATTATTTTAAACTATACTTTATGGTTAAATTTATATTTTATTTATGAATTTTATTTATGACTCCAAAATTTACACACCTGCCTAACTCATTAGATTATTCTGAGAGGAAAATTATTAGAAAAGTAATTTTTATGTTTTTATTTATCAAAATGTATTAAAATATGTTTTTTATCAATTTTATAACATAAAAAAATAACAATTATAATGTGAAATTCATTAGTTTGAATATATTATATACATTCTTATTAATTTTGAACACTGTATGTATTTTATCCCTAGTATACACTTTTGAGGCATGAAAAATCTTATTCAATTTAGACTTATATTTTTTTAATGATATTCCTTCATTATTATATCATCATGAAAATTATAGAATGATATTATTTTTCGTGGAAATAAAATAAAAACGTGTGATTATTCTCTTCATAGAATTTTAAAAATGATGTACGGAAATTTTATTTTGTATTCGAATACATTGATCAACTTTTCAACATTAAAAAAATATAACCTAACATTATACTAAAAAAAATTAGGGGTACTTATTGGAAAATATTTTCCTGTTAATAATTATATATATAAATTCAAAAATTATATATAATAAAATGAAAGTAAATAATGGTCACCCGAATGCTAGTATATACCGGCTATGTATAATGATGAGACCATTTTTAATTATGCATATGAACATGGGAGATTTAAGAGATCAAATTTAAAATTTATTTTAAATTAAAAGATTTTGTAATCAAAAGACTGATTTAAACATGATTATATGATCTAAAAATGTTTTTATTTAAAAAATATATATATAATATGATAATAATTTGATCTAAATGGGTTTTTAAAATATATAACAAGTTATATACTCTTCTAGATATGGTTTCTAGATGGATGATAATTTTTTTTGGTTAAAATAAATCATTCCATTCCATAAATATATATAACATCATGGATATTATATTATTTGATGATGAAAATTGGTCAGTTTCTCTATAAAAAATATTTTCAATCAACATGTTATAAATTAGAAATTCTTATTTTTTGGTGTTCAAATTTTTCAACAAAAGGAAATGGAATGACATCATTAATTTTTATTTTTTTAGTGATATTGTTACACGTATACACCATAATGAAAACTCAATATACCTTATGGATTAATGGTTTTAATCTAGTTTACATGGAGAATGTTAATATGTCTTAGTATTGATCATGTATAATATATGGGTTTAAATTGATTATAATATAAAAATTAACAATATATAACTTATTTGAATTGAAAAAAATATATGAAATTAATGAAAAAACTATTGAAACTAGATATATCATTTTGTTTTCATGGTAAACCCATATTGGTTTTTTAAAAAACATATTTTTTTTAATATTTTACAAAATTTTAGTTTGAGTTATATTATTAAAAGGATTTATAAGATATATGGAATTGTAAAACTAATTATAAATCATGCTGATATAAAAAATATGAAGATTCATGAAGGATTAATATTATCTGATCATGAAGAATGTTGATAAGATGTATTTTATGCTTAATATTATAAAATAAAATGAGTAATGTATTTTTGAAAATATTTAACAAGATTTTGTGTTTATGTAGATTATTTAAATAATTAAAAATATATCTTATTATTGATTCTTGATGTAGAGACCCAAATCTTGACGTACATGGACATTACATTACCTTTGCGGAATAATTAATACATAACAAAAACAGACACACAAGGATCGTAATAGTTTAGTGTCTTTGGAAACTCGGAATATAAACTTCTAATCATGTTGAAATATCTTCAACAACTCCCATAAAGATCTTTCCCTTTTTGTTTCCTTACCTAAAACCTTTCCTTAAATCCTGGGGAAGAGAAAACATATAATGGGTGAGCTCAAATGCTCAGTAATGGAAAACATAGAGAACATAAAACAATCCATAACATTTGAAAGCAAAAACTTGAACATAAATTTTAAACATCAAAATCTTGAGCAAAGACATAAATAGTGGAAGTACGTAAGAAATATATCATAATAGAACATCAACCATGATAAAATATAATGGGAGTAAAACATGTAATTGTGGAAACTATTCAGCACATGTCATGATTTCCATAGTAGCCAAGGCATTGCTGCCAAGACCATCTTAGTGGACAAAGTCCCTTTCTGAATCGAGTTCACTCCTCGTTTCAGTCCTATAACACTGAACCAGATTAACTTAACATTCCAACCATGTATATCTAATGCGATATAAATATTTACCCAATGCATTTCAGGGAGATATAGGTCTCACCCATCTCATAATGAAATCATTCTTACTTGTGCCATAAAATAAACATACATCATTCATAATAACCCAATGAATAAAATGGGTTTCATAAACATCATCCCATCATCACATAATCCATATAAAAGAAGTGGATATAATTTCATAATAAGAAAATTAAAACCATGTAAATCATAGAGATTTTATACTTGAACCATACCCATATGAAATAATTTCATCTTAGATGGAAAATGCTTTTGATAAGACACTTGAAATGAATTCTTGAGGAAAATATCCTTTCTTCTTCAAAATCAATTTCTTTTCACAAAACATCATGCAATTTTAAAAGAAAAATATTTTGTTGAAAATAGTCATGAAATATTTTGGAGGAAGCTTCATGAAAATAAGGCTTTATAAAACCATAAAAATCCTTTCATGTCGTATAATTTAAAAAAACATTCTCCTCATACTTTTGTCAGAAAAGTCAAAAAGTACCTCGTATGGAAAAAAAAGATTCCTTACATACCTTGTATTAAAAGTAAAAAATGGGTAAAAAGTAATTTAAACATACATGAAAACATTTTTATAATACTTGTACATGGATGATAAATATAACCCCAGTACATACTTACGTATAAGCAATCTCAGATAAAAAAAATGAGATTGAAAATTTATCCCTTACCTTAGGTCCGATATGCTTCGTATGTATCTGAACCTCTTGTATAATGATTTAAATAATGTCATTGACTTATTACAGAATCATATTCATTGTTATGATATCATATATGGTTCACTTATAACTTTATATTACCCGTTCTTTTGTAAATTCCATGTTAAAGAGCGTTTTGGGTAAAATCGTTTCATTTGTCGTCCGTGTTTTGACTTGTAATTATTCATACGATTACTTAGATCATGATTACTTAATTCCAGAATATAAAACATGATTTATATATAATATATATTCATAATATACATATATATAATAGATCGATAAATGGAAAGAAATACACCGTTCATGGAGATGGTAGGTCGTACGTACGCATGAACATTGTTTTCGTTTCCTCGTTGAATTGAATGGAATTAATTGGATGAAATACATATATATATACATAAATCTAGAATCATTATTATGTCATATATTTAATGGTTAATCATTGTGAATGAATCTCATCGCGTCGTGGAGACGGTATTCCGTACGTACGCACGAGCGATGATATCGTTCCCATGATCGTGGAATTTTATTGGAGTGTATGTATACTATTACAGAATCAATATCACTTTAAAATAATCATATATAGTTATTATTTACACCATTATACCCATCCAAGTAAGGTGGTGGTGGAAAATAGATTACACCACGGTGTGGAGACGGTATTCTGTACGTACGCACGCGCGGTGATTTCGTTTTCTGTAGGATGGATAGATGGTGAAATAGGGTTGTTTCATACTTATAATAACATATCAGTATATGATTGATACTTATGTTATTACTTCATAATGAAACAACCTAAGAAGAAGAAGTGGAAGAAGAAATAAAGTTGAAAGAATCGGTAACGGACATTACCTCTTCTTGGAAGCGCCTCTTTGAGACCTCCTATTAGGGCACTAAACTTGGTCTTTGAAGATAACCAGGACCTATTGGATGTTTCTATGGAAGTGGAGAAGAGAATTTTTCAGGGGTTGGCCTAGCTTGAAGGCTCAAAGTGGTGTGAGGAAGAGAGGGAGGAGGTGCCCTTTTATATGGGAGGAGAGGGGCACCTTTGGAATAACTAAAAATATTATTTTATTATAAAGTCATATTCGGTTTTTAATAGCTCCAAATTGATATATTTATAATCTAAGGTGGTTATGGGTCTAAAGCCTCTCATCCAATAGAATTTATACAAGTTTATGTCATTATATTAACCTTATCTTTTAGTTTTAACTCTTAGTTTATTAGATTGACATTTACCATGTCACTTTGTATTTTTATATTATATAGTTAATAAACTTACCATATACGTCCAAGAGTCCCCAAAGTGGCCCATTAATGATAAACCTATCATGATATAAGTATATTGGCCAAACCTTAGATTTTTAGGAATATAATAACAATTAATAATATAATATCTGTTTTAAAACATATTTTATGTCAATTTTGACACTATTTGGTAATTGATTTTTCTGAAAATCATAACAGAATTATTAGTTCAAAAAAAGTTAACTAAATCAATACTAACATGTCATATTCACATATAAAATTATGTTAATTCATAAAAAGTATCAAATTACATTTATTTGGGTATTTATAACATCAATTGTGTCAATATTTCATTAATAATATAATTACTGCATCATCATTGTGTCATAAATAAATTAAATTATTTAAAGTCTAAAAATTATAAATAAAATACCATTATGTAGGAAATCTTTTTATCTTTCTAATTAATATTTATAGTCTAATTTAGCTTATGTATAACCCTATATTAAAAATGATTTACTTATTAAACTTTGATTTTAACTATTTTAACCCTTTTTTAAATAAATTAATAATAAATGTCCTAATCTAATCCAAGTGGGCTTAAATAGTCATATTTTATTCCTAAGGTTGTTTTTGGTCTAATTACACTTATCCAATAGAATTAGTACATGTGTTAGGGTAATAATAATATCATTTTTACCCTTAATTACCCTATTTACTTTTAACCGTGGTAAATAAAAGTAAAAAGTTACTATTCACCAAAAATTATTTTTATCTCATTGAACCACATTTTACTTACTGACATCAACTGTGTCTCTCAGATTTTTTAAATTCCATTCACAAAAGCGGTAAAATTATGTTTTATGTAAATTTTCAAATTCTCCTAGGAGGTGGGTAAAAGACGGTCAAAAGTTCAATAAAATTTTTATATATCTAAAATTATTATAAAATGACTCCAATGAATTACATTGAACTTATATAGGTATTATGTAACAATTTTGACCTAAAATAAATTTAAATAAAATAAATAATTATTTAAATAAAAAGTTGGTTTTTAAATAGTAACCCAGTGTTTTCACTATTCATCAAAAATTGACAGTTTTCAGAAAAATACCAAAATTTCACCCTAGGATAATTTCGATATTCCGAATCCAAAAATTAAGTCCGTTTTGAAAGATAAAATTTATAAAATTTCAAAAAGTGGGTATTACTATTCATAACGGCTAGTTCATAATAATATTATAATAATATCTCGTTTAGTGAAACTCGGTATTGCGTACTACACACGCTATCGAGGAAGGTCGTGATTGCGTCTAATGCAAGGCAAGTCAAGGATGCGTGTTGTGCAAGCTCCTTTTGGTGTAGCGTACAACACAAGACATTAATGAAATTAAAAAGAATATTTTTCATAAAATCTCAGGGTGTTACATTCTACCCCCTTTAAAATGAATTTCTCCCTCGAAATTCATCGGGGTTATAAATGGTTAACTACTCGAAAGTTTCTTTAATAGAAGCCCACATCGTAAAAAGGAATACCAAAACTTGGCTTTAAAAACTAAAGTATGAAACGTAACAGTTACCCAAATTAACTCATCACTGGGTTTCCATGTAGGAGAATGTAGGTGAAAATATGGATATGGAAGAAAAATCTAACCATCAAGTCCTGATGGAGAGTGGTAGAGAACATGGCTATGAAAAAGCCAACAATCACAAATCCATAGGTTTGTGATGATCTAAGGTACCATCTGATTCATCGGATATAAGGGAACTAGGAAAAAAATTTTGGTTTTCAAGATCATTTCCCTAATGTTGATGAATTAAAAGAAATACATACAAGATTTTGGTACAATTTTACTATTGTTCGGGAATTGAACAATTTCCACTTCATCCATTAAAGAAATGAAGTTGAATTTTTTATTCATGATGTGTTAGAAGATCATGTGATAGAATGATGGGTCATTCCATCTGTTTCAAACAAAAGGTTAGCAAAAGTTATAAGTCCATCTTATGGTTAGATTAATCGTATATGGTTCCAAAAATGAACTTATACTTCATATATCATACCGCATAATAAAATAAAACTAGTTTCTACTAACTAGGGACTTACTCTAGGCCAGTCGTAGGAGATAAAGTCCAGTCGCACTTCGGTTGTGGGTTCGATTCCCACAGCCTTGTCTGACGCGATGGGTTGTCGCTCGTCCTGGAGGTTTTCCTTTTTCTAAAACTACATTACTATAACATCCCATAAATAATATCGAAAAAAGTTCTATCCTTAAACAATACTAACTTATGTCCAACATAATCCTTTCTAATATTTAGGCTTATCCAAAATACTGTTGTCCAATCTCATATTATAGTGAAAATGATTACCAAAGAGTTCATATAACAAGCATGTTAATACCATCATTGATTCCCATATATCATGAGATATATCTTGTTGGTCACATTCCAAATATTCGAAAGCCTTAATCATGTATTCTCTTGAAAAATGAATACCCATTGAATCTTAGTGAAAACATGAGTGCTGTCAAAAGTTAACTCTTTTCACATACCAAAACCTCAAACCATGATATAACTATTTCCTTATATCAGTCATGAGCTCTTGAATACTGTCAAACATTTCATTTTCTCCTTATCCCTTCATTATGCGCATATCATCTACTTTCCAAAAATATCTGAATAACCTTTCATGGTTACTGGTACCATTCATCATACACTTTCAAAACATAAGGAAAGACAACAGTGTAACAATCCTTAGATGTCTCTTTATTACATAGTACCACGAGATTACTTATACAACATTACACTTGATAAACATGTAATCATTCCACTACCTTCTTAAACCACTGACCGAGCTTCAAAAATTCTTTCATCTCACATATCATTTGTAGTCTCTTCATCATCATCAACATAAATACTACCCATACGACCATACTGATTATCTTCATGAGACTTTCCCTTAGGGCATTGGTTTGTATAATGCCTGTACATTCCACATTTAAAACATTTAACCATTTTTGATGTCGTAGCAATACCATTATCCTCATCCATGGTGTTAACTGAACCTTTTCCTTTGCACTTACTGGATTTCTTTCCTTCTTTTCCACACCCAAAGCACCTTCCAGTTCCTTTGAAACATTCTCCTTGATGCCTCTTCCCACATGATTTACATAGGGGAAATTGAACTTTCTTTCCTCTATGATCATCATGAAACTCCATCTTTCTCTAATTATCCGAGTTAGGAAACTTACCAAATTTGAGTTTATTGATCATATTATGAGATTGCTGATTCGGCATAATAATGATTTTTGGACTTCCAAATCCCATTTCATTTGGTTTCTCATGAAGAATATCATTCCATTGTCCATTATATCCTCCATTATCGTGAATCATCTTGTTTCCAGCCATTTTCTAAAACCCAAAAACAATAGTGTGAGAGGAAAAAATCATAATAAAGGGGGAGTAACTTCAATATCTAACATCTTAGGTTTAATCTAATATCGTTACCATAATTCTAGGACTATAACCTATACTTATACTTAATCATATGGACATCCCTAGACATACCTTAGAAATATCTCTAGGGATCTCACTAAAGTTCTCGCATCCTAGTTTCCAAGGGTTGACTAAACCTTTCCTCTGATACCAACTTTAGAGACCCGAAGCTTTACGTACATGGACATTACATTACCTTTGCGTAATAATTAATACATAACAAAAATAGACACACAAGGATCGTAATAGTTTAGTGTCTTTGGAAACTCGGAATATAAACTTCTAATCATGTTGAAATATCTTCAACAACTCCCATAACAATCTTTCCCTTTTTGTTTCCTTACCTAAAACCTTTCTTTAAATCCTAGGGAAGAGAAAACATATAAAGGGTGAGATCAAATTCTTAGTAAGGTAAAACATAGAGAACATAAAACAATTCATAACATTTGAAAGCAAAAAACTTGAACATAAATTTTAAACATCAAAATCTTGAGCAAAGACATAAATCGTGGAAGTACGTAAGGCATATATCATAATGGAACATCAAACATGATAAAATATAATGGGATTAAAACATGTAATTGTGGCAACCATTCATCACATTTCATGATTTCCATAGTAGCCAAGGCATTGCTGCCAAGACCATCTTAGTGGACAAAGTCCCTTTCTGAATCGAGTTCACTCCTCGTTTCAGTCCTGTAACACTGAACCGGATTAACTTACCATTCCATCCATTTCTATCTCATGAGATATAAATATTTACCCAATGCATTTGAGGGAGATATAGGTCCCACCCATCTCATAATGAAATCATTCTTACTTGTGCCACAAAATAAACATACATCATTCATAATAACCCAACGAATAAAATGGGTTTCATAAACATCATCCCATCATCACATAATCCATATAAAAGAAATGGATATCATTTCATAACAAGAAAATTGAAACCATGTAAATCATAGATACTTTATACTTGAACCATACACATATGAAATAATTTCATCTTAGATGGAAAATGGTTTTGATAAGACACTTGAAATGAATTCTTGAGGAAAATATCCTTTCTTCTTCAAAATCAATTTCCTTTCACAAAACATCATGAAATTTTAAAAGAAAAATATTTTGTTGAAAATAGTCATGAAATATTTTGGAGGAAGCTTCATGAAAATAAGGCTTTATAAAACTGTAAAAATCCTTTCATGCCGTATAAGTTAAAAAAACATTCTCCTCGTACTTTTTTCGGAAAAGTCAAAAAGTACCTCATATGGCAAAAAAAATATTCCTTACATACCTTGTAGTAAAATTAAAAAATGGGTAAAAAGGACTTTAAACATACATGAAAACATTTTTATAATACTTGGACATGGATGATAAATATAACCCCAGTAAATACTTACGTATAAGCAATCTCGGATAAAAAAAATGAGATTGAAAATTTATCCCTTACCTTAGGTCTGATATGCTTCGTACATATCTAAACCTCCTGTATAATGATTTAAATAATCTCATTGACTTATTACCGAATCATATTCATTGCTATGATATCATATATGGTTCACTTATGACTTTATATTACCCGTTCTTTTGTAAATTCCATGTTAAAGAGCGTTTTAGGTAAAATCGTTTCATTTGTCGTCCGTGTTTTGACTTGTAATTATTCATATGATTACTTAGATCATGATTACTTAATTACAGAATATAAAACATGATTTATATATAATATATATTCAGAATATACATATATATAATAGATCTATAAATGGAATGAAATACACCGTTCATGGAGACGGTAGGTCGTACGTACGCATGAACGTTGTTTTCGTTTCCTAATTGAATTGAATGAAATTAATTGGATGAAATACATATATATATACATAAATACAGTATCATTATTATGTCATATATTTCATGATTACTTATTATATATAATTTATAATCATTTATGAATGGTTAATCATTGGGAATGAATCTCATCGCGCCATGGAGACAGTATTCCGTACGTACGCACGAGCGATGATATCGTTCCCATGATCGTGGAATTTTATTAGAGTGTATGTATACTATTATAGAATAAATATCACTTTACAATAATCATATATAGTTATTATTTACACCATTATACCCATCCAAGTAAGTTGGTGGTGGGAAATAGATTACACCACGGCGTGGAGACGGTATTCCGTACGTACGCACGCGCGGTGATTTCGTTTTCTGTAGGATGGATAGATGGTGAAATAGGGTTGTTTCATACTTATAATAACATATCATTATATTATTGATACTGATGTTATTACTTCATAATGAAACAACCTAAGAAGAATAAGTGGAAGAATAAATAAAGTTGAAAGAATCGGTAACGGACATTACCTCTTCTTTGAAGCGCCTCTTTGAGACCTCCTCTTAGGGTACTAAAATTGGTCTTTGAAGAAGACCAGGACCTCTATGATGTTTCTAGGGAAGTGTAGAAGAGAATTTGGTAGGGTTTGGCCGAGATTTAAGGCTCAAAGTGGTGTGAGGAAGAGAGGGAGGAGGTGCCCTTTTATGAGGGAGGAGAGGGGCACCTTTGGAATAGCTAAAAATATTATTTTATTATAAAGTCATATTCGGTTTTTAATAGCTCAAAATTGATATATTTCGAAGATAATATGTGGATGGGTCGAAATACTCTCATCAAATAGAATTTAGACAATTTTAGGTCATTATAGTAACCATATCTTTTAGTTTTAACTCTTAGTTAATTAGATTGACATTTACCATGTCACTTTGTATTTTTATATTATATAGTTAATAAACTTACCATATACATCCAAGAGACCCCCAAGTGGTCCATTAATGACACAACTATCATGATATAAGTATATTTTCCGAAAATTAGATTTTTAGGAATATAATAACAATTAATAATATAATATTTGTTTTAAAAACTATTTTATGTCAATTTTGACACTATTTGGTAATTGATTTTTTTGAAAATCATAACAGAATGATTAGATCGAAAAAAGTAAATTAAATCAATACTAACTGTCATATTAACATATAAAATTATTATAATTCATAAAAAGTATCAAATTACATTTATTTGGGTATTTATAACATCAATTATGTCAATATTTCATTAATAATATAATTACTTCATCGTCATTGTGTCATAAATAAATTAAATTATTTAAAGTGTAAAAATTAAAAATAAAATACCATTATGTAGGAAATATTTTTATCTTGATAATTAATATTTATAGTCTAATTTATCTTATGTATGACCCTATATTAAAAATTATTTACTTATTAAACTTTGATTTTAACTATTTTAACCCTTCTTTAAATAAATTAATAATAAATGTCCTAATCTAATCCAAGTGGTCCTAAATAGCCATATTTTATTCCTAAGGTTGTTTTTGGTCGAATTACACTTATCCAATAGAATTAGGACATGTGTTAGGGTAATAATAATATCATTTTTACCCTTAATTACCCTATTTACCTTTAACCATGTTAAATAAAATTAAAAAGTTACTAATCACCAAAAATTATTTTCATCTCATTGAACCACATTTTACTAAATGACATCAACCGTGTCTCTAGGATTTTTGAAATTCCATTCACAAAAGTGGTAAAATTATGTTTTATGTAAATTTGAAAATTCTCCTAGGAGGTGGGTAAAAGACGGTCAAAAGTTCAATAAAATTTTTATATATCTAAAATTATTATAAAATGACTCCAATGAATTACATTTAACTTATATAGGTATTATGTGACAATTTTGACCTAAAATAAATTTAAATAAAATAAATAATTATTTAAATAAAAAGTCGGTTTTTAAATAGTAACCCAGTGTTTTCACTATTCATCAAAAATTGAATGTTTTCAGAAAAATACCAAAATTTCACCCTAGGATAATTTCGATATTCCGAATCCAAAAATGAAGTCCGTTTTGAAAGATAAAATTTATAAAATTTCAAAAAGTGGGTATTACTATTCATAATGGCTAGTTCATAATAATATTATAATAATATCTCGTTTAGTGAAACTCGGTATTGCGTACTACACATGCTATCGATGAAGGTCGTGATTGCGTGTAATGCAAGTCAAGTCAAGGATGCGTGTTGTGCAAGATCCTTTTGGTGTAGCGTACAACACAAAACATTAATGAAATTAAAAAGAATATTTTTCATAAAATCTCGGGGTGTTACACTTGAAGACTAATTGATATGTATAAGGTAGTGAAACATACTGAAAGGGATTATTTTATGTGGGAAAAATAAGTGTTATATGAAGATTACCCTTTCAATTTTAGTTAATATAATCAACATACATATAAAGTATAACATGATATTTTTTTAGAATACATATATAAAGAATATAAGGATAAACTATTCCCATTAATATTTACCAAATTCTACTACTTAACTGTATAACTATGACCATTTCTAGGTCATTTAATTGATTTATCCATTCATATTGATATGTAAACATTGTTAATTATTATTAATTGAATATTTTTTATAGTTAATACTCCTTACTCATAGAATTTAACCCTATTGGTTTGTAGATATAATTGATTAAAAAAATATGAATGAACATTCCTAAAATTTATAGAAGATAATGTGATTAACTAATTTAACCATTATTAGTGAATCTTACTAAGGGTATCTTTAACAGAGTCCTCCTTAATTGATATTCAAATGGTCTATATTATATTATATGGTTTTGATTTTTTATTGGTTTTAATGAAAATTTGAAATAAATGTTGAGTTCTAAATGTTACGTGCCATATATATTGAGTGATGAGAAAAAAATCAATATTTTATGGGTATAAGTAGTATATATGATAAGATAAAAATATTTCTTATATTTTTTCCTTGATATGGTAATGGTTGATATTTTCAATAATTGACACACTATAGTTATAGAAGGTTATTTAATGATAGTTCTTGATATATAGAACATTTAATATTGAAGTCATGTAAGTAATGATATATTGGATTCAATTTTTTAGAGGTAATTCATTAAATACATAGGCATAAATATAAAAAACATGGTTTTTTTATAATATTAATGATGGAAATTATAATTTTAATGAAGTAAAGTGATAAATATATTATACTATAATTAATGATACTCGCATGCTTAATAGTAAAATAGTGTATGTGTTCTTCACCAACATTAATGAAGTGGGAATCTACATTATATCATTTTGAGAAACTCTATAATATTTCATGGTGTTCCAAAAGGTACATTATATAATTCTAGAATTATTTGACTCAAATGTTTAATATCATGAAAATCATTATTCAAATATCCATTCTTTTGAGATAAGAAATTTTGATTCATTGATGAAAGAGAGTAAGGAATAGATGGAAAAAAATTTAATTCTACGATTCATGAGAGGAAGAAATATTAAATCAAGGTAGAAGAATAATTTATCTTTTTGATGAATAATTTGAGATGATTGTTTAAAACATGTGTAACATATTCAAAGGAATTTTTAAAATAGTGAAAGGAATATACTCATTATATAGGTCCTTTATCTCCTATAACCTCTCCTACCTCTTCTCTCATTAGTTTGGTATGGTTCTCAAAAAATATTCTCTTAATTATATCATCCTCTTCTACCTCAGATCATAACCTTTATTTTATTTCATATTATTCACTTCCTATGTGTATCCCTCTTTAGTGATGTTTTTATTGATTATGATCTCGTGTTTTATGGTTTAGGGTTGGGGTAACATAATTCACATATGAGTTTCCATCCATCCTAATGTCTAATCTTACTATCTACATCATCACACTATACCCCATATATAGTCTAGCATGATGTATTTCATGAGGTTTGGTCATTATGACATAGTGAGTTTATCTTATTCAGGTTTTTAGTTTTAAATTTCAATTTTTTTTTGTTTTTTTCATGGTTAGTCTCTAAATAGAATCCCACTCTAATATTTTTTAAGATATAAGGCGAAAATCCCCATTTTGGTTGGATAAAATGATTCTTTCACTAGTTTTTTTATGGTTTCTTCTCCTATTTTGTGAAAAGTGACTATGAAAACATTTGTTTAGTGTTATGATTTTTAGTTTAATTATATAATTTAAATGTTTGAAATACTCACATATCAAGGAAAAGATATTAATTGATTCACTAAGGAAGTATATAATATAAAAAGAGTATTGGATTCACATAGAAGAAAATATAATAACATTTTATGAAATTCAAACTTAACTTTGAAAATTTTATGGATAAAGGTGGTGAAATTTAAAACCATAATGAAAATACCTGGGAAGTGTAAAAATTTATAAATTAGTGTGTTAATAATAAATTAACCCATTATATAGAAATAATAGGTAATTTAGTTGTGTAAAAATAGTATATAAATTAATAAAATAATAAATGATACTAATAATGTAGCATCAAAATAAAATGTATAGAATTCAACGACATCTAGAAATGTTTATGTTAATTAAAAACATACATAGAATGTTGAAGAAGAACATGAGGATAAAATATATAAACTAAAATTATATTTTTATAAGATATATCATTATTATTTTTAAAATACATATTCCAAAATAAATATTTTATATTTTAAAAACAACAAATGATTCAAAAAAGTCAAAGGAAAGATTCAAGACGAAAATATTCTTTTTATGGATATTTTTGGTGTTGTAATGGAATTGATCGTGTGAAAACAAATTATAATTCAAATAAATTATTAATATTAATTATAAAATATATTTAAGAAAATATTTTTTAGGAATGAACTCATTCAATGACAAAATAAATATCAATAGAAAGATAATAATTCATATGTGCAAGTGGAGAATTAGTTATATTTGGAAAATAAATATTGATAAATGTATAACCATTCTAGAAAGTGTATAGAGAATCTTCATACTATCATAATATTTTAGTTGAGTATGAATGAATAATATAATTTTTTTATTAATATAAAGGAAAATTAGATGTTATGTTGTATTAAAGTCGCGTTGATAGATTCATAAGGTGTAAAACCTTGGAATTATAACCATGTTTGTTCATCTCACATGATAGTTGATATAATGTTTCTAAATAATTTTTATGATGGGTATTCTACAATTAGTAGTGTTTCGTTACTAGATATTGGTAATATAATTTTGAAATCAAAGATCAAATTTTTTAATGGTTTGATACACAGATTAGTGTTTGTTAAATTTTTAATCAAATAAATGATATGATATATAAAAATTATTAATACTGGATGGATAAAGTGAAATATTGACATAATGGACAATTAAAAAGGAAATTTTTTTCAAGTGGGAGATGATTAAAACTAATGATATTTTGTTTAATGGAGGTAAATTATTTGTGTAATATGAATCATAATCATTCATTCCATTTTAATTTAAATAAAATTTCTTAAAAATTTCAGTATGTCCCTATGTATAAGATATATGAGTAGTGAATGTATATGAAATTTCACAATGCTGATATATTAAGTCATTCAAAAATTAAATTATAAATTCAAATTAATCATCTCATGGACATTATTAATATAGATATATTTGGACCTGTTATATAGATTTAGAAAGATAGACTTTGTTATTTAATTCCATTAATTAATAAATTTCACATAGATGACAAGAATTTTAGGATTCAAATGTTTTTAATTGTCTTATAAAGATTTTTGAAATAGAAAATGATTATATTATATATATTTGTATCTCATATAAGGAAGGTGATTATATGTGTTTTATGTTTCAATTATACATAGAAAATAGTGTAATATGACCCCTGTGTATTTTAATAATACCCTATAATTTTATTTTTATTTTTATTAAATAATAGAGGATTGATTGTTATGGATCAGACTATATTGATCAAACATTTAAAATATCAATATTTTTAGTGTTATGTGGTTGTATAATTTATTCACATGCCTATTTTTTAATTTGACCCAAAATCTATAATGTCTCCTTTTTATATACATAAAAATACAAAACATGTTAAACATATTTATATCTCCATGAAATCACTTGTATGATCAATTTAAAAGTAATTAATATGATAAAATATGATCATTGTGGAATGATTGAATGCATTTTATATATTCATAATATTGAAGAGGATATCAATATTGTAAAAAGCATTTTGGAAAGATAGTTGATATTTTTTATAAATGTGATTTTACACTCTTATTATGAAACTGTAATATAAGAGATATTATATAAATATGAATGGAAACATTTAAATATGGTAAAATATGAAATTGGGAATTCATTCAAGTTTATAATTTCAAGTCATTAGTAGTATGATGATGATTATTTATATGTTTCATGTGAGAAGAGAAACCTACTTCAGTTCAGAAAAAGATGATATAATAAGTGATGGTTCAGGTAGTGAACTCGACCCCAGTATCCCAGAACTAGGGTCTGCTTAATTTAATTTTTATAAGATAAAATGAATGAAATCCCAAATGACTGAATGGTGTATTATCTTTCGTAATCAAGATATATAAATGAATCACATATCACATTTGAATATGCATACTGCAACTCAATTTTTTCATAGAATGAAATTATTCCTTATATAATATCCATGAATATAAAACATAGTACACTTCGTGTATTCTTGAGAAAGGAAACCAAATAAGGATTTTATCTAAACACATTAAGGGTTAAGTACATAGGAAGATATCATTAATCAATACGAATAATCAATATGGAATTTTAAATTACTAAACATACATGCCAATTAAAAAACATGAATATCACAGTAAAATAGGAAAGAATCAATATATCAAGCTATATAAGTGAAAAACATTACATTTTTTTATACACTAAGAATGAAATGAATTCATAGAAATTATCAAATAGAAAATCTACTGGATAATAGTAATAATTGAATTACCAATAAAAAAATGCATAATTATTGGACAGTATCTCTTAGGCACAAGGAAACATCTTCTATCAAGATATTCCCTCCTGAAATTTTAAAACTATATGTATGAACCCATTAAATTTTGGCTAAATGATTTGTCTCATGAGACATGTCGATTCATCAAGGGGATATATAATGTCCGGGATCCAACCATCACTACATTCTCAAATCATAACTCATATATCGAATGACCATTTTAATTTATGAATAATGTACCTTATTTTCAATTATTTATATATATTAAGGGATCATATTTATCAATATTTCATACGTTAATCAATTAATTTTTATATTAATTTTTTTTAATAATGATAAAAAATTTATGAAATAAATAAATCCATAATAAATAATATAGTTATTTATAAAAAAATTAATATAAAATGATCAAAATAAAGATAATTATTAAATGATAATGTAATAAATAGAAAAATAACGCAAGCAAGTGAATGGAAATACTATCTTTGGTCAAAATAATCATAAACCAACGAGATGAATAATAATGAGGGAATGAATAAAAAATATACCAATTGGACTAATAATAAAGGGTCATTTTCATTTATGAATTTAAATATCATAAAACATATTCCAAATATTTTTTGATGAAAATATTATTTTCATTTTGAAAATCACTTTTAAAACATAAAACATAATGAATATATTTTTATTTGGAAATCACATTTAAAAAAATAATAATTTCCCAGATAATGAGGAAAACAATTTTCTTCACAAATGTCCTTGTAAAAAATCAAAGGAATATTTAATAAAATAAATTTAATGTTTGAGGGTATTTCCATACATGACATTCAAGTTAACAAGAACATTCATTTGACACATTAAAATGGATATAAAAGTGTCTTGTTTAGAAAATGATAAGAATATTAAAGTGAATTTTTGTTAAAGGAATAATGGGTAAAAATTTACATAATAAGTCATTTTTTAAATGTTAAAAATAGTTTTCAATACATTTTTAGAAAACATGGTTTTGTAAGAAAAAATATTTTCGATCGAAGAGAGAAATGAAGTTGGCTTTTATTAAATACATTTTATAAAATATTTTAAGTACGAAAGAGTGAAAATAGAACTATTACATGTAAATATCCTTAATAAACAGATGATAAAAATGATAATGTTTTATTTTAAAATTATCAAATAATTTTAATTAATTGAAATTTTAGAATAAAAAATCTTGATTAGAATGAGATTATGAAATAAAACATTACAATGATCATAAAATTGATATGGGAAATAATCAATGAATAAATTATATGTATAATCTTAAAATCTATATAATTTGTTTAAATAAAACATAATATAATCAAAATAAATTATACATATAATTATGTAATGTTAAATCTAATAAATAAGTAATAAAACCCAATGAAATGAAATTGAGGTATATAATTCTTTATCACATGGTAACTTTTAACTCAAATAAACTTAGATGAAATTATTAAAATTAATTATTAAATTAACATTAAGAATTAATTATTCGTGATATTACAAGAAAAAAATTCAATAAATACACCATATAAATGAAATTACATAAATAACATTAATATATTCATCAATGAAATAAAACTAAGATAAAATCCATTACCTCACTCTTATGGTTGGTTAAAAGTGATTTGAAATCATTTATAGTGGTTTAGAAATGTTAATAACATATTTATGAACCATATTAATATTTATAACATCATATATGATCCTTTTTATAACTCTTTTTCACCTATTCATTAATAATAATTCATTACATTCATTATTTTGAATGTTAATTTCCTTGTTTTGTCAAGCGTGTTTCATCATGAATGATTGTGTTTGTGAACATAATATAGAGTGATATCATCTAAATATTAATAATAGTAATTAAATATTTATAATATTTTTACATCATTTTTATTTTTAAAACCACTCATGAAGCATGGTTATGAAAAATGATGTATGATACGATCATGGATTCATTAAGCCATATATATACATGGGTAACGTTCCAATTTTCACTAATCAACATAGAAATGCGGTATTTGTTGTGTTATTTTCAAAAAATGATATCAATATCCTTTTTATCATGTTATATACTTACATATATCATCCATGTTGTGTGGTGATGAATAGAGATTCACGTCGCTCCGTGAAGGCGGTAGTCCATATGTACATCAATGATGTTATCATCTTCAATTGAGAGAAAAGGTAAGAGGGGAAATGATATATATGATATTTATAGAATGATAAATATTTAAATAATATAATATATATTTTATGGTTATTGGAAATAATTTTTTATCTTTAACCTAATTAAATTTCATGTAAATTGGCAGTGAAAGATGAATCACATAACTCCACAAAGCAGTAGTCTATCATTCACACAAGTGATGTTATCATATTCCATATGGAGTGTAAATTATATAGATATATATGATATAATGGCTCCATAGGTATAAAAATATAATATTATAATATATTAAATCTATTTCCATAATCATACCCAACCATGAAAGGTGGTAATGGAAGTAAGAATAAAATTGGTTCACGAATTAGGTACACACGAATGATTATTTCATAAATAATTTGATGGAAGTGGAGATGGTTATAGGTCATGAAAATATTATATTAACATCATAGTTTATGATATATTATTTTTATTTTATATTATCATGGTTTATTAAGATTTTAAGGAGGAGGACAAGGAAATTAAATAAGGACACCCATTGATGAACAATACCTCTTTTTTATGTATTGTCCTTAGGATTGCACTAAATTATCCATATGATAGATTTGTGACCAGCATTAGGCTTATAGCTTGTGTTTAGGAATTTTTCTATGTTTTTTGGTAAGGGTTCTTCCTATCCAAAGAGGATTTAATGTGTGAAGAATACATGAGAGGGGATGGAATTTTATAATTGATGTGAGTGGTACAATTATAATTTTATGAAAAGATGCACTCATTCCTATGTTTTTATCAATCTAAAAGAATCCAAAGTTGACCATTATAGAACCTAGAATATATAATGTCGAATTATGGCCTTAAAATGGGTGTTTAATAAATTGAGAGGTCATTTTTAACCCTTATCACCTTAGATTAACACCTTCTTATATACATTTATACCTAAATCATGGTAATTCATTTTGACTAATTTCACAATTAATATTTGTAAAATTTTAAGATAAAATTAGTATAAATTATAAATTACTATAATTCCTAATATTAAATCTATTTTCAAAATTTAATTTATATATGTGGAAAAATTTATGTTTAAAGTAATCCCGTAGACATGACAAGATAATGAATTTTTAATTAGAAAATATTCCAAAAAAATTGATGTTTTTATACAAAAATTCAATATAAAAATGATTAAAATGACATAAATTAGATTAATATATATATAAATTATCTAATTTTTCTCTAAACACCATTAAAAATATAATTTTAAATTACATTTAATTTAAAGGAATTGGTATTTTACAATTAATATTCAAAACATTCACTATTAATAAAAAAATTAAACATTTTAAAAAAATACAAAATATTTATTATAAGATTATTTTTGTATTTTGATTTAAAAAAATGATTTAATTATGTGTTAAAAATTTATACATTTTTTATAAATTAATATTAAATTATTTGTACAAGGCCCAACTAAACCGTCTCTTAGAAAAAAATCATTTAAAAAAATTCTCTTTGATGTGATTTTTATTTAATTATTAATCAATAGATAACTAATAAATTTTTCTAACTATATAATTTCATATATTACTTAGTCATTTTTAGAACCTCCATTAAAGTGTCTCTATTATAAATTCCATATTAAATAATAATTTTAATGGTATTTTTTGTTTGATATAACTTGGTCTTCCATGTAATGTAAGATTTTGAAGAAACATATTGTTGTATGTATCATAATATAAAGAAGAAATTAAATTTATTCTAAAAATATATACATTAATTACATACAGTTTTATATTCTCTTATATTCTTTGTGTTGCGTGTCACATACACTACTGAATAAAATTTTATTTTTTAAAATATTGGGAGATTACATTCATCCCACCTTAAATAAATAATTTCATCTTAATTTGAACATGATCTTGGTAGTCAAGGGTTTGAAATTTTGAAATAAAATTTTTTAAAACCACATCATAAAAGTTTTAATAAATTATCCACTTAATTAGAGACAACATTAAGTGCAAAGGGTATATGGAATTTCACATAACTATGTTTACAAATAGTGTAACATTTTTGGAATGTTAATATATGGAAAAGGAATAAAAACGTAAATATTTATAGATATTTATTCATGTAGTTCATCAAATAATGTTAATTTTCAGTGGAATGTTAAGGAACACAAAATAATAAATAAAATAGGTGAAAATATTCAATGATATAATCTAAAATTATGGTAATCAGATAACACTTTATTTCAAGATCCTATTTCTTAAAGTTGATGAATTATTTTACTATCTTAAAATGTAAGGAAATATACATAATTGATAAGTTTATATTTCTTAAGTAAAACATCAATATTTGGTTATGAATTTCTTAATTTCCAATTAATCACTTTATCTAGGAAATTAATATTCCAAAAATGAATTTTTATATCATTAATGCACTAAAATTAAATTTTTTCAGATCATAAGATCCAAAAAAAGTGAAAATTAATTATGAATGTAACTAATTATTATCAAAAATTACTCTGGTTATCACAACTTATCCAGTATAATAAATTAATATGTAAACCTCAAAGTTACCAAAACTAGTTTATCATTAATATTTATTATCCAAATAATTTAACTAAAAACAATGACATATTAATGAGGATATGATGTAGGCTGATGGAAGGATCTAAACCCATATTATCCATCAATCATGAGATCAATCCCAATGGCCCTTCCAACCATTTTGGGTTTTCATCTAGAATTAATCTTGTCCTTTTTATAAACTATATTGTTATAATTACTTAAACATTTCCAACAAAATATTATGGATATAATTGAAATAAAATTATTCATTAAATAAATTTTTTTACTATGATTTTCAATAAAAATTATTTGTCTTCAAAGTATACCAGTATTATTTGTCTATTATTAGATTATAATTATTTATCATATTAACCCTAAAGGATATCAATACCATTAGAAATATTCCTATAAATTTTAAATGAATTAATCCTCAAATAAATTTTCCACTAAAAAATAAAGTTGCCATAAATTTATCCAATATTTACTTAATCATCGTAGACACCTATCAAATAAAACATAAAATGGGGTATTTATGAATTTAAACGTTTTTTTAAAAAGTAAACTCACAAACCCATTATGGTATCCATAAATCTTAATTTAAAGGGGGTAAGTATGATTCTAAAATTTATTATAGTTATTAGATGATTCATGATTATTATAACTTAAATATCACTAGTAAAATAATTTAAAAAATGAATTTTTGAATAAAAATACATAAATAATTTAGAAGTTTTATTCAACATAGGTCCTTCCTTGGTATTTGGGTTTAACCATTATAATAGGTAATTTACTCAGATAATTCCTAGGTTCTCCAAATTTATGACAACGATCTATGAAGGGATCCTTAGAACGAGATTTATTTTCTTCCATCATTCTCTTCATCTTTCTTGCGAAATTCTTTACATTATGAAAATCCTTTCCACACATAAATAGTATTCCTCTTCAATTAATATCATTTCTTGGGTTACCCTTCCACATTTAATACATGAATTAAAAAATATTTTATACTTCCATGGTCTCTATCACTTGAGTTCTTAGTGAACTTCATCATTCTCTTCTTTGGTTAGTTTCAGAGTTAGTTGTGATAAAAGTTGTTAGTAATATTTGAGGATAACTGATTAAACATAATTATGATATCTTTAACTTCTATAATCATCCCATTTGGTTTCTCATAGTCACCCCATTATCATCGATGTTTAGTGTTAGAAATATTCTGTCTGGTTCCATCTATTGACTTAAATAAAAATGTATAGTGTGAGAAATAATAATTGTAGTGGGGAAATAATATATTGAATTATAAGATGTCTAAATTATGATGGATAGTTTCAATATAAGAATACATTGTTTTAACATAGGTAATAAATTATCATAATCTATTTAAATTCTTCATAATGGTTTTTAATGATAATATGAATTCTTGTAAGAATATCCTCCGTGATTGTCAAACTAGCTGTGCAGTGTGGAATGTTCTCATGTACTAGGTGATGATCAGGTCAAGCCTAATGCAACATTTTGGGAGTTTTTACACCTAGAAAAACGTTTTATATAACCAAATAAACATGTAGTATCGAGACAGGGATTTATTTCCATGAAAGATCACATAATATCTACCTTACAAAAACATTAGTATGTTATTCGATACATTTATTGAATTTCAATTATTTGGTTATGTTCCCAAATCTATGTTTTCCTAAATCTAGTTTCCATGGTTTATACTAAACATGATCTAATACTAACTATTGTGAAACTGAACCTAGTATCCCGAAGCTGGTGTTTGATTTATTACATTGGAAAAAGATCCAGGGAATCGCATTCTGAAGGACCATGTTGATTAGTTATCTTGGTATACTAGATAAATTTTTTATTCCAATATCACATATTTATTACCCAGATTACAAAATATTTTTTCCAGAATTAAATTATTATTTCTACAATATCCTTACATATCAAACATATTATATTTTATTTATTCCTAATAAAGGAAAAAATAATGATGAGATCAAATCCTAAGTATAAGTTAAGTACAAAAATAGATATCATTAATAAATAAGGATAATAAATATGGAAATTTAAATTAATGAATTCACATTCCATTTAAATAACATGTCTATTATTGTAAGAAAATTCATAATCAATATGGAATTTTAAATAACTAAAAACATACCCAATTTAATCAATAAACTAAAAATGAAATTCATCCATAGATAATATCATATATAAAATTTGAAGGATATTAATTATTACTTTATCCAAAATAAAGTAAATTCTTAAATATTGTATCTAATGTTCAGGCACTTGAAACCCACTACTATCAATATCTATCCTCCATATAGTTTACAACAATATGTAGAAACTTAATTAATTTTGGACTACTGATTTTTTGATGGGACATATCACTGCAACTATGGGCTATATAATATTATTTCCCCACTCACCACTATATTTCCAAATCATTTCTCAAATATCAAATTATCATTTTAATTTATGAACAATTATTTTTATCATTAAATATCTATATTGATAAAAGGATGTAGATTTATCAATATTTCCCTAGTTAGTCAAATAATGTTCAAAGTAGACAACATTTATAATAATATTTTATGGTTTATGAAATAAACATATCTATATTAATTAATATGGTTATTTTAGGGATATTTAATGTCCAATGATCATAAGAAATTGAATAATTCAATATGAAGTTAATGACTACAAAAATGAAACATGGAAGAAAATTCCAATATTATCCATGGTCAAAATTATCATAAACCATAAATAGGAATAATAGTGATGAGAATCAACAAAAAATATACCCATTGAAGTATGTATAAATATTTTTTTAAAAGATAAATATACATACAATAAAATATATCTAATTTTTTTTAGTAAAATAACATCTTCATTCTGAAAATCCTGTTTTAATATATAGGGAATTTTAAAAATCCATTTCATTAGAAATATTTTTTAAAGACTAATAATTTTCATAATATTAGAAAAAAAATTCTTAACAAATGACATTGTAATTTTTATAATGATCCTCAATGAAATGATTTTCATGTCAATGGGTAATTGTTTACATGGAATACATGTTAAAAATAATATTTCATTTAAACATGAAAATGTTTTTAAAATATCCATGTAGAGAAATATAAAATAACATTACATTGAAAACATTTATATAAAATACAAAATTTGTAAAAAAATTATTCATTAAATCATTTTTAAATGGCTAAAAATCATTATTTAAAAATAAATTTGAAAACATGGAAATGAAAAAAAAACTTATTTCCAACCAAAGAGAGAAATGATGTAAAATTTTATTAAAAACATTCAAAAAATTTATAATTACCATAGAGTTAAAATGGTAATATTACCTGAAATGATAAGGAATAAACATAGGAGAATAAAATTATAAGGGATTATTATATAATGATCTAATAATTTTCCACAACTAAAATTTATGAATAGACAGGCCTGATTAGACTGGGTTTGTGAAATAAAACCTTAAAATGATCATAATATTTAAGTTAGAATTAATCAATAAATAGATTATCTGAATCAATATTAAATACACATAATACATTTGGAAATAAAACATAAGAAAATAAGAATAATTTAGACACATAATCTTATAATATCAAAGACAACAATGATGTAATATTACCTAATGAAAAGAAATTGACTTATGGAATTATTTACTGCTTGGTAACTTTTAATTAAAATTTAATTCAAATAAAAAATCAAATTAAAAATTAAAATACAATGAATAATGAATTATTCGATATTTTACATGAGGATTGGGAAGAATATACACCATATAAACAAAATTAGTTGTATAACATTAAAATATTACTTAACAAAATAAAATTGTGAATAAATTCCATAACTCAAGATTCATTTCCTTATAACATGATTCAACCTCATGTATAGTGGTTTTAAACATGTTATTATCTTATTATAAAACAAAATTATCATATATAATATCATATATTATTCTTTTTACAACAATTTATCACCCATTAATTGATAAAATTTCATTATTTTCACTATTTCATGTGTTAATCTCCTTGTTTTAACATGTGTGTTTCATCCTCAAAGATGTGTTTCTGGATCATATAATATAGTTATATCATCTAAAGAACAATAATCAATACATAATTATAATATTTTTATATAACTGTTATTTTTATAAAAATCATGAAATATGGTAATGAAAAATTAAGTATGTTGTGATCACGGAGACAGTAGGTTGTACGTACGCATGAGCAACATTTCCATTATTCACGAATCATTATGGTAAGATGGTATTTAATTTATTATAAAACTATAATTATCATTATATAATTATTACTATATTATATATGTATTTATATCATCCATGTGGTGTGTTGATTAACATATAGTCACATCGCTTCGTGAAGACAGTAGTCCACATGTACACAAAGGATGTTATCATCTTTAAGTGAGTGAAAATTTTAGAGTGAAAATAATATATATTAACTTTAAATAATGATAAATATTTCATTTATATCACAATTATTTTATTAATATCACATATAATCATTAAAATGTAGCTTAATACATTCAATGTAAAGAGATAGTGAAAGACAAATCACATCACTTTTCTGAGGCAGTAGTCCATAGTACAGACGAACGAAGTTATCATATCCCCTATGGAATAGAATTTAATATGATATGTATGATACAATGACTAAAAACATATAAATATTTTATAAATATCATATATATATATACTGTATATCCATCATTATATGGAATAGTGAATGGTGTAAATGGAAGAACAAATGACATTAGTTTGTGATAAGGTAGTCCGTTGTACACATGAATGATGATTTCATAACCCATTTGGTGGAAGTGGAGATAGTTTTAGGTCATAAAATTATAATAAAAACATAGAAATATATGGAATATACTTATATTATTATATAAAAAGGTTTAATAATAATTTTTGGACGTGGAGAAATAAATAAAATAAATATGCTCACAGAATAGCATTACATATTCTTTAGGTATCCTCATTATTTTTTCATTAAATCCTTCCTTAGATGGATTTATACCATAAATATGTATTCTTGGATAAGGGTAGGGAATAAGGGATGTTATTTTGTCCTGAATTAGAAAAACCAAATGGTTTTGAATGTGTGGAGAAGAGATGAGTGGGGTGTCCTTTTATAAGTGAGGTGAGTGGAATAGTTGTATTTGTTTTTTTTTTGAAAAGAATCAATCATACCCACATATATATCATGAAAAAATTTCCCAAATAGGAAATTGTTTAAACTAGAGGATATATAGTAGAAATAGGGCTATAAACTATTTGTGAGACAAGTTTATAGTTCATTGTTAACCCTTATCTTACTAGTTCAACCCTTGATATATATATTTTTAGCTAAGCTATGGTAATTAATTTTTACTGTTTCCACAATTTATTTTTGGTAAATATTTATGTGTACCTAAAAAAGAAATTATAAATTATGTTTTTTCCAAATTCAGATTTGATTTTTCCAAATTCAATTCACAAAATTGAAAGATCTTAATTTAAAATTAATCCCATTAACATGATAGGATAACAAGTTTTTAAAGAGAATTTGTTCAAAATTTTACAATTATTTTATTTCCAAAATCAGTATAAAAGTAATTAATATGACCTAAGTTGGTTTAAGAACCCAAATATTCATTTTAGGTATGGATCTTGAATTCGGGTTGTTTTTTAGAAAAAATGAAGAAATTGTAATTTTTATAAGTACACACCGTGTACTTATGAGTACATGTCGTGTAACCTGATACCATGTACAGCCGTGTACTAGTTGTGTAATGACTAAGTACATGGTCATGTAGGTGACCTAGAAGACCACCATAATAGGGAGCCGGTTGAGGATAATACACAGCATGTACATTTAATGAACACACCGTGTGATTTTATTTTTATATGATAAATTGGATCAGGTTTGCATCCAATTTACAGAACATATTTCTTCTCCCCTCGGTTCATATAGGAGAGCGATAGAATGGCTGCAAACTTCGATCCCCTCCCGGTTCTCCATATGAGCTCTGATCGAGACACCGTCAGGTGCGTTGGAATACCAAATATGAGTTCTGATTTTTCTAATATCCTTTCTTATTGATTCTTCCCCTCTCGTGAGTTATCTAGGGATGATCTTTTTTACTCTTTTAATAGATATAAGTCATTCTAGGATTATTTAAGGACCAACGTTCAATAATATCGATTGTCTGATATCGAGGTAGGTGGTTTGTTCCTTTTATTGATTGTATTTGGATTATATATGCTAAAATTGTCATATAACCATGTTTGGGGTTTTTCATGTTTTTAATTAGACCCTTTTTATTATCTATTATGGTTTGGTATATTTATAAAAGGTTAGTTGCTTATGCATAAGGTTATATACCTTGATTATGGGACACCATGTGTGTGTTTTCCTTGTTGACTATTTTTTGGCAGATTGGTCTAGGATTCCTATTAGGATTTCCATGTTTTACATGCCTTTCTTCTTGGGATGGAGTCGATGATTATATGAGATTCATATGATATGCATTGTGAAATTTTGACCAATGGGAATTTGACTATGAGAGCTTCCCAAGGTCGGTTAACCTAAGTATGTTTTTTTTGTTATATTGACCCAGAGTTATTGACTATGAGAGATTATAGGTGGTCACAGACCATAGGGGTTAGACTGTGAGAGCTACCCATAGGGTCATTATTAAATTAATTGATGTTATGTTGACCAAGGGGTATTGATTGTGTGAGCTACCTAGGTGGTCATTTGTAAATTATTAGTGATATGTTATACCATAGGGGTTAGACCATGAGAGCTACCCAAAGGGTCATTACCAAATGAATTTTTGTTATGTTAGACCAGGGGGATTAGACAATGAGAACTTTCCCAAAAGGGTCGTTACTGAATAATTGAATGATGGTGATGATTCTACCATGCCAAAGCACAAACATGGACTTAGTTTTACTTGATTGTTTAGATGGTCTTCTGAGACATCTATTTGTTGATATTACACAAGGGATACATAGCTTAGGATAGATACCAAGGTTTAAATGATTCAATAGATGAATAATAAATGAAAATGAATGTAATTAAAAATTGTAGGACTATTTACTTTTGAGTACTTTCTAGTTTATTTCTTCATTTATGCATATTACCTGCTATATATATTCACTAAAAGTTAGGCACAGATCTTTGGTGGTTGCCTACTGGGATTCATCTCACACCCTATTTGGGTCATTTTTTAGACCCAAACATATTATATGGTTGCAGGTATCGATAATGGAAAGTGCCCTTCTTCATCAGGTACTTGATTGTTGTTGGAGCTGGAGAGCATGGGACCACGCCGAGGCTTATGATGCTGTTGGGGTTTACTACTTTTCCTTACTTTGGTTTTAGTATTGTATTTACATAATTGTGACTTGTTTGGCTACTTCTTAGAAACATGTTACATGAATCATTTATATATTCTCCAGTTGTTATATTACTATCAGTCTTCCATTGTTTACTTTTTTTGTATGGTATTACTTCTTCCAATACAGTTTATTGTTTTCTTTTTTGTTGTTTACACTCTACCGATTATGGAATAGTTTCTCCATTATCCCACAATGTCCCTCGCTACTAGTCGGTAGTCTCTGGTGTTTGGGGAAATTTTCTTGAGGTCATGTGACCAACTAGGTTCGGGGCACCTTTGGGTGGAACCTAGAACCGGGACATTACAAAGTGGTATCAGAGGAAGTTCTTTTCTTATTTGCCTTACTATTTAGAGCCTATAGATAGGTATTATAAGGAATAGGTAGTTGGTAATAAGTTGTGCCCAAGATTAGAAAACTAGTGTATAGGTAACATCCAAGTTACCTCAAATATTTCAATTTTTTCTGGTTTTTCAATTGTTACAGTTGATTTGATTTCACCATTGGGTGGCGAACTTGTTTTGTGCTATTATTAATGATATCATTGTGGTTCTATTTCTGTTTCAACCTAATGAGATGAGGGTATTCCATCTCATTCATCATATAGTAACTTTCTAGAGATCACATGTCATGCATTCTTGTCATGCCATTTAGGGTGCATTACTAATTTCATGTTGTTGTGATAGATGTTGTGCAAGATATGCAGGCTATTTTGATAGATTTTGTGATAAAAATAACTTATATTTTGATAGGGTATTGGTATATGTAATGTTTCATTTGAAAGGATGCCAAACTTTGGTCCCTGAGGTGTTATGGGCCCTATAGGATCGGAATTTGGTGGATCATGTTTTAACTTTAATTGAATTCTATTAAGTTGTGATGTTAAATAGGATTCCAAACATTTATTCGCATGGAGTATGGGCTCTCTCATATTGTAACTTGGAATGACTTATCAAAAAAAATATATGTTTTTAAGGGTTCCAGAGAATTTTCTTAGGCTTACTATCCATAATCCTAGAAAACACGGCCTATGATGTTATGAACACATGCCATGTCTTCTTCAGTTTGGGAAGACTGACTTTTCTTAAGTACACATCATGTGCTGGGAGTACATGTTGTGTAGTGCTTGACAATGTGACTGGTTGTGTGAGTAGAGACACAGGGTTGGGAAACATTGGTATAACACACCATGTCCATATTGTTCACGCCATGTTGTAAAGAACCGTGTATCCGACCGTGTCACTAATGATGCAAGTGGGTGAAACTTAGGTTTTACACACCATGTCAAGCTTGTACATATTTTATAGTTACTACCGTGTATCTGGTTATGCAACCAACGATACAGGTATATGGGACTTAACTGGTACACACCATTTCTAGGGTGAACATGTTGTGTAGTGCTACACCATGAGAGAACCGTGTAGTTATATCCGTATAAAAAAACATGGGAAGGAGGGAATTGTAAGAACTTGAATCTTCATTTCATGTATGGATCTTTATTTTGGGTTGTTTTTTTAGGAAAAATGGAAGAAAGGGAAAAAATTCTAAATACACGTCGAATAATCTTGAGTAAAATTTGTGTACCAGGTTGTCACAGGTAGCTGTGTACTGGTTGTGTAAAGCCAAGTACAGGGACATGTGGGTGACTTGGCAGACTGCCTAAATCAAGAGCCGATTGAGGCTAGTACACAATGTGTACATTAAATGAACACATTGTGTACTTTTTTTATTTTATTAATCGAACAAGGGTTGCGTCTCATCTCCATAACACATATATTCTTCCCATGTTTTATACTAGAGAGTGATGAGATGGCCAAAGATCATCAAGATCTTCCCCTTCCTTCGTCCATGCTCCGATTGAGAGGCTTACAGGGGCATTGGATTCCCACCGGTGATTTATCTCTTTCCTTAGAGCATCTCTTCATGATTTCTCCTCTATCTTGAGTTATAAAAGGTTGAACGATTTTGATCTTTTTGTAGATCTACGACATTCAATGTGGATTCAAGGGCCAATGTTCGAGAGTATTCACCATACCACATCAAGGTAGGTGGTTTGTTCCTTTATTTGGTTTTATTTAGATTATATATACTGAAATTTCTGAATAACACTGTTTAGGGTATTGCGTTTTTTTGGAATTTAACCATGTTTAATGCCTTCTATGGTTTGTTTTATTGATGAAGGGTTCTTGATTGTGCATAAGGTTTACTAACTTGCTTATAGAGGTGTTTCCCATGTTTGGTTTGGTTATGGCTATTGGGTCTAGAAAGTATGTTAGGCTGCTTTATTTTCCATGCCTATTGTTGTTAGGATGGATTTTTTGTTTATAATAAATGCATGCTTTTCTCATTATGAAAGTATGACCAAGGGTAATTGACTATGATAGCTTCCCGAAGTAGGGTTATTTAATTATGAATTTTTTTTATTATTGACCAAAGGTATTGACTGTGGGAGTTGTTGTGGTGTCATTGACCAGAGGGGGTAGACTATGAGAGCTACCCAGAGGGTCATTATTAAATGAATGTTAAACCATAGGGCATTGACTATGAGAGCTTCCAGAGGGTCATCGTAATTTATTTTTCCTATGCAGACCATGGGGTATTGACCATGAGAGATACTCACATGTTCGTTGTATTTTATTAGTGGTATTTGAGACCAAAGGTGTTAGACTGTGTGAGCATTCCCAGAGGGTCATTATTATTTATTAATTTTATGTTATGTGAATACATAAAGGATTATACTATGAGAACTTTCCTAGAGTGTTTCTTATGAATAATTGAATGTTTTTGACAAGTCTTCCATGCCAGAGCACAAGCTTGGACTTGGTCTTACTAGTTGGTTTTGATAGTATTCTGAGATATCTATTTTTCTATTATATAGGGGGTATAGATCTTAGTCTAGATCCCTAGGTTACATTATTCAATTGATTGAATAATTAATAAATATAAATGAATGTAATTGAAAACTGTAGGATTGTTTAATTTTGAGTACTTTCTAGTTTATTGCTTCATTTATGCATATTACCTTATATAAATATTCACTAACAGTTAAGAATAGATCTTTTGGGGGTTTCCTATTGGGATTCATCTTACACCCTATTTGGGTCATGCTTTTGGACCCAAACAGATTATATTTTTGTAGGTATAGATAATGGAAATCACCCTTCTTCATTAGATACTTGATTGTTGTTGGAGCTGGAGAGCATGGGACCAAGATGAGGCTTACGATGCTATTGGAGTTTACTATTTTCTGTAATTTGGTTTCAGTATTGTATTTATAGAATTGTGACTTGTTTGGATGCTTTCCTAGATATATGTGACATACATCATTTATTTATATATCCTGCAGTTGTTTATACTATCATTATTCCACTGTTTACTTCTTCTGTATGGTATTACTTCTTCCGATATTGTTTATTATTGTTATTCTAATCTGTATACTCTTCCAATAAGGAAATAGTTTCCCCACTATCATACCTTGTCCCTTGTTGTTAATCAGCAGCCTTTGGCATTTGGGGAAATGCGCTTGAGGTCATGTAACCAACCGGGTTTGGGGAACCTTTGGGCGACACCCAGAACTGGGATGTTACAAAGTGGTATCAATGGGGTTTATTTTCTATTTTTCCTTACTATTTTGAGCCTATATATAGGTGTAGGAAGGAATTGTTAGTTGGTAATAAGTTTTTCCCGGGAGTAGCTTACCCATGTACAGGGAAAGACCAAGTTACCTTGAATATTGAAATTGTTACAGTTAATTTGATTTCACTATTGGGTGACTCACTTGTTTTGTGCTATTATAGTTGATATTATTGAGGTTCTATTTCTATTGAAATTGAATGATATGAGGGTATTCCATCTCATGCATCATATAGGAACTTTCTAGAGATAATATGTCATACATTCTTTTCATTCCATTTAGGGTGCATTACCGACTGCATGTTGTTGTGATAGATGTTGTGCTTGATATGCATGATGTTGTGATAGAATACCAACTATTTTGATAGGGTATTAGAATATGTAATGTTTAATTTGGATGAACACCAAAATTTGGTCCCTAAGGTGTTATGGGCCCTCTTGGATCAGAATTTCGTAGATCATGTTTGAACTTTAGTTGAATTTTTTTCAATCTATGAGATGAATAAGGATGCCAAACTATGATTCATGGGAGTATGGGATCTCACGGGTCAGAATTTTTCATGAATTGGGAATAATTTTTAGTTTTTAAGGGTTTCGGAGGAGTTTCCAAGGTCTACTATCTAGAAACCCAGACAACACGGTGTGTGGTGTTGTGAACACACTCCATGTGTTCTTATATTCTAGAAGAAACAAATTATCTTAATTGCACGCTGTGTACTAGGATTACACATCATGTAGTGCATGACTATGTGACTGACTGTGTGAACAGAGACACGGGTTTGGAAAACATCTAGTAGAACATGTCATTTCTAGATCGTATGTGTCGTGTCTAGAGAACCATGTATCTGACCATGTGACCAATGACACGGGTGAATAAAACTTAGGGTGTAAACGTCATGTCCCGTTATTTCATGTCCTGTAGAGTCGACCATGTCTCTGACCGTGTGACTAATGACACGGGTATTTATAACATAAGTAGTACACACCGTGTCTAGGGTGAACATGTCGTGTAGTGTTTCCTAGGAGAGAAATGTGTGGTTCGGGCCGTGTAGAAGTACTTGGGCAGGAGAGAAAATTTAAGTGCATGATGTGTCTTATGAGGAACACGACATGTGTATTGGTGTTACACGACTAGTTTTAGCAGAGGTACACTCCATGTTAAAATATTATAGGAACACTATGTGTAGATTTTATACACACTTTGTAACCCTATTTTATAAAACATGATTATTTTATTCTCGTGTTCCTTTATTGAACATCTAAGTTGTTGTCCTTGATAATCTTGAACTGAGGTGTGTGCTTCACCTTGGAGAGTCATGAAATTGAGACGTCCTCTAGTTGTATGCCAGGTGCATGGTGATGACCAGACACCATAAATGATAGATCAGGGACTACCATAAGATCCTCATGTCGTTCCCGTCTTGGAACCAGCCGTTATACTAGATGTAGGTGCTAATGAACAGTTCTGTGAAGGCTTCTTGAGGATGTTATAGACTTTCCAGGGAGCACTACATCTGGCCCCATCTATGACAAAGTTTATGAGAGTGTTCCAGCAGTATCATCCTCCCAATTTTTCAAGGGATAGAGGACCACAGGTTGTAGAGTCATGGTTAGAGGTTATGCTCACTATCTTTGAGAATTTGGAGATGACTTCGGAGAGGAGGGTGAATCTCATGACGTACAGGCTATGTGATTCCCCCAAGATATGGTGGTATGTTATCTCATTGGTGGTATGTCAACGATATATGACTTGGGTAGAGTTTCAGAGGACCATTTATGACTACTTCTATCCCAAGATGTTAAGGTAAAATCGATCCTGAGAGTTCATGCATTTATAGAAGGGTGCGCTTTCAATGATGAATTACTCGTCCCGTTTTACTGAGCTTTAGTGTATCACACCTGTTCTGGGAGGTGAAGAGTTATATTTGGCTAGGAAATTTGAGGATGGTATCAGGTATGACATTCAATTAAAGGTGAATGTTTTCATGGTGACTTCGGTGATGGCTATATTCAACCAGGCATTGATTACCGAGTGCAATCTGAAGAATTTGGGAGCGATGATCCAGGGTGGTTCAGCATATAAGGCAGGTAATCCTTCAACAGATAGTAGGAAGCACCACATGGAGATTTCACATGATGTTTCTTCAGGTATACAGGTGGTATGCTACCAGTGCGGGAAGAGTGGGCACACGAGACCTCAGTGCCTGAGATACCCAGTTGAGTTCCAATCTTGTAGGAAGATGGGTCATCGTCAGTGTTTTTTCTAGATTTCCTCACTAGTAGTGGGTGATAGGGGTTCTGGTATGACTCCATGTTCAAGATCAAGACCACCAGTTTCTCATGAGTTAGGGAACTATAGTTCGTCAGGTTGTTCAGGCTGAGTTGGTGGTCGCGGTCGTGGTAGTTAGGCTACAGGTTTTTAGCGATAACAGGGTGGATCAGCTCAGGGTAGTCAGGCAAGGTCATAAGGTCACAATATAGGTTATACTTTTTCAGTGGAGTAGACCCAACATGAGCAGGATCCTGGACCCTCTATAGTTAGAGGTACGATTTAAGTTTCCTCAGTTTTAGCTTCTACAATTTTTGATATATGGGCTTCCTATAGTTTTATATTTGTTACTGTTTTGGAGATCCTTGGGATCTGAATCTTTACTTATGAGTATATTATGATGTTATACACTCTGTTGGTAATTAGGACGGCTAGTGTACATCAGTGAAAGAAGTTCCCTTTTGGGGTTGGTGGGTGTCACTTCTTATGGGACCTCTATGTCTTATAGATGGAAGGCTTCTATTCCATTCTCAGAATGGACTGGTTAGTCTCCTTTTAGTCCTTTGTTAACTGTTATAACTATAGGGTGAGTTTCACATCACTAGAGGGTGGGACTTTTCTACACAAGGGTGAATAGGATGTCTAGGAGAGCAGAGCTGGATACAATCATCATGGGTTTGGAGGAATTACTATATAGATTTCTAGTTTATATCTGGATGACTAGGGGACTTCACAGATGGACATCCCTCCAACAGTGGATCATTTTAGAGATATCTTTCTAGATGACTTTTTAGGTTTACCTCCAGAGTGAGAGGTAGATTTCTCTATTGATCTTGTGCTAGGAGTGGCATTGGTGTCCATTCCTCCTTATATGATGGCTACACCAGAGTTTCAAGATATCAAGAAGCTGTTATAGGAGTTGAAGGAAAAGGGTTTCATCTAACCCAGTACTTATCCTTGGGGTTCGCCTATCCTTTTTGTGAAGAAGGTGGATGGTACCCTCAAAAATTGTGTGGATTATTGGAAACTGAATCAGTTAATGGTCAAGAACTGATATCCCTTGCTGAGTATTGATGATCTCTTTGATCAGCTTTAAGGAGCTCGGGTGTTCTTAAAGATTGACTTTAGATCTAATTATCATCATTTGTGCATTGGACCATCAGATTTACCACTTACAGCCTTTTGGAGTAGGTAAGGTCTATACGAGTATTTGGTTATGACATTCGGTCTCATGAATGCGCCAGTAGTTTTCATGGTATTGATTAATCGAGTGTTTCATCCTTACTTTGATTCTTTTTTTGTAGTATTCAAGGAATATATCTTGGTTTACTCTCACACTCAACACAACCATGCCACCCATATTGAAATAATTTTTAGTACACTGATATTGAATCATTTATATACCAAGCTCTCAAAATGCCACTTTTGGATAGACTAGATTCACTTCTTTGGACATGTCATCTCGGAGACAGGAGTGTCAGTAAACCCAGAGAAGGTGAGATCAATAGTTTCTTGGGAGTATTTTAAGAATTTTTTTGAGGTACAGAGTTTTTCAGGGTTGTCTGGTTACTACAGGTGCATTATATAGGACTTTTCACACTTAGTAGCGCCACTGACAGGCCTGACTAAGAAGGGTGTGAAGTACTTGTGGATAGATTCATGTGATTCATCCTTCTAGGAGCTGAAAGGTAGATTGACTTCAGCACTAATACTAGTTTTTCTGGAGGTGGGAAAGAGTTACACCATTTATTATAATGCATCAAGTATCGGGTCGGGATCAGTTTTTATGTAGGGGAAGGAGTTGTTTCATATGGGTCTCGATAGTTGAGGCCACATGATAGGAATTACCCGACACACAATCTCAATTTAGCTGAATTTGTGCTTGTTTTATGCTTTTAGAGAAATTATCTTTTAGGAGAACATTTTGTGGTTTTCACTGAAGAAAAAAATCTCAAGAATATCTTTACTCAGTGTGATCTGAATTTGAGACAACAAAGCTGGGTTGGGTACCTTTAGTAAATTTTCTTTGAGCTTTCCTATACACCTAGGAAAGGAAATGCAGTGGATGATGTATTTAGCAGGAGGACTTAGATATAGGTAGTTAAGGAGGCTAGAAGTGAGTGAAATCTTATGGCTCTATTCTATGATATCCATTCAGAGGTGCATGAAAGACAGGGGTAGACGTTTCTTTCTTCTGTAGTTGTTACCTCTACTCTTCTGGATCGAGTACAAATAAGGCATCTATCATATTCTGAATGCATAGTCCAATGGGAGAGTGTGTCAAGTGAGGACCATAATCCTGTATGGATTTTATGTGAGGATGAGGTCTTATGATTTCACGGGTGTGTATGGGTGTCAGAAAACATATGTAAGGATCTCTTACGAGATTTTCAATCCTCACTTTGGGTAGTTCATCCTAGTGTCACCAAGATGTATCGAGATCTACACAATCAGTATTGGTGGATAGGTATGAAGAGGGATTTAGCTAGTTTTTTAATGATGTGTTCCACCTATCAGTAGGTGAAGGCAGAGCATCAGCAACCAGCAATGATTTTTACAGCATTTACCCATTCCCGAGTGGAAGTGGAATGATGTCGCAAGGTATTTTCTAATGGGGTTACCGAGGTCACCTCAAGGGAATGATGTAGTTTGGGTTGTTATTGATAGACTCATGAAGGTTTCACATTTCTTGATGATCAAGGAAACCTTCATTGTTGATGAGCTGGTAGGTTTGTACATCTGAGAGATAGTATGTTTGCATGGGGTTCCGCACTCTATCATTTCAGACAGTGACACCCGGTTTACTTCCTGTGTCTGGTAGGGACTGTAGAGGGCAATGGTTATATAGTTACTTCTAAGTACCACTTACCATCCCCAAAAATATGGCCAGTCCGAGCACACGATTCAAGTTTTGGAGGACATTCTATGAGCATGCGTCCTAGATTTCAGGGGTTCTTGGGAGAGATATATACCCCTAGGGGAGTTTTCCTACAATAACATTTTTCAGGAGACGATTCAGATGGAACCTTATGAGGATTTTTAAGGTAGGCCATACCGATCACCCCTATATTGGATGGAGGTAGGAGAGGTAGATATGTTGGTCCCTCCTCTTATCTAGGAGACTGCTGAGGAGGTGTATTTGATTCAGAAGATGATGGCCACTACATAGTCTCACCAGAAATATTATGTTGATTGATGGAGACGACCTCTAGAGTTCAAGGTTGGAGATTAGTTTTTTTTACATGATACACTGAGGTTGGGACATATGATGATTAGAAGGTAGGGAAAGCTTTCATCGAGATACATCAGGTCGTTTGAGGATTTGGAGAGAGTCAGGCTGGTTGTCTATCGGTTGCAGTTACCTAAGAGGTAATGGCCTATGCATGACGTCTTTCATGTTTCTCAACTAAAACATTACTTTTTAGACCCATCTCACGTTTTTCAACTGGAGGAGGTTGAGATGGAGGTGTATGCATCATTTGAGGAGCACCCTATTCGAATTGTGGATCACATCATGAAGGTTCTTTGTTGCCAGTATATTCCTATGGTATGGGTGCTTTGGCAACACGGATGAGTACAGGATGAGACTTGGGAGAGGGAGTCCAATGTACGGTCCCAATGGATAGAGTTGTTTGAAGTTTCTTCTTTTTCACCTTTGTAAGATAAATTCAAGGATGAATTTCTTTAAGTGGGTGAGTTTGTAAAAACTCGGGTCTTCATTGAATTTATGGATCTTTATTTTGGGTTTTTTTAGGAAAAAAAATAAAGAAAGGGATTTTTTCTAAATGCACATAGTGTACTCTTGATTACACGTTGTGTACCAGGTTTTTGTGGGTAGCCATGTACTAGCTGTGTAACAGCCGAGTACATGGCCGTGTGGGTGACCTGGTAGCCCACCTAAAGTGGGAGACAGTTGAGGATAGTACACAGTGTGTACATTAAATGAACATGCCTGTACATTTCTTTTTTATTTTATTGATCGGATCAGGGTCATGTCTCATCTCCAAAACATATCTCTTCTTCCTGTGTTTCATACAGGAGAGTGATAAGATAGCCTAAGATCTTCAAGATCTTCTTGTTCCTCCATCCGAGCTTCGATTGAGACACCGTCAGGTGCGTTGGATTACCACTGGTCTGTTCTCTCTTTCCATAGAGCCTATCTTCTTTATTTCTACTCTCTCTTAAGTTATAAAAGGTTGAAATTTTTTTATCTTTTTTTAAATTAATGATGTTCTAGGCCAATTCAAGGGCCGACGTTTGATAGTGTTCATCGTACCACATCGAGGTAGGTGGTTTGTTCCTTTATTTGGTTGTCTTTGGGTTATATATGCTAAAAGTTCTGAATACCCTTGTTTAGGGTATTGTGTGTTTTTAGAATTTAACCATGTTTAATGCTTGCTATGGTTTTTTTGATTGAGAAAGGGTTATTGATTGGGCATAAGGTTTACTACCTTGTTTATGGAGGTGTTTCCCAGGTTTTTTTTGGATATGGTTGTTGGGTCTAGAAAGAATCTTAGGTTTCTTTATTTTCCATAAATAGTGATGTTAGGATGGAGTTTCTTTTTATATTAAATGCATGTGTTTTACACTATGAATGTATGAACAAGGGGAATTGGCTATGAGAGCTTCTTGAAGTAGGGTCCTTTAATTATGAATTGTTGTTATGATTGACCAGAGGTATTGACTATGGGAGCTGTCATGGGGTCATTGACCAGAGGGGTTAGACTATGAGAGCTACCCAGATGGTCGTTATTAAATGAATGTTAGACCATAGGGAATTGACTGTGAGATCTTCCATAGGGTCATCATAATTTATTGTTCCTATGAAGACCAAGGGGTATTGACCAAGATAGCTACTCATGTGGTCGTTGTATTTGATTAGTACTATTTGGGAAAAAAGGGGTTAGAGTGTGTGAGCTTTCCCAAAGGGTTATTATTATTTATTGATTTGATGTTATGTTAAATCATAAAGGATTAGACTGTGAGAAATTTCCCAAAGGGTTTCTTTTGAATAATTGAATGTTTGTGATGAGTTTTTCAAGACAAAACACAAGCTTGGACTCGGTCTTAATAGTTGGTTTAGATGGTTTTATGAGACATCTATTTTACTATTATATAGGGGGTACAGATATTAGTCTAGATCCTAAGGTTATATTATTAAATGGATTTAATAATTAATAAATGTAGTTGAATGTAATTGAAAAGTGTAGGATTTCTTACTTTTAAGTACTTCCTAGTTTATTGCTTCATTTATTCACATTACCTGCTATATATATTCACTAATAGTTAGGAACATATCATTTTGTGGTTGAGTACTAGGATTCATCTCACACCATGTTTGGGTAATGCTTTTGGACCCAAAAATATTATATTGTTTCAGGTATAGATAAGGGAAAACACCCTTCTTCATCAGGTACTTGATTGTTGTTGGAGCTGGAGAGCATTGAACCAAGCTGAGGCTTGCAATGCTATTGGAGTTTACTATTTTCTATACTTTGGTTTCAGTATTGTATTTCTATCATTGTGACTTGTTTGGATGCTTTCTTTGATACATGTGACATGCATCATTTATTTATATATGCTGAAGTTTTTTATACTATCAGTCTTCTATTGTTTACTTCTGTGGTATGGTGTTACTGTTTCCTCTATTGTTAATTGTTATTATTCTATTGTGTATAATATTCCAATGAGGGAATATTTTCCCACTATTATACCTTGGCCCTCACTTCTAGTTGGAAGCCTTTTGGGTTTTGGGAAATGTGCTTGAGGTTATGTGACCAACCGGGTTTGGGGCACCTTTTGGCAGCACCCGGAACCGGGACTTTACAGGAATGATCTAGTACACGCTATGTCTTAGGAAGAACACGTTGTCTGTAGGGGTGTTACATGACCTAGTTTGGAAGAGGTACATTCCCATGTTAAGGCTTAAAAGGAACACACCATGTAGTGGTCCTACACGTCATGTAACCCTTTTTTGAAAAACATGAATGATTTTCTTATCATGTTCCATTCTTGAACTCCTAAGTTTTTTCCACGATAATATTGTATTAAGGTGTGTGCTTAACCTTGAAGATTAATGTCACCAAGACATCCTATGTTTGTATGCCAGATATAGGGTGGTGATCAGTCACTAGAAATGGTAGATCATGGAATACCAGTATATCCTCTCGTCATTCCAGTATTGGAACCAGTAGTTATACTAGACACATGTGTTGATGCATAGTACTGTGTAGGCTTTTTTAGGATGATGAATAATTTTTAGGTAGAACTACATCCTACCCCAACTATGGTAGAGTTGATGAGGGTGTTACAGTAATAGAATCTTCCAACATTTTCAGGGGATAGAGGACCACAGGTTGTGGAGTCATTGTTGGAGGCCATGCTTGCTATATTTGAGCATCTGAACATGCCTCTGGAGATGAGGGTGAATCTCGCAATATACATGCTACATGATTCCTTCAAGATATTGTGGGATGTCATCTCACAAGAAGGATTTCATCATGATATGGATTAGGAAGAGTTTTAGAGGAGCTTCTATGATTACTTTTACCCCAATATGTTGAGGGCCGACCGAGCCTGGGAGTCCATGAATTTGGGGAAGGTAACTCTTTCAGTGATGAACTATTCCTAACACTTTACAGAGCTTCAGGGCTTCACACCAATTGTGGGAGGTTATGTGTTATCTTTGGCTATGTGATTTGAGGATGGTCCCGGGTATGACATCTTATCGTAGGTGAATATTTTCAGGATGACTTTGGTGACTACTATAGTAAACTAGGTGCTGAATACCAAGTGTAATTTGAGGGAGTTGGGAGCTGTGATCTAGGGTGGTTCAGCATCCAGGGATGGTACTCCTTCGAAAGATAGTAGGAAGCGCCATAGGAAGCTTTCAAATGATGTTTCTTATGGTATCCAAGTGGTGTGCTACCCATGTGGAAGGAGTGGGAACACAAGACCACAATGCCCAAGAGACCGAGTTGAGTGCTGATCTTGCCGCAATATGGGTCATATCCATCATTTCTGCAGGAATACATCACCTGCAGTGAGTGAGAAGGCATCTGTTATGACTCCACATTCAGGATAAGGACCACTAGTTTCTCATTAGTCAGATAAATAGAGTTTTTCAAGTCATTCAGACCAAGGAGGAGGTTATGGCCATTGTAGCCAAACGAAAGGTTTTCAGTGACATCTGGGTAGATCAGCTCAAGGTAGTCAGGTAGGGTCGTTGGGCTATGGTATATGTCAAACATTTGTAGTGGAGTAAACCCAACAGGAGTAGGATCCCAGGCCCTCTATGATTAGAGGTATGATTATAGTTTCCTTAGTTTAAACTTATACTATTTTTGATATAGGGGATTCCCGTAGCATTATATTTGTTTTTGTTGTGGAGAGGCTTGGGGTCTGTATCTTTACTTATGAGAACATTTTGATTCTAGACACTCCATTGGGGATTAGGATAGCTAGTGTACATCAGTGAAAATAGTTCCCTCTTGAGGTTGGTGGGTTTCACTTATTATGGGACCTCTATGTCTTAGAGATGATAGGCTTATATTTCATTCTCGGAAATTATTGGTTGGTCTCCTTTCAGGTATTTGTTGAATTTTATCACTGCAAGGTGAGTTTCACATCAGCAGAGGGTGGTTATTTCTAACACAAGGTAGAATGGGATTTCTAGGAAAGCAGAGTGGGACCCAAGCATCATAGGTTGGGAGGAATTACATCCCAGATTTCTATTTTATATTTGGATGACCAAGGGACTTCACAGATGAACTTTCCTCTAGTGTCAGAACATTTTAGAGATGTCTTTCCAGATTACTTTTTAGGTTTACCTCTGAAGATATAGGTAGATTTCTCTGTTGATCTTGTGCCCGGAGAAGCACAGGTTTCCATTACTCCTTATCGGATGGCTACATTATAGTTATAAAAGCTCAATAAATAGTTAGAGGAGTTGCAGGAAAAGTGCTTCATTTGACCCAGTACTTCTTATTGGGGTTCACCTGTCTTTTTTGCAAAGAAGGCAGATGGTACTCTCAAACTATGTATGGATTATTAGATGTTAAAGCAATAGACGATCAGGAATAGATATCCCTTACTAAGGATTGATGATCTATTTAATCAGATTCATGGATACTAGGTGTTCTCGAAGATTGACATAAGATCCAGTTATCATCAATTGCACATTATAACATCAGATATACCTCTTATAGCCTTTTGGAGCATGTATGGTCTATACGAATATTTTGTTATGACATTCGGTCTTAGGAACTTGACAGATGTTTTCATGGCACTGATGAACCGAGTGTTCCATCATTACATTGATTCTTTTGTTTTAGTCTTTTTGGATGATATATTTCTGTACTCTTAAACTCGACACGACCATGCCACCCATCTTGAGATCATATTGAGTACACTGAGGTAGCACTAGTTATCATCCAAACTCTCAAAGTTCCATTTTGGATGGAATAAATTCATTTATTGTGTCATTTAATCTCAGATATAGGAGTAATAGTGAACCTAGAGAATGTGAGAGTAGTAGTTTCTTGGGAGCAGTCGAATAACTTATTTGATGTATGGAGTTTTGTAGGGCTGGCTAGTTACTATAGATGTTTTATTCATGACTTTTCATGATTAGTAGTGACACTGATAGGCCTAAATAAGAAGGGTGCAAAGTAATTGTGGATATATTCCTACAATTCATCCTTTCAGGAGCTAAAAGGAAGATTGACTTTAGCACCGATAATGATTTTTCCAGAGCCAGGAAAGAGTTACACCATTTACTGTGACACATCAGGTATTGGGTTGGGAGTAGTGATTATACATGGGGAAGGAGTCATTGTGTATGGGTATCAATATTTGAGGCCACATGAGAGGAATTGCCCCATGCACGATCTCGAATTAGTGGCATTTGTGCATTATTTGTGTTGTCGGAGACATTATCTTTTGGGAGAGAATTTTGTGGTATACACTAACCACAAAATTCTCAAGTATATATTCACTCAGAAAGATATGAATTTGAGGCAGTGAAGGTGGGTTGAGTACCTTCAGTCCTCTGACTTTGAACTTTCTTACACGCCTGGGAAAGGCAATGTAGTGGCTGATGCATTGAGAAGGAGGACTCAAATACAGGAAGTTCAGGAAGCTAGCAGTGAGTGGAAGCATATGGATATGTTCTCTGATATTCGTTTGGAGGTTCAAAACAAACATGGTTGGACGTTTCTTTCTTATATAGATATTACCTCTACTCTACTGGATCGAGTGAGATTGAGTCATCTATTATATTTATAAGGCCTAGTCATATGGGAGAGTGTGTTAGGTGAGGACCCTACTCCTAGGTGGACCATAGGTGATGATTAAGTCTTGCATTTTCATGGATGTGTATAGGTATCAAAAGACAAATAAAAAGATTTGATGTGAGATTTTAATGCCTCATCATGGGCAGTTCATCCTAGTGTCACCAAGATGTATCAAGATCTACATCATCAGTATTGGTGGAGAGGCATGGAGAAGCATGTTTCTAGTTTTGTTATGCGATGTTCCACATGTCAGTAGTTGAAGGCAGAGAATCAATGACCAATAGGGATTTTATAGTAGTTACCAATTCCTGAGTGAAAGTGGAATGATGTCACGATGGATTTTGTGGCAAGTTTACCGAGGTCGCCTTGAGGGAATGATGTTGTTTAGTTTGTTGTTGACAAACTCATGAAGGTCACACATTTCTTTCCGATGAAGGGGACCTTAAGTTTTGATGAGATTAGGAAGTTTTACATCCTTGAGATTTTATACTTTCATGGGGTTCCGTAGTCTATTGTTTTAGACCAGGACACCCGATTTACTTCTCGTGTTAGGAAGGGACTACAGAGGTATTTGGGTACACAATTATTTATGAGTAAATCTTACCATCCCTAGAGAGATGGCCAGTCTGAGTGCACGATTCAGGTTTTGGGGGACATGCTTTGAGCATACGTCCTAGATTTTGGGGGGTCATTGGAGAGACACATACCCCTAGTAGATTTTACCTATAATAATAGTTTTCATGCAACGATTTAGATGGAACCTTATGAGGCTTTGTACGGTAGGCCATACTGATCACCCCTATATTGGCTAGAGGCAGGAGAGGTAGCTATGTTGGGACCTTATCTTATCCAAGAGACCACTGAGAAAGTGGAGTTGATTTAGAAGATGATGGCTATTGCACAGTCTCAATAGAAATTTTATGTTGATTGATGTAGATGACCAGTGGATTTCGAGGTTAGAGATCATGTTTTCTTATGTGTTACACTGAGGTTGGGATATAGGAGGATTAGTAGAAAGGGGAAGCTTTCACTGAGATACGTTGGGTTGTTTGAGGTTTTAGAGAGAGTTGGTCCAGTTACCTATCAATTAAATTTACCTCATAGGTACCTGAATATTCACTATATCTTTCATATTTATCATCTACGTCATTAATTTTCAGACCCATGTCATATTTTTTCAACTTGAGGAGGTTGAGTTGGAGGTGGATGCATCTTTCGAGGAGCACCCTATTAGGATTGTGGATTACAGCAAAAATGTTCTCCATGGCTGGTATATTCCTTTGGTATGGGTGTTATGGTATCACAGGGGAATACATGAGGAGACTTGGTAAAGGGAGGCCGAAATGCGATCATAGTGGCCGGAGTTGTTCACATGTTCTTCTTCACCACCCTTAAAAGGGAAATTTGGGGACGAATTTCTTCATGAGGGTAATTTTATAAGAACTAGGATCTTTATTTCAGGTATGGATCTTGAATTTGGGTTGTTTTTTAGGAAAAGGGAAGAAATATGAATTTTTATAAGTACATTTCGTGTACTTATGAGTACACACTGTTTACCCTAATACCACATACAGTAGTGTACCATCCGTGTAACAGCCGAGTACATGGTTGTGTAGATGACCTGGAAGACCAACTAAAGCATGGGCTAGTTGATCCTAATACACGGCATGTACATTTAATGAACATTCCATGTACTTTTATTTTTATTTGATAAATCAGAGTGGGGTTGTTTCTAATTTCATAACATATTTCTTCTTCGCTCAGTTTGTATAGGAGAGAGACAGAACGGCTGTGAATGTCAAGCCCCTCCCAGTTCTCTGTCTGAGCTCTGATCGAGACACCGTTAGGTGAATTGGAATCCCACTAATGAGTTATATTTTCCCCTAGAGCCTTTCTTCCTAATTCTTCCCCTCTCATGAGTTATCAAGGGATGATCATTTTTACCTCTTTTGTAGATATACGCCATTCTAGGTCGATTCAAGGGTCGACGTTCAAGAGTATCGATCATACAATATTTAGGTAGGTGGTTTGTGCCTTTCATTGATTGTATTTGGATTATATGTGCTAAAACTACTGTATACCCATGTTTGGGGTTTGCGTGTTTGGAATTAGACCCTATTTATTACCTGTTATGGTTTGGTAGATTGATAAAAGGGTAGTTTCTTATGAATATTTTTATATACCTTGATTATGGGACACCATGGGTGAGTTTCCCATGTTGATTGTTTTCTACCTTTTGGTCTAGGATGCCTATTAGGCTTTCCATTTTTTACATTCCTTGCTTGTTGGGATGGATAAGATGATTATATGAGATGCATGTGATGCGCATTGTGAAAGTTTGACCAAGGGGAATTTGATTGTGAGAGATTCCCAAGGTAGGGTCACCTAAGTATATTTTGTTGTTATGTTGACCCAGAGGTATTAACTGTGAGAGTTGTCAGGTGTTCATAGACCCGAGGGGTTAGACCGTGAGAGCTACCCTGATGGTCATTATTAAATGAATTATTGCTATGTTGACCAAGGGGTATTGACCGTGTGAGCTACCCAGGTGGTTGTTTGTAAATGATTAGTGTTATGTTAGACTATAGGGGTTAGACTGTGAGAGATACCCATAGATTCATTACTAAATGAATTGTTATTATGTTAGATTTGGGGGATTATATTGTAAGAACTTTCCTAAAATGGTCATTATTGAATAATTGAATGTTGGTGATGAGTCTGCCAAGCTAAACCACTATCTTGTACTCAGTTTTACTTGATTGTGTAGATGGTCTTTTGAGACATCTTTTTGTTACTATTACACAAGGGATATAGAGATTAGGCTAGATCCCAAGTTTTACATGATTCAAAAGATGAATAATAAATATAAATGAGTATAATTGAAAACTATAAGACTATTTACTTTTGAGTACTTCTATGGTTATTGATTCATTTATACATATTACCTACTATATATATTTACTGACAGTTAGGCATAGATCTTTGGTGGTTGCCTACTGGGATACATCTCACACCCTATTTGGGACATGTTTTATACCCAAACAGATATATGGTTGTAGGTATAGCAAAGGGAAATCACCCTTCTTCATTTGGTACTTGATTTCTATTTGGGCTGGAGAGAAAGTGACCAAGCTAAGGATTGTGATGATATTTGAGTTTACTTATTTTCTGTAATTTGGTTTCAGTATTGTATTTCCATTATTGGGACTTGTTTGGCTACTTCCTAGACACATGTGACATGCATCATTTATATATGCTCCAGTTGTTTTATTACTATCTGTCTTTTGTTGTTTACTTTTGTTGTATGGTATTACTACTTTTTATACTGTTTATTATTTTCTTTCCACTGTGTACACTCTGCCAATGAGGGAATAGTTTCCCCATTATCACACTGTGGCCCTCACTACTATTCGGTAGCCTCTAGTGTTTGGGGAAATTCCCTTGAGGTCATGTGGCCAACCAAGTTCGAGGAACCTTTGGGCAGCACCTGGAACCGAGACGTTACAATTAGATTAATTGATATATAATTGATCTAAATTTACTTTAAAAACAACTAAAAATATAATTTCACATTTTAATTAATTATAATAAAATGTAACTTTCAATTAAAATTCAATATTTTTCAATATTCCTCAAAAATTTAAATTGTTCATAAAATTCCCAAAAACTCACACTGAGATAATTTTGGTATTATTATTTAAAAAATTGATTTTTTTTTAAAATAAAATATCTGAATTTTCAAAAAATTATTTTTAATATATTTATTCATTTAGAAAAAAAATATAGTTTTTGAGAAAACTTTTACTTTTTCTTTTAAATGATTATTATTGTATTAATTAATAATAAAAGACTCAAATACATTTCTAGACATTCTATTTTCATAATTTGGTTAACCCTATTAATACCCTCTATTACAATAACTTTGTGATAGATGTTAATTTAAATATTAATATTAATAGTATACTTTTTTCAGTAAAACTAAATCTATCATGTAATTCAATATATAGAAGAAACTCATTATTTTGTGTATCGTAAGAAATAAATTAAATTAAATTTATTCTAAAAAATACATATTCTTAATTTCTTGTGGATTCATCTTATCATTTATTTTTGTTGTGGAATGTGAAAAAAAATATATTGAATAAAATGATATTCTTTTATAATTTGGGGCTGATAAATAGGTGAACATTATTGGATGTTATAATTAAATGATTTCAAAAATAGTATATATGAGGGAAATCACTGATCACGTTTTCATTTCTCAGGATGAAAAAAATTATATCAATGAGGATGTAAAGTATCATGGGTTATTATAATTGATTAATGTAATGTTTGGAAAATTTAATAGAATAATGGCATGTAGGATTTGGTTTTGAGGGTGATATATATGAAATTCACTAGGAAAAATTGGTTGTTACAATCAAATATTAATGAATGTGGTGATGTATAAAGAAAAAAACAAGGGCTGTTTTTTAATGTGATACTCAAGTGATGAAAGAGTTTAATTTGAAAAAAAATATCATATAACATGTCTTAGGAAAATATAGACATTTCTTTCTATTGTTTCTCAAAAAGTTATAGGATTCTTAAAATGGGTGTCATCTACACAATTCTATATGAATATATTTAGGAACAAGATTATATTTTATAAACCATAGATACTATTACGATTGTATTTTTCTCAATAATTTTTTCATTATGATGTAATGTTTTCAAAATTAAAGGGGTGAAAATGGACTAACCTGAATAATATAGATAAGATTGAGAACATGAATATCCATAAATGGGAAAAGTAAATTTATATTTTTCATTGATATCTTTGATATACATATTCCAGTAGAATCCCTAATATATAATTACTTGATAGCTGATATTTATATCCATGATAGGTGATGATGCTTGTGTGAAGTATTATCTAACATAGTTTTAACACCCCATCCATAATCACTTAGTCCAGGATTGGTTCAGTACATGGAAACATGAGCACCACCTCATATACCAGTGGGTTTTCACTAGTAGCGAGGGACTATATGGAATAACGGGGAGACTATGCCCTCTGTCTTAGATGTCAATTAGAATAAGAACGTACAACATAAGTAATATGTAAATAGGAAGTTAAATTTGAGATAATTAATATAAACAATAACATATTTATCACATGATATAATATAATTATATTCCATGTTCATAAAAATAATTAAAATGGGAACCCCGCATGGAGTGGATCAATGTATAAAAGGGAACAATAAAATAAACCAATAAATGAAAAACATCTTCAAAAGATCCAAAATTATTTCCCAATATTTCATCAATCCTAATCACCCTACATCCTTTCTTAAAACAATCAAATTTCTGATTCCCTTAGTTGTATCCCTTTTTATGATGTCTGCACGTGCAGTGTGATTCCCATGTATGTTTTAAGTATAAAATTTGTACAAAACCACCAATGGGACCTTAAAAAATGTTCACTAATATTATAAATATGGAATCATTGACATGAAATAAATTATTAATTAAACAAATAATCCATTCTATCATCATGCACAAACTATATCTCCATAAACCTCAGACCTTCATACATTGGATCAATTCTGAAATGATAATTTTTTGTACCATTACTTAAAAGGCACAACTCATAGCCCCTGTCTATCCCATATGTCATAAACTCATCATGCACCTTAACCCATCCTTTCAAACTCATGTAGGGTACCTCAGCATGCTGACCCATCCCAAATAATATGGTGAGGTCACCTAAACAATCCTACCAATACTGAGGATGCTATGGATGGATTTTGATGCACACCAAACCATATTGAGAATTATTGGGAGATCACATCACCACTCTAAACTAACCCTAGAAGGTTTAGAGAGGTCATATAAATTGGAATGAATATAAAAAATAATAAAAACTGATAAGAGAAAACAAAAAATAAGGTAAATATCACATCATCCATTACATCATCAATCTCGACTACACTAACCGCAACTGAGTAGGAACAACTTCTTCTAGGTCACATTAACAAGGAAAATAGCCCCCACACCACCCATAAAATTAGGAGGAATAAAAAAACTCATAAGCTACTTTATCCCCCCTCAAAAAGGGTGTACTATATCTCTACAGACCCAACTAGCCATGTTAGTAACATAATATAATGACTCACATAGATAAAATTGAAACTATATGAAAAAAAAGTCGTACAATATTTTGTAAAAACCACAAAATTGTAATGGAATTACAACAGTGGCTATGATGATTAAAAATTTCCATTAATCACCACCCAAAAAATCATTGATTAATAAATACCTAAAATTACCCCAAAAAACAGGAAACGAGATAAATAGAAAAGGGGGAAAAATAAAACAAGAAGAAGTTAGAATCTTGGGAATGAATAGAATTAGAATCCCAAAAAAGTAACATTAGGATGAAATACATGGAAATTAGTGAAGATATGATAATAAAGGATTCAAATACATAATGGGAGGAGCTTCATTGAAAAAAAATTGTATCAGTGGTTAAGGGAATCGAAATGGATGCATAAAGTGTATTTTTGGGTGATGTTCATGGGTTTTCCATTAAAATAATATCTCATGAAACATATTGGTAGTGAACCTCTGGTTCACACCATGAACCACATCATGAAGAACTCCTAAGGGTCTTTTCATGATTTTTCATAGTGTGAAGTGAGACATTATATCATGGATGTATGCATGTAGATCTAAATTTACTACAGGTCTAGAGTGGCCCTCAGGAACCCACTCTTGAGACATCTTAATAGGCTAAAAATACTAAAACATCTTAAATAATTTTTTTGTATGAAAATAAATTGTATCTCACTTTAAATAGTATGGGTGTTACAAACTCCCCCTACAAGGGATTATAATTTCCAAGAAGCATACATAGGGAGCTCCTTAGAAAAACTAGTTCCACTATACCAAAATATCTTACCCAAGTTCAATTTAATCTTCCTAGATCCATTCATATTTCTAGAAAATCCATAGAATGGGTATTAAGATCCCCTGAACTACCTTTAATCTTTATTCCATGATCCATAATGGACATTAAATATTCTATTCATCCGACTATAAATCAACATCATCACCGTAATTCACATAAACTAGGTCAAGATCATACCTCATGAGCTATGAAATAAGAAGGAAATTATGCATACATTGATATCATAGAGGAAAATCCAACTAATAAGTCTACGTACACTAATTTCCAACATCACAAATGGACTAAAGAACTTTTGTTGCAATTTTCCCTAAATCCTTAAACACGTAATCTCTAATTTATGAGACACCATTAAGAATACCAAATCACCCATGGGGAAAAATGAGGGTCATATCAGTATGTTCACATAAGAATAACTCTTTCTCTAATAGGTAGCCAATCATTTCTATATCAATTACACAATAACACTAGTCTCCTATACTAGGCCTGGTACAATCACTATTGATTCTCCTTCATCAAGACAAAACATAAGTAAATGAAATGGTTTAATATAATGTTCCTAAAATATATCCATCTAATAAATTAATAATATTTAATATTATATGTGAAGTCCACTAAATCCATAGGGTTATGAAAATACCCACTAAAATTGAGCACATAAACATTTAACATATCCTCCAGAATTAGGATTTTCCTCTGGACCTGTTGATCAATATAATAAAAAAATACACATATTTATCAGTAATACCATCATTTTCTATATGGTTTTCCAAAAATATGATATAAAATTCTTTTGTCTATGTGTTATTATACTCTTAGTCACACCATGATACTACATTATTTCATACACATATAATATTCCAAATTCATTCACAAAATGTGTCTATTGAATTAGTAAGAAGTGTGTAACCATATTATGTCATTCCATCACCACCAACATACAATCTCAACTCCATGGAGTATATAGTAGTCTTCCATCATCACCACAATCCACTTTCATGCTATAATAGTAAGAGGTTGAAGCAACCTTCCTAGTAGTAGTTGGTCAACCTTTACCCTCTAATATGTATAGAAATGAGAGATGAACCCCATGAATAACTCTATAACATCCTTTTTTCCTTACTAACCACTATAAATAGAATTTCATAAAATGAGACATTTTGGTTGATCTTGGATGTACCACCCATTATATTTCCTCATATTCAACCATCTACTTCTCTCTCATAGATATAATAAATACAACCCTTCCATTGAAATTAATCACATAATTACCATCCAAGGGCTATCTGGGAACATGGTCATATCCCAATGAGCACTCATGAATCACCTTCGAATATAAATTAGATTCTTAGCTATACATTAATGTATCCACCAATAATTAAGTAATGATCATGGGTTGACAGGTTTCCATCAACTTATTCTCAAATACCCTTACATTCCAATATTTTACCATGATCATAGGATTCAACTCTTCCTATGATGTCTGTGTACCAAGTTCCTTTAATTTACTATAATGGGAACTCATGAAAACATTCCCCCTCCCTAGGAAATATTACATATTGAAATAAAACATATACATGTACTCAACCCAAAATCTCTATCATAGGATCAGGTTTTCTTAAGAAATTTTTTATCATAATATTTTGTGTTCAATGTAGATGAAAAAAAACACACATAAGATATAATAGAAACTAAATTTCAAATCAAGAACCATGGAATCTTGATATAAGTAATTATTAGGGTCATTCTAGTCATGGTTTCATAGATTAAGAGAACAAAAAGTTACTAACCAATATCCATACATCAAAATATCCCCAAAACAGACTCCAAATGATTTGATGTAAACTAAATACATGTTCCATTCTTCTAGAAAAATCAGAAATAATAAGTACTTCATCCTTATATTTAGATCATGGAAGTCCTCCTCAAACTTTTCTATCCATATGATTCTCACTCCCTTTTTATTCAGTGATATTATAGGTTCCTCCAAACAAGAAAAGTGATAAGATAATTTCCCGTAATAGATGAATAAAAAAATGAATCATCATATTTTGAAAAAAAATACTTAGTACAGGACCACTATATAATTTATCCCACCATCTCTTCATAAACTAATATATTTTTCTCAAAATACATGTTAAAAAATAATACATTCTCATTGATTTATAAATTAATCTTCAATAACAATTAATAAATTAAATTTCTTGATTTGTAACCATAAAAATTTTATGCTGATTGGTACATGGCTCTAAGGTTTGTGGTTATATCATAATATCATTAGAGGTGAACCTGATGAAGGAGTCTAGGTATTGGTGGGAAACTCAATTCTCGATTCTATGAATACCACTAGGAAATTCCTCAATATAAATGGTATCATGTGGTACTCATACAACCCATAACTACTCATGAATGTTGTATTTTTTAAATCATCAGATTTATACCACATTTTATAGTGGCTTAATCATAAATCAATCATGTATAACCAACAAGATAATGTAATATTTTTGGAAAAAATCATTGTTCCCTAGTAGAGGAAAAAAAATTCACAATGACTTGATTTGGTTTCCTATGGTCTATGCTCAATATATATATCCCATCAGAATTTATTATTAATAATAATAGATCATCCCTTGGATAAGTGCATGAGTGAATAAGTCCATTCACATCATGGTTATCATGGGGAAAATTAATCTATCCAAACAATCCTAGTACAATATTTTGTGGTGGAATCAATATATAATCTACACTGTGTATGAATTCAATATGAAATTCAATCTCACTCTCATGAGAGAGTCTTGATAAATGAATTGTAAATACCTTCTGTTAATGGTCCATCACTAGTGGAAAGATGGCTGTAAACATTAAGTTGCCTCTCATAGGAATCATACAATCCACAAGTTCTATAATGGACCAAATCTAGAGATGTTTTTCTCTTGATCATAATTCCTCTTGGTTCCCCTCTACTATTAGAATTAACTCCTCTTTTATAATGTTGGTAAAATATACACATCAATCATACCAATGGATGTGATATCAAAATAATGCTAACCAATCCATGATAAAAATGAAAAAAAACTTGGTTATCTCCATAATTATGAAATTATATAGATTTTAGTAGCCTTTAAGAACCATGGGATAGTCTGATCAGACTAAAATAAAGTATAACCTCTTCTTGAGAGGTGTACCATGGGATAAAAACCCATAGGGAAACAATGCTGGTAACTCTAAACCAATAATGTATTATGAGTAAATAATTGATTAAGATGCCCATGTGTCATGTAAATTAGTAGATAATGTTGAAATAATAAAAAATGGAATACTTATCATCGAACCTCATTCTCCACTGTTAGCTAAAACTTGATCCAATAATAAAACCCTTATAACCTTAGACCCAAGACCCCACCCCCTTTATCCATAGCACACTGAAGGAACTAAACCCTGTAGATCCTTTAAAGGTTGTTTCTAAAAACCCCTACCCTATTTATAGTCATACATACTTGAAGAAGCATGTCTATGAGTATATGGTCCTCTTGAAAAGTGTCTCAAACGTACATCTTCCCAAAAACCACTCCCAAATTACTATTTTTTTAAAAGGTTGGGGTCAAAGCCTCATTTTATTATTAAAGCAAAGAAAATACATCTTTTGACTAGGTAGAGGGAGACCTATTACATAGCCTGATGGCCCAGTGGGCATGTAGCCCATTACATGGCTCGTAAGCCATAATTTTTTGGCATAAGGCCCTTTATTTAAATATTGCTTCTACAGTGCCCACATAGTACCTATCGCCGCTACAGTGCCCACTGGTGTTATAGTGCCTCTACTGCTACAGTACCACTACAGTATTGCTATATACCTATTCCCAATGGGTTTTGAATCCCCATTTTTCATGTAGGATTATAGGGTACTTACCAGTAATCCAAACCCTAACTACAACTCCCAAATTACTATTTTTTCATAATCTTCATCAAAACCATCATTGATATCCTAAACTTTCATAATAATGGAAATATTTCAGATGATTGGAAAATTTACTATAGTAATTCCCAGGTTCTGTATAGTGAATGCATAGGAATGGATTCCATCCTTACACTGGAATATATCGTTTCAAATCTTCCCTAATTTCCTATCACCTCCCTCATGCATCTCGTTTGATTTCCGCTTTTTACCATTATAAAAAGACCCTGTAAATCCACTCAAGAATCCACTATTGAATTAATATGGAAACCAAAAAGGACAATATTTTATTATGACCTTCCCAAAAAGTATAGAATTATGATCCACATCCAAATATGAGGTTATATAAAAATTATGGACATGAGAACTCACCTACAAATGATGAATGGTTTCAAAATTCCTATCCTTTTGGGCATCATTACCACCAATAATAGATAAAATCAAATCACATTCCTAATATTCATTACATAGTCATCTATTGAAGTAGTTCCCTGCTTTATATTTATGAATACTTTATCATAATATATAATTAGATCATTCAGAAAGGAACCCCAACAAAAGTAGTTTCTTAAAACTTTTTCATGTTAGTCTCACATGTCTTTGAGCATGAATCATCACGTCCCTCTACCTCCGGGTTATTCCTTGTATCATGAATTATTCCAACCACTCTTGATGACTCATATTCATTTTAACATATTCAATGTACACTTTAGTGACCTCATTCTAGTATTTAAAATCGTGTGTACCTCTTATTCATCAGAAGGATGTAGTGTGTTGTAGTTGATAATCCTGAAAAAAATACACCATTATTAGCCATACCTGACTGGCACCTTTAACTTCCACCAAAACTATATCGAACAAATCAACATAATGAGGATTTTCTTCTTAACCCATAGGATCAGTAGTTGGGGAATTCCAAACCTAACCCTCTTAAATGTCAATAGGTTCTATAGAAGGATTCTTCTCCTCAAAAACATTATCACCCTGATCCCTTGGTGGTACCACAACAAATCAATAAGGCTTAATTTTTTTATGTGTGAATAAGGAAACTAAAAATTGAAATTAACATATTAATAAACATAATACATAAGAAATTAACAAGTGTATTGACACATATAGTGACCCTATGAATCCTAACCTAGAGCTCCCCATAAATGTTTGGCATAACCCCTTATAAAATATCCATAGACTAAGCCCACATCATGGGACCTCCACACTAATTATAGTTACAATTAAATTACAAAAAAACAATCATCATGCTAGTGTAATCATAATTAAGTGTCATCATTTATGTATTTGGGAAACACTAAATATATGATTTCATGGGTTTAATTAATTTAAACCAATATCATTTATATGTTAATATGATTATGTTATGTGAACCTATATATCTATCCAGGATGCATGAACTCATGTGCCCTTGTATTTCATTCCAAGAGAAAATCCCATAAATGATAACCATGAAATAATAGCCCTGAAAATAATGAATCTGTAACATCAAGTCCAAGAGAGGAAATAATACTTACAAGATAACTTAAAGGTCCACTACATGAGTGCTGGACAAGAACAAGCATTTCTCACCTACCTAAGTCCTATCTATCCAATATTCATTCTACCAAGCCCTAAAATAAAGTGAAAATAAAAAGGTATATGATTTTATTTTCTAGTTACCCTTCCCCAAACACTCAGTTTGTACTTAGTTTGGTAGATGGTCTCATATATATCTCCTCATATGAAACAGGACACTGACTAGCAATGAGGGAATAATCAACTCCATATAGAGAAAATTCCATTTGTATCAGATGTCCAACATAGTAAAATGTACATAAAAATAAATATATACATATTTAATAATAATTAAGGTAAGAAAATGAGAAATATAGAAGAAAAAATAACATCATCATCACATTCTATAACATAGTGATATACCAAGGTCATACAAATTAGTAAAATGGGATCCTTACATGTGGTGGGTTGATTTAAAAAAGGTATTGAATGATAAAATTAATAAAAGTGGATTGACTTTAAAACATCCCAATGTCTACCATAATATTTCTGTAATCCCCCCATCATCCACAAAAAAATGTCATCATAGGACACTATCCCTTTATTGGAATCCTGATCATGAAGTCTACACATGAAATGAGAATCCCATGCAGGGTGTGAAAATGAACTCAACAGGACACCACCATTATGATCCTAGAATATGATTTACTAGTTTTTAAAGGAATATTCTTACAATGAAAATAAATATAGACATAATCACAAAATTCAATGAGTCATTTTATTCTAACCATACCACCTTAAACCCTAGCCCTAACAACATTGTATTTATGCTGGAAGGATTTTATGCCAAACCCAAAATTGAATGTCCCAACCCACAGACTATGCCTATCCCAAAAGTTTCATCCTTATCAAGAAACCCAACCCATCCTTGTTTAATCATGTAGGTTAACTTTGCATACACACCCATCCCATGTAATCTAGAGAGGTCACCTCAGCACACAGACCCATATTGAGGATTATAGGGAGGTCTTTTCATCCTCGCTGGCCTATCTTGAGTTTTCTAGTGAGGTCATATCACCACTATAAACCATTCTTGAGGGTTATAGGGAAGTCACACTAACCAAAAAGAATATTGAAACAATAAACATCCATAATAGATATCACAATCATGATAAATATCACCAACAAACCATACTTCTTCTATATCGACCATACTATCCCCATATGATCCTGAAATACTCCTGATGTGTCAAATTACATGGTTAGAAAACCCCAAAATCACCCATAAAATAGGCTATAAGAACACTATAATTAACTCAAAAACATGTCACTCCCCCTCTAATGTGTGTGAAATGTATCAACATACCTAAAAAATAATTTTAGTATAACATGTAGAAGACACATAGGCCAACCCATTCCCCCACATGAAAATGGAGTCATATAACTTTATGCAAGCACCATAATTTTTTAATAGATTTACTTCATTATATGTATAATAGGTAAATATCCATGAATCACCACCCAAAACTAACTAGACATTCAAAATAACTAAAATCATCCCCAAAATATGACATTAGGTTTGTACGAAATATGATGAAATATAAATGAAGAGAAACAAGGATCCAGGATTGAATGGAATTAGACTATCCAAATGAGGACAACCTAGATAAAATACATTGAAATCAGTAAATGTAGGGGATAATTAATCTTAATCCTTTAAGGGAGGATGTGTAAGGACAAAAACCATGATTATGTAATGAGGTTAATTGATGGGAATCTCAAAGGGTGTTTCTGAGTGAAGACACTCAGTTAAACTGTAATAACTATTAGGGACACATTCATGGAATGAACCAATGGTTCAAACATGTTTCACATTAGGATGAACCCACTAGTTCTATCCCAATTTTCCTAATGTGAACCATAACATCATGCTATTAATGCCTATTAATAGCTCCCAATCAGCTACAGTTGTGTCATATTTCTCATAATCACACTCTCAGCCCATATTAACACCCCTAGTAACATGAATCAAATAAAATACACATGTATTGGTTAAAATAAATCATTAATGAATCTAAAATGCGAGGAGAGTTAAAAAAATTTAACTGGGTTATAATATACTGATGTTGGTTAATAAATTTATTAATGATCTTGTAAATATTTGACAAATGAAAAAATTAAAGGTGAATTGAGGTATTTTGAAAAATTATTCGGGTGTACAGAAACCATTCCAACTATAGTAAATATGAAATATTAATTAATTATTAGGTAATTTCACTTGGATGATGTCTAGAAATGGATTATTTAATATTGAATTTAATGTGGTATTGAAGGTCATTTAAGTGATTAAATATAAAAAAGTACTTTGGAGTTGTGTTATAGAGAATTAAAATATTTTTTTAAAAAAATTTTGTTAATGTAATGTAGGATTCCTTTAAGTGATTGTAAAATATCTTAGATAAAATAAATAGGTCTTTGATTGATTTAAATTGGTTATGAAAAATCTATATTTTATGTAAAAATATACTATGTTCTAAAGATCACAATATTTTTAAGGGTCATCAAAATGTCTTGGAAATTCATAAATCTCATCCGAAATAGTTGATTAAATTAATTACAAATAAAATAATAATTTTTTATGTGATATATGACTTTTTAGAGTCATGTGTACACTATAAGGGTATTTGATCACATCATAGGTGACATTTGAATATTTTTCAAGGGTAACTATGGATCAGAATATATCTTTATGAAAATACTTAGATAACTCATACTATTTCTCATAAGATTTATTTGATAAAATATATGATCTATTATAAGAAATTTTTAAAATTAGTTTACTCTTATGAAATATTTTTTTAGTGAAAATATTTCCAATTCATAGAATAACAGTGAAACATGATTATCATTGAATATTATGAAATGATTACTATCTGTAATTTTTTCAATGTCGAAAATTATAAGGTTAATTATTAGAATCACTTTCTTATTAAACATAATCACTTTCTTATTAAACATATTAAGAGTTTCCAAAATTAATAATTTCTATGGAACCTAAAATCATATGATTTAATGTTATGTTCATTAGTGTGTTAAATACCATAATTAAGGACTTAGTGATTCAAGATGAATTGACTGCATAATAATTCTATTTATAACTTTTTTAAATGAGTTTCATCCATAGTGTGGGGAGTTTTCTATGACATGATGATATTCTATAATGGATATAATTATATCACCTCTAAATTTCCTAGAAACATTGAGGGTAATTATACTTCATTTTTCTGATGATATTATTGACCATCATAAAAAGTTGAAAAGAATTCATACCATCTATATTAAAAGAATATTTACATAATTTTAATATATAATATTTATCAAAATTATTGTATACATTATAAATATAATAATATAATAATATTTTATTCCAAATTAATAATATGGTACTATAATCTAAAAGAAAATAAACTATATGTATCCATAAATTATGAGGCTAATGACATCTAGTAAGTAGTTCTTGTGAATTAGAAAATGAATAAGGAGTAATACTATATATGTATATCATATATTATGATTGAGAATATAAAATTACTAACACTACTACTTATATTTTTAGTTATATTAAAAGTTTAAAAAATGGGAATGTACCCATTTCACAAAATATTATATTGTTTTAGTCATTGTCCTTGCATATTGAGTTGATTTTTAAGAATATTATGTCATAAAAGACTACATAACTTCTATATAAAATAGTGAGATAGAGATAGATATATGAGAAAATATAAATTTTTTAGGACATCATGATCATTTCTATCATAAAATGAAATTCTACTACTTCTCATTTAGAGGATTTTCTTTGAGAATGAATAATACTGGTGTGTGATTTCACATTCTCTTGTATAAATTTAGTGTTATAAGAGAATGAGAAAGAATTAAAAGTTTCATGTTCCTCTTATTATATCATTCATATATATGATGACCTATCATATGGAATAATATATTATTCTTATATATAGATAGATCCTGGAAAAAAATGATGATCTCGATCTCACTGAAGAGTAAAAATGATTATTTGGAAGGTGTTCATATATTATAAATAATTTCATAAATTCTATTAGGATATAATGTTTTGAAAGGGGATTATACATATGAAAATCACAATAGGAATTGGATTATTCCTTCCTGGACCTAGTTTTTTTAATTTTTGGATGATAACTTTATATAAATTTTTAATAAAAAAATTGTTCTGATTAAATGAATGCCACGGTGATAAAGAGGACATATCATGGAGTAGGTACAGTCATTGGGACATCATCTTATAAAATTTTACATGTTCATTAAATGTTTATGTGATATATTTTAATGACATAAGGGATTATTAAATAAGGGTGGATCAAGATCATTAATATTCACATTTGATAATTTAATTCACCCCCATATCAATGTTATATATATTGACCTCAGCACACCAAGTGGTATAAAAGATAATATAGGATCCCTATGATTGGATCTATAATATTTATTAGATTTTTTTGTTGATATATAGGAACTATATATTTTAATATAATTCAAAATGTCATTTTTAGAAGAACTCATTCAACATCCTTGTCAAAGCTAAAGAAAAGGTCACATCCAAAACCCTAAAGAAGATGAAGAAACATGCGGGGAATAAATATATAATGAACTCAATGATAAATTATGAATCTCCACTTATATAAGTTAATTTAGTTGTTAATTTATCCTTATAATTTTTTTATTATGGTTATATAAAATAACCAAACTCTTGATATATTGATTATAAGAAGTATGATTACATTGAAATATTTGAATATCTATACTCTAATGTTATATATTTATGGAAGAAATTTGTAATTGGAATTTTTTTTTCATTTATATTTTTTGGTTCATCATGAAATTATATAAGGAAAATCAATAACTAGTGATGGAAGTTAATTAGTAGGAGAATAAACTGGCAAAAAATATGCACATGTTTAAAACTATAATTAAACTTTGTTGATGGAAATGGATAATATGTTTTAATTTGTAATTAATAGATTTCCCTATTTAAAGAGAGTTTAAAAGAAATTTTTATGATAATTATTTTATGAAATCCATGAGAGAGAAGATCAATTTTTTAGTACATGATCACAAAGCTAATATTTCTCTTATATATTCCCAATTAGAGATAATAGATAAATGTATTAAGCACCTTGATAATTTATTACAATAAAATATAAAGAATAATTAATATATTATTGATAATATAAATAGATACAGTGAGAAATATTGAGATCATTTGAGGTTGAGAAGAATTCACTCACCATTAAGTGTCTTGTACATGAGGTGAAATTTATATAACTGGAATAAAAAATAAATTAACATATCAAATAATTTATAACAGTGGAATTACCACTAGTGGTTTTGAATGGATTATTTTATCTAATATTGATCATGTTAGTGGTAGGAATACCCTAGATTCATCAATTAATATATCTAATAGATGATTTTCAAAAATGGGTAGACTTACCCCATTAAGGTTTATCTATTATTTTTGGATTAAAATCCCAATGCATTTATATTTTTAAAGAAAAAAATGGTAATAAATCTACCACCACATTAAGATTGGATATTGGTATATCTAAAAAAATAATCCCCCCAAGAACATCTGAAAATGATAAATTTTATAACCAAAAATATAAATTTGTATAATCATCCTAGATGGAAACTGAAGAAAAAATAAGGATGTATATTGGCTACTACTGGTGTAGTTGGAGGTTAGGACACATGGTTATTGAATCATGTCCCAATTCGTAAACATGTTGAAATTATAGATGGACTGTATTATAGGAGAGCTAATTTGAATAGAAAATAAAACCTTCTATCAAAAATTATAAATCATAAAAAAAAGATAAATATATTCAAATATAATATATTTTAAATCCATGATAACATCTACGAGGACTACTACAATGGTGGTCATATTAATATAGAGTGCTTATACAAATCAAAAAATCACAAAACACAATTTCCTAGTGGAAGATGATAAAAACATAATTCAATGAAAAATAATGTAGAAAATATTTCCTTGGGGGTCAAATAAAAGTAAAATGACGAGAAAACTACACCCAAAATTAATATTGAAAAGGATATCACATTAATTAATAAAAAAAATGTTTATTTTATGGTAGAAAAACATTCAATATGGACCAATTTAAATTGGTCATGGAAAATTTTTTATAGAAAGAAAAATAAACAAAGAATATTATAAATCCATGATAGTAATAAAAGGGTTATTTTAGTGGAATAATTCTCTAATGAAGAACGAGAGAAGATACCTAAAATAGGTAACAAAAAAATTGGTAAGAAAACATGTCGATGCTTCAACAATGATGTGAATTTTATATAAGAATCATTGTATCATTATCTAGATAAATTATACATTGATAGAAAGATAAATAATGAACAACCACATTAATGTTTTAAAGGTTAATAGTTCAATCCACATAAATAATAACTAACATTTTATGAGAGTTTATCAAATAATTATTCCTTCAAGGGTTATTGAAGAAATCTGTGAGAGGTTTAATGAATCAAGTTTCACCATAAATGAGTTTTCATTCTATATCCTGATCTATTGGGTCCATGACCAAGCCGTCAACATATTATTAGTGACATCACATTCCTTCCTCCAATTGTATAGGGACTTGTTGCTAGTATAGACTAGGAATATTACTTCTATGGGAAACCTTAGACTCATGCCCCTAGACACACATACATGAAAACCTCTATAAACACTAAATTTGAGAGTTATGTAAACAAATGGAATAATAAATTCATGAAAAGACTATAGAATCCCAAAACCATGTACAAAAATAAATAATCAATGTAATGAGGTAATAATATAGGCCTAACATCATACATTTAAGTCTAACGTGAAAATAAGATTAAAAAATTCATAGCATTAAACTAAAAATATTTCAAAAATCTTATTACCATAGCCACTAATAACAAACATACACCCAAAACACAAGGCCCCATTGATATCCATAAAAAATCATTTCATTGCATATGGAATGACATGTGCAGGAAAATTACATGCATGTGTGACTATAAAAATACCCAGTAAAACACAATTAAATCACATAGAAGTTAATCATCAAAAGATAAAGAGTCATATGAAAAGAATTATGAAGAGGGTAAATGATAATTTAAAACCATATATGTTCAAAGGTGGTACCCAGGTACAATAGTATTGTGTCAACTAACAGCCATCCAAAAAACTCACCATTCCCTTTTTTCCATATAGAATTCCAAAGAAACTCACGCTATCATCCCATCAGATATTGTTGAAAGATCACTACCCCTTTACAATGAGTGAAATACCAACACTACTATAGGAATTTTGTCTCTTCTAATATTTATAAATGGTAGAAAATAAAATTCATAGATAGAGGATGAATTCCCTATATTGTTGGATAAATGAAGACTCTAACTAATTACATTGGTAGAGGAACCTATCCTCAAGTTCGTGTTGGAGAAATCCAAACTGCAAGGAAGGATCCATGTCATAGGGGTACATGATTCTTTCACACATGTCCACCACCTGGCGATGTTCCATCATTCCGCATGTCGTGTCTCTTACCTGTTACAGGGTATATAGATGGGTCACATTACATTCCATATACCCAATGGAACTCATAATATACCACTTATACCCATGTGATGTACCTCTAAAGGTATATTGGTTGCGTCTAATAACAAATGGCTTATAGTTATAAATAGTACCATATAGATGTATTCCCTATGCACATCAACTTGGTTGGGTTTGGGTCATGTGGAATGTGAAATACTTAGACAATCATTTAATCCTTTACTCTAACTAGAACCATGTATTTCCATAAAAAGGGATAATATAGTGCATGTTCTTATGGAAATCATGTTAGGTTAATAATAAATTTACAAAACACCACATTATTAACATGTTACAAATCATTAATCATACTCCACTACATCTTACATGAATCACACTTGAAACATTCACTATATGAATATTTAATCATCAATGCCTCACTGGAATTTTTATGATAAAAATACATTGAATGTAGGGATAAATTAGTAAAATAAATAATTAAGGAATAAAAATTTTCCTTTTTTATGTTTTCTATCAATATATATTTAATTAGAGTTAAATAGGTAAAATGAAATATTCTAAATAAATAATTTTCAATTTTTATTCAAGGGATAAAAATAAAATTTTACAAGAAAAACACCTATTTAATTAAATAATAGTTAATATATGTTAATAACATTAACTAAAATCGAGGTAAATTTTACAAAACATAGACCTGTCATAAGAATAGATCAATAATTATTGAAGAACACATTCACTAGTGATTTTTTCAAAAAATATACAGTATCTATCACTCAGTCCATGAATGAATATGATCAATTTTAGGAGGAAGATAAAATCATAGTTTCAGTAGTGGCGATTTTCAATCCCATGTTGTAAACCACCATAAACGACAATTAAAATTTCTACATATCTCCCTCTCTCACATAAATTAGTTTAAGATTTATAACCCAAGAAATTTAACATTTAGAGGTATAAAGATGAAAAATCATTGTTAAAAGAGATAAATAATTAATTTAATTAACTATTTAATTTATTCATTTTATTCTATCCCATAACAAAATGTTATTATTGAAACCAACTGATAATAAATATTAAATTGTGCATATGGAAAATCCCACATTTCCAACTCTACCATAGTCCCTACTTCTCCATGTAAGACTCGTATCATTATATATGAAATAAATCATGCATGATAATAATAAATATTAAAATAAATTAGAATAATAAATAATAGGATTATGAAAAACCCCAAATTACTATGCCTTCTACAAAACAAAAATTCATGGGAATTCACAAAAATATTCAAAGTTATGAACCAAAAAACCATGGATATTCCATTATCCCAACCTTTAATGATTTCATACTTGAATGTAAAACTCACAAAAAATTCATGGGTACTAAACCTACATCTAGTTCTCATAATCCGAAAAGCTATCCTAGTTATTTTTATGCTATTAGTGGACACAACCTAGGTTAATTGGACCCCCTTAGTGGGTTTTGTCATGCTGATATTCAATCACCATTGGATACTCCACAAAGGTTCCTCCATATTCAATGTTCATCTCACCCCAGTCGATATTGTGTGTCTATCCTGAACATATCTCCTCAGGTGTGAAACATGAAATATGTTGTGGACTTGGTCCAACTGCATGGGTAGTATAAGGTGGTATGCAACCTTTCACAACCTATGAATAATCTATAATGGATTTATATTAGTAAAATATATAATTTCAGGTCATTCAAATATCTATAATCCACACTATGTGGATTCCTTCATGAATTAATGATAACTCTCTTCAAAATACACATTCCCCTTTTCAAGGTATTTATTGGACATTTGAAGGATCTATGGGATCCTTATCCCTTAATGAATGATATTTACCATCAAATACATCTCGTTTAGGATCTATAGGACCATGTTAAATGAATATTCCTATATAGAAAAATAAAATTTTTTCCTATAGGGTCTCCTAAAAGGTACTCAAATTAGACCATGCTAATCATGGAGTGATTGTAGTTGTTGTAAGAAAAATCCCAAAGTGGAAAATAGTGCTCCAAAATAAGAATAAAATTCCAAAAAAATCCCTTATTATATCATGTATGACAAGATTATTCTACTCAGTATGGACATCATTTAGTTGGTGAAAATTTTAACTCATCAGAAACTAAGTCCCAAAATTCCCCTTGAATCCTCTTTTAAACAAAGACATAAATTAGGCGTCATGGTTGTATAAATTTGACAATGTTACTCATGGAATATATATGATCTCCTATATGTAATAGTGCATATGTATTTCCATCAAAATCATCTCCATGATGGCAAGGAAGAGGGCCAACATATTGATTTTTTTAAGAATCACCCAAATATGATCATGTCCTTTTACTGATTGCAGATGTCTCTACAAAATACATAGATATGGTATCCCATTTACACACTATAACATCTAGGAATGGAATAAAAATTTTCAGAACCTGATTCTAATCCTTTACCTAATTAATTTCAAGGAATCATGAGATGAACCTTTCAACAATCCTTTTAACCATTATCTTTAAAAATTGTCTTTAAATATTTGATTACCTCATTACTGAGATCATATGTACTACTAAGGGACAATTGTAGAACTATCAAAACCTCCTCCCATAGTTTTACCAGTACCATAGTCTACCATAAGAATAGTATGTAAATCTCCCCACATAAATAAAATCCATTATAAGCATGACCTATGAATATCTTATCACGCAAGAGCTCATAGCCAGCATCACTAAGTTGTTTTCCCTCATGTTCTTGAGAAGTGGGAGGGTCACAACCATATATTTAAGTTTGTTTTATAATTACAGTTATACACATCACTAATGTATCAGGTTAAAATCTACCTATGTGAATATATACAAGAGGATCTTATAATCAGAATACACAAAAGACTTCTCACTAATAAGGTAGTGTTGGCAAGAATTTGGGAAAACACCATAGCCACCAGCTCAATGTTATGGATTGAATTCTTCTTATCATGGGACCTTATTTTCCCTTACCGATATGTTATAACCACATACCTCTATAGAAATACATACTGAAACCTAAATCTAGAGGCATCACATAACATAACATAATCCACCCCCTCTTCAGTAATCCTATGGATGGGATCACTTTTCACTATACATTACAACTTCATAAGACTTATAGTATTTATTTTTAAAGTTAATGGTTTTTAATATTGGGTTAATGTATTCAAGGGAGTCTTATTCCTAGAGAAGTTATCTAGGATCCTTGGTTAATATCCAGTCGTCTTGAGGAATCTATGCACCTCTATCATGTTCCTTGGTGTATCCAATGATTAAACTTCCTTAATCCTTATTAGGTATATATCTACACCCTCCACCAAAATGAGGTTTTGTAGAATGTGGACCTCACTAATTCAAAACTGACACTTCAATAGTTTTCCATACAGCTGATGCTCCTAAAGTATGTCAATGACCACAATTAAGATCTCCACATGATCAGCGTTCATTGGCGCGTAAATAGAGTTGTTATCGATAAATATTTCTACAAACTAGTCTAGTAATGACTAAAAGGAACTATTGGTAAACCTTATAAACACTTATGTGGTGTTTTTGAGGCCAATGGGAATCCTTATGTACTTATAATGTCCATTTTGATTTCAAAATTCCATATTTCGTATATCCAATTTATATACACAGAGATCATGATATACTGGACTGAGGCCAATTATCAAAACCCACCATGGACCATTCAACTAATTGAATTGGTCATTTATTCATGGTAGTGGATAATTAATCTTTATGTTCACCTATTTTAGGAGAGAATAATATACACACAAAATCAAGATACCATCATCCTTCTTAAAGAATAATGTTAGAGCTTCCTAGGGAGAGACGCTAGTGTAGATAAATCCTTTCCCTTAATTTTCCTCTAATTACACCATCAACTACCAAAATTCTATCTGAACTATCGAATAGACCACTAAATATATCAATATTATACCAAGATGAAATTATATAAAAAATTAAACCTCCAAATGGGAATAAAACCTAGTTACATCCTTGGGAATGGAATTCATGAATATCTCTACAACTGTAGATAATAAAACATATGATGATTTAATTACACCAACAGTCAAGCTAGACAACTACTGAGAGATCAGTTTCCCTATCTTGTATATAATACTATCCAACTTTGACTGAAATTACATCTCACTAGTGAAGTAAATTCATGATCCCCTCATCTAGGTCAGTTATATCCTATTAAAAAATCTCCATATTTGTATAGATGATGGATATTTAGTTGATACATAGAATGAATCTTATGGTATTGTCAATTTTATAATAGTTCCCCAAAATAAATTATCACTTCTAAGAATATTTTCACTCTAATAAAAGTGGAGTGTGATAATAAAGTCCCATATAGTATGATTCTCAATCCATAAGGGTTAGGATATAGTCACTAATAAAATCATTAGTTTTCAAACATGGGATAAGTCTAGAAAAAATGGCTCACACCTATGTCAATAAAAGCAAAAATGTGGTGTAGAAACAACATAGATTGATCCTCATATCTAGTTGAGACCCTATGTACCACAATTTAGTATAATTGAATGTTCATATACCTATAATCTCCCTATTATTTATGAGGATCACCTAGGGGTGGTGGTGGAGTTATTAGGTTATACCATTATCCACCTCCTATATCTCTCCATTCTCTATTACCTCAACCTTCTTTCTGAAGATTCTCTTCCTCATGTCAATAAATATACCTTTTTGGCCCATATAATATTTCATTATCTTCTAAAACATATTGGGTTTGATAATATCATAAAATATAACTGTGCACATCCCAAGAAAAAGCATAACCTCTCGGTAGGCTTTCTGGAATCACTATGTGAATAATGGGTTGTGAACCCTCTGGTATGAGAATGTACATGACATTGTTTTGAGTGTCATAAACCTAAAATGTCATTTAATACATTAAATTATGAATAATTTTTCTCAATTTAACACTTTTATCACCTACTAGATATGATTAATCCACTAAAAACCTCTCTATAATCATGGTACGGACTAGCCCTCCAGCATATGTGGGGCTGGAAATGAACACAATTCCATCATGAATATCTCTATATATTCCACACTCAAACGTGATCACCCAAAAATTAACATCATAAACCATGTTTAGAGAATATTGGGAGTGGTCGATAAAACTCAATTCATACTTATCCATTGACATGATCCCATGCTAAAGATCGAGGAGTTTCTAGGTGAATACTTATCACAAAGTCACTGGAAATAAATCATCCAAAAATAGGTGCTTGAATTAAATATAGGTATGAGTCTCCAAATTATGGGTATTATTTACCATGATCCACAATTTTCTAGTTGATCTATATAGAAGGATCACTATATGAAACACCTTCACATCAATGTTTATTGGATGATATGAAATACTCATGCCATGGACCCTAACTAGTCCATTGTTTTCTATATGTCTAGTTCGCCCTAAAACCATGAAGGTCCCTTCCTCTAATACTCATGGATCGTGATAATACTACATGTGTTATCATATTATGATTTTAGATTGATCATATTCATATAAAGTAATAAAACATTATCATGTGGTACTATTGGAAAGTCTACTCATAGTTTCATGCCGGGATATATCACTCATTCTCTACCTAGCAGGAACACAACCAGAACAGGCCTGTATACTAAGGAATCGTCACTTTTATGACCATCTTTGTGATCCTACCATGTAATATGAGTATTATATCTATGCGGATACATCCTAAAATAATTACAATATACCACAGTCAAAAAGGAATATTTATGGACCCAACTCAAGAGGGATATAGAAATCACAACCCATTCTTATATTAAGTATGTACCAGCATTTTCCCTATAATTATAGCCTTGGTGTATTGATTCAAAAGAATGTTTTCATAATCCTATAAAATTGACATTTCTACCATAACACCATCATTGGGTTCCTTAGCATGAGATCTGGTCTTGAGACACTAAAATATTGGTATCATTTTTTTTTTGGGAAATGTTTTTGCCTCTAAAAAAATTTAAACTCACACTACTAGTTTCTAATTTAACTAGAGTTTACTCATTAGTATGATAGAGATCATGTATGTATATTAAACATACAACATCATATCAAGACACTTAAATATTATTTCCCTAATCCTAAAATAAATTCTCACAACTATTCTAAATATGAACTCCATCATAGGAATACTTTGGATAAGATACCACTTTGTTACATCCAGACCTATCAAGGCCCCTCCTAGGCTAAAAACATCATAGAAGTGACACCCCATCCCTTCCTATAATAGGATAGGTTCCGGTGACTACCAAAAATGACACACATAACATATATGGGAGGCCTTATTGTAACTGATGTAAACACACATAAATCTCTATACATGACAAAGTAATAAAGAAAATTATAAATTGGAAACATAAATGAAATCAGAACCTCTAGAATACCATGTCTAAGTATGATAATTTATAGTAAATGTAAAGAGGGAAAAATATATTCAAAACAATTAGAATGTAGTTCCATCTTAATTAGATGATATTAAAAATTCACACCACACAACCAATATCCAATAAACATTCATATTACCATAGTTTTTATGTGACATTAAGCATCACCTATATGAGGTTACCTCATTTCATCGTTAAAGAAATGTCATCTACATAATACACAACACATGTTAGCATATCCCATGAATGGGTTCATATAATCATGTCCAATAGGAAACCTTAAAATCTCCAAAAAGGTAAAAAAATAATTATACTGGGTTTAGTCAAAATCTTAACAAGGAGGGTAATGGTAATGTGAAACAAAGTTATGCTCCATGGTGGAAGTGACGTGCCGGATTATGGAAACAACTCACATCCATCCCAAAAACTCAGCATTACCATTTTACAATGTAGAATCTAAATAATCTCCTAAAATCATTACCTTAGATGCAGTCTGAGAATCCCTTCCCCGTGATGATTTTTGAAATACTTAATCTATTGGAGGATCCATATTTTGTCTGATTTATATGGATGGATGAAGTAACAACTCTATAGAAAGAGGATATATTCCTTGTATGTGGGTGAAATTAAAATTATATTTGATTTAAATTTTAGAGGATCCTAGCCCGATGCTCTCATGGGTGAAATGTAGACTCCCTAGGATGATCTTTGTCCTAAGAGGTCAGATAAGAAGTCCACCAAAAAATAATGTGGGTATGATTATTCATATTATTTATGTATTCATTGTCAAGGGAAGATAAAATATATGTCCTAGGGGTACATAGTGTGTTTTCTGAGGTCAGACACGTCGTTGTGTTTTTTAATTACATAGGGTGTGTCTCATCCCAAATATACTAAATATAGAGGGTTCATAGGAAAATTCTTTTACTTGAGGTTAATTGATGTGTACTCTATATTTCTGATCCATATAGCTCTAAAGGTATGCAGGGTGTGTCCCAAAACATGTATCATGTTGGGGAACAATGGGGATGTGTAGTCTGCATACACATCGACATTTACATGTAGGGGTCCCAAGATATATTATTTAGTCATATGTTTTTTTCGTAATTTAATCGAAATTAAACCCTAAATCCACATAAAAAGGGACTACATGGAAGGATTTATTCTAAAATAAATGGAGTAACATCATGAAATATATAGATGATTCAAATATTCAACTTGTTACTAATCTTAAACCCTCTTCCATTAAATCTATTAGGAATCATGATCAAGGAATTCATGAAAAACAATAACCATCGTCAATGTATCACAAGATGTTAGATTCCAAACACCATTATTTGGAAAATAAAACTGACATCATCTCCCATAGAAAGAAAATAATATTTCATGTTCCACCCTATAAACCCAAAATTTGTAGAATCCCCTCTGTAATTATACCAGCACATTATAACATGTGTTATATCAAAATAAATAATATTAAACCATCATTAATTTAATGAATAACATATAATCAATTTAACAAAAATGTTTACTGTTTATGGTAAAATAATATTCCAACCAAACATCTAAGATAAACATATGATGAATGGATAGAGGAATCCACAAAACATAATGGTATGGAAATAAAAAAGGTTATGTCCATCTTGACCAAAAACCATTATCAAATCATAGATATAAAGATGGATTGAAATAATAAATATAAAAAAATAAATTCATATTATGGGATTAACCAGCAATTTAATAGAATGGACAATAAATAATCATGAAAAAATAATTTATTTTTTAAAAAATAATTATTTTTTGGATATATTTAATTAAATGAATCCCTACCTCTAGAACAGATCGATTTTTGGTGAATAAATCATTCACTAGAGTTTTGATAGATGAATATATTATAGATGATGTTTTCACCAAGAAGATCTATGAACAATTTTGTATATAAGAGAAACTCCTATAGTTAGAAATGATGATTCCAAATCCCAAGTTGTCTTCCATTTTCAATGCCCATTAAAACCTCTCACTTCATCCCTCTACTAATATTTAAATTTTCAGGTTCCTAAACATTGTAATTAATCATAGAAAGATATAAATAGGAAAAATAATGGTTAATGGAGGTAAAAAATAAATTTAATTTATTGTTTAATTTATTTATTTTATTTTTTCTCATGACATTACACCATCTCAAAACCCAATGCCAACAAAACTTATTCCACACCTATGTTAAATCTCATATTCTGAACTCAACTGAGGTTCCCATTTCTTCATTGAGGACTCAGATAATTAGATATTTCATCACACATGTGTGACACTATGAAATATATAAATAAATTTAAATTTTGAATTGATTGGTTTATACCACCCCCAATAAAAAAACCATGTCAAAACTAATGTATAAGAGGGATCATTAAAGCATTCAAATGGTCCAAAACCAACAACAAGGTTTATTGTAGTGGTTTTCTTTATAGCTCAAGAAGAAATACTAATGATGGAATATAACACCAGGAGATGCATATACATTTATAGATTAAGTATATAAAACTAACCCACAAAAGGATAATATTTATAAACCAAATAATTCCATGATTCCCAAAAAGGTTAATAATTATAAAATCAAGGGTGAAGGTATCATGAAGATATCTCATAATTTTAAAATTAGTATATATAGATACATGTATCAACTTTGTTTCTATCATTAAGGATAATTTAATATAATTCATTATTGTCAATTATTTTGAGTTTTCATGAAGGTGTTAAAGGTGATAATAGGAAATATGAAAACATGATGGATATTCCCATTACTATACAACATTATGAAGATGTCTATAACATCATTCTTAAATACTACTTAAAAAATCTCAAGTGATATTATAATATTCTTGGAGTTCAATTGGTAAAGAAATACCCTTGAATAAGTTATATTCGAGTGCATCCATTGAGGGATTGAGGACATATAAAGAGGCTTCCAGATGGTATTCTTTTATAAAAAAACTATAAATTTTGGGAAGTTTTTGAAAACTATATAGATGATTGTTTATAATTATTTTTTAAATCTTTATTATGTATGGAAAATATTTTTATAAAATATGGGAAGGAATTGATTTTAATTAGGGGAGAGAAATCATTTCACATGAATATTATTGATTATTTTTAGATGAGTAGAGTATAAAAATTTATTGATGGATTTGTTTAAATAACCCCTAAGATGAGATATTTGAGAGTGGATTAACATATTATATATATTATATATGGGATTGATTCCTAATATAATCCATTTATTTTTATACCCCAATAATTATTAAAATGTTTGATTCCCTAGATCCACACATTCATACTCATATCCAATAAATGTATTCATTACATTATGTGATTCAAACCAACTACATCAAACCAAATTTTACAATACATACTAAAAAAATAAATAAAATTATTTTATTAATTACACAACTGATATATTTTAGGTTTAAGGTTTTAATGAATTAGGAAGAACCATTAACTAATAATTCCCAAATCAGTCCCATACAATGGCCATTATCCCAAATAAACTAAGGAGTCCCTATTTTACAATATTTATTCTACATATCTTATTGAATTATCAACACATGAAACCCTTCTTGACATATCATACTTAATACCCATCTTCATAAACTAGAGGAAAGTAAAACAGAATAAGGGTGAGATCAAATGATCATTAAGGGGTAGAAAATAGTAGAATATATCATGGAAAAAATAAGGAATGGATAATATAACATGAATATAAACTAACTAAATAATTCCATATACTTGATAATATGAGAATATAATATATCCATGGATAACATATCAATTTAAATTATCCCATGGATATTAATAAATAATGTCATAGTGATGGAATACATAATTTTAGACATCATAAATATATCTTAAAGGACTCATGTAATTGTATCATATATAAATTCATAAGGTTTACAGCAAGTAACGAAACCAGTTCATCTCATGACACTAAATAATGCATCAAGGTAATATATAATTTCAATCCACTACCATTACTAATTATTTTTAATTTAATCATCATATATTTTATGAAATAATTAACGAACAATACATTTTTTTAAAGGTTGGGATTGTAGCCTCATTTATTATTTAAAGCAAATACCTCTTTCAAACTGGGTAGAGGGGGACCCATTACATAGCCCAAAGGCCCAAGACCAAGTGGTCTGAATACAAGGCCTGAAAGCCCATTTTTTTGGCATGAAGAGCCCTTTGGTGAATAGTACTGCTATAGTACCTGGGCTGCTAAAGTACCAGCTACAGTGTCACCGCCACTACAGTGCCTCCGCCGCTACAGTGCTACCACTGCTATAGTACCACGGCTACTACAGTACTGCTATAGTGACCTGCTACAGTGCTGCTACAATGCCCGGAAATTAGTCCCTGCCCAGATTTGATCCTGGGCCTTTTGGATGCCATGCAGGAGCCTTTACCACTTGGGTACAGGCTCGTTGGAAACGAAAAATACATAATTAACTTGTTTTATAATAAATAATTGTCCATATTGAAATAAAAATTATATAGAGTGTCATTAATTCCCCATACAATAAATTAAATTAATTTATTGGTAAATAATATTCTATTTGTATTGTATTCATATTCTATAGACTAATGGATATATGGTTAATTAAATAATGAAAATTTTATAGAATACATCCATGGAATTAATAAATATTGACATGAATGATAAAAATAATGTCAATGGAGGGAAGAAGAGTGTTATCAAAAATAAAATTTATAAAAAATGTAGGCTATGAAATATATATTTATAAGATAATTTAGAGGGAAATAAATTGCATATAACTAAAAAGTATAGTGTTATTTTATCGTATAAGATGAAAATATAAGTGAAATCATAGAAAATTATTTCCTAATAAATTTTATCACTATTATAAAAAGACAATGTTATGAGTAACATTAAAAAGTTATTTTAATGTAGTTTATATGAAGACTTTATTAATCATTATTTAGAAGTAAAAATCATTAATGAAACCATAAAATTAAATAATAGTTATGTAAAAAAATTGGAGTTAAAAATAAAAGATACGAACATGAATGGAATATCAATTTTATTATTTTAAAATACCTTTATTGAAACACACATCTTAGAGAGGACAATTAAAAATAATTTGGAAAATAAGTAAAGAGAAATTAGAAGCTCACATGGCATAATACATATCTAGGTTTCAAAATAAGAAAATAGAATATTTATATAATTAAATAATATAAGCATGGAATAACAAGTTCTTATAGGGTAGGATGGGAACTATTCTTAACAATTTTTTTAAATGAACAAAATACATCAAAAAAGACAGTTTTGATGCGAAATATTAAATTCCACTGTGAGAAAGAGAATGTATCATATAATAAAATATCATGGTGGATGATACCAATCCTAAGATTCATAATTTAAATAATAAATATTATTACTCAATGATATGGGGATGAGTTAACAATAGCTTTATGAATAACAATATTTGAAGTAACAATCCTTCATAAATGAATTTAATAGAATGAATTGTAAATATATATAAATGAAATTGGAAATTAATGTTAAATTTATCATGGTAAAAAATAAATAAAACTTATAAGAACTATTTTAACAAAAATACAACATAACATAGAGAAATAAAAATGAGTATTAATTATATATTCGGTAAAATTTGAATCAAATCCCATTAAATGTGAAAACAAAAAATAAGACATTGGATACAATGAATAAAAATATATTTTTGGTAATATTTTTAAAAATTGAAATATATAACCAATAAAAATTAAAATATCTTAATAAAAATAAACATGTCTAAAAGAATATATTTTGAGAAGATAAATTCTTAACTTTAAATCAAAATTACATGAAAGATAATTATACTCCTTCATAATAAAAATGTCTTTCTTATACATTTATTGGATATCAACATTCAAATTTGTTATATTTTATTATTTTCAACTATAATTATTTATTTTTTATTTATTAGTTATTTATTATGTATTTTCATCAAAAGATGTTATTAACTTTGATTATTTCATATTTGATTTGTAATGGTGATGTTAATAATCAGTATTCGATACTAAAATCATCATGTAAGTATTTTTAAATATAGTGTAATAGTTTTTAATGGTTTTTTAGTCCCACTATCATTTTTTGGATAATATATATTTTAATTGTGAGCAGATAGTCCATGTTGAACATGATTCAAGTAATTTAAAATAACAACATGTCATTTTATATTGGTCATTCAATTTTTTTCTACCCTTAGGGAACCATATTCTAAATATATATTTAAATTAATGGTACTCTAATATAAATTCTATAAATAGTTATAAATATTTAATTTACATCTATTAGAGTTTATGTTATGATATGTGAATATTAATTTGGCCACTAACTTGTTTTGGTGGTTTATAAAGAACAAAACAGGGCATATTAATGAAATTTTATATATTAATTTAATTCATAATTAATTATTATATAAATATAATCATGTTTGAAATGTATTTCTTGTTCATAAAATACATTAATTGAACCATCCATGAAGGGATGTGATAAAAATGAAACTTTCCTCTCTTAGAGAAGGTAGTCTATACATAAAACTAGCAGCCTTTGAAATTTTTAATAGATGGTAGGGAGAAAGTTAATGGTTGTTCCATAAATATGTTAGAAAAATTTTATACTAATTATAACTATTTATTTATATTAGTATATTTAGAATAGTTTTTGGGAGTGTGTATGAGAATGATATATATCAAATGGCTAATAAGTGGATAACATTAAATTTGAGGGATTTAATTTTACATTTATTTCCCTCTAGGAAATGGAGGACTTGAGAAACTTTATCATACACATGGGAAGAAAAAGTTGGAATATGGACATAGGGGATGTTAAATGGGTATTGTTTAAATAAAATTTCTATAGATAATTTTTTCTTGATGTGGGTTATTGTGAGAACATTTTATAGGTGAAAAGGGGAATTTCGTTGCTAAATAATGTTAGGAGAAGGATAATTATGAAATCACATGGGAGTTAGTTGACTTAGGTAATCGAATATCGGTGTGAAATGTGATATTTAATTTCCTACCTAAAAATGGTGTTCTATAAGGTATGAGTTTCATGTTAATTTAGTAAAATTTGACCCATGTTAGGTTACCTCTTCTTACCCTTTGTTATCTTGTTTCATTTTTTACCATGGAAATTTATTTTTTGTAAAAGTATAAGATAATTTTTTTATCTAATTTCAATGTGATAATTCTGAATTTTTAACCCATTTTATAAAAATCAACTTCTAAATAAGATACAATTTACATTTTAATAAAAAATATTTATAGGTAGAAAGATCTAGTTTCATAAGAAAATGGTTTTCTAAATATTTAATATTATAATACATGTTTTTTATCGATTACTAGTTGAATGACTATTAATATATTGTTTAAAAATTCTATAATTTTTTTAAATAATAATTTCATGACTTAGTTATAGTATCTTAAAAATATCAAATCACATGAAAATATTGTTTTTATTAAAATAAACTTTTTTATAACATTATTTTAGTAGTTATTTAACTAGATTAATTGAATAAATTTATTTTAAAATTGATTATTATTTAAAATAAAAAATAAAAAACACTGAATTATAAATAATATATATATATATATAATTTGGTACACTTTTAATTACATGGTTATGACATCCTAATTTTTACTCAAAACAATACCACAAGATCTCTGGATAAGACATAAGGATAAGATGATCAACAATTCTATTTTCATGTAGAGAATCAACTGGTGTTAATGTCATAGTGATATCTATATGATTGAATTTCCCCTAAAATAGTTCCACTCATGTCACATATGATTATTTTTTTCTTATACATGGTCTAGGGAAACCCCTAGTGAAGCTACCACCTTCTCGGTTTAGAAAAGAGAGCATCATATGAAATTATTATACTTCTTGATGTTATGTCTTCAAATATCACTATTTTTTTGTTATATAGTCACTTCTATCTATATATTATAATACAATGACAATGTTACAATGATTATATTTTAATTTCAATAAAGTTCATATTTTTTTAGTGTTTTTTGTAAAAGAAGTTATCAAAACATTAAATTATTATAATTTATGGGGGTATCATTATACCTCTTTAAACAAATTGCATCCCAATATTTTTTATTTCACTCACTGATGAAATAAAAGGGATTTCATAATATAGTTATGAATCATTATATAATTAAAAATTAGTATATTTAAACTATAAATTAATTTATTGAATTACAAATGATCATTCAAAATTAATTCCACTAATGGGACGCGACATCATATTGTGAATGATAAAATATTCAAAAGTTTGAAATGTTTTTATATCAAATGTCAATGTAAAATTGATTCCAATGAAATAAATTGGATTTATTGTTTTATAATTGTAATAATTAAAATTTAAAATATAATTTAACTGTATATATAAATTAGATGAAAACCCAGTTTTCAATTAATGTTCAATTTTTCTTCACTATTCACCAAAATATTAAACTTATCCAAAAAGTACCAAGAATTAACCGAAAGAAAATTTGTATATCCCACTTTCCAAAATGAAGTTTATTTTGTCGAATAAAAATTATAAAAGGGTCAAATTAGAATAAAAATGGGTTCCCCTTTAAAAGGTGGTAAAATTACATTTTAGAAAAATACATCTTTTTATTCATATAATAATTATAATGGCCCATAATTAAAAATTAGTATATTTAAACTATAAACTAATTTATTGAATTACAAATGATCATTAAAATTTAATGCCACTAATGGGACGCGACGTCATATTTTTAATGAGAAAATATTCAAAATTTTGAAATGTTTTTATATCAAATAATAATGTAAAATTGAATTCCAATGAAATAAATTGGATTTATTGTTTTATAATTGAAATGGTGTTTAGGGTTACGCTGCAATGGACCCGGTCGACTACTTCAACCCTGCTGAGGTTTTTGTTGGACCTTCGAAGAAGGCGGATGGAGGTTCTGGTTCATGGTTGCATCAAGCACCTCTGTGCTCTAATTCGGGTAGGGTTTCTCGGCCGAACTCCCTACAGGTAAGGGGTTCTTACCGTTATTTCCCTAATTCTCGAAGTGGTGAATCTGATTATGATAATCTCATTTCAAGAAATTGTGTGCTTGTGGTTGTTGAAGCGAATCCCCAATTATTTCAAGAATGAATTGACACTTGCAAATTCTCGATTATTGCCCAGCTAAGTTCGATGAAATCTTCGTGGAAGGTTGAAGATCTTAGGAAACGTCTTCAAGAGATCTGGGGTTTTAATGACTGGAAGATGGTTTCCATCGGTATGATTTTTTATCACTTTACTTTTGGATCCAATGATCTGACGATGTGGGCCTGGAGTCACAGTTTTGTGAATCTTAAGCTTAGGATTCTCATATTTCAGAACTGGGACCCATGGTTCGATCCCTTTAAGGCCAAGAATACTATAGATCAATCCTGGATTCAGATCAAAGTATTGAGATAGGTATTTTGGAATTTGAATATCCTTTGGGATGTTGCATTGGCAGTAGGGACTCCTATTAAACTTGATAAAGAGACTGGATCATTTTGGTATGGCCATTTTGCTCGCATTATAGTTGAGTTTGATATGAATTTTCCCCTTGTTGAGACGGTTTTGTTGATTGCTGGTGATTTTATGTTTGAGCTTGATATTGAGTTTGAACATGTTCCTATTTTCTGTATAAATTTCTCAGCTATAAGACATGTTAAAGAAAAATTTAATCGCGGATTGAGATGCTACAACTATAAACAGTATGGACACCTTGTTGAAAGCTGTAAGTTCAAAACTTTATGTGTTCCTTCTCCGTCAATTGGGATGGAGGGGGCACATGATGGGGATAAGGGTGTCCTTAATGGTTCACCTTTGTCTTTTTCTACCTCTAATGGTGTGAAGGGTCTCTCACCCTCGACCATTAAGGTGGATTTAGTGAATAACAATTTACCTGCTTCTAGGAAGGTGGGATCTGTTTCTTTTGCTGATGTTGTAGCTGGTAAGAACCCAAATGATAGGCTTTTGACTGATCAGCAAGGCAGGGGTGTGATGTCTAATCCTTCAGGTGATAGCACACTCCCTGCTTCTAGATTTCATACAATTGAGCATGTAGAACCCTCTAAATGGGGGGATATGTGTTCTGATAGTGTTGATAGTGATCAGGAGATGGATCATGCTGATTTGATGGAGGAGCAATACCTTGCGAAAGGTAAGCTGGGTAGTCTACCATATGGTGGGAGAGGCACTAATGTCACCAGTTCCTCTGATCACTCTGTTGCACAAAGGGGTGTGAAAGGTTATAATTCCATGCAGGTTGTTGATTCTCATGTTGTTGTTCATATAGTAGGGGCCTCACAGGCCTCCGGTTCTGCTGCTGTTGTTCTCATAATAGTTGGTGTGTCACCTGGGAAAATGGGGGAGGTGCTTGCTAGGCAGACTTCTCATAATAATATAGCAGCATCTTTTGAGGCCACTGCTGGGCTTGTTTCTGTTTCCCTGGGTGAACCTGTCAATATTATATCAGCCTCAATTGAGGCTTCTGTTGTGTAGGACTCGGTGCTGCCTTCTTCTGATGCCAAGTCCACCCATGCCTTGTATGCAGGTGCCTCACCACATGATCATCGGATTCCTTTGGATGAATCAGACATCAATATGATAGTGAATCCTAAAAATGGTGTTGCATCTTTGACTGCTACCACGAGTGCTACAAACGTATTTTCCATGCTGGACTCAATGAATTCCCCTGATTTTAATATGCTCTATATGGAGATCCGTGAGAGGAAAAAGCATGTCACCATGAAAAGTCATGTTACTAATTCACCTTCTTTGGTTGCACAGGCTAGTGCTGAGCATATTGGGAAGCCCGATACTAAGGAGTAGTTGGATAATGAGTCTAAAGGCGCTGATGGAACAGATCATGGTGTCCTTCTTGTTGACACTATGAATAATCTAGCTGATGCTCAACATGATGATTCTGCTGATGAAGGTGTGGATGATCAAGGTGATTATTCGATGATTCTAAATCATTGGAAAAGAGGCAGGAATCCAAGAGGACATGGTGGTCATCATGGAAGAGGCGGGAGAGGAGGCAGGACCAGAGGCTGATTATGTTTGGATGACATTGGTTTCATCACTTGTACCCCAAATCTCAATCATTTCTTGTCTTTTTTAATTTTATTTTAATAATAATTTTCTGGGTCATGGACTCACCTCCATGACTCCACTATTATGGTATATTAAAAAAATTCATCAAATTTGGTTTTTTAATTTATTGTGACAAAATGGTGTTTGTGTATTGAAAAATAGTTTTATTGGAAGATGTATTTATTTCTTTTGAAATAGTTATTACGTTAATTTATAACTTATTGATAACAAAAGGAATAATTTTGTATAAATTTTTAATTCATATATTAACACTTAAGTGAATCTTATTTGTATATTAATTTCCAAATGATAGGTGGTAATTATAATAACATTTTAATAACACTATTAATAGTATATTTTAGTTCTATAAAGCTCAGTCATGCATGTAATGAAAAAATTGAAGGAAATTTAGATTATCTATAACACAAGAAAAATATAGTGTATCATGTACTTAATGCTAATAAATGTGGTGTGTTCAACACACTATTAACTTCTTTTTGTGTGCAATGAAATCCAAACATAGTTCTGTCATATAACACAAGCTATATTTAGTGTTGCGTGAAATGCAGAATATTAATATGATAAAGTTAATTTGAAAAAATATTTCACAAAATATAAGGGTTTTATAATGATTCATTCTAATTTCGAATCAATGAATCAACTACAATTTTTTTCATTTTCAGTTTGGTAATAAATGATGCAATCATATTCCCCAATCAGTTTTAGTAATCTTCTTTATCTTATATTCAATCCATTATGAGTAAATATATACTTCAAAAATTTATGATGAGTATATATTTAAAATATTACTCCATATAAATTATTTTTATAAACTATTATATCAAAACCTAAACATTTAAATTCTGCATCATTTTTTTGTTTAGCTTACCCTATTAGTTTTTATTTGACATGAAGAAGAAGAAATTAAATTATCATTATTCTTCAAAACACAACCATGTCCTTTAATGAAGAATCACTGAAGATGAAAAATACACTATTTCTAGTGGGCACCCATATTCCATTCTATGTTTGGAAACAATTATCAAACCTATTAATATAAATGAATTGAAATAGTTTTCAAGTTTGCATAGTGAGCTACACAACCAAGCAATGTTTTTGACAAATATATGACTGTAACCCATTAGTCAAAGAAAACTATGAATCTCTATGAAAATATTAGGCCTTGTACATTATTAAGCAACTTAAATTTTAGCATGGTCAATAGTTATTCCATCATTAAAAATGAAATCCCTATGGTATGAAATTAACTGAATCCAATGTAAAAATTTAATGAATTTTACGTATATATTGTTTCTATTACGGTTTGAAAAAAAATCCTTAGGTGTCTTTGATAACCAATATGAATTTTTCAAAAAAAAAAACAAATACATCATATATAAACACAACTGAATTATTATCTAAATATTTATGTAAAAAACATTTCATAAGATCCATAAATATACATCATTCAATAGAAAACCCAATGTGAATAACTACACTTTCATTTTTCCAATATCTTTTCTAAAACAAATTCTTCAGAATATCGCCCACCCTCAACTTCAAATGATAATACCCTAACATGAAATCAATCATTGAAAAATATTTCTCTCCATGGAGATGATAAAAAAATATTCATCTATATAATGATATAGATATATGTTCATAACTATGATGTTATTTAAGGCTCTATAATCAATGAAATGTCTCATTAAACCATCATTATTTTCAAAAAAAAATTGAAGCACCATGTGGTGATGTGATTAGATGAATGAAACTTTTATTAATTAATTTTTGAAATTAATTTTTCAATTCTAAATGTTCCAATTGATCCATTCAGTAAGGGGGTTTTGAATTTTTTTTAGAATTATGCACTAATTTTATAGTAAACTCATCCTCCTGAGTAGGAATAACACAAGATGAATAAATAGAAAATACATCCACATATTTATTCACTATTGGAACATCAATAATCTAATTTTTTTCTTCAACATCATGGTTTTTGTAAGTTACGCTGCCATCATTAATCATTTTCTCAACATCCTCATATGTTATCAACGGTTTGAAATCATTGAATATAACATTATTTTCTTTTAAATTTAACATATCATGCTAAACTAAATTCCAATCTATACCATGAATGACATTAGACACCATTATGGGGTATTAATTATGATTTTTTGCAAATAGCACACCACAGATAACAATATAAAGATTCCTATAAATAATGGATTCTTTAATATATCCAACCAATGTTATCACAAAAAGTTCTATCTTCTTTTCATGATGTGATATTCCAATTTTAGATGGTAATTTCTCAAAAATTATGGAATAAAATTATCCAAAGAAAAATAGGGAATTTCTATAATTCAAAAAAACAGGTGACATACCTATCATCACTTTATTAGATTTTCTAAAATCAACCATAGTGGTAGAAAATGAATTTTCCATGACCTTTTTTCATCATGATAATTTAAACCCATAGAAAATAACTTCACACACAAAAGTAAAATACCTCAATTCATTAGAATAAAAACATATAAACATTTTTTAGCTATCTGTTACCCATTATTTGTTGTTTCATGACTGTTGTCTTTACAGCCAGGAGCACTATGGAAAATCTTAACACGTCATTATCACTTCCCAAATCCTATCAAACATTTCTTGAATTTTTTTACAACACGTGGAATATGTTAGGGAATTACAATCATATTTCTTAGTTGACTACTTCCCCAATGTTTACCACGGTGATTGCTTCTAAATTTTCACATCATGATGAACATAATTGTCATCAAACACCATGTCAACTTTTTTTATCATATTGAATAACATTCCTGTAAATTTTAAATTATCATGTGGTCAAAAATCTTTATAATATTGGTTTCAATCATGAGTAAAATATTTAATTATTACTATCAAGGCCCCAAATAAAAATCATATGTACCTTAGAAATTATGTAAAATTTTGTTTATACATGTCTACTGAATATACTTATTTTTTTCTCAATTCCTTGAGTTTTTTTCCATACATTGTAGAAAAACCATAGGGAAATATTCATCTAAAAAAATATTCCCAAATGTATCCCATTCAATAGAATAAATATAATCTATATATCTCTTTTGTATTATTAAAGAATGACCGCAAATGATAAGTTTGACCTTCAAATTGGTAAATGGAAAGAGTTTTTTTTTTTGACATTTTGAACATCCCGTTACTTTTAGTAACTTTTCCACAGCACTAATTAATCCTTCATATACAACTTGATTTGAGATTCCGTCTAATATTAGAGGGTTTTTTTTGCTAAAGATGTTCAACTATCAACATGTTCCTTTTTTGGTAAATTTGGTTTCTCCCTAACATGGATGCCACCAAAACTTATTGGCTACAAAAACTGAGACATTACTATAACAAATTTCTATGTTCTAGTTCTATCCATTTATGGACACTGATTTGAAAGGACATTGTCTGCTTTATATCTTCCTACATTATAATGCCTATTTAATCATTGGGAAACCATTCTAAAAAGTCATATATTAGATAATGAAAATGGTATTATTTAAATTCTATGTCATTTTAACTTAACCATAAATTAGGATTTGTCAATGGTGTTGAATTAAAATTATCCTAACATATAAAATTATCTAACCCTTTTCTTTGATACCAAATATAAGGACCCTTCGTTACAAATTATATTATCTAGTTACATAATACTATAATTCACATTCTTACATTTCCGAATACATTTTAGGATTATATGTTTAGAGACTTTGATCATAAATCTTAAATAACAGATGAATATATTATAAATTAGTCACTTCAACTCAGTATCCATTTTCATAAAATATAAAACATTTAAAATGAAATAAATTTTATTTTCATGAAAATTCTTCATGAATTTAAATTTTACTATATTGTTATTACACATCCCTAAAATCTATTAAAAACACTTAAAAAGTGGCTTGATTATGAAAAGTTTCAATAAATTACATAAATGAAAAAGATATATTAGACCATTGAAAAGGATTAAAAACAATAATTTTTTTAATATTACCACAATCATGAATTATTTAATGAAATAAATCACATTGACATAAAAATATATATTTTTTTCTCATATAATACCCTTAAAACCCAAAACAAGAATATAAAAACCATTATAGGAAAATTGGTGCATCATATTCAAATCCATGTTAATGTCATGTAAGAAATAACCAGACCCCAGTTAAATACATATGAGAAACCTTCATGCTTAACTCCCTCATCTTTCCGTTTAATGGAAATTAACATTACCTAATTCATCAGAGAGAGATATCAGGATCACATTTTTTATAAGTTGTATCGGGATCACCAACCATATAAGTTGTATCAGGCTCACACATTGTATAATATATACTGAGATCACTAATTATATAAGTTGTATCAAGATTACCCAACATCATCTTTAATGATAATTTAAAATATATCAAATAGAAAAAATTAATCTTTCACCATTTTATCATAAATCCATTTTAAACCCCCTTTGATCATATATAGAAAACAATTCTGAGGTCGAAATATCCATTCCTTTAAAAAACCCATTAAAAAAACTAAACTATCCAGAACAGAGAGAATAAGGTATTCACTATGAAGATGAAATTTAATCTTCTAAAGGAATAAAACATTAAATAACATTTTTAATAGTGGGAAATTTTTACAACACTATAAATGTTAAAATTGAACATTCCTTTTTTCCTTTTGTAATAAATGTCAAAATGGTTCATGTAAATAGATTCCTTTTTAGTATACTTGAAATAAATTCAAAAGAGACATAAAAATTACATTATAATTCATTCATTTACATATAAATACATTAAAAAAAGCTTTAATGTAATATCTAGAGATTTAAAAAGAACACAATTACTGAAATCATATACAAAATGCAGTACTAATATTAAACAAACCATGAAATATTACTATTTAGATGTTATTGTTATAACAATGCTGTTAAATTTGAGGGAATTAATATGATTAAATAAATTATAAAATGTATATAATATTTCTTCTCAATACAAATTTATTAATTAACTCATAGGAAATATGCACTCAATTATTCAAGAAAGTCATTTTATGCTTCAAAATTTTGATTTCTTAAAAAAATTATTACATTTTGTGAGAAAATAATATAAATAATGTCTATATAATTGAGTAATTTAATTTGAAAAAACGTTATCAATTTTTAATTAATCAAGTAAAAATAATCTTAGGTAGATATTTTGAGATTTTTCTGAAATGATTGATTTTTTTGTAAATAGTGAAAATACACGCAAAGAATTGAATTTTACACTACCACAAATACAGTTTTTTCTGGCGCCAACCTTTATCATTACTAATGAAAAAGCACTGATAGAAGGGGTACCTTTATCAGTGCTTTTTTTAGTAGCGCTGATAAAGGGGGGCCTTTATCAGCGCTTTTTTTAAAAGCGCTGATAAATAGTCGACTTCAAAAAAAATTAATTAAAAATAATATATTAATATATAAATACATATATATAGTTATATTGATATAAATATAATATATACTTTTTAAATATATTTTAGATAAGTATAAATATACATTTACACATAATATGTTTAATATATAAGATATTTAGTGAAAATGGCTTATAAAAAATTAATAAAATATTTTTATTTAATAATTTGCTAATTATTATGGAGGAATAGTAATTTTATAACAATTTGAAGACCCAAAAAATCAAAAAATTAAAAAGACCCAAAATATGTTGAAAACGCAACTCAAACTTCAAATGGTCATAACTTTTGATTTGGGTGTCCGTTTGTGGTCTACCACATATCAAATCAAATCCTGCGATGAGATCTACACCCGTATGACTAGGGGGAACATCGGTCAAGGTTTTTTTTAGGCCAAAAAAGGCTCAGAAGGCCTCCAAAACTGAATTTTTATTCGGGATACCCTGATTTTTTAACATTTTGTGGATTTTCAGCCTCGTTTAAGGGGGTATTATTTCCTTTTTTTGGTGGGGACTGAATTTATTCCAAGGTATTACATTTATATTGATATTATTTCTTTGAAATTTTATCGTTTTTTATAATGCACTACTATTTATAATCAAATATATAACTATATGTACATATTTTTTATATATTCACACCTAAACATTTAATTTTTTAAATAAATAATTAAACATATTTACATCTAAAATATATTAGCTTTATCTAAATAATAACTAATATCCATTTTATTTAAAATACCAATATATGAATATTTATATAACTATATATTAATATAACTATATATATATTAATATAACTATATATATATTAATATAACTATATATATATTAATATAACTATATATATATTAAAATAACTATATATATATATTAATATAACTATAAATATATATATTAATATAACTATAAATATATATATTAATATAACTATATATATATTAATATAACTATATATATATTAATATAACTATATATATATTAATATAAATATATATTACTATACAAATAAATATAACTAAATATATATATAAATAAATAGATATATCATAAATAAGAGAAGAAATCAATATAGGGGAGTGGGAAAGGCTTCAGGCGCGCAGGGGGGAGGTCTCGAGATCAAATCTGAGTGGAGGCAGGGGCGCACGCGCAAGGGTGAATTTAAGGGGCTAGCGCTGATAAAGGTGGGGTATAGTGCTGATAAAGGGTGGAGACGGTGTGTGTGGGCATTGTAGGTGCGGGAAAGCACTGATAAAGGGGGGCTCAAGCACTGTAAAAATCCCCCCCGAGATTGGCAGGATTTTTTTTAATTTTTTTTAATTTTTTTTAGTTTTATCAGCGCTAAAAAAAAGTGCTGATAAAAGTGGTCTTTATCTGCGCTTTTTGGAGAGCTGATAAAGGCCCCCCCCCCATCTTCGTCGGCTTTAACAGCGCTCTTTTAGCGCTGTTAAAGTCCATTTTTAGCGCTGATAAAAGGGGTATTTGTAGTAGTGTTATAAATGGAGAATAAAATAAATACATGCAGGGGGTCTGAAAAAAAGACCAAGGGAGTCCCCTAAAACAATATCCACACCTCCCATAGAGAGGGACCCTAAACTAGAATAATCAAATATAGGAGCATCCTAGGAGGACATAACAGCTATGAAGTTAGCTACTCAGTTCCCCTCGTGCCAAGTATGAAAGAGATCAATGTCGTTATGAAGAAGACCCGTGCACTTATGGAGAAAATAGATGAATGGCCAGGAGGTAGAAGAGATTCCTTTGATAGAACTCCAAATAATCCTCGATTATGTCTCCACTATAGAGAGCTGGATATTATGAGAATTACACATTTCCAGGTCGATATGAAGAGCCAAGGCCTCATCCTTAACACTGTGTTTGGTTATCTATTAGTAAAAGAAAAGAAATGATTTCCTAATTCATAAAAGAAAAGAAATGAAAAGAAATGATTTTGGTTTCTCTTTATTTTGTTTGGATGCAAAATTTAGTAAAAGAAAAGAAATGATTGTAATTTCTCTCCATCTTGTTTGGTGACGATTTTTAAAAGAAAAGAAAAGAAATATTTTGATAACATGACAAAAATAACCCTCATTAAAAAATATGATTTTCCAATATTCAATTGTTCCAAATAAAAAAATTATTATCTTAAATTGTATCTTTGATTTTTAATTAAATATATATATATATATATATATATTTATTATAATTAAATATATATTTTTTTAAAAAAATTTATATAATTATCAATATATATATTTATAAATATATTTATAAAATTATATATAAAATATATATTTATAAATATATTTATTTATATATAATTATATAAATATGGTTTCATAAATATATATATTTATAAAATATATTTATTATATATATATATTAATATATTAAATATATATATATTAATATATTAAATATATATATATTAATATATATATATATATATATTAATATGTTAAATATATATATATGAAAAAATATTTATATATATATATATTTAATTATAAATATGTATTTAAAAAATATGTTTATATAATTATAAATATATATTTATAAATATATTTATATAATTATATATAAAAATAAATTTATAAATATATATATATATATTAAATTTAAAATCATTATATGATTATTGATCTAGGAAGATTCGGGAAATATTTAAAAAAATATATAGTTTCCCAATACTCGTTTGTTTCAAATAAAAAATATTATAATTTTAAACTGTATCTTCTATTTTTATATTGTGTTAATTATATATAAATTCAATTTTGAAAAATATATTAGCAATGATTTTTTTATTTTATTTTTATGTCATGTCAATGTATATAAATTATATATATAAATTATTAATTTAAGATAGTCAAAATTATCCATAATCAAAATTATCTATAATTATTTCTTATTATTACTTATAAATTGTGTTAAAATTATAAAAATAATTATTTATAAATCACGTTTAACAAAATATTATGCACATGAAAATAATATTATTATTAATAATGATAAATATGATCATTTGTTTAAATATTAATTTTAAAAAAATGAATAAAATAAAATTTTTATATGAGGATAATATAAGTATTTTTAAAAAAATAACACACAGGTTTCGTTTCTTTCCAAATCACCCCGATTTTGGGGTGATTTGAAACCTACGCTGGAGGAGAAACGTTTCTCCCCATTTCTTCCAGAACGATTTCCCTCGCCCTTGTTAAAGTCTGCCAAACAAGGGAAACGATTCCATTTCTTTTATTTTCTATCCAAATCGTCTTTGCCAAACGAGGGCTAATGAAATTTCTAGCCCTTTAGAGGAGCTAAAGACACACACCACCAATCTGGAAGGGTCGTGAACCACAGAATAACCCCTCATATTCCCCCGGTTGCATCCATCATTTGAGTTCAATTTAAAACTGCATGTGGGTGGATTCCATCGAACCCAGTGTCCTGATTGGCTGGGAGAAGATGTGGTAGTGGGACGTCTATCTGGTAAATACCGCCTGAGTGAAGGAGCAGGCTCAACCTATTTGGAGAGTCATGCCAACTCGATGACAAGGCATTTAGCCTTGACCACCAATGCCAAACCTGATGGGGGATTTTCCTCATACCTAACCCATTTGCAAACATTCCAGATAGACCAACATCCTGTAGTAAGAAGCGCCACACGAGTGCTACCCTCTGAGGAAGTCCTTCTATCACATAAAAAACACATATGAGAAAAATCCTCAAACGAGCCCCCTGTTGAACATTGTACAAGAAATACCCAAGATTGCACCAAAGAAGATTCACCCAATCACTCCAAAAAAAGTGGGGGTCGAGGTCTCCAAAGACATAACAAATAAGCAAGAACATTTCGAAGATAGATACACACCCCTTTTCCTGACTGCTTCATCTGTTAGGACCACAGAGTGATGAATCCTTCAAAGCAGGAAGTTGAACTTCAATGAGATTGCATTGCACCAAAGGATCCTTCCCCAAGGATCACTAGAAGCAGACATGGAAATATTTTTTAAGCTTTGGCAGAAAATTTACCTAAATAGGATTCCATAAAAATGCACTTGTAACATCCCCAAATGATAAAGGGTTAAATGATTAATGATATGACTCATGTCAATAAAGTGCACCTTTTTTTCGGGAGCCTGTCTGATTAGAACTCCACAGTTAAGCATGTTTGGCCTGGAGTAGTGATCATGATGGGTGACCTTATGGGAATTTTCTCAGGGTGTGTGTGTGTGTGAGGACAAAGTACACTGGAAAGGACATGTGTTGGCCTTTGGGGACTATCATTAGTCAGATGACTCGTTCAGGCATGTGGGTGGACCCTTGGGTGGGGACCACATGTTTGTGAGGCAACTGGTGGGTGGGACCTAGTTGTTACATTTGGTATCAGAGGTGGTACCCAGCCTTAAGTGCAGTGCGCTACCTGGGTTGAGATGTTGATCCCACAACGAGGACATTGTGCTCTAAAGGGGGGGTGATTGTAACATCCCCAAATGATAAAGGGATAAATGATTAATGATATGACTCATGTCAACAAGGTACCTTTCTTTTTGGGAGACTGTCATTAGTCAGTTGACCCATTCAGACATGTGGGTGGACCCTTGGGTGGGGACCACAAGTTTATGAGGCAACTGGTGGGCGGGGCCTAGTTGTTACATTAACAGATGTCAAATATAGATTATTCAAAGAAAAGCTTTTAATTTTCAAATAAATAGGTTTGGAATTTCAAAGCATATTTTTAACAAAACATGTTATACATTTTCAAATGATGGAAAAATTACTTTAAGCAAAGGCTTTACAATGATGGAATATTTCTAAAACAATGGCTTAAGCAAAACATTTATATAAAACAGTTTATATAAATTCAACATGCATGTAAAGCAGTTCAAAATCACTAGCATACATTTATATCTCAAATATAAACAAACAAGCGAGCAACATGGTCATCTGTCAAAAGGTACGATAGTATTAACCAGTTATAGGATTCCACACTATCTATGTGAACTCGGAAAAATGTGTATACACACGTCACTATGACACTGGCCAAAGGAGACTCATCACCAACCTGTCGGGGATGTGACCCGCCGCAAGTATGTTTTAGAACATTGTCGTAGCGTAGAGTGTATCCAAATAACTCACTAACTACCTAAGGCTTACATGCGCTCTTACATGATGGGTGAACTATTTTAAAAATTATTAAAATACGATCAATCCCATTATTCCATTTTAAAAGTTCTAATTTCATTCCATTTAAAACCAAAACAGGTTTTATTCAAAACATGCCATTTTCACTAGATAAAACCAATGAGTTTCTATCAAATCATTTTAAGTGATTTTCACCAGTTTGAAATCCATTCAAAACCAATTCCATCATTACACAATTTATTCCCACAATTAAATTCAATAATTTAAATGAAATCATTTCCATCAAATCCACAATTTAAATCCAACAATTCAAATTGGTCAATTTCCATAAACACACCCAATTTATTCCCCCCCTCGGACCGCTCGGCCCCCTCGGGCTGAGCCGTGCCGCGCCACGCCGCGCCGTGTAGGGTCGCGCCGCGCCACGTCAGGACGGGCCGCACCATGCCGGGCCGAGTCACGCCCCCTCTGGCCGCACGTTTCATCGGGTCGGTCTGACCCCCTACCGGGTCGGACCTGTCAAAACTGGGTTGACCCAACCCGCCAGCCTACTGGGCTTAACGGGCCGGGCCCGTTTTCACTTAAGGGTGAATAACTTGAAAACCGCGCGTCCGAAAGACGAGTCGTCTGCAGCACTGGGACTATCATGACGTAGCGGTCCTTTTTCGATACTCTAAGTGAGTTTTGGATAACTTTGGAAAATTACCGGGTTTGGAACGAGCGTATTTCCAACCGGACCCCCAGAGCAAAAATGCCAATAACTCTCAGACCGGGCGTCTGATTGACGCACCATCTATCGCGTTGGGTTCCTTATGATGAGACGGAACTTTGGGATACATCAACTATGGACTTCATGACAGTTGATGTATCGAACCCTTGGCTCAAGGAGCGGACCCTCTCGGAATCGAGCGTGCTGTGTGCGGGAACCCTAGAGCTGGCTGCAAGTGCAACAACTACCGTACTGGAATCCTCTGTGGGTTCGACAATGATGGCAAATGTACTAGAATCCTCTGTGGGTTCGACGAAGATGACAACTGTACTTGAATCCTCCGTGGGTTCGACAGTGTTGACTACTGTACTTGAATCCTCTGTGGGTCCGACGGTTTGACTTCTGTTCTAATATCCTACGTGGGTCCGATAGAGTAGTTGGTCTAGTATCCAATGTGGGTCTGACAGCTTAGCTGGACTAGTATCTTACGTGGGTATGCCAGCTTAGATGAATCAGCAACTGCATCTGATCATCTTTATCACTTTACGAAATATGTATACCTGTGTGAGTTGAGTCTTGACTTTCAATCATTATCATCGATGTGATTGACTTCTTTTCTGTGTGGACTGGGTTGTGCTTGGGCTCGAGAGTTGGAGCTGAATTGAGATTGATAACTTAGGTATATGTATGGGTATATACCTAAGTAGAGTTGGTTTATACTTCATGAATGTATCTTTTCTTCATGGTTTATCCTTCGTGGATTCTGGAAGACATTTGGGGGTCTCGGGTCCCTACTGAGTATCATTTTACTCACCCCTTCACGGGGAATTCCCGCACTACGTGGTGTTGGATGCAGACGACAGACAACGCTGATAGTGGTGGAGACTTGTGGAGCTGGATGGTACCTGGAGGTGGACCACTTGGTGAGACGTACACGGAGCGGACGGACGGACCCGAGGTGCTGAGGAGATCATCTGTACCCACCCTTCAGGTGGGATTCCCGGAGGATGACTTAGTGGTTGTTGTTTTACTTTTATATTGTTTTACTAGACTTTCAGTTGTACTGTACTTTTTAGTTGGGTTTGTATTATATCCCATTTACCTTTCAGCACTTACTTTGTATTCAGTATTAATTTGGGCTTACTTCAGCTTGTGTACTCTATTGTGTTTTTTTACTTTTATAAAGGCAATGCTCGTTTCACTTACCGCCTATGGAAGGGGTTACAGGAGGCCTTTGGGACACAACTTCGCTTGAGTACCGTCTTCCATCCTCAGACGGACGGTCAGACTGAGAGGACCATTCAGACTCTCAAGGACATGCTCCGTGCATCCTTCCTTGACTTTGGTCGCAGCTGGGAGGATCACCTACCCTTGGTGGAGTTTACGTACAACAATAGTTACCACTCCACCATCGGGATGGCACCATACGAGACATTGTACGACCGACCTTGCAGATCACCTCTGTGCTGGACTGACCCTGGGGAGTCAGCACTTGTAGGACCAGAGATGGTTCGGGCTACGGCGGAGAAGATGCAGATCATCCAGGAGCAGATGAAGACTGCACAGATCAGACAAAAGTCCTATGTTGATAGGAGGCGGAGACCACTGGAGTTCGAGGATGGGGACAACGTCTTCTTACAGGTCTCACCTCGATAGGGTCTACGGAGATTTGGCTGGGGCGGCAAGTTATCTCTATGTTTCATCAGACCATTCCAGGTCCTTAGCAGAGTAGGCGAGGTGGCTTACCACCTGGCCCTTCCACCTCAGTTGCACCGGGTGCATGGCGTTTTCCACGTATCTCATCTGAGGAGATACATGCACGACCCGACCCACATCATCGATCATGGGGAGATGGACATCGATGATGGGGAGACATTTGCGGAGGTCCCAGTGGATATCGAAGATCGACAGGAGTGGGTCCTACGTGGACGGTTGATTCCTCTGGCGCACATTCGCTGGCAGCATGGAAACCTCAAGGAGATCACTTGGGAGCGGGAGGCACAGATGCGAGCTCAGTATCCCCATTTGTTTTCCTAGTGTGTGTTGTAGCTTTATGGGGACGTAAAGCCCTAAGGTGAGAGTAATGTAAAGACCCGAAAATTTCAAGGAAAATTTTTTCTTAAATACTTTGGAATTTTATGAGTCTTCAGTTTCTAACGGCACTTGATTCTGAGGCCCGGTGTGCCCGGAATCAATTTCTAAAGTTTTGTTCGGGTACGTTCAGAAAACGTACGTGCGGGTTTTTCTATCTTTTGAACCGGTGCTCAGAATTGAAATCTGAAGACACTGATGAACTCGCAGTGCCGGTATTCACTTAAGGGGGCCTTTACCGCAGTTTCTTTTTATGCGGGTTGAAAGTTAATTTTTGGGGTTTAATAAAAAAGTTAAATAAAATTTGTTGAGAACAATTTTATTTATCCTCGTAGTTTAATCCTACATGGGGAAGTTATTGGTGGGGCCCACACCCACATAACTTCCCATGTGTGGATATTTGTGAGGTGGGGCCCACACGAGCCCCAACCTTTCATCTCCCCATAACCTCCCTTTAACCCCCTTTTGACTCACCTTTATTTAATTATTTGACAACCCCCCTTAATTAAGAGATCTCTTCACCTCCCTCTCTCTCTCTTTATTATTTTCCAACACATTTTAATTAATGAATTCAACCTCTTCAATTAATTAATCAAGTTGTTTGAATTTTGAATTACATGTGTGAATAAAAATAGTAGCTTTAGCTATTATTTTATTTAGGGGCATTTGTTGTGTAGGGAGGATTTGTGAGAGAGCTTTGGAGAAATAGAGAAGGGTGTTCTTCTCTCAATGAAGAACACCATCCTTCCAACGAAGAACCGCCGAGGAATGTCAATCATCGCCTTCGATCTTCGTCCAAAGCAAAGGAGAAGGAGCCACTCGCGAGGAACGCCGACGACGCACCATCCTCGGCCCTTCTTCCCTGACGTCAACAAGTTAACGTCGTCTTCTGCGACGCTCGACTACCGCGAACCTTATCTCAAGGTAGAGGTTTGTTCATTTTGAAGTGCTTATCTCATACCTCTTTCTTCATTGGAAATCAGTGTTTATTTTCGGCCAACTGCTACCACCAAACGTGGAGGGCTCGGGCTGAACGCACACAGCCCAACGACCCTCCATGGTCTTTTTTGCTTGCTATGGAGATCATGATTGGAAGGTGGTGACGAACGAAAGCGGTGGTCGTGTGCCGGCCGCGTGCGGAAGAACCGCAGGCCGCAACCGTGGGCCGCTCGGCCGACGAAGAACCGGCCGGCTAAAGCTAGTCGGGCCGAAGGAGGACCGCGACGCCACAAGGGGCGCCACGCTTCCAAAGACCGCAGCCCGTATTCCGCGGGCCGCTCAGTGGGAAAACCGGCCGGCAGGCGTGTAACACTCGAGACTTTTATAAGAAATATTTTGTTTTTATTATATAATAATCATCAAAATAATATTTCACTACACAGAACACTAGCTTAGCTTTCTTTACACGCAATCGCGACCTTCCTTGATAGCTTGCGTCGTACGCAATACCAAGTTTCACTAAACAACGATATGCTATTAAAATATTATTAAAACTAGCCGTTATGAATAGTAATAACAACTTTTTGAAATTTTGTAAATTTTATTTTTTAAAATGGAATTCATTTTTGGATTAGGAATATCGAAATTGGCCTAGGGTGAAATTTTGGTATTTTTCTAGAAACTTTCAATTTTTGATGAATAGTGAAAACACTGGGTTACTATTTAAAAACCGACTTTTTATTTAAATAATTATTTATTTTATTTAGATTTATTTTAGGTCAAAATTGATACATAATACCTATATAAGTTCAATGTAATTCATTGGAGTAATTTTTATAATAATTTTACATATATAAAAATTTTATTGAACTTTTCACCGTCTTTTACCCACCTCCTAGGAGAATTTGCAAATTTACATAAAACTTAATTTTACCGATTCTATGAGTGGAATTTCAAAAATCCGAGAGACACTGTTTATTTAAGTAAGTAAAATGTGGTTCAATGAGATGAAAATAATTCTTTGTGAATAGTAACTTTTTACTTTTATTTACCACGGCTAAAAGTAAATAGGGTAATTAAGAGTAAAAATGATATTATTATTACCCTAACACATGTACTAATTCTATTGGATAAGTTTAATTCGACCCAAAACAACCTTAGGAATAAAATATGACTATTTAGGCCCACTTGGATTAGATTAGGACATTTATTATTAATTTATTTAAAAAAGGGTTAAAATAGTTAAAATCAAAGTTTAATAAGTAAATAATTTTTAATATAGGGTTATACATGAGATAAATTAGACTATAAATATTAATTAGAAATATAAAAAGATTTCCTACATAATGGTATTTTATTTGTAATTTTTAGACATTAAATAATTTAATTTATTTATGACACAAAGATGATGCAGTAATTATCTTATTAATGAAATATTGACATAATTGATGTTATAAATACCCAAATAAATGTAATTTCAGACTTTTTATGAATTACACTAATTTTATAAGTTAATATGACTTGTTAGTATTGATTTAATTAAATTTTTTCTAATTAATCATTCTTTTATGATTTTCACAAAAATCAATTACTAAATAGTGTCAAAATTGACATAAAATAGTTTTTAAAACAAATATTATATTATTAATTGTTATTTTATTCCTAAAAATCTAAGGTTCGGCCAAATGACTTAGATAAGGTTATATATATTAATAATAAACAACTTGGGGTTCGTTTGGCTTGTTATAGTAAGTTTATTAACCTTATAGTGTAAGAACACAAAAAGACACGGTAAAAGTAAAATTATCTAACTTAAAGTGAAATCTAAATGATAAGGTTAAAATAGTAAGATAAACTTTTCCAAATTCTATTGGATGAGAGTATTTCGACCCATCTCCACCTTAGCTTTGAAATAAATCAATTTGGAGCTATTTAAAACCGAATATGGCTTTATAATAATATAATATTTTTTGTTTTTCCAAAGGAGCCCCTCTCCTCCCTTATAAAAGGGAACCTCCTGCCTCTCTTCCTCACACCACTTTGAGCCTTCAAGCTTGGCCAAACCCTGCCAATTTATCCTCTCCACTTCCCTAGAAACATCCTAGAGGTCCTAGTTTTTTTCAAAGACCAATTTTAGTTCCCTAAAAGGAGGTCTCAAAGAAGTGCTTCAAAGAAGAGGTAATGTCTATTGCCGATTCTTTCAACTTTATTTCTTCTTCCACTTATTATTCTTTAGTTGTTTCATTATGAATTAATAACATCAGTATCACTCATATACTGATATGTTATTATAAGTATGAAACAACCCTATTTCACCATCTATCCATCCTACGGAAAATGAAATCACCGCACGTGCGTACGTACGAAATACCGTCTCCACGTCGTGGTGTAATCTATTTTCCCCCACCACCTTACTTGGATGGGTATAATGCTGTAAATAATGAATATATATGATTATTTTAAAGTGGTATTGATTCTGAAATAGTATACATACACTCCAATACAATTCCACGATCATGGGAACGATATCATTGCTCGTGCGTTTGTAAGAATATCGTCTCCACGATGTGATGCGACTCGTTCTACATGATTTTCATTGCATAATGATTACATAAATGAATTTAGTGAATAAATATGATATATATTACACTAATACCATTATTAAAATGAGGTATCTATAACCTAAAAATAAGAATAAGAATTTATTCGACAAAACACGCATAAGAACAAAAAGTAATAAACACCCGAATAACAGGTAGCAATGAAATATTACTAATAATAAGCTAAGAATATGACCATATATGATATCATAACAATGAGTATGATTATGTAATAAGTCAATGACATTATTTAAATCATTATATAGGAGGTTCGGACACTTACGAAGCAAATCGGACCTAAGGTAAGGGAAATATCACAATCTCATTTTTATCCGAGATTGTTTATACTTTGGAATTTATTGGGGTGTATTTTATCATCCACATCCATTTTTCCTCAATATGTAATATTATTTCCATCCACCTACAATTTTTTAAATCCAATTTTACCCTTCGGTGAGTTTTTAGTAAAGGATATGAAAGGAATCTTTTGTCGTTTTTCGTATGAGGTACTTTTTGACTTTTCCGAACAAAAGTACGAGAAGAATGTTTTTTTAAAACTTATATGGCGTGAATGGATTTTTAAAACATTATTTCTAAGAATATTCCTTTACAAGTTTTCATGTCTATTTTTAATCAACTTATTTTAGTTTAAAATTGTATGACATGTTAAGAAAGGGAAAAAAAAATTTGAAGTAGAAAGGATATTTTCCTCAAGAATGGAGTTCAAGTGTTTTATCAAAATTATTTTCCATCTAAGATAATATAGGGTTCTATTTATATCCATATTATTACATTGATTTGATTATGTTGTTATGGAATTATTTTTATGAATTCCTTTATCTTATATGAATTGATTTATGATGTCACGATGTTTTAGAATCCCATTTTTATTACATGGGTTATGCAATGATGTATGATTTATGATTTTGTGGAACACATAAGAATGGTATCATTATGAGATGGGTGGGACCTATATCTCCCTCTAATGCATTGGGTAAAGATTTTATATCTCATGAGATAGACATGGATGGAACGGCAGGTTAAACCGGTTCAGTGAAACAGGACTGAAACGAGGAATGAACTCGGTTCAGAAATGGACTTTGACCACTAAGATAGTCTTGGAAATGAGTCTTGACTAATAATAAATTATTCTCTATGATTATGTGTGTATGCCACAAATCTTCATGTTTCAAGTTATGATTATTGTGATTACATTTCACTACCATGATTTATCCCATGTTATGAAATTATGATCTCTTTTGCAGGGTAAGATTTCTAAAATGTTATGTTCTTATGAATATGATGTGATTGATATTTATTTTGTTTACCCTTAATGAGAATTTGAGATCACCCTTTTGTATATTTTCTTTCCCCAGGTCAGGAAGAAGGTTATTAAGTAAGATATGCCAAAAGGGACTATTGATATGATGAAATAAATGGGAGACAGTGTAGACGCTTTATGAACCAGTTGTTTATGTTTCCCAATTTATAAAGACACTATACCTATACGGTCCTTTCATGGTTTTGTTATATGTTGTAATAAGTGTACTTCGGTTTTGAAGTACTAACAATGTATGTAAAGTATGGGTCGTTATAGTTGGTATCAGAGGAAAGACATAGTCAACCTTTGGAAACTAGGATGTGAAAGCCTTAGTAAGAACCCTAAGGATAAGTCTCAGAATAGAACACAATATTAGTGTTTTAGAAATGGCCATGAATAACCTATGATAAGACCTTAAGTGTGAAATTTTATTCTTGATTATGTGGTTTTCCTATTATAATTAGTGTTTCCCACACTATTCTTCTTGGTTTTAGTCAATGGCTGGAACCCGAAGGAACCGTGTTAATGCGGAATGCGATGGGAAATGCAATGATTGTCCCCCTGAGAAACCAAACGTTATGGGATCTGGAATGAAAAATCTTGTAGCCATGATCACACAACTTTATCAAGCTATGAATCATGCAAGACTTCCAAATGAGCAAAGGAAGGAGAAAAATTCTGTTGAATCTTTCATGAGACAGCGTCCACCTTCATTCAGCGGGTCTACTGATCCATTAGTTGCTGAACAATGGATCAGTACTACTGAAAAGATATTTTCAGTTCTTCAATGTTCTGAACATTATAAATTCATCTTAGTAGTGTATCGTTTGGAAGGTGATGCTGATCAATGGTGGAATCTTATCAAGAATACGAGGCCAAGAGATGAAATTGAGTCCATGGAATGGGATGAGTTCAAGAACTTATTTTTCAATAAGTACTTCCCTCGTATTCTCCAAACAAAGATGGAGAAGTAGTTTCTTGAACTAAAGCAAAAGGATGATGAATTTTTTGGTACCTATGAATCAAATTTTACAAGACTTTCAAGGTACGCTTCTGGTATTATTATCCAACCTGAGAGTAAGATCGATTGATTATTTAGTGGCTTAAAACCAAGTCTTCGAAGGGCGTTAGCCATAAGGGACTTCAATAGCTATGAGGAAATCGTTCGATGTGCTCTCAAAGTTGAGATGGAGATTGGAGTAACCCATCAGTTATATGGGTTTGATAAGAAGAGGAAAATGGAATTCAAAGGAAAATCTAAAGAGCACACTAAAAAGAAGATGAGTTTTCCCTTATGCTCAAAGTGTGGAAAGAAACATGGATGGATTTGTCTTAAAAGGACAAGTAAATTATTCAAATGTGGAAAGGAAGGTCATCGGGCATTTTAATGTCGCAACGATGGGAAGAAGATGTCTAGTGATGCGAACAATGAAAAGGCTACACAGAGTGCACCTCCTACACTTCAATGTTACAAGTGCAAGGAAATAGGGAATTATTCCAATCAATTCCCTAAGCAAAGGATTTTTTATGATGATCGACGTCAAAAATCTCTTAAGGATAAAGACAAAGGAAGGTCACATGCAATTTCTATCAGCGATGTGGAGTACGATAACAAAGTGGTGAAAGGTACACTTACCATCCACTCTAAAGTAGAAAATGTTTTATTTGATTCTGGATCCACCCACTCCTTTATTTCTGAAGAATTTTCTAAGGGTATCACCGTATTACCTCAACAATTAGATGTTGAGTTAGCTTTGACAACCCCTAATGGCACAACAGTCGCATCAAAAGTTTATAATTATTCTCCGATTGAAGTTTGTGGGAAAGTGCTTCCTGCAAATCTTGTGATCCTTCTTATAGTGGAATTTGATGTGATTCTTGGCATGGATTGGCTTTCTCTATATGGAGCTCATATCAATTTCCAAAGAATGGAAGTCACATTTCATATTCCAGATCAATCTTTGATCGTCTATCGATGCAAAGATGAACATAACCTTCCAGTGAAAATTTCTTCCATCTTATGGGTCTTGATTCCACTAAATGAAGGTTATTTATCTCAAATGGTTGGTGAGAAACTTACGATTAAGAATATTCCCATTGTACGGGAGTTTGATGATGTCTTTCCGGAGGAATTGCCAGGTCTTCCACCAAATCGTGAAGTTGAATTTTCAATAGAACTCGTACCGAGTGCTTTACCTATTTCAAAGACACCTTATAGAATGGCCCCAATTGAGTTGTAGGAATTGAAGAAGAAACTCCAAGAGAATCTTGATAAGGGTTTGATACGCCCTAGTGTGTCACCTTGGGGAGCACCTGTTCTATTTGTTAAGAAGAAAGATGGATCAATGAGGCTCTGCATTGATTATCGAGAACTTAACAAGATCACTATCAAGAACAAATATCATCTCCCGTGCATTGATGACTTATTTGAACAACTACGCAGATCTCAATACTTTACCAAGATTGATCTTCGTTCAGGGTATCATCAATTAAGGGTCAAAAGGGAGTATATACCAAAGACGGATTTCCGTACATGGTATGGACACTATGAATTTATAGTGATGTCATTTGGTCTTACTAATGCCCCCGCTATCTTCATGGATCTGATGAATAGAGTCTTTAGAGACTATCTTGATCAGTTTGTGGTAGTCTTTATAGACGATATTCTTGTATATTCAAAGAGCAAGCAAGAACATGAAGATCACTTGAGAATTATATTGAAGACCCTGAAAAAGGAGAAGATTTATGCCAAATTTACCAAGTGTGAATTTTGGCTTCAAAAAGTTTCATTTTTGGGTCACATAATCTCAAAAGAGGGGATATCTGTGGATCCAGCAAAAACAGAGGTTATCGAAAGATGGTCGAGACCAACAACAGTAACTGAGATCTGAAGTTTTCTTGGTTTGGCTGGATATTATCGATGTTTTGTGAAATATTTTTCACGGTTATCTAATCCACTCACCATGTTGAATCGAAAATGAGTTAAGTTTGTTTGGACGGAAGAATGTGAAGAGAATTTCAAGGAGTTGAAAAGAAGGTTATCCAGTGCACCTGTGCTCACACTGCCTTATAGTAGAGAAAGGTTTGTGATCTACAGTGATGCATCCAAGAAGTGATTGGGGTGTGTTCTTATGAAAAATGATATGGTGATAGCTTATGCCTCATGACAGTTGAAAATCCATGAGAAAAATTACCCAACTCATGATTTGGAGTTAGCTGCGGTAATCTTTGCATTAAAGATTTGGAGGAATTATCTTTATGGAGAAAGGTGTGACATTTATACTGATCATAAAAGTTTAAAGTATATTTTCACACAAAAGGATCTGAATATGCGCCAAAGAAGATGGTTGGAGCTGATTAAGGATTACGAATGCTCAATTTATTACCACCCTGGGAAAGCAAACAAGGTGGCAGATGCATTAAGTCGACAAGACCATGCCAGTTTATCCATGATGAGGATCACAAAAGATCCAATATTTATGGATTTTCAAAGGATGGATCTTGGAATTATAATGAAACGGGAAAAATCGTATCTTTCTCAAATGAATGTTCAACCATCTATACATGTTAAGATTAAAGAGGCACATAAAGAATATGTAGAGTTACAAAAGAAGGTGAGAAATGTTCATGAATTCAACCTTGATTGTGATGGGATAATAAAGTTCAGGAATCGGGTTTGTGTTCCTCCCATCCCCGAATTAAATAAGGAGCTGCTGGATGAGGCTCATAGTTCTTCATTCTCTATTCATCCTGGAATCACGAAGATGTATAGGGACCTGAAAGATTACTTCTGGTGGGATGGCATGAAAAGAGATATTGCTGAATATGTATCTCGATGCTTGGTTTGTCAGCAAGTTAAAGCTGAGAGACAGAAGTCTAAGGGGATGTTACAACCATTACCCATACCCGAATGGAAATGGGAAAACATCAATATGGACTTTGTCACAGGACTTCCTAAAACATCCAAATGAAATAATGTTATCTGGGTCATAGTTGATCATCTTACAAAGTCTGCACACTTCATTGCTATTAGAGAGGATTTCTCTTTGGATCAGCTTGCCAGGATATATGTAAAGGAAGTGGTAAGATTACATGGAGTACCACTTTCTATTATATATGATCGGGATCTGAGGATTACCTCAAAGTTCTAGAGAATTCTTCAGCATACTCTGGATACAGAGTTGAGTTTCATCACTGCTTATCATCCTCATACAGAAGGTCATACTGAGAGGGAAATTCAAACTCTAGAAGATATGTTGAGAGCTTACTCTATGGATTTCAAAGGTGGTTGGGATCAACAACTACCTTTGGTGGAATTTTCTTATAATAATAGCTTTCACTCCAGTATTCAGATGGATCCTTATGAAGCTCTCTATGGAAAGAAATGCAGGACTCTAACTTTCTAGGATGAAGTTGGGGAAAGAAAACTATTAGGACCTGATCTTGTTGATGAGATGGCAGAAAAGGTCCAATCTATTCAACAACACATAAGAGCAGCTCAGAGTCGACAAAAAAGTTATGCCAACAACCGAAGAAAAGACTTAGAGTTTTAAGTGGGTGATAAAGTGTTCTTACGAATATCTCCTTGGAAGAGAGTAATGAGATTTAGAAAGAAGGGAAAGCTGAGCCCTAGGTATATCGGTCCTTTCGAAATACTGGATCATGTTGGGAAGGTAGCTTACCGATTGATACTTCCACCGAATCTCTCTCAAGTTCACGATGTGTTCCATGTATCTCTCCTGAGAAAGTACATACCTGATCCTTCCCATGTACTCAGCTCAGAAGTTGTACCGCTGGAACAAGATCTTTCTTATGAAGAATAGCTGATAGAGATTCTCGATCATAGTGAAAAAGTCCTACGGAACAAGACCACTCGCTTGGTGAAAGTTTTTTGGAGGAACTACCAATTAGAAGAAGCTACATGGGAGCTTGAGGATATGATGAGGGAGAGGTATCCTCATCTGTTTGTTACAAGTGACGAATTTCGAGGGCGAAATTCATTTTAAGGGGGGTAGAATGTAACACCCGAGAATTTTATAAGAAATATTTTGTTTTTATTTTATATAAATCATCAAAAGAATCTTTCACTACACACAACACTAGCTTGGCTTGCTTGACACGCAATCGCGACCTTCCTTGATAGCTTGCGTCGTACGCAATACCGATTTTCACTAAACAACGATATGCTATTAAAATATTATTAAAACTAGTCATTATGAATAGTAATAACCACTTTTTAAAATTTTGTAAATTTTATTTTTCAAAATGGACTTCATTTTTGGATTCAGAATATCGAAATTAGCCTAGGGTGAAATTTTGGTATTTTCTGGAAACTTTCAATTTTTGATGAATAGTGAAAACACTGGGTTACTATTTAAAAACCGCCTTTTTATTTAAATAATTATTTATTTTATTTAAATTTATTTTAGGTCAAAATTGATACATAATACCCATATAAGTTCAATGTAATTCATTGGAGTAATTTTTATAATAATTTTAGATATATAAAAATTTTATTGAACTTTTCACCATCTTTTACCCACCTCCTAGGACAATTTGCAAATTTACATTAAACTTAATTTTACCGCTTCTGTGAGTGGAATTTCAAAAATCTGAGAGACACGGTTGATGTCAGTAAGTAAAATGTGGTTCAATGAGATGAAAATAATTTTTGGTGAATAGTAACTTTTTACTTTTATTTACCACGGTTAAAAGTAAATAGGGTAATTAAGAGTAAAAATGATATTATTATTACCCTAACACATGTCCTAATTCTATTGGATAAGTGTAATTCGACCAAAAACAACCTTATGAATAAAATATGACCATTTAGGCCCACTTGGATTAGATTAGGACATTTATTATTAATTTATTTAAAGAAGGGTTAAAATAGTTAAAATCAATGTTTAATAAGTAAATAATTTTTAATATAGGGTTATACATGAGATAAATTCGACTATAATTATTCATTAGAAATATAAAAAGATTTATTACATAATGGTATTTTATTTGTAATTTTTAGACATTAAATAATTTAATTTATTTATGACACAAAGATGATGCAGTAATTATCTTATTAATGAAATATTGACATAATTGATGTTATAAATACCCAAATAAATGTAATTTGAGACTTTTTATGAATTACACTAATTTTCTAGGTTAATAGGACATGTTAGTATGGATTTAATTAACTTTTTTCTAATTAATCATTCTGTTATGATTTTCACAAAAATCAATTACTAAATAGTGTCAAAATTGACATAAAATAGTTTTTAAAACAAATATTATATTATTAATTGTTATTTTATTCCTAAAAATCTAAGGTTAGGCCAAATGACTTAAATGAGGTTAAATATATTAATAATAAACAACTTGGGGTTCGTTTGGCTTGTTATAGTAATTTTATTAACCTTATAGTGTAAGAACACAAAAAGACACGGTAAAAGTAAAATTATCTAACTTAAAGTTAAATCTAAATGATAAGGTTAAAATAGTAAACTAAACTTGTCCAAATTCTATTGGATGAGAGGATTTAGACCCATCCCCACCTTAGCTTCGAATTAAATCAATTTGGAGCTATTTAAAACCGAATATGGCTTTATAATAAAATAATATTTTTAGTTTTTCCAAAGGAGCCCCTCTCCTCCCTTATAAAAGGGCACCTCCTCCCTATCTTCCTCACACCAATTTAAGCCTTCAAGCTCGGCCAACCACTGCCAATTTCTCCTCTCCACTTCCCTATAAACATCCTAGAGGTTCTGGTCTTCTTCAAAGACCAATTTTAGTGCCCTAAAAGGATGTCTCAAAGAAGCGCTTCAAAGAAGAGGTAATGTCCGTTACCGATTCTTTCAACTTTATTTCTTCTTCCACTTCTTCTTATTTAGTTGTTTCATTATGAATTAATAACATCAGTATCACTCATATACTGATATGTTATTATAAGTTTTAAACAACTCTATTTCACCATCTATCCATCCTACGAAAAACGAAATCACCGCGCGTGCGTACGTACGGAATACCATCTCCACACCGTGGTGTAATCTATTTTCCACCACCACCTTACTTGGATGGGTATAATGGTGTATATAATGAATATATATGATTATTGTAAAGTGATATTGATTCTGAAATAGTATACATACACTCCAATACAATTCCACGATCATGGGAACGATATCATCGCTCGTACTTACGTACGGAATACCGTCTCCACGATGTGATGTGACTCGTTCTACATGATTTTCATTGCATAATGATTACATAAATGAATTGAGTGAATAAATATGATATATATTACACTAATACCATTCTGGAAATTAGGTATCTATAACCTAAAAGGAAGAATAAGAATTTATTCGACAAAACACGCATAAGAACAAAAAGTAATAAACACCCGAATAACAAGTAGCAATAAAATATTACTAATAATAAGCTAAGAATATGACCATATATGATATCATAACAATGAGTATGATTCTGGAATAAGTAAATGACATTATTTAAATCATTATACAGGAGGTTCAGACACTTACGAAGCAAATCGGGCCTAAGGTAAGGGAAATATCACAATCTCATTTTTATCCGAGATTGTTTATACTTTGGAATTTACTGTGGTGTATTTTATCATCCACATCCATGTTTCCTCAATATGTAATATTATTTCCATCCACCTACAATTGTTTAAATCCAATTTTACCCTTCGGTGAGTTTTTAGTAAAGGAAATGAAAGGAATCTTTTGTCATTTTTCGTATGAGGTACTTTTTGACTTTTCCGAACAAAATTACGAAAAGAATGTTTTTTTAAACTTATACGGCATGAATGGATTTTTAAAACATTATTTCCAAGAAGCTTCCTTTACAAGTTTTCATGTTTATTTTTAATCAACTTCTTTTAGTTTAAAATTGTATGACATGTTAAGAAAGGAAAAATGTCTTTGAAGTAGAAAGGATATTTTTCTCAAGAATGGAGTTCAAGTGTTTTATCAAAATTATTTTCCATATAAGATAATATAGGGTTCTGTTTCTATCCATATTATTACATTGATTTGATTATGTTGTGATGGAATTATTTTTATGAATTCCTTTATCTTATATGAATTGTTTTATGATGTCACGATGTTTAAGAATCCCATTTTTATTACATGGGTTATGCAATGATGTATGATTTATGATTTTGTGGCACACATAAGAATGGTATCATTATGAGATGGATGGGACCTATATCTTCCTCCAATGAATTGGGTAAAGATTTTATATCTCATGAGATAGACATGGCTGGAACGGCAGGTTAAACCGGTTCAGTGAAACAGGACTAAAACGAGGAATGAACTCGGTTCAGAAATGGACTTTGTCCACTAAGATAGTCTTGGAAATGAGTCTTGACTAATAAGAAATGATTCTCTATGATTATGTGTGTATGCCACAAAGATTCATGTTTTAAGTTATGATTATTGTGATTACATTTCACTGCCATGATTTATCCCATGTTATGAAATTATGATCTCTTTTGCAGGGTAAGATTTCCAAAATGTTATGTTCTTATGAATATGATGTGATTGATATTTCTTTTGTTTACCCTTACTGAGCATTTGAGCTCACCCTTTTGTATGTTTTCTTTCCCCAGGTCAGGAAGAAGGTTATTAAGTATGATATGCCAAAAGGGACTATAGATATGATGAAATAAATGGGAGACAGTGTAGACGCTTTATAAACCAGTTATAAGGCGGTCGGCCGGGCTAAGCAGAACCGCGACACAAGGAGGGTGCCGTGCTAGAGAGACTGTGGCCCGCTCGAGCGGGCCGCTTGCGCCAAGAAGGCCGACCGGTTTCGGCTGGCCGGTTAGGGAGGGCGGCGCCGCTTGGCGCCGCCGGTTCGGGCAGCCGGGGGACCGTGCCCCCCCTCGGGCTGAGCCGCGATCAGGTCGCGCCCTGCCGGGCCGAGCCGCGCCACGTCGGGCTGGGCCACATGTTTCATCAGGCCGGTCCGACCCCCTGTCGGGTCAGACCCGCCAAAACTGGGTTGACCCAACACGCCAGCCCACTGGGCTTAACAGGCCGAGCCCATTTTCACTTAAGGGTGAATAACTTGAAGACCGCGCGTCCGAAAGACGCGCCATCTGCAGCACTGGGACCCTCATGACGTGGCGGTCCTTTTGCGATACTCTAAGTGAGTTTTGGATAACTTTGGAAAATGGCCAGGTTTGGAACGAGTGTATTTCCAACCGGGCCCCCAGAGCAAAAATGCTAATAACTCTCAGATCGGGCATCCTATTGACGCGTCGTCTGTCGCGTTGGGTTCCTTTTGACGAGACGGAACTTCGGGATACATCAACTCTGGACTTCGTGATAGTTGATGTATCGACCCCTTGGTTCGAGGAGCGTATCCTCCCAGAATCGAGCGTGCTGTGTGCGGGAACCCTAGAGCTGGCTGCGACTACAACGACTACCGTACTGGAATCCTCCGTGGGTTCGACGATGATGACAAATGTACTGGAATCCTCCGTGGGTTTGACGACGACGAAAACTATACTTGAATCCTCCGTGGGTTCGACAGTGTTGACTACCGTACTTGAATCCTCTGTGGGTCTGATGGTTTGACTTCTGTTCTAGTATCCTACGTGGGTCCAACAGAGTATCTGGTCTAGTATCCTACGTTGGTCCGACAGCTTAGCTGGACTAGTATCTTGCGTGGGTCTGCCAGCTTAGATGAATCAGTGACTGCATCTGATCATCTTTATCAATTTACAAAAGATGTATATCTGTGTGAGATGAGTCTTGACTTTCAATCATTATCATCGATGTGATTGACTTCTTTCCTGTGTGGACTGGGTTGTGCTTGGGCTCGAGATTTGGAGTCGAATTGAGATTGATAATTTAGGTATATGTATGGGCATATACCTATGTAGAGTTGGTTGATACTTCGTGAATGTATCTGTTCTTTGTGATTTATCCTTCGTGGGTTCTGGGAGACCTTCGGGGGTCTCTAGGTCCCTACTGAGTATCGTTTTACTCATCTCTGCACGGGCAATGCCCGCACTACGTGGTGTTGGATGAAGACGACGGACAGCGCTGATCGTGGTGGAGACTTGTGGAGCTGAACGGTACCTGGAGGTGGACCACTTTGTGAGACGTACACGGAGTGGACAGACAGACCCGAGGTGCTGAGGATATCATTTGTACCCACCCTTCATGTGGGATTCCAGGAGGACGACTTAGTGGTTGCTGTTTTACTTTTCTGCTATTGTACTAGACTTTCAGTTGTACTGTACTTTTCAGTTGGGTTTGTATTCTGATCCATTTACCTTTCAGCACTTACTTTGTATTCAGTATTACTTTGTGCTTACTTCAGCTTGTGTACTCTGTTGTGTTTGTTTACTTTTATAAAGGCAATGTCTTCCCTTTTTATCGGGATTTACGCCTTTGGTGCTAGTCTCCAGCCTCTGCCCTATAGAAGATGGACTTGGGGTAGTCACGGAACGGGCTCCGAGGATGGGTCGTGACAGCACTGGTCTATATCCTCCTCTATATGAATACTTCTGAAAAACTATTCTGTGAGACATTAATAATTTCCTAGGTGAAATAAAGAAAAGCTTAAGATTCCTTGAAATACGTATCAGGCATAGGGAATCTAGGAAACCCCACAATGCCTCCTCCCCAATTTCATTCCCAAAAGTTAATGTCACCGCGTCCAATGATCCACCGTGATTGATCCTACAGAGTAGGTAATTGAGGCCGAATAGAATTTTGAGGCGATGAGGTTCTAACTGATTTATCCTTAATCATGTAGGCATACTTTACCTTAATAAACATTCTCCATAAGGATCATCCCTCAATGATATCACAAGCATGTTTTCCCTGAAGTCAGCATATAGCTTCATTAACATTTCTAATATTGATTCCTTCGTTCTCCACTGGTTTAGCCAATTTACTCAAGGATGTCCAGTTTCATATACCCTCACCTTGAGCATCCAAAATAAAGGATTTCAGGAGGTTCTACATCTTTTTTAGAATTGATTTTTGCTCCTCAAGAACTGGAAGGATATGCATCAATATAGAATAAAAAAATAGTTGTAAGGGTAATCCACCCTCCCAATGAAAGGAAACAAATTTTCTTATTCCAAATTCGATCACTAATTTCACTGACCATACCATCGAAGTGTCTAATGCGAACCTTTCCATGAGAAATAGGGTCCCACATGTATTCCATTAGAAAACCCTTCTTGCACATTCCCAATCTGGTCTCAATGCTACATCTACGGCTATTTGGGAAAGGAGGAAGATAAAAAGAACTCTTCTGATAATTGATTGATTAGCAACTCCACGTGGAGTACTCTCTCAAGCTATTTATGAGGTTTCTGAATGAATATCATTGAAAATTAATAAAGAAGATTAAATCATCATCAAAATGAATGTGGGACACCCCAGTGATGTGGGGTCCACATCGATAAGGGATGAGAATCCCTTGCTGTATACTGGATGCGACATGTCTACTATGGGAATCTTGGCTCAAGAGAAATATGAAAGGTGAGAGAGGGACTCCTTTCCGAATCCCTCTCACATACTTCATTAAACCACACATCCTCCCCATGAAAACAATATTGAACAAAGAGGAGCTGTAACAGTGAAACAAAAAATCAATGACCCGGTCAGAGAATCAAATGCATCTCGTAACCCAAATGATGAAATTCCACTCTAGGTGGTCATAACCCTTATCAATATCAACCTTGGAGACCTTATTAGAACCCATAATATTTCTGTTGATTTCACCAACCATCTCCTAGGCAATTCCAATGGCCCCTTGGATAGATCTCCCTTGAATAAACACATGCTGATCCTATGAGAACCATCCATGTATAAAACAAGTGATACAACTATTGATTAAAAAGGTAAGAAACATATAAGAAAAATTACACATACATATGGGCCGGTAATGATGAATTGAATATGGGTCTTTTACCTTGGAATAAGGATCAAGACAGGGGTGCAGGCTACCTAGGAAAGCTCCCCTTCTTTGAAAAAATCATTAATGGATACAACCAGATCATGTTTTATAATTTCCCAAGCACTAACATAGAAAGCCCATAGAAATCTGTTAGGTCCAGAAGCACTATCTTTCTTAAGAGAGGTGATAGAATCCCAGACCTCCATCATCTCCGGAACCTTCTCAATAAAAGAGCATTGAGTTCTAGAGGTTACTAGAGGGATTGAATTTAAAAAAAAAACCACCCTGCCCCCACCGATGAGATTCCCTACATGCATGGGTTAGGTCCACACATAAAATAATTTAAATGAGAATGCATCATGTTACCAATAATCTCCATGTCGCTCGGGTAAGATCTATCTACAAGGTAGATATTCAATGTATGAGTTCGGTGCTTCTCCTTTAGAAACACATTGAAAAAGAAGTAATTTGATCCCCCTCCCAAAGCCATGTAGTGCGTGATCTCTCATGGAGAAACCTATATTGTTATAGTAATATTTCATTCGTGTGTTTCTTTATGAACCTCAAGGAAATGAGAGTATCCTCATCCCAAGACTCCTCCATTATAGCCTATGCGTGCTCGGTGTATTTCATAATTTCATCCAAGCTCGGCAACGCTGAGGGAAGAGCACTATACCTGATCCAGAGGGCCTGTTTAAGCATGCAAAGTCTGTTATGAAAGATGATCCAGTGATTCCCCTATCATAGGCCCTCCCAGTAAGATTGCACCGTGTTGAGGAAGTACGGGTGATCCGCCCACTTATCTAAGAAGAAAAAATGAAGCTCCCTAGAACTTCCCATTCAGATACGAACAAGGAGGGGGTAGTGGCCGATAGTGCACGAACCAAATGATGGAATTCAGTTGTCAGAAACAGATAAATAGCTTGAAGACTCCCAAATCACATGTTAAGCCCGGACCAAGTTCGTCACTAGCCTCTTTGATTATTACACCATGTATAACGAGAGCATGAGTATACCCCAAATATTGGAGGTCCTCATGGTATTCAAAGCATGAGAATGCAGTACTATCACTACTCCGAGTGGAGGATCCACCCTTTTTTCTGATGAATCCATAACCATGTTAAAGTCTCCGCCCACAAGGGATCACCTCCTGGATTAAAGGAGCTAAATTCAATCCATAATTGTTATTGAAGATGGGCTTCACACTTCACATACACAAATGAGAAAAAACACAACTGATTGCCAGCAACAACCTTGACAGAAATCTATTGGTCAGAGACCATTAACTTCTCCATAGAAATAGAGGGCTACTAGAACACCCATATGTGGTGATTCATGGGATATCCATGAAAATGAGACCTCATTCCCATCTCCCTTCCATACTCCCCAATTCTAGAGGGGTTTTGTATCGGCTCATTAACAGCCACAAGAGCTACACCATGTTTTGATTCCTAGTGCACTATAAAGCCCTATTTAACTATGGATTCGATTCCCCAAGCATTCCCAATAATAACTGAAATCATTAAAAGAGAGAGTGCCTGGAACTGGACCCAGGAGAAACAGGCCGACTAACATGCTCATAGGAATGTGGCTGCAAATATCCTGGCCCAAAAACTGGTGCATATTCCACTAACATGAGATACGGACGTAGGGAACATGGTAGAGACCTTCTATGGACCCTTTGATTTGGTAGTAGCCTTCCTCTGAGCTGGCTTGCGATGGGAAGGGATTTCAAGAATAGAGATAACACAAGGAATCTATTGAACACCGTCACCTGAGTTCAGGAGGAACTCGCCGCACAGAAAAGAGAGGAATCAACATTCCCAAAATCTTTTCCTTTTTTCCTTCTAAAAGGTGGAATAGGAGGGGTCAGGTGTGGGAATAGATGGTGGAGGGGTAAGAGGAATGTGGGAAATGAAAGAGAAAATCTCCAGACAATTGGAATAGGGAGGCTGCTCGAAGGCTATAGGGGGGGTAAGAGGAATGTGGGAAATGAAAGAGAAAATCTCCAGACAAGTGGAATAGGGAGGCTGCTCGAAGGCTGTAGGAGGGGGGAGGGAGGGGTGATCAATGGCTATAGGTGAGGGAGGATGGTCAAAGGTCATGAGACGGGGGGGGGGGGGGGGGGGGGGGTTGATGCTTGGTTAGATCGATAACACCACCATCCTGATCCGGGACCAGATCAACCGGAGCATGAGAAGAAGAGGCATGGGAAGGAGCTTCAGATCTGACCGATAGGTGCTGGTAGGGGGAACTTCTTCTGATATTGGATAAGGCATGGCCAAGCATATGGAATTTGCCATAGAAAAAAAGGAGTTGACGGGTAGAACAGAATATGCTTCCATTTGAAATCATCCTCAACCCGGAGAAGAAGATGCGGTGGAGGAGGAGATGAAACATCAATCACAACACAAATCCGGGCCACTGTAGTGAGTTGTTGGATGATATTACGATCATTTGCACGCAGAACCTCACCAATGGATTCCCCAATTTTCTCCAAAAACACTACATTCTAGAAGGGAAGTTGAAGCCTCAGAATATTGACCCACACCACCTCCAAAAGAGAATCCCAGCCGCAATGCACATCCATGGACCAACAGGAGTGCCAGAATCTCAAACGACTGAATGAGCAGGGGAAACACGCCCAAGCTTGAACGAAGTCCTCCCGCTAATTCAGGACAATGGGAAAAGCATTACGGTTCAAGATGAAAATTCTGGCTGGAGATTTCTGGACCTAAGATCTAACAAAGATCTGGAAAAAAAAACCAAGGGATTCATATCAGATCCAAAACGAGCAACTAGGGAAAGAAAAGCTTTGGCATCGCCGAAGGCTAAAGCCGAGTGGGAAAGCACCGGGGTCTGTCTTGAACCGTAGTATTATTTTGATTTAGTTATAAATAATCTAATTAGTTACATAGGAATCATCATAATACCTTATTTTTGTAAAATTTCATTATTAAGCTTAAAAACATATATTTTTTTAAAACACCTTTGGGCCATGTTTTGCATTTTAAAATTAAATTATTTTTTACACTTTAAAGAATTGAATCATGGAAAATTGATCCCATAACTATAATTATCAGGTTAAAATTTATAAAAAATTCCCCCTTTTTAGGCAATATGGATTGTAATTATGGTAAAATTTTTCAGATTAGTAAATGGTAAAATAGGGTAAATAAGTTGAAAATAATAATGTAAAACGTTAAAATAACCATAGGAAATTTAAATATCCCATTGGATGATTATTTTTAAACCAAATGTATTGTTAAGAAGATAAATAATTTATCTTTTATAAATAATTTCAAATTGGGAAATGAATATTGACTTTTATAAATATAGGACATTTTTTATTCAAATTAAAAGCTATTTTTTGGTTCTTTTCATTTAATGAAAAGGTTGGGAGATTTCATATAGTTTTTCCAAGATGAAAAGTCTAAAAGCGTTCAATTTATTATTATTTTACCCCAAAATTTTCTGGATTTTTTTTAATTTCCCTCATGGTGAAATGATTTTTACTCTATGATCAGTCATTTTCCTAAAAATTGGTTTCCTATGAATTTTTTTCTTATATTATATGTATTTTCTTTCACATTTTGAATTCTAACCTAATAAAATGAATTATAAATTTTGAATAATAATTTCCTTCTTTTTAGAAGGCCCTTTTATTGTTTTTCATTTAATTATGTTATCATGTTAACAATGTAAGTAATCATAATTAAGGTTAAAACGAGTTTAATGTGGTGTAATTTGGAGGTAAGGCTTAAAATTTACCCAAATGTTGTATTCGCTTTATTATAAAATTTGTTTTATACCATGAATATCATATTGTAAAAAGTATGACAATTTCTTACCACATTCCATTGAACATAACATTAATATTATTTTAAGTACTTATAATGTAAAAAATGAAAAACTCCTTTTAAAAAAACTATAATCTTATGTGTTAGGGATAGAAACAATATATTCTACTCAAAACATTATATTAAAGAGAAGATATTTTTTAACATTATATTTTGGTTTTTGTATTTAAAATGGTGAACTAACTATCTTAAATTCTTATAAAAGTTCGGTGCATTACTTGTAAAAGTAGTAAAAAATAAGGAAAATAGTTTTAAAATAACAAAAGTAATATATATTTGGTGAGTTATAGTGTTCGAAAAAATTTATAGATATGTTTATATATAACATATTGATTATTTTTGAATTAATTATATTTAAATCCTTCTTTGGTCATGATATTATCATAGTCAAATTAAATGAAATATTCTAAAGATGATATTATTTCAATTTCACAATAAAAATGATTTATTAAATGATTTAAAATACCTAAAAATCTTATCATTTTATAATTGAATTGGATATTATTGAAAATATAAAATTTGGTCTATTTATTGGTCACTTTTCCTTTTATTGTAACATTCATGACAATTAAAGATTAAAAAAAATTGATAGTACGGTATTATCAAAAGGATTAACAGGGGTTAAAACTAAACGATAAGAGTATAAACATAACAAAAACATATCCAAATTGTATTGGATGAGATTATTTATAAATTTCCTCAATATATATTCAAATTATATAAAATTTGAGACACTTTGCTATGAAAATTAATTTATAATAATTTAACACAATAAGAAATTCAAAAAAGTGCCCCTCCCCTCACTTATAAAAGGAACCACATATCCTCTCTTCCTAAAAACATTAGAGCGTTGTATCATATCCAATCACTACTCAAAAACCATCCCAACATCAATCAAAATAAAATATAGAAATTATTTTTGGTATAATTTGAACATCACATGGAATTAGGTGTAATGTAAAGTAGGTTTTTTTAATGAAGAGGTATATTTTTTAACCGATTGATTTATTTTTATTTCTTCTACTGTCACTTTCAAATATTCATCATACACACTAAGTAATTACAAAACTATCCTCTATATAATGGTATTTTTATGTAAATGGAACAACATATATCCTTATATTCTTCTATCAAATGAAAAATGAAACAATCATTCGTTTGTAAGGTGGACAACTGCCTCACGATCTGATTTAATTTATATTCCTTCACTACCCATCAAGACATGTTATAATGTTTTATTTAACACATATATATGATATTAATTAAATATTTATAAAAAATTTAACGATAATATTTAATATATTATCTTACCTATACATCAGTTTAAAAATGATTACATCGTTCATGCGTAGGTGTGCACTACCACCTCGATAAAATGATGTGATTCGTTTTCATCAACACAATATATGGATGATATATATATTTATTTAAATATATATTATGATAATTATGGTATAATTAATATTTTGGGAACATTAAATAACACTTATCTTATTTTCATCACGATCATTGAAAAATGGAAACATTTCTTATGCGTACGTATGACCTACCATCTCCATTATTATAACAGAGTTCATTTTTCATAACCGTATTCCATTGATGGTTTTGAAATTATAATTAATATATAAAAATGATAATAATTTCAAGATTATTATTCATCATATTATTAAAAAATTAACCAACTGACCATAAAAAACCTACCTATTTCATTTTTTGACATATTAGATGAATAACATCAAAACATCCAATGTGAAATTAATTGATTATGTAATTTTATATAACACAATAATAGATAAAATAAAATTAATAATAAATAAGAAAATGGTTCTCAATAAATTAAATAACTAATATTTTTTTATTATTCAATAAGATAAGGAACATATTTTATGAGTCAGAATCAAGGTAAGGGGCACTTTTCATTAAATACCTCATTTTAAATGTTATAATTATATATTTTATAAATATTTTTACTCCATTTACATATTCATAAAATTATTTTATTAATTTATTTATGTAGAGATAAATGATTTATAATGGAAATTTTACATTTTTGTTTAATTTCATACAAATGATTTCAAAAGGAATCTTTTTATATATTTTATAAGCATTGTTTGGACGTTATTTACAAAAGTAAAATGGAATGTTTTATTTTAATATATATAGAATCAATGACTTTTCGTAACACTAACAACGTTATTTGATTCATGGATTCCATTACAAACATCCATGATTTATTCTATAAAAATACAACATTCCCTTTTTTTAGTGTATCATTGTTTAGAAAATGGGTTTGTAAAAGGGAAAGATATTTTAATATCTAAAAATGTTATTCATATAGATTCAAAAGATTTTATCAATTGTTTTATGATGATAATTTCGAAGAGAATTTTTTTTATTCATGATATGTTACATTATAATAACATATTGCGATGAGTGATACCAATGAATCTTATATAACATGTGAGCCTTATATAACATGTATGATGGGTGGGGCCCATTATAACTCAGCAACATTTTAATAATTTTCATTTTATTCAAATAAAATTAGGGGGAGTAAATTGGGGAGGTTTGTCCTGTGTATTTAAATAGGATCCACTTATTTATAACATGAGTTTATTAATTGGTCTAAAGATAATGATATAGGATTCATATTCTCTAAATTTCATAATGGGTTACTATTTTATAGTTATAGGATATAATATTTTTTTGAGAAAAATTTTTGTATTATTCATGTAGATATGATTTACATCATAAAAATGAAGAATATTGTGATAAAGGAAAAAAATTTATGGGTTTTCATATTTTTTTAGTAGACATACTTATTTCATTATTTTATGTTCATATATGAGATTTTTTTCTTATCCTAAATTTTGAAATACTTGTTAGAAGGTTTAAGGATGATTTATAATAGAGAAGAGTTCACGAGTAAAATCATAATTATTTATCATGAAAAAAAATATTTCAATTTTATTTTTTATTTTTTAAAAAATAGATATTAAGACGATGTTTCCAACATGTAATGAATGGTTATATTCTGTAAGAGTTATGACCTAACTCTGTAAAAATATAAACTTGATAAGATCCACAAAATGAAAGAAACTAAATTATTTTATAGTGATTCAATTTATGGAATGATAAATTCTACATATTTACCTTTATTAAAATGGAAATCGAAGAAATGTATTTTGAAATGAAACCTTTAAAAAATTTATGATGATATTTTTAATGTATATTATCCCCTACCTCGAATATGACTCATCACGTGCATTATTTATCTTCCTAAAAGATAAGCTATTTTTAATTATTTACATGATTAAAGACATTTACAATGATTTTGTTATTTTAATTTTATTTACAAAAATTGTTATATAAAATTAATTAATCAATTATGTTCATGTCGGAGATTTTGAATATACTCTGCTCATATGTCCAAAATGAGGTTAGTGTGTTTACTATTGTCAAATAGGTCTTTATTACATCATTCCCATAATAATAATCATTGAATAATAATAATTTATATAAATAAATTATAATTTTATAATAAATCCATGAAATATGTTTGTTAAAAATGAACTATGTTACAATTATAGAGATAATAAATCATATATATGCATGAGTAAAGTTTCCATTTTTGAATGATCATGGTGAAAGGAAGGTAAATATAATTTTTTCTCCCTATAATTATGGTCATATCATAAATATATTATTATTTAAATAAATAAATAAATAAATAAATATCAACTATGTGATGTTGTGATGGAAGACAAATCACATTTCTCTATAGAGGTGGTGGTTAACATGTATGAAATAATGACATTATCATTTGTCAATGGATAGAAAGGTATGAAATTATGTGATATATTAAATTTTAATAATTTTAATAATTTAATGAATATGGTATATAACAATCAAATCCATCATAAAAAATACATTGGGAGCTAGTGATGGGAAACGAAACACATTGTTTCATGGAGATGGTAATCCACATGAACATAGTTGAAATATTTTAATTTCTTATAGGATAGAAAAGGTGATGAAAAATGGTTGTACCATAATAATAATAAAATATCAGTAGATGAAATATATTGATATAATTATTTCATTAAGGTTAAAGAATATTTGAAGGGGGTGAAAGAATAGATAAACATGAAATGGGTCAGTTAGGACCTGTCCCTTCTCCATGGAAAACCTCTTTGGATTACACCTTAAGACTCCTAGGTTTGGACTTTTGTTGAGAAAATAACACAAGGTTTTGGGCAGTGTTGTTTATATGTTAATTACTATTGGATTGGATGAAATATAGTTCTCAAAATGTGTGAGTAATAAAGGATAAGAGGTATATTATTATAAGTGAGGGGATGGGTACTATTTGAATTATTTGAATTATTAAATTAATATAAATTATTTTTCATGGAAACTGGATTCAAATTGATATAATTCAAATATAACATGATGATGGGTTTAAATAACCTCATAAAATTAAAATTTTATATATTTATATTATTTTTATAAAGTTATTTCATTTTTAACCCCCTTAACCCTTTATAAAAAATACAATGATATCTATGTTTTATTCTCTTTAGGGATCAATAAAGTTACTATAAAGGAAAAAGAGCCAAATAAGAATACCATGGTTGATATTTTCAACCATATCCCAATCACTTGGATATAGGTAGGTTTTTTAGTAATTTCAAATTGTATAATAATTTTTTTTAATTACAAAATATCGTTATTTTTATTTTGAACTATTTATTTACTTTGAATTTAAAGGAATCAATATAGTTATGGAATTAAAATATAAACCATATAAAACAAATTTTTTGTATTTTCATCTATAAAAATCAGGGATTATAAAACTCACCCAATTTTTTTTTGAGTTTTTAAATTTATTTAAATGATTTTTCTTCCCCTTGCACAAGCACTGAGTCATCCTTGTATAAGATCTTAATGAAATTATTTTACCACCAAAAATAAAAAAATTAATTATCCTTATATAAAATAAGTCATATTTTAAATTAAAATTTATAATTGAACATTTTATGGTATTATCATGGTTAAAAAATATTATTTATAATAACAACAATAAAGATGTATTTTTTTATTTATCTATTAATTAAATATTATAATATTATAAATAAAATATAATAGGTTTAAAATGTTCTTATTTTTGAATTTTTTTCAATATGGATTAAATAAAATCATGCAATGAAATAAATTTAATATTTTTAATGAATTTTACATCTTATTACATTAGATTTAACACAAATTTACCCATATTTACTTAACTATGGTAACAAAAATTTACTATGTTTATTATTTATATTGGAGAAAAAAATAAAATGTATCTATTTAGAAAATTTTTACCACATGATTCTCAACATGAAATCTATTTTATGTTTATAATTCTTCAAGTGGTAGGAATTAATTTAAGAGTAAAACGCTAAATTTAATGAAATTGATTGTATAGAAAAAGTGTTTTTAAAACCATAAAGTAACATATAAAGGAAAAAAGGTATAATGATGGTTTCCATGAAATTAATTAGATTATTTATACTTAAATTTTAATTATGTTACATTATGATAAAATGGTATTTTTTAATTTCATTATTTAATGAAAATAAATGATTATTAAAAAAATTATTTTCATTATTAACTGGAAAATAAATATTTAGAGATAAATGAAAATTTTCATCCTATGAAAATTTTGAAATGAAAATTTCAGAAATGATGTTAATTTTTTAAAATTACAATTATAGTATTTATAATTTATCTTCCATGTAAATACATATTTTATAAGAAGATGATTTTAATATGAATAAATCTATTTCCTTTTTGATTGAAAAATTACATCATATTATTATATTAAATATATAAAATATATTTTTTGAATACTAATAAGGATTGAAATTTATTTAATATTTACATTACATGGGTTGTTATATAATTTTTTAAAATCCTTTATAATGAGTAACAAAGAGCATGTAAATCATCCAAACCATATCCCCTGAGAGTGTCAATTCACATGTGTAGTTTGGTACATTTATTATTCACCATGTAAATATTTATTTAATCATCAACCAACCTTTTTTGGTTAATTACCCCATGTTGTATCTGGTCCAAATTTTATATCCACTATATTGTATTCGTAAAGGGATTTCATTTCTAGGAAACCAAAAACTCTAAACATTACCAAAATTTTAGGATGTTTTATTTTTGGATTTACCAATAAGATTATGAATAATGTATTATAATAATAATTTCAAATAATAATTAAATAAATTCTTTATTTTTATATCAGAAACTCAAAATTCATTAAAAGTTATTCTCATATAAATTTTCATAATTCTTATCACTAAACAATAAAAAATCACATACAAATATATATATTTCTTAATTGTGTATACACTTCAATGAAATTAATATTTTTAATAGAAAAACAAAATTTTTCATGAAATAAAATCATATACTAACATTAAGGGATGTCTGTAGATCCATAAGACACTATTCCCAACTTATAAAGTTATCTATACTCATCTTTATATAAATTATAACACCTAGACCCATACTCTTTGAAACAGTTCTAATAAACATATTCTATACATAAATACTTTGAAACCAACTGAAGAAACCCAAAAATTAATATCAATAATTTTTATATAAAAAACTATTAAATTACATACACTGCAATTACTTTTTAGGATTGGAGTTTTATGGATTTGGGAAAACCTTTTTCTAAGAAAAACTATATACATTCCATAAATTGAATTCTTTTTATAAAACTAAGGATTACATAGTTGACATTAATTATTTATCATTACCCACATTATTCGCCACACATGATAGATATCTAGACATATCATACTTAATTAAATTCATTATAACCTAGGATAAATGAAGGCACAAGAAGGTTGAGTTCAAATTCTCAATAATCCGTAGAATAAAATAGAAGTTGTCATTAAATAAAAAAGTATTTAATAATATAGAAGGAATAAATAATAATCAAATAAACCATATAATTGATAAACTAATCATGTAATATATCCATGGATAACAGAACATTATAAATAATCACACAAATAATAATAATTGATTTTATAGTGATGGAATTCATAATGTTGGATATTATAACGATACTATCAAGGCATTGTGAAACGATATCATACATAAATGAGTAAGGTTTATAACAAGTACCCATGATTGTTTTACTCATCATACGTACTGATGCATCAAGTATATATATAATTATACATGCCACTCATTAATAAATATGTCTAGTGAATTCAAAAAGTAAAGGAAGGATTGAAAAATACATAATGAACATTCATTTATACACATTAATTATCCATAATGAAATAACTAGTATATGGATTGAAAGTAGTTCCATATTACCTAAATATAATAACATTATTAGTAAACATCCATTAATTTTAAAGTCATTCACACCCTATATTGTAATGGATATATGTTTATTTCATTAATTTCAATGATATATAATATTCCAATGAGAAAAATGAATATAGATGTTAATGAGAAAAATAATTTCAAGAGAGGGATGAATAAAGGTAATGAACATAACCCTTATATAAAAGGTGTGTTTTGGGCTAAAATTTCATAAACCAATTCAGATGGTAATGCCTGAAAACAACATAAATGAGATATATCATTTAATGTTTTATAGTAGAATGGTAATGAAATCATAAAAAAAGGATTCACAAAACACTTTAACATTATCCAAATTAGATGAAGTTATAATTCATGATCAAAAGTTCTTTTTGAGAAGTTTTTATAATGATATTTGTAAACGTTATTTAGATGTAAATCTCAATAATGTACCATTTAAATGAAAAAAAATCATATTTCAATAAATTTATATTTCTTGAAAAAATATATAAACATGAAGGGGTCAATATTTTTATTATTTGAAAATACCTTTTTTGAAACCTACAACATAAAAAGGATACCAAAACAACCTTGTGAAAATATGTAATGATTAATAATAATTTCAACAAATATGTTATTTTTTGTTTAAAAGCAATTAAATAAATCACTTTGGGGATAAAAGAATATAAACATGGAAATGAAATATCATATTATAGAGGATATAAAATATTCATAGAAAAAAATTTATTATTTAAATAAATACATTGAAGAAGTATATTATTGTTATAAAATTTAAATTCCACATAGATAAACATAAATTAATATATAATAAAATATTAGGTTTCTTAAAACCAAACATAGAAGATCGAATTTTGTGAATAATGATTATAACTCAATGAATGGGGTTGAGTTAACAAAACCCTTAAGAATATTGGACACATTAAATTAAAAATCCCTTGAAAATGAGTTTATTAGAACTAATTGTAAAAAAAATTTAATTAAAATTTGACACAACAATTTGAAGGAATAAATGAGACATATAACAATGGGGTTCAATAAAAAAATTATATCTCAATGAAAGGAAATTGTGTTTTCAAAAACACAAATTGACTTGGTAACCATCGAATAAAACCACTTTAAAGAGAAAAACATAAAATAGAACATTATTATCAATGAATAAAAATAAATTTATAATAAAATATGATAATGTGTTAGTATATATTTCATTTAAATCAAAATAGGTTCATAATATGAAGCATGTCTCGATCAAGGGTGTTTGTGACCAGAATCCCTTTCCATAATTCCATGAATCAAAGAATGAACTTATCATTATATATAACTATTATATCCATCATAATAACCAATTTAATATCCTTATTAAAAACAATTAAAATTTATAATATTCAATTATAATAATCTATTATACATTTATTATATTATTATCTTTTTTAATGATCGAATGTTAGTAACTTTTATTTTTTTTCACAAGTTTTTAAATGGAACTATAAAAATTCATTATTTAATACTGGGTTTTCCATTGCTAGATTATTTATGGTAGTGGGATCATTGTTTTTTATATTTTTATGTAGTCACACAATCATTTTATGGACAGAATGGATATAATTTGTGAGAATGGAATCCATGACAAACATGTTTTATGTAATTCACCAATAATAACAAGATATTATTTATTGATCATTCAATTTTGTATTACCCTTATAAATTCATATTAATAACATAATTTATCACTAATGTTATTATAATTCTGACATCAATAATTATTTTTAATTTTTCATATTTATTACATTTTATTTTTAGTTATGATTCACGAAGATGAAATTAATGAAGAGCTTGTTTCGATAACTTTTAACAAAGAAAAGGGGGTGCATTAAAAATTTGTTATAAATCAATTAAATGAATGAAAGGTGTGAGATAAAATCCTTGTAATAGTAGGAATAAAGGATATGAATAAATATAAAATGGGAGATCATAATAATAATCATCATAATGTAATCATATTATCTTCATAAATATCATAATGGAAACATTTTATAAATTCATGGAATGTTTCAATGGAAAAAAATGAAACATCATGTCATATTGTCAAAAAACCTCACATAGTTGGGAACAAAGCTAGCATCATGTTCTCATAAAACATATGTTCATAATCATAAAATCATCATTGTGAAGATATATAGAATCATCTTGAAGAATAATAAACATTATCTCATAAGATACATCACATTACCCAATGCATTGTATGACTATATAATTCAGGTACCACCCCTCACAACATCATATTTACATAATCATGCATTACACATAGAACATATTATAATAATAATAATGAATTAATACATGGAAAGAATGGGTTATATAGGATTTAATTAATCATGATTTTATAAATAAATATTGTGTTACCAAAATAAAAAAATAAAAATGTATTCAGTATAAGAATCATCATTCTTAGGCGAAGAAGAAAGAACTAAAGTGGAGTCAAATATATGTTTTTGAATGAAGAGTTCTTCTGGAAAATAATTTTATTTATTATTAAATAATGTATGAAACATGAATATCCCAGAAAAGAAATGGGAATAATAATAAAATAATATTTATTAACATTATAGGAGTATTAATACCAAATATGTCATGAAAGAGAGAAAACTCAAAGAAAATGAGTTGGGTTCGAGAATCCCCTTACTTTTATTCCTTCTATATTTAGTCTCTTTTATGCCTCATGTATAAAAAAATTATATATATTAATAAATTTATATAGAACTGAATTATAGTTTTTAAACAATTATTTATCAAAAAAAAATCATTGGATTGTATTTAATATTTTTATGAATTTGAAGAGTTTTGATATAATGTTCTCTAAAATATTTATCGTTTCGCTTTAATATCTCAATTTTCATTAAAATTATTTTATAAATTAGTACAATTAATTAAATAATCTAATAATATATTTATTTACATTTTTATATTATATATATTTTATAATATCCATACATGGTTAGGGTTATATGTGCTGATATGAAAATGTCTTCGTAGGAGGTTAACCGACTTTTAACAGGACATTGTCAAATGGGAGAGAAAGGGAAGCATGGCATTTATATTTATCATTGATATGATAATTATAGATATTTAACATAATTAATATAATTTTAACTTAATTAATAATTAATATTATATTATAGGGTTTTTATAGTAATTAGAAAAAATTAAAAAGAGAATAAGAAAATAGGGAAGAGTTAATAGAGACATACTATCTCCTTTGTAAACATTCTCATGTATGAAAATAAAACTACCTTGGTGTCATGAATCGTCCCATGAGGTCTGTGTCGTGACTACCCCAAGCTCACCTTCTATAGGCCAGGGGTTGGCGACTAGTAATAGAAAGACATATCCCTTAAAAAATGGGAAGGCATTGCCTTTAAACATGAAAACACACAGACTAGGTATAGAACAAGAGAAAAACACGTAATATAACCGTTGAAAGTAAATGTGTGAAATAAATATGAATGGGTCAGTATACAAACCCAACTAAAAGAAAGTAGAGAAAAAAGGAAAAATAGCTCCAAAGGTCATTTGCCAAGGATCCTACCTGAAGGGTAGGTACAACTTGTCACTACAACTCTCCACATCAACCGGTCACCTCTGTGCACCGTCTAGTCCTAGGTCCCAAATATTAGTCAAAGATATTTGTTTTCTTCACATGACACATCAAGGTGTGGGTGAAACTCATTCATGGGTGAGTATAACAATACCCAGTAGGGACCCCAAGACCCCCGAAGGTCTCATAGAATTACACAAAGTAAAAAGCACAAAGCATGATCTCAATCACAAAGAACAAGTAAAAGACAACTCACACCAAGTATATAACATAAAGAAAAAAAATAATGATGATTAGTTGTAAATATAAATCATCTTATTCCATTGAGAAGTTCCACTACTTAACCACGAAGAAGTTGTTCTATTACCGATCCACACAGGGTCGTAAGTCACTGATCCACATAGGGTCGTAAGTCATCGATCCACACAGGGTTGTAAGTCGTCGACCCACATAGGGTCATAAGTTTCTGATCCATGATGGGTCTCTCTCTAAGGCAGGTCCTCATCGGGTCGCACTACTACTAATCCACATAGAGTCGTAAGTCATCGATCCACATAGGGTCGTAAGTCATTGATCCATGATGGGACACTCTAAGACTGGTCCTCATCGGGTCACACTATTGCTGATCCATACAGGGTCATAAGTCATTGATACACACAGGGTCATAAGTCACTGATGACGATCCATAAAGGGCCGCTCTTCACTTGACAACCAACCACATGATTCCCACACTTGGTGCACTCGAGTTCCCAAGAAACCGCTCCTCAAGACATTGGTCATATTACAACTACCATAAAGTCCCAATAAGATGTAACCCAAAGAACCTCCATGTTATAAGGGTTCCAACGCAATAGACGGTGCATCAATTGGATGACCAGTCTGTAGGTTATAGTCATTTTAATACCAAGGGCCCGGTTGGATTCGAGTTTGATCCAACCCGGCCATACTACAAATTTCTCCAAAACCCAAGTGGAGTATTTCAAAAGGACCTCCTTGTCCAAAGGGTTCCAACACCACTGGTGGTTCATCAAATAGACTTTCGGTTTAGAATCTATGGACCATTAAGCAAAACTGGGTCAAATTGGGTTTGGGTCCAGTCCGACTTGGTCCAGGTCTACCCAACCCGACCTGGGTATGACCCGACCTAGGCCGACCTAGCCTTCTAGGCCCAGATCAAACCGGCTGGGCCATGGGCTTGACCTTCTAGACTATGGGACTTGCACGGACCACCTGGCTGGGGGCGACCCACCAGGTAGTAGTACCAGTCTAGCCCGCTTGCTAGGCGTGGCCTGCCAGCTGGCGTGAGGTCTGTTGCCCCCCTCCCCCCAAATGGACTTAGTCCATTCAGGTCTTCAACTAGTGGCTCTAGGCTGGCGCCTCCCCTCTAGCTGACCGGTCTAGGGCGGCACCCGCGGACATGAGTCTGCCACCATCACGGCTGAAGCCACGATGCTTCCTTCATGGCCGGAGCCATGATGCCTCCTCTGATGCATGCCGCCCGCCTTCATCACGAACGACGATGGCCGACCTCCCCCAATCCATCACAGCACCTGCGGGTTCCTCCACCCTATCATGGCCGGTGAGATTCGGCCACCTCCACTAGTCGCCGATGTTGCCGCACCGGGGGTGCCCCGCTCTCGGTGCTTCCGCGGGCCACCGATGAAGTTCTAATGGTCCATTTTCCTTCCCGTTTTCACCTATGGGCCTCTCGGGACACCGCCTTTACTGCGTGGTCCTCAGTTTCATCTTGCCACCATATTTCTCAGTCACCCACAAAGAACGCATCAAAACCGAGATCGAAGGAGGGTCCGAGCCTTGTTTAGATCATCCCACGATCTCTGTGTTAGCATTATATCTTGGGAATAAAACCAAAAAACACCATGATAAATTTTTTACCCAAATCAAAATCCCACAAGAACCTCCCACAGTTTCAAGTGAATTTCTGAGCAACCCGTTAGTCAGTTGATCTGTGTTCGTCATATTATTCAAGAATGAGGTATGACGAATCTTTAAACACTTAGAAAGATTAATCCCCCTACCTTGAACATGTTGTATTTGTGGATGAAGAAGGAGGAGAATCTGTTGTTTGAAGATGTTCATCGGTGTTCATTGATCTCCAAATCAAATCCTCAACAACATTGTCAAATATCCTTACTTCATTGGAGGAATATGTCGTTGTCGGTACATCAATTTTTTCTCCCACATTCCTCAAATATGTCCCAACAAATTTATTAACTCTTAGAGTTAAAGGGTTTAACTTTTGGTTCATAAATGAACCACAATTAGTGAAACAATTAATTATCCGAGCATAGAGGTTACTCAACCAAGTGTAACAGGTCACTTAATGACCTACGTTAAAAGTCTAACCAACTCTGAAGTCTCACCACCATCGCTCAATGGTTGAAAAAAGAATAAAATAACTTATTTAGTTATTTTATTATTTTTTTCTAAAAGACCAAAAAATAAATTTTCTGTCCGAGTTTTGTTGAAAAAAAGTTATGCTTCACCTAAGAAAATCCCAACACTGTGAGTTTAACAGTGCCCTCAGATTTCAATTCCGAGCACTGGTTCAAAAGTTAGAAAATCCTATCTGCACGTTTACTGAACGTACCTTAAAAAAGTTCAAAATTCCATTCTGGGCTCTATGGGCCTCGAAATTACATGCTGTCAATTTTTTCATTCTCATTATAATTATATTTAATTAAAAAAATATATGGAATTTATGTGTCTTTACATTCTCCCCACCTTAGGGATTTACATCCCTGAAAGACACAACAAAGGATAAGAAAACAAATGGGGGTATCGAGTACGAATTTGAGCCTCCTTCTCCCGTGTGCTCTTCTAAAGGTTCTTGTGCTACCACCAAACGCACACTAGAGGAATCGACCATCCATGAAGGACCCAATTATGTCGATCTTTTATCTACATTGGGAACTCTGAAAATGTTTCCCCATCATCAATGTCCAACTCGCCCCAGTTGATGACGTGTGATGGATCATACATGTATCTTCTCAACTACAACACGTGGAAAATGTTGTGCACCTTGTGCATCTGTGGGGGAAGATCTAGGCGGTACACCACCTTGCCAACTCTACTGAGGTGAACCTCGGAGATAGCTTGCCACCCCTACCAAATCTACGCAATCTTCATCGGGGTGATACCCATAGGAAGACATGGCCTCCCTCCTCGAACTCCAATGATCTTTGTCTCCTATCGGCATAAGACTTATTCCTGCTCTATGCAGTCTTCATCCACTCCTGGATGATCTGTGCCTTCTTAGTGGTAGACCATACCAACTCTAGACCCATAAGTGCAGACTCCCCTGGGTCTATCCAGCATATAGTTGATCTGTATGGTCACCCGTACAAGGCCTCAAACGGTGCCATGCTGATGGTGGAGTGATTATTTTTGTTGTATGAGAAATACACCAAGGGAAAGTGATCCTCCAAACTATGGCCAAAATCAAGGACACATGCACAGATCATGTCCTCAAGCGTCAGTATGGTCCGCTCCATCTGACTATCTGTCTGAGGGCGAAAGGCGGTACTCAAGCATAGTTGAGTCCCAAATGCCTCCTATAATCCCTTTCATAACTGGGATGTAAAACAAGCATCATGATCTGAGACGATCATTGATGGAACCCCATTAAGACGCATTATCTTCTATATGTAGAGGCATCCCAATCCCTCTACTAATCCCTGCTCTCGGATGGGTAGTAAGTGGGCCGACTTGGCGAGTCAGTCAACGATCACCCAGATGGAATCATGACCCATGGAAATTCATGGTAGCCCTATCATGAAGTCCATGGATATGACATCCCACTTCTATTCCAGCACCTCAAGTGGCTGTGCTAATCCTACTGGAACCTGATGTTAAGCCTTCACTTGCTAACAAGTGAGGCATTGTGAAACGAAATCTGCCACTGATTTATTCATCCCTGGCCACCAGTACTGACACTAGAGGTCCTGGTACATCTTTGACACACCAATATGTACCACCAAAGGGGTTGTGTGGAACTCCCTCAACACCTCTTCTTGTAGAATCACCGGTACCATGGTGCATCCTCTAAAAAGGATGACATGCTCCCCACCTTCATAAAAATATTTAGGAGCCTGTCCTAAGGATATCTGAGCACATCAGGTCTCACAGTCCACATCCCCAAGCTGTGCCTCCCTGAATCGCTGAAGGAGTGGGGAAGTGACTATCATAGATTAGAGGTAAGCTACTCCATCACTATCCATGAAGGATAACTGCAATTCAACTAGCTTCTTTGTCTCCTCACTCAACAATTGTAAACTAGACCTCCTACTGAGTGTGTCTGCCACAACATTCCCCTTCCAAGGAGTACAGAATATATCAAAGTCATAGTCGTGGAGGAACTCCAGCCATCGACGCTGTCTTAGGTTCAGTTCCTTCTATGAGAAGTTATACCAGAGACTCTTGTGATCAGAGTAGACATTAAACCATTCACGCATCAAGTAGTTTCTCCACATATTCAAGGAAAAGACCACTACTGCTAACTCCAGGTCATGGTTAGTGTAGTTTTACACATGCTGTCTCAACTGTCGCGAGACTTAGGTGATCACCGCTCACTATTGTATTAGGAAACATCCTAGTCTGGTCCTTGATGTGTCTAGTAGACCACATACCCAATGCCCTCTTCTGGTATACTCAAGATGGGGGTACTCGTCAGTCTCTACCTCAGCTCCTGGAAACTCTGTTGGAATCTCTCTATCCATAATAAGGGTTGTCCCTTATTTTTCAAATCTGACAAGGGTTTTTCTGCTCTTGAAAATTCAGGTACAAATCTCCAGTAGTACCCAGCCAACCCTAGGAAACTCCGCACCTTGGTCACACTCTTGGGTGGCTCCCAAGCAAGCACTGCCTCTATCTTCACTGGATCCACTACAACTCTAGCCTTCGAAATAACTTGTCCTAGAAAGTACAATTCCCATATATAGAACTGGAACTTCGAGAGCTTACCATAAAGCTGGTGCTCTCAGAGTGTATCTAAAACTATCTGCAGATGAGTGGCGTACTCCTCCTCCGATGCTGAGTACACCAAGATGTCTTTAATGAAGACCACCACAAAGTGATCAAGGTAAGGCTATAAGTGTAACAAACCAGACCCAAAAAACCACCCGAACAGTGCTAAACGGGTTGGGTGTCACTACCTTAGGCGCACCTCCCCGAACTCCAAAGGCTTCCAACTAGCAACGAGGGTCTTATAGGTATAGTACGGAGGCTATACCCTCTCAGAGGATAATGATAATGGTAGTAGTATGAGTATAATAATAAAGATGCAGCGGAATAAATGACTCACCAGACTCGAACCAGACCTGTAGAGTAGAAGCACATTCAATATCGATAAACAGCGGAAGCAATAAATATAAACAAAAATAGCAGAAATAAAAACAACAACATGCCGATCACTTGTAACTACTATTGAACAACAAAACATGCATCCAAAGGAGGTCATACATATCTAAATATAAAGGGTGCCAATGTCTAACCAACTGTAGCTATAAAAAAGCATGCTGATATAGGAAAGTATGCAAAACATAGTAAACTCCAGCTAGGAAAGACCTCAAGGTCCATACCATCTCCATGCAACAGCTAATGCATCCCAACTCCTGAAGTTGGACTCTTTCCTGCATATAAATCCATAATTTCTGCACGCATCCCGAAGGTCCCGTGCAGGGTGTGAGAAGAATATCAGTAGGATACGACCCAATGGTACATACCTAATATAAGTGTTTAGGCAGGCATGCATTTATAAGGAAAACAGTAAATAGAACGATGTAAAAATAAGAAAAACTCCACTGGTGCTCAGCAGCCACCATGGAGTGTCACCTGCTTTGACCAATGCCAGAATCTCTGTCATGTAACCTGACATCATGTGCCCCTAACACCGCGTGTCTCAAGTACCGACGTCCCGAAGGCACGCCTGAGAAATAGTAACTTGGAGGAACAACGATGCCTATCCTCAATAAGTAATCAGAGGGACAACGATGTCTACCCTCAAAATAAGTATTCAGAGGGACAATGATGTCTACCCTCAAAATAAAGTATCTAAAGGGACAACGATATCTGCCCTCAAATAACGGTGAGCCTCTACCCCAACCTCATGGCCTCAATTCTATCCCCTAAAGGCTCCTCACCTTCCACGTGGCTTCCTATGGTAAGCACCCCCAAACCAATAGTACCTAAACCGCAACTAATGAGGGCCTCTACCCACAAAAGTGGTCAAAACAACCTCATCACAGAGTCTCTCTGTGTGTATGCTACTAAAAGTTTTCGGGTGAGCGTTAATCACCAAAATAATACCCAAGCCACAAAACTTCTAACACCTCATGTCCCTGCGACCATACCGCTCAAGTCTAATGGTCTCGCCATCCCAGTAACCCAGGCCATGCCCAACCTGACAGTCATCCTGCCTCAAACTAACACCAATGACACCCAATCCTATGGTTAGAACCACCCTACGTAACCCGGGACATGCCCAAACTATGATCAACATCACTCAAAAATACTCAAGCCATGCCTAGCACAACCTGAAGGTTCCAGCATATGAAATATCACACATCACATATATAATCACAATGGAAAACTTTAAATAGGCAAGACAACAAAACAGTTGAATTACACTAGCAAGGTGTTGTCCTATACCAGCATTGAGGTCTTGAGAGCCTCTAACAATTCATATCAGGCTTAATAAACTAAACTTATCAGATAAAACATCACAGTTCAATCATAACCATTTTGCCTTCCCCTATCCAAAATGACCCAATTGAACAATGACCCCTTGCTCGGCCCTACTCAAGCAAAATAGGTAAAGGGAATTCCCAAAGGCATACCACGGGTCTAATGAACAATTTATTATGCAATACCAGATAAAATTAAGTCCTGCTCAAAAATACCTGAAAACGCGCCGAAGGCCGCTCCACCCAAAATACCATGAAAACACAAAAATAGGTATGCACCACCTACCCAAGACTCGTTTGATGCTAATCCTCCGATAACAACCTCCAATTAGGTCTAAAATGTGGTAGATCTACAAAAGAATCAAAACTTCTCAAACCCCAATAACTCATTCTAGAACAGAAATCAAGAAAAACGACTTAAGAGGAATCAAGGCCTTACCGAGGGGGTTCCAATAGATCAACTGGTGTTCGAATCCGACCTCAGATGAAGGAAAAAGAAGGAATTGAAGTCCCAACTAGCTGTCCCCACTCAACCCGTCAAAGGTTTGAGGTTCTTCCTCAATATGAGGCTACTTCCTATTTTAGAGAAAAAATAAAATACACGACGTATACTATAATTACACAACGTGTATCATTTTATTGTTCATATAATGGAAAAAATTCCACCGACTTACTTTCTAGAACCTTCCAACATGAGTACACGACGTGTAATTTTTTTTCTTCTCTTCCTCATTGACTTACCCACATGCCATGTATATCCCTCATACACGACCAGACTACACGGCATGTCAATGGAGGACACAGTGTGTACTTGGTTAAATGACTCTACCCGGCCAACAGGCCTACATGCCATGTATGGCCTCCACACGGTCACGGGTACACGACGTGTCGATAACTACATGCTGTGTGGTAAGAAATTCCTACACGGTCATCACACGACATGTACTTGGCAGAACATAGTCGATGCTCGCCCAACCCATACACGGAGTGTACTCTATAGTACATGGAGTGTAGTATGGAAGATTCTAGAATATCCCCGGTTTTCCCAGTTTTCTCAAGAACAAGTCAAAAATTCAAATAGGGTCAGGATTTTGACCCATTCTAAAAACTCGAGTTCTTACAATCTCCCCACCATAATATAGCTCATCCCTGAGCTATCAAACAAAACCTGAATATGGAACCAAACATACCACCCCGATCAATGTAACCTAGACTTCCCCAGTCTCAAAGGTCCTAGATAAATTCCTCAAGGGGATCCCCACCTTAGGAATCGCCTAACTCAGTCTCAACACGACAAAACTCAAAACAAACAAAGGTTCACTAACCTATTTTCTGGAGGCATAGTCCTTTCGTGATGCATCGTCACCCTTGAACCTCATTGGTGCTCCTGTGTTGTTACTAACACCCAACGTATCCCGCACCGCATCTATGTCCGCCTCCACGAGGTCCTGCATCCCAAGGATGCTAAAAAACGAACAGGGTGCCTAACACCTCATGTAACCGGCATCATCGATGCCCAATTCCCAAGGCACCCCAAGTAACCTGCATCCTTGATTCCCCGATGCCCACGACACCTCAAGTAACCCACATCCTTGATGCCCCTGATGCTATATATCTCACACATATATATATAAATATATCATGCACCCGATATGGTGCCAATCCCACTGACTAGCATCTAGTCAGTCCACATAGATCCTTTGCATCACGTGCACTCAAAACGGACATGCCTTTATAGGTCATGCCAAAAGGAAACATGGAAATCATGGACACACCTGTGGTGTACCTATAACCGTCATCATATCACCAACTTGCTCAGCCTATGACAGCTCCATGGTGTGCACCTATCCTGAAGTACGACTACCTGATGCCTGAACTCCCTGCGGTACTGCTCTAGCCACCGGCCACTGAACCCTAAGCTGGATCCCACTATCTCTGTCACATCCTCCACATGCAGTTGAACCTCAGATACCCTCTCCTGGTACCAAACCTGAACCAACTATAGATTCCATCGTCTTTCCTGATTCCTACTTGCCGGATTTCTAAGAAGGATACCTGCAGAACCTCTTAAGATGCCCGACCTACCCACATGCCCAGTACTCCTTTGGAGGCCTATCGCATTGAGTCTGGACATGTCCTGGCTGTCCACACTGAAATCAAACCACTGAAGAACTGCTATAAGGTTGTCTAGCTGAGTCCTTGGCCTAACTGCCCTGCTGAAACTCATCTCGTCCTTGCTTCCTGCTATCTGAACCATCACTTAAAGCCATCATCCAGCCAACCTGGGGATATCCCTCTGGTTGCCCTTTGCTATGAGTGCCTGATTCACTTCCTATGAAAAAGAACCCAACCTGAAGATATTCACCTGGATCTGAATGGCGTGTCATAAGCCATCCTCGAAGCACCTCACCCTAGCCGTGTCATCACTTACCATACTAGGTGCAAAGTGATACAGATCAGTGAAAGTAGCTGCATAGTCCATGACGAACATGTCTCCCTACTGAAGACTCAAGAACCCCCGATCTCTCTCTGCTCTTAGTGTCTCTGGGTAAAAGTGCTCAAAGAACCTATCCTCAAAGTCCTTGCATGCTAGTCCCTCATGCCTACGAGCCTGAACCTGCACATCCCACCAACGCTTTGTCGGTCCTTGAAACATGTATGTTTCCAGCTTGACCCTCCTCCCTGGGGGAATCTTGAGATACTCTAAGATCATATGAATGCTCTCTATCCAGTTCTCAAATGCCTGCGAACCACCCTCTCCCTGAAAAAGTGGCAGGTGCTGCAACTGGAACTCCCATGTTAGATATGCCATAGATGGCTCTATACCCTACCTGCCTCTATCGATCCCCTGCAAGACACGCACCAGGATAGCTCGAAGATGCTTGTCGAGCCATGGTCCAAATGATGCCCAACCCAGCTGTTATCCTACCTGCACTAGATCATGGACCTGATCCTGTCCCTGAGCCTGTACCTGTGGCTCCTGCTCTGCTTGCACCAGATCCTGAACCTGATCCTGCACCTGTGGAACTGTGTCATAACCCACCTGATGCTCCATCGAGATGTCTAAGAGGAACTCGTTGAATACCCTAAATGGTCAAACAACCCACATACATAACAATTTATACATATATAATGAAAATAAGAAAAGCGTTAAAAGGCAGTGCATAACTACTACCCTTAATCTTCCCCACCGCAACCATGCCCCATGACATCCCGGCATTGTAGCCTCCTTAATTGCCCTTAACAGAGCCAAGTATCAAAAGTACCTCGGGCCATGCCCATCCCGATATCCAACATTGCCTCAAACCGACGACCGAGTCACCCAATACTTGTGATAAAAATCACCTCAACTGATAGTACCTTTCTGCTAGTACAAGAGCCAGACCCAAATACCCAGTCACAAGCAATTCTAAAAAAAATATAAATCATGGCATACACACTGCAACAAACAAGAAATTCTATCAGGAATTTCACCTATTCACATTTCAAAGCATACAAAGCATGGAAATTTGATATTCCTCACATGACATTATCACTTCACAAAGAATATGTGCAGTTATAAAATTTAATTACCCTACAATGTGCCTATCAAAAGCCAATCAAACAATCCTTGACATACCGGGACAAGGTCCAATTCTCCCTTACCACACTGGGTCAAGGGTCACATATAAAAATCAATAAAATCACATGCCAAGTGAGCCACTGAGGTGGAAATCATGCAAACTGTAATCTGAGAAAAAACAAAACAGCAATTCCCACCCATGGAAACTTGGTCCATCCCTCATACTTGGGGATGCAGGCACCCAAGCACAAGCTAGAAACCCTGTTCTAGTAACATCCTATCTCCAGTCTACCATATCCCAAATAGTAAAACTAGCAAAAATAAAAGAGAATCCTCAATATAATTAGTATCCAGTAAAATGATGCTACTAAATCCATGTCAAGAACTCCTTTTATTCCACTTTTCAACGAACCAGACCCGAAAAACCACCCGAACAGTGCTAAACAGGTCGGGTGTTACTACCTTAGGTGCACCTCCCCGAACGCCAAAGGGTGCTGACTAGCAGAGAGGGTCTTATATGTATATTGGGGAGGCAATACCCCCTCGGAGGATAATAATAATGGTATTGATCCGAGTATAATAATAAAGATGTAGCAGAATAAACAAATCAGCAGACTCGAACCAGACCCGCAGAGCAGAAGCATATTCAATATTGATAAACAGCTGAAGAAAAAAATATAAACAACGACAGTGGAAATACACACAAAAGAATGTTGATCACTTGTAACTACTACTAAACAACAAAACATGCATCCAAAGAAGGTCATACATATCTAAATATAAAGGGTACCAATGGCTAACCAACTGTAGCTATAAACAAGCATGCTAATACAGGAAAGTACGCAAAACATAGTAAACTTCAGCTAGGAAAGAACTCAAGGTCCATACCATCTCCATGCAACAGCTAATTCAAACCCAGCTCCTTAAGCTGGCCTCTTTCTAGCACGTAAATCCATAAAGTATGCACGCGTCCCAAAGGGCCTGTGCTGGGTGTGAGACGAATCTCAGTAGGATACCACCCAACAGTGTGTACCTAATATAAGTGTTTAAGAAGGCATGCATTTATAAGGAAAGCAGTAAATAAAACAATGTACAAATAACACAAACTCCATTGGTGCTCAACAACCACCATGGAGTGTCACTTGATTTGGCCAATGCTGGAATCTCTGTCATGTAACCCGGAACCATGTGCCCCTGACACTGCGTGTCTCAAGTACCGACGTCTCGAAGGCATGCCCAAGAAATAGTAACCTGGAGGAACAATGACGCCTGTCCTCAATAAGTAACCGGAGGGACAGTGATGTCTACCCACAAAATAAGTAGGTGGAGGGACAATGATGTCTGCCCTCAAAATAAAGTATCCGGAGGGATAGCGATATCTGCCCTCAAATAATGGCGAGCCACTGCCTCCAATCCGATAGCCTCAATGCTATCCCCTGAAGGCTCCATACCTTCCACGTGGCTTCCTACGGTAAGCACCCCCAAACCAATAGTACCTAAACCAAAACTAATGGGGGACTCTACCCACATGAGTTGCCAAAACCACCTCATCACAAAGTCTCTCTGTGTGCACACTACTCAAAGTTTTTGGGTTAGTGGTAATCACCAAAATGGTACCCAAGCCACAACACCTCTAACACCTCATGTCCTTACAACCATGCCGCTCAAGTCTGATGGTCTCTCCATCTTAGTAACCCAGGCCTTGCCCAATCTAACAGTCATCCTACCTCAAACTGACGCCCATGACACCCAATCCTATGGTCAGAACCACGCAACGTAACCCGGTCCAAGCCCAAACTGTGATCAACATCACTCAACAATACCCAGGACATGCCTAGAACAACCCAAAAGTTCTAGTATATGCAATATCACACATCACATATATAATCACAATGGAAAACTTTAAATAGGAAAGACAACAAAACAGTTGAATTACACTAGCAAGGTGTTGTCCCATACTAGCACCAAGGTCTTGAGAGCCTCTAACAATTCATATCAGGCTTAATAAACTAAATTTATTAGATAAAACATCACAATTCAATCATAACCATTTTGTCTTCCCCCGACCAAAATGTCCCAATTGAGCAATGACCCCTCGCTCGACCCCGCTCAAGAAAAATAGGTAAATGGCATACCCAAATGCATCCTATGGGTCTAATGAACAATTTAGTATGCAATATTAGATAAAAATAGGTCCCACTCAAAATACCCGAAAACTGGCTGAAGGTCGCGCCACCCAAATGACCACAAAAACACAAAAAGAGGTATGCATCACCTACCTAAGACTCCTTCGATGCTACTCCTATGATAACAGCCACCAATTAGGTCCAAAAAACGGTAGATATACAAAAGAATCAAAACCACTCAAACCCCAATAACTCATTCTAGAATAGAAATCAAGAAAAACGGCTCAATAGGAATCAAGGCCTTACTGAGGGGGTTCCAATGGATCAACTGGTGTTCAAATACAACCTCGGATGAAGGGAAAAGAGGGAATTGAAGTCCTATCAGACTCTCCTTGCTCAACCCATCGAAGGTTTGAGGTTCTACCTCAATATGAGGCTACTGCCTGTTTTAGCGAAAAAAATAAAATACACGACATGTACTATAAGTACACGGCATGTATCATTTTACTGTTCATATGACGGTTGAAATTATGCTGACTTACTTTCTAGAACCTATCTACATGAGTACACAACATATACCTAGGGGTGCATGGCATGTACTTAGTTTTTCTTCTCTTCCTCACTGACTTACCCACACGCCATGTATATCCTTCATACACGGCTAGACTACACGACATGTCCAAGAAGGACATGACGTGTACTTGGTTAAATGATTCTACCCAGCCAATAGGCCTACATGCCATGTATGGCCTCCACATGGTCATGGGTACATGGTGCATTGATAACTACACGTCGTGTAGTAAGAAATTCCTACACGATCATCACACGACATGTACTCGACGACACATGACCGGTGCTCGCCCAACCCATACATGGAATGTACTCTATAATAAATGACATTTAGTCTAGAAAAATTCAAGAATATCCCAGGTTTTCTCAATTTTCTCAGGAACAAGTCAAAAATTCAAACAGGGTCGAGATTTTGATCCATTCTAAAAACTAGGGTTCTTATAAGAAGATCCTATTCAGAAGTCCCATAAACACTTCTGGGGCGTTGGTCACACCAAAAGGCATCACTAAGAACTCATAGTGGATATACCAACATCTAAAGGCTATCTTCAGTACATTCTCATCTTATACCCTGAGTTGATGATAGCCTGATCTGAGGTCTATCTTTGAAAACCATTGAGCTCCCTTCAGCTAATCGAAGAGATCATCAATCCTCGAGAGTGGATACTTGTTCTTCACAGTCACCTAGTTCAAGAAACGATAGTCCATGCAAAGCCTAAAACTATCATATGCCTTCTTGGTGAACAAAACAGGGGATGCCAATGGAGAAACACTGGGCCTTATGAACCCCTTCCCCTAAAAGTCCTCTAGTTGTACCGTCAAATAATGAATATCTACCAGATCCATCCGATATACTGGTGTAGATATCAGTGTTTTCCCGGGGTATAGGGTGATTTAGAAGTCTACCTCTCTATGAGGAGGTAGTCCCGGAATATTTTCAGGAAAGACATCAGCATACAGATCCGCCACTATAGGATAGCTCAGACTCCTCTCATCAATTGCTCTAAGGGTAAGGCTAGCCAACTGATGAGTGATTGGCTGCACCCTCCTACGATAAAGTCCATCCTAAGATGAAATGGTTCCCTTCTTGCCGGTGAAGGAAAACCTGGTCCCATCCTCGCAGACATACCATACCTTGCACCTAACACAGTCGATCTAAGCATGGTCCGTGGATAACCAGTCCATACCCAAGATAACATCGTAAGGCCTCGATGCTGCTACTAGGAGATCCCAGCCGATGCTATCACCTCCTAGAGTAAGCTCACACTTATAGAACCGGTGTGTAATCGTTGAATCCTCTCCTATAGGAGTCTCTAAACATAAGGATCGATCCAAAACCTCCATTGTAACCTCTAAGCTCCGAATGAGGGTTGTGGCAATGAAAGAGTGACTGACACCTATATCTACAAGAACTATAGATAGGATGGATTAGAAACAGATCGTACCTCATATCATATCTAGATAATCGTGATCGTAGTCCTCATCTTCCTAAAACTGAGCTCGTCTATGTCCACCTATTCCCTGAGGTCAGGGTGGAACACCCGGAGGTGGTGGCGGTAGAACCTCAAATCATCGCCCACCGCCTGCTGCATAGCCAGCAAATCTGCCACATATTCCACCTTATGAAACTCCCTACTCAAATATCTGCCTCTGCCTCACCGGTCCCTCAACCGTCTTCTAATCATCACTGTAGTGGGTTAGGAAGTCGTGATCCATGTGACTCTACCTACTGCACGAGTAGCACAGTATGATCCAATACTTACCTCCTTTGTCCCATGATCTCTTCACCTCTGACCCTACATCCTAGGGTCTTCCACCAGAAGGTCTGGACCTCTTGGGCCTCTGCATCATCCTCCTACTGCTTTCTGTAGATGACTTGGCTATGTGTCGTCCGGTGGTGGCTCTCAATGTCGATTCCTGCTCAGCTAGGAATCTATCCACCAGAAGTACTCGCTCTTGCACTCTAGCCTATATCAATATGTTGAGAAACATAATCGACACTCTAATCTCACATAAGAAACCCTGCTCAAAGGTTTGGACCCTGAAGAAAGGGTCTCGTACCATGTCGATGGAGTAGCGAGAGAGGTCATTGAATCTTGCTGAGTACTAGGCTACTATCATGCTACCCTATTGTAAGTGCATACCCTTCTGAATACGCACAGAGTGTAGTGTTTCTAGTATGAAATTTTTCCTAAAGAGTCTCTCGAAGTCCAACCAGGTGAGGGTTTCCTCATCGTAAAACTGGAGTGTCAGGATCCACCTTCTCCCTCCCATGTCCTAGAAGAGACTAGCTACTAGGATCACCATTTGGTATGCCGGTGTCCCAACTAGGCGGAAAACTCTAGCCACAACCTCCAGTGAGTCCTTAGCTATCTACGAATCCATCTCGCCTCAAAACCTTAGAGGCCTCTACGACTGGAACTTGTAAAACACACTAAGTTGGCGTGCACTATCTGCTGGAGAGGCTAGTAGAAATTGATGCCCTATAGGTAGTGGTGCTACTAGTACACCACCCAAAGGGGCTATCACTGTAAAAGGGACCTACATCGATGCCTCATCATTTTTTGGGCCATCATCATGATCCCTCACTGGAATCCTAGATGGCTATACACAGTGACATCCTATAAAGAAACAGATGTGCCACGATCAATAAGTTATACCTGGTGAGCTGACTTAAAAGAGATCAAGAGAAAAACATTTTCAAAACACAGACAATCAATATTTTTGTGTATCAAGTCAGAAATTAGAACTCAAGGTCCTGGTGTATGGATACGTCAGCCGCCACACCAACACTGGACTCCCCGAACTAAAAACCATACTCAAGAAACTTAATAATTTTTCCCCATTGAAAAGATCAGAGTCTTAGTTATTCAGTATAACTTACTCCTCTGATACCACTTTGTCACGACTCGTCCCCTGGGGCCTGTGCCGTGACTACCCCAATCCCTCCTTCCATAGGCCAAGTGTTGGAGACTAGCACCAAAAGGCAAATCCCTAAAAAATGGGAAGGCATTGCCTTTAAACATGAAAACACATAGACCATGTACACAACAAGAGAAAAACATGTAATATAACTTTTAAAAGTAAATCTGTGAACTAAATCAGAATGGGCCAGTATAAAAACACAACTAAAATAAAGTACAAAAAAAAAAGGAAAAACAACTCCTGAGGTTGTCCACCAAGGATCCTACTTGAAGGGTAGGTACATCTCGTCACTGCGGATCTCCATGTCAACTGGTCACATTTGTGCACCATCTAGTCCTGGCTCCCAAATCTTGGTCAAAGATTTCTGTCCTCTACACAAGACATATCAAGGTACGGGCGAAGCCCATGTGGGGGTGATTATAACAATACCCAGTAGGGACCTTGAGACCCCCTAAGGTCTCCTAGAATTCCACAAAGTAAAAAACCAAAAATCATGATCTCAATCATAAAGGAAAAGTAAAAGACAACTCACAAAATGTATATAAATTAAAGAACATGAATAATGATGATTAGTTGTAAATCTAAATCATCTTATTTCATTGAGAAGTTCCACTAATGAACCATGAAGAAGTCATTCTATTGCCGATCCACACAGGGTCATAAGTGACTGATCCACACAGGGTCATAAGTTGTCGATCCACACAGGGTCGTAAGTCATCGATCCATACAGGGTCATTAGTCTTCAATCCACACAGGGTCATAAGTCGCTGATGTTGATCCGCAAAGGGTCACTATTCACTTGACAGCTAGCCACAGGATTCCCACAACTGGTGCGCTTGAGTTCCTGAGAAATTGTTCCTCAAGACACTAGTCATATTTAAACTACCATGAATTCCCATGAAAATGTAACCCTAAGAACCACCATGTCATAAAGTTTCCAACGCAACAGATGGGGTGTCAACTGGAAAATCAGTCTGTAAGTTATAGGAATTTTAGTATCGAGGGCCCGATTGGATTCGGGTTTGATCCAACCCAACAATACTCCAACTTTTTCTAAAACCCATGTAGAGTAACTCAAAATGACTGCCTCTTCCTAAGGGTTTCATAACCATAGACGGTTCTTCAAATGGAAATCTGGTTTAGAAGTTATGGCCCTTTAAGCAAAACTAGGTCAAATTGGGTTCGGGTCTGATCCGACCTGGTCAGACTAACCCGGGCCGAACCGAACCACTAGGCCCATCCCAAACCGGCTAGACTGTGAGATTGACTCACTGGTCCGTAGGACCATCCCGACCCACTGTCTGGGCATGGCCCGCCAGCTGGTGTGGGGTATGGTCCCCCCGAATGGACTCAGTCCATTCGGGTCTTCAAATGGCGGCGCCAGGCTGGCGTCGCCCCTCCAACTGACCGGTGTAGTGGGCCAATCTAATGTGGGACCCGTGGACACAGGTCCACTACTACCATGACCGAAGCCGTGACATGACGCCATACTTTAGTGCAGATGACGATGGCCAGCCACCCCCTATCCTCTATGACACCTACAGACTCCGCCACCCTCTCACGGAAAGTGAGAGCCAACCGCCGCCACCGGTCATTGGCACCGCCATGCCGGTGGTGCCGCACCGACGGTGCTTCCGTGGGACACTAGTTAAGCTCTAGTGGTGTATTTTTTTCTTGTCTGTTTCTACGGTCCTCCCAGGATTCCACCTTTACTGCGTGTCTCTCAGTTTCATCTTGCCGCCATATTGCTCGGTCATCCATGAAGAATGCACCAAAACTGAGATCGGTAGAGGGTCTGGGCCTTGTATGGATCATCCCACGCCCTCCGTGTAAGCATTATATCATGGAAAGAAAATCAAACAAAACTAAGATAAAGCTTTAACCCAAATCAAACCCCCACAAGAACCTCCCACAGATTTAAGAGAATCGCAGATCAACCCGTTAGTCGGTTGATCCGCATTCGTTATATTATTCAAGAACAAAGTATGATGAATATTTAAACACTTAGAAAGATTAATTCCCCTACCTTGAACATGTTGGATTCACTGATGATGAAGGAGGATAATACTTTGTTTGAAGATGTTCGTGGGCGTTCGTCGATCTCCGGATCGAATCCTCAACGGCGTCATCGAATCTCCATTCTTCATTGGAGGAAGACGTCGTCGAAGGTATGTTGAATTTTTATCCCACATTCCTCAAATCTGTCCCAATAGATTGATTAACTCATACAGTTAAAGGGTTTAACTTTTGGTTCATTAATGTGGTTCATAAATGAACCACAATTAATGAACCGATTAATTACCCGAGCATAGCGGTTAGTCAACCAAGTGTAACAGGTCACTTAATTACCTACATTAAAAGTCCGACCAACTCTGTGGTCCCTCCACCATCACTCAATGGTTGAAAAAAGAGTAATATAACTTCTTTAGTTATTTTATTATTATTTTTAAGTCCGAAAAATAACTTTTCCGTCCGACTTTTGCTGAACAATGTTAAGCTTCACCTAAGCGAATCCCAACACTTCAAGTTCAACGGTGCCCTTGGATTTCAATTATGAGAACCGGTTAAAAATATAGAAAATATTATCCACACGTTTATTGAACATAAATTAAATAAAGTTCAAAAATCTATTTTGGGTTCTCTAGGACTTGGAATTACATGCCGTTAAGTTTTAGAGTCTTGTAATAATTCCATTTAAATAAAAAAATTATATGGAATTTCTGGGTATTTACACTTGGTGATTGGAATTGCATTGCTGAATAATTTACCTAATTATAATAATAGGATTATGTGGGAGGGTTTGTTTATATCAAGGGTTTTTTAATGTGTGGGAGGAGTGGTTTCCCATGGGAAGAGAGAGGGGTTATTTATACTTGATGAGAGGGGGTATTTTTTGAATTAAATAATGAATACATTAATATTTAAATCTTAAAAAATTTAATAGTTAATTTTCTAAAATAAAAATTACATATAAATATAATATAATATAGTTAAGACTTTAAATCACCTTTTAATTCTAAATCATTAATTTATTAAAAATTAAAGTCGAAAAAAGATAAATTTTTATTTTAAGGAATTACTTTTGAGATTAGGTTTTGGAAATTTCTTTTTAGGTTTTAAAGTTAAGCATACTATATTTTAATGACTCATTTATGATATAAAATATTTCAATTAAAAACCTAATTTTATAGAATGTATAATGTAATTATTGAATTATGAGTGACTTAATTTAAGATCCACTAGCTATGTGAGAAACTATATTTTTTCTATTCATGAGAAAATTGAATTATTTTATAAAACAACCAATAAATCACCATTTAAAAATTTTTATGGGATGATTTCAAAAATCATATTCATTTTATCAAAATAATTAAAAAAATATGTAATTTTTGTGTTGAATATAAAAATTATGACTTTTACGAAATAATTTTGAATACAGTTTATTAAAGATGTGATTATATTTTCTTTTAGTTTTTTATCATGAAATCTATCTAATTGAATAATAATATTCATATTTACTTAGGGTAATCATGATAAATATTATTTTTATGATTTTTTTTATTTTTATGTAAAATTACTATTCCAACTGTCTGGTTACTATTCCCAATGATCATGTTATTATACCCAATAGTTAGGTTACTATTCAAATAGTTACTTTACTCATTCAAAAGTCACATTACTACATCTAAATTCTACTCAATTTCTCCCAAGGTTTAGTAGTTCCATTTTTTAATATTTTTATTTGTTTAAAATTTTATTTTTTATTTTCTCTAGTGTTTGTATTTGGGGTGATGATTCTAGTATATTTTAATGATCCATATCATAGAATTTTAGCTATTCTATTATATATTTTTCTTTTAGTTTGTAATGATTTTAATTTTAATTAGTTTCATTAATAATTAATATAATAGTATTTAGTAATGAAATAAGATCCTTACTGATTTCTCTATATTTTGTATCTACATAATATAATATAACATAACACAACAAAAATTTATTCATGGAAAAAATATTAATAAAAAACACTTGGTCAATACATAATTCCCCCTTTAAATATTTATCTCTATAATTTCAACTCATATTGTAGGTTTATAATAGATTAGGGTAACTTGGTTTCATTATTTCCTCTCATTCCCAAGTCAATTTGTTATACATATGGTTCCTCTAAAACACTTTCGTAAGGTGAGTTGTATTATTTCATAAAACTTTTCCTCTACAATCCAATATTTTCATCGGTTTCTCTTTATATGAGAGGTCATTATCTAGTTTTACCACATTTGGATTCAGTACATGTGAGGTATCAGGTATGTACATCCACAGAAGTGATATGTGGAACATTTTGTGAACATGATCCATACATGGTGGAAGTTCAAGCCAATAGGACACTGCTCCCATGTGATCATGGATCTCAAAGGGTCCAATGTACCTTGTTCTAAGATTTCCTTTCTTGTCAACCCATATTAAAATCTTCCTGGGTGATATTCAATGGAAAAATTTATCTCCAACATAAATCTCCATATCCCATTGATGGTTGTCAGTAATGCTCTTTTTCTAACTCTGTGCAGGTTATATATTCTATTGGATGGCTTGAACATTCTACGTCATCACTTGCACAAGATCAGGTCTATGTAGATTTTATTATCAAAATTAATCAAAACATGTTAGAGTTTTACATTTCATTATATATAGAGTTTAATATGGATCCCTCTGAATACTTGAATGGAAGCTGTTATTGTATGATAACTCAACTAAAGGGATTTTTTGACCCACCCACATTTCAATTCCATTAAGAAGGATCTAAGAATGTCCCTGAGAGTCTAAATTGTCATATAATAATGGAAATTAGTTTGGGGGTGATAGGATGTTCTGAAATTAAATTCTGTACTAAAATAAAGTTGAATAAATCTCTAAGATTAAGATGTAAACCTTGGATCACCGTCAAATATAATTGATTGTGGAACCCCATGAATCATGAAAAATTCCTTTATATATATCATGGAAATATTTTCAAGTAATAAATATTACATAATGGAGATAAAGTGGGGAGTCCATGTGGGTTGATCCACCATAACCCATATCACATTATTTCATTTGGATGTCTTTAGAAGACAAGTGGACATATACCTAGTGACATTATCCTATTTCCACATGTGTATAGGAATGGTTTCATAATCATTTGGGACTTATGGAACTCTAATTTAATATGCTGACATGCTAGACACCTTGAGATATACAATATAATCTAGTTGTTCATGTTGTCCCTCCAGATGTCCCCTCAAAGATCATGGTACATCTTGGTACTTCCATGATGGATAAAAAAGATGAGATATGGGAATGATCGAATAGATCCTTATTTATCTCAGGGGATGAGAGAACATAATATCTAGTTTGAAATAAAATGATACTATCATCATCAATGTGGCTTTCATGTATCTTCCATTCCTTTATTTCTTTCACCATTTTTTTAACCTCAAATCATCCCATTATGCATTATTGTTCTTCTCATGGATAGATAGTTTTCAATCATTTGGTAATGGTAGTATTTATTCAATACCATTGTAATTTAAATATCCATTCATTACATATCCATGAAGATAGGGTCATTCCCAATCAATATCATGTATTGAGTAGAATGATCTTTTCTAATAAGGGCATCTGCTACATTTTTTTCCTTACCTAGAGGGTAGTGAATAGAGAAATAATAGTCCATGAATATCTCTAACCATATTCATTAAAAAATATTGAGCTCTTTATTTGTTAATATAATCTTTATAATATTATGATTAGTATATATGTCACACCTCCCACCATAGATATGTGTAGCTAGATTTTCAAAGAAAATATTATAGCTGTTTACTTCAGACCATGTTTTGGGTAGTTCTTATCATGGATCATCAACTTTAGTTAGGTATAGGCTATCACTTTACTATTTTTCATGAGTAAACAACCCAATACATTCATTGAAGCATCACTTTATATCACAAAACCATCTAAAATTATTGGTAGTTTGATTATAGGTGTAGTTATTAGCCAATTATTAAGATCCTTAATTCATTTTTCACATTCTTTCATCTAGACATACTTTACACCATTCCACGTTAACTTGGTTATAAGGGTATAAAATCATGATAAATATCTCAGAAAACATCAACAGTACCCAAATAATCCAAATAAACTAAGGATATCCATGTTATATTTATGTTTGTTCCATTCTTCAATTTCTTTAGTCTTTGATGTTTCCATAGAAATTCCATCATTTGTGATCATGTGCCCCAAGAATGTGACATTATATATCCAAACAGAACACTTACTGAACATATAATACATTTTATCCTTTTTAAATGATTCCAACAAAATCCTTAGATTCTATTAATGTTCCACACCACTCTTAGAGTATATGAGAATATTATTGATAAACACTACCAATAATTTGGTGAGGTAGTCTCTAAGGAAAATATTTATGAAATCCATGACTATTAAAGGGTAATTAGTTAGTCTAAAGGTAATCATAATGAAATAATAGTTTCTATACCATGTGTGGATATAGGTCTTCTGAATATAATCCTTAATATCCTTTAGTTGATGATATAAAAAATGATGATCCACCTTTAAGAAGTATTAATCTCATCCTAGTTAATTGAACAAGTCCTAAATCCTTGGTAGAGGATACTTTTTCTTTATGGTGATCTTATAGAGCTCTAAATAATCGATATACATCTTCATTTCTCCATAAATATTCTTGATAATGATAATTGACATACCCAAAGGTGATGCACTATGGAATATGAATCATTTTTCCAAATTCTCTTAAAACTTCTTCTTTAATTCCTCAAGTTAAATTGAGTCCATCCTCGCAGGGAATTTTGAGATTGGAGTGGCTTAGAGTAGGAGATCTATTGAGAACTCTACGTCATGATCTGGGGGAAATCCATGAATCTCATTAGTAAATACATAATTTTATTCCATAATAATGTTAATTTCACCCAGGTTGATACCTTCCTTTTATTCAACCATTTGGGCATGGTATACTTCTCCACATTGTATCAATACTCACAACATTGATAGATTTTACATTAAAGATTCATTATATTCCTTGAATTTTTAATGAATCCCAGGGTGGTTCAGAATATGAATATAGTTTTCATTTTCAAAATAGTTTATGTGTTCTCTATATAATGAGATACAACCATTTACATTATAACATTGAATTCCGCCATGAGAAGTATTACCAGATCTTCTAGAAGAATATTCCCACAGAATCTTACATGATAAGAGTCCAACATATATTTTTCAATGAATTAACCACTCTGAATTCTTCTAGATATATATAATTCAAGGATATAGGGATTTTGTTCAATAGTTCTAGAAAACAAGAAGGATAAAAAAGAATTCATGGAATCAAAATCAAATAATACTTTTTCTATTCTTGAGTGAAGAGGAAGTGTACATTGTCTAAAATCATTTTAATTATCCATTTAAATAGCAATGATGGTATAATATTTCTCTTTATCCTTTGGATTTGGTGGTTTCTAACAAAGATTACCCTCAAAGACTCGTGGTTTAGTGCATTGGTTTACATAGTTCCCTTTCTTTATACTGTTGAAGCGTTGAACCATTTTTGGTGTATTAGGAGATGCCTTCCTTTCCTCCATCATGTTGGATGGAATATTCATGTCTCTTAGAAATTCATGAGCTTGGTGGTCTTCTCTCCCACACTTGAATTATTTCCACATTCCGTTGAGACAATTTCCATGATGCTCCTTCCCACATTTTTTACATGGGGGAGTTGGATACATTTTCCTCTTTTTTCATTTTATCCACTATCTTAAAAATATATTTTTCCCTTTTTATCTGCAAAACCGTGGAACCATTATTCAAAATCCATCTCTACATTAAGATAACATGAAACTACTTCTTTATAACTCTGAAATTCTTTGACTTATAGAGCCATTATAATGTGTGGTTTTAAACCACTAAATATTTTATCTATTTTTCTATCACTCATGATAACAAATACAAAGGGATATAATTTTTTTTGTGAATTAGAATTCATATGTCTTGATAGATTATCCTTCCTTTTTTTATCTTTATGAATTATCTCTCCAAATTTGTTCAAAGAGTTTGAGGGAAATACATGGTTGGAAATATTTTCTTAATATTCAACCTCCATCGCTTCCATTTCATCCTTTGGATTGGTATTTTTTTATCAACACCCACCATTGAACATCATATACACCTAAATAATAAATCTCCACATTCACCTTATCCTTCTCAAAACAATGGAGCATAGAAAATATCTTCTCCATTATGTTAAACAACTATTATACAACATCTGGATCAGAAGTTCCACTAAATGTTGTTGGTCATTACCAAATAAAGGACTCAATTTCTAGTTGAACCTTCTTATGTGATGGAATACATTCCACATGGTTCAAGTTATTATTCATAGAATGATACCACTAGGTAAGAATTTCCATGATGTTTTGAACATAGTCTCCCAAGGCAATGGGGATGCATTTCAAGCAATCATTTCATCATCCCTCACATGGGTGGTTTTCCTATATTATCATAGTTCTTTCAATTTTATAAAATAAAAAATATATGAATAAAAAGTATGTCAAAAAAGTAAATAATTTATTATTTTATACAATTAACATAAAAAACATATATAATGGGATACCTATATTTATCATTTTTTAAAAAGGATTCTTCCAAGATGTTTTACCTAAAAATAGACTTATACTTATGGTTTTTAAACTTTTTTTTCTAATATTGATTCCTAAATTAAATAAACCACTATATAATAAAAACTATAATGAACCTACTTTTTCATACATAACTGTTACATCATTTTTAAGATAAAAAACATAATAACATTACAAATCAAGGATACAAAAGGTTTAGTATCTTAGGAAAATTAAGAAAAACATTGAAATTTAAATAATATAACATAAAAATTTATTTAAAAAATTATTATTTATCCCTATAAATCTCATATTCTCCTTAGTACATGTAGTCACCTGAGGATAAAAATAAACCAAAGGGTTGAGTCAAAATATTAGTAAGAGGATTAATAATATACATGAATCAATATAACATTGGAGTAAAAAATCATAATCATATTAAAATAAGAAAAAGATAAACAAAAATATAATAAATGAAATATTTGATAAAGTAATGGAATGTGGAAATGCATAAAAATGAATCATCATTTTATAGTGGTCAAAAAACACACCTAGTTGTGGAAAATCCCAGCATCATGTTCACTCATAACATATGTCTATAATCATAACATCATCATTGTGAAATAATATAGAATAAATTTAATGAATAATATGAATTATATCTTGATGTAAATCACATTAACCAATTCATATTATGTCTACATAATTCTAGGCCCACATGTCACATAATTATATTTACATAAACATGCATGCCACGTAGAACATATTACAATCATAGTCATTAATTAACCCATGGAATGAAATGATTTTTATAAGGATTTCATAAAACATGATTTCATTAATTAACATGGGGTTCCAAATGAAAAAATTTAAAACATATTTGTTATAAGAATCATAATTCTTGAGCGTATATTAAACAACTCAAGTAGAGTCAAAGATGTGTTTTGCAAAAAATTATTCTTTTGGAAAATAATTGATTTTTTCATAAAATCAATTAGAAAAAATATATAACCATAAAGAGAAAATGAAATATTAATGAAATTATATTTATGTAACATTATATTATTATTCATACCAAATATTTATTGAATGATAGATAACTTGAGAAAAATAATTTGGGTTTAAGAATCACCTTACCTTAATTCCATCATTATTACATCGTTTTTGTGCCTCCTGAATAATGAAAATATATTTATTAAAACATTTATATGGAAGTGAATTAAATTAATTTATATAAATATCTACCAAATATATTCATTGTATTAAATTTATGAATTTCTTTTGATGAATTTGAAGCATTTTTAAATAATATTCTTTCTCAAAAATTACCCATTTCTATTTGATTTCACTATTTTCATTCAAAGTTAATTTTAAATTGGCATAATTAATCCCAAAATATTATAATACATATAATTTTTTTTATACTATACATAGTTTATAATACCTATAATTGATGATGGCACTATGTGTCGATATCGAAATGTCTCCATAGGTGGTTAACTATCCTTTAATGACATGTTGTCGAAAGAGCAGGAAAGGGGAGTATGAACATTATATTTGTCATAAATATGATAATTACATTAGTATAACATCATTAATAAAATTATAAATTACATAATAATTAATTTTATACTATAATTTCTTGAATGGAATTGGAAAAAATAATAACGAGATGAAGAAAAGAGGGAAGAACTAATAGGGACTCACTCTCCCCTTAGTGTATCTTCTCTTGTATGACACTATAAATCCATTGATGATTGGAGTTGGATTGAACCATAATGTCCCCAATTATTATGAGGGGATTTAGAGGGTGGAAAATTATAGATATTGGGTTTTTTAATGGGTGGGATTAGTTGTTTCCTAAGGGATCTAGGATGTGTTATTTATACTTGAGTAGAGTGGTATTTTTAGAATAAAATATTGAATAAAATATTTTTTAAAATGTAAAACATGTAATATTTAATTTTTTTACAATAAAAAACATATATTAATATTATATAATGGTTTTTATTATTTAAATACCATTTATAATACTAATTTATTAGATAAATAAAAACTAATGTGAAAAAAAGAGAATTGTTATTTTAAGGAATCAATATTGACTTTAGGTTTCAAAATGATCTTTTTAGCTTTTGAGATTTTGTTTATTGTATTTTAATAACTCATTTATGATATAAAATATGTCATGTTTGAATATCATGTTTGATAAATGATTATTTCATTACTACACCACGAAGGATTTAATTTAAGATACACTGGTTATGTGATATATTTCATACTGTTCACCGAATAATTGATGAATTTTTAAAAATTACCAAAAAATAACCCATGTATAATTTAAAATTGATGATTTTAAAATATATATTAATTTTGAAAAAAAATAAAATAGTTATTTTTAAATTTTAATATAAAAATAACGACTTTTATGAAATATTTCAAAATATAGTTTATTAACAATGTGACATTATTTTGTATCATTTTTATAATCATGATATATTTTTTTGTTTTATATGATATATATTAACATAATGTAATATTGATAAATATTTTTAGAACATAATTTATTATTTTGATGTCAAATTACTATTCCAATGTTCTAGATACAATTCTCAAATGTCATGTTTCTATTCCCAACAGTTAGGTTACTATTCTAACAGTCACATTACAGTTAAAGTTGTCACATTACCTTCTATAAATTCAAATAAATTATACTCAAGGTTCATTATATCAATTTTATAATATTATTATTGGTTTAATAATAATTTTTTTTTATTTTTTATAGTGTTTTCAATGGGGGTGATGATTATAGTAGATTTGGGTGATCCATATTTTACCATTTTATCTCTTTTGTTTTATTTTTTTGTCCATTTTTAATGATTGGAATATTAATTGGTTTCAATTGCGACTAATGTAATAGTATTTAGTAATGAAATAATGTTTTTTTGGTTTCTATATATTTTTCATGTGTATAAAATTATATAATATAATACAAGAAACATTAATTAAAGAAAAAAATATTACTAATAAACACTAGGATGTTGTGGGTTGATTGTAAATTATAAGTATAAGTGTAGTTTAATGTGGGTTTATGTGATCTCTTTTTATAGGTGAAATGTGGGAGATTTAATTTGAATGTAATTTTAGTTTGAGTGTAAAGATGAGATCACATGGTTTCTAGGTGAATTAGCTAAATAAAATTTCTTGAGTCATGTTTGATGAAATTTACTACATAATAAAGGACTTATAAATGTTATATGTGAATAATAATTTTTTTAAATTTGAGCCTTGAAGGATTACTTATTTTTCCCTCTATACCTTGTTTAATTATTTACTATGGTAATTTATTTTTTCTGAAAATATACAATGACCCTTATTAAAGAAAATCAATATATTTCTTCCAAATAAAGATACCATTTAATATAATTAAACATATAAATATTATAAAATTGACATTTTAATTAAATATATATATACTAGAAATAAGTATTATTTTTTTAAAAATAATAACTATTATCTATTTAAAATAAATTAATAATAAATTATTTTTAATATATTAATCAGATAAAAAATATATTCTATTAAAATCATCATTTAATAATAAAATATTTTGCTTCCTAAAATTAATAATTTATATCACATTAGAAAATATTTATTTGTAAAATATTATTTTACACCCAGAATGATCTTATAAGTTATTTATCCACATTAATTGAATATTATTATTTTAAAAATACCTTTAATTTCTGTAAAATTTATAAATGATAACCTTATAAAAATAAACATTATATTAATTTTTTTACATTGATAATTATATATTTAATGGATCCTAACAAATACTTACAATAACCCTCAAGATATCTATAAAAGGTGTATCGATAAGATAAGAATATATTGTAGTCGATGGTTGTGATTCAGATACTATGAATGCATTAGTGATTTACACATGCATGAATTTCTACAACAAATGGTTCCTCTTTATAAAAATATGCTAAAGATTGGATTAGAATTGTTCTAGGAAGAAAACTAATGAAGTTATATCCTATCAATTCCCCACTAAATGAGGATCTTAGGGAATATATTTGTGAAATGATATTGTTTATTATTATTTCTTTGTTGATTTTATAATTTGGTTACATTTATTTATACTTTTTTTACTAGTAATGTTAAAATAGTCATATTTTATTTATTACATAGTTTATTTTCATTTAGTTTTGTATGTATAAAAGTATATCATAACATTAAAGAATTATTATTTCTGGGTTGTTACAACATATACATAGATTTGGTATATTTAAGGATCATTTCTATATCATATTTTATTTCAACTTTCTCACAGTGATTGAATCGAGATATAAACTATGAAGGGAGAATAAAGGATATAAGATGAATGTTTTGGAATACAGGGAAGAAAGTTTGAAGTGAAGAGTATTTTACCCTAAATTATAATCATTTCATTTATTATCAATAATGGGGAGAGAGAAAGAGCCGATGCATATGTATTTACATAGTGGTATTTATTTTTATTAACAACAACTCCAAAGAACGATATTAAACATACCCATGTAGTTAGGTTAATGTATTTTTTTCAATATGTATGGATTTCATTATGAACTAATGATGTTAATATATATTTGGGAATAAAGGAAGAAACCACATAATAATGTCAAATGTAGATATATTTCCTATGAATAAATTTGAAAAGGAAATTGGTCTACTCCTTAAATAACCAGGATATTCACATTCAAGGATAAATAATATATTATGTTGATTGGAAATATGATACAAATTTCCTTGATATATGTTTTTTCTATTGATAATTACTATATAAAATAGTTTTAATGGAGTTGAATGTTCTATTTATTTGTTGTTAAATTTTTTGAATAGCTTCTAGAGCCATGAAAAATATATTAATTTATGATAGTTCATGGTATTGAGAAAATACTTGGAAGTGTAGAAAGCATCAAAAGAGTAATTAAAATGTTATATCATGTAACATGGTATGAATTAATTATAATTAAATGTTTTATTATGTTTATTTATTATATTAAATAAATTGTTAGTAATGATTATTGTAATTTTATAAATTAAGTAATTAAATTATTTAAAAGATGCTGTTGTTTTTTAAGAGATTTATAATTTTTTTTATAGTTTATAAAGTTATTTAAAGTCATTTAATATTCCTTGATGTGAATGGAAGATCCCTAATATTAATGACAATAATTATATACTGATTTAAAGTGATTTTATAATTTTTTTATTGGAATTGAAAAATGGATAATTCTTAATGTTCATTAAATTTGTAATGGTCTTCATAAAATTTCATAAGTGTCATTCAAAAATTCATAATTTTTTCTATAATATCACACAATGTTCAAGTTGTGATGAGTATATCATTGTATTATGGGACATGGAATCATGGGTGTGGCCTCACAATTAGTGTTGAGAGTGTTGGAAATCCCATATAGTGCAACAAAATAAGAAGAAAGGAACACAATATAAAAGGTGGTGGTTATGAAAATTTAATTTCTATTTCCCTTGATACTTCATGTCTATTTTTATAAGCCTTAGGTCCATGAAATTTATCACTATAAACCTATATCATCATTACATTTTATTTTATGTATATTCATTAGTTGGTTATTATTTCCCTTCTTATCTTAATTTTTTTTATATTATACATGATACTGTAAAAGATATGGGCCTAGAAAAATATTATGGTATGTTAAATATTTTTTTTGAATATTTCTACCAAAACATGTTTCACCATTCTAAAACACTCATTAACACACTACAATGGAGTTATATACACCATGTAATTAGTTTAAATTCATTAGTGGTGTTGTAGGGGGTGAGGCCACATCGTGGTTGGATACACCATAGAAAACCCAAAAAATATTTTAAACTATATCCTTTACTATGGGAGGCCATATAAGAAGTGTTTCCCCATTTTTTCTTAGACCATTCCACGAAGTCATATTCTGCGTCACATTCATACAGTTTTATCCATTTGGTCTTTGGCGGTTCTTCCATTCATTAGGATGTTATAATTTTGATTTGGGGACCTCTATTTAGGTTTTTGATTGGGATTTATTTCTTATTTTACAATGTTCATCAAAACACTATTTATAACCATTCTACCTCTTTACTCGGGGATTGTATCTTAGTTATAAAGGACTACTGCAATGTTAATCACATGTCATAGTGCTCATGCTATGCCAAAACATTTTGGGTTCTAGTGTACTTCAACACTACAATCCATCAATTTTCACCACATGGTTCATGTTCTAGTGAATCCCATGTTGTATTACCATATATTATACCATGTTTACCTCTTCTAGTACACAACCATGTTGTGGTGTTCCACTTAATGTTGTGATGACTGATTTTTTTCCACAACTCCTTGGTTGTGAAATGAAGCCTCCCATATTTCCTGAATCATTTCATGTTCCTCCTATTGAATCCCTTTTCAGGTTATTATGATATTATTATCAAGTTACATGGTTTTTAATTTAATTCCTATTACATTAAACATTTTATTCATATATCATTTAAATTTATTTATAAATCAATTTCTAAATCTTGAGTTGGGTTTTAATTTATAAATTTTGATCTGGCATGGATAATGATGAAAATTTCTTAATACTAATCGATTATAAATTTGCCAAAAAAATCCTGGATTTCAAGTATGCCTTTTTGTAGGTTTTTGATAAATGTAAAAGGAATGGTATATTTTATGATTTGAAATATGATAATTTTATTGATTTTGAAAAAAAAAACATTTCATATTGTTTTTTAAAAGGAATAAGTTTTGATATAAACCATATGATGTTTAAATTTGAAACAGTGACATGATTTTATGATAAAAAATCATTTAGGGTTGTTTTTAAAATGGGGAACATGATTTGAAATAGTAATTTTGGGCCGATTGAAGTGATGATTGAAATTATTTTTAAACAGATGATATATCCTTGTAATTTTTTTGATTTACCATAAAGAACATGTGATACTAGGTAGTTGAGTGGGAGGAACACATGATAGGAATTTATTAGCTCTACCCAGTATTATATTAATGATGAAAACAAAAATTAACTAATTCTGGGTTGAAACATTAGTCCTTATGGATCTTTTACTTTTTATCTATAGGGGTGTTCCTTATTCACTATTGGAAGTCATACATCACCCAAATGTGTGAAAATACTTAATTATCCCACCCCCATGTCTCTTGAATCATGTTTCTATGATTTTAAATTACTCTTTTTGACTTATGATATAAATGCTCTACTCATGTCCATTTTTATGGAAATTATTATTCATCCTCTCCTTTCATAATGCTTTATTCATGCATATTTCAAAAAGATACATTATTAATACTACTTGGATGGAAAAGATGTTATACCTATTTTCTAATTGGAAATTTATCATCATGTATTTTTTATAAGAACTATAAAAATGATTCCATGCCATGTTTTGTTACCTTATGAATAATTTTTTAACTAATCTAGAATTCTTAGGAAATGATTGCTGAAATATTATACAGATTTACATCACACCCTACCTTTCATTTTATAAGTATTTATATATACTTATTCTAGGTACCAATAACTATAAGTCTACACATGCAAAAAAGGATGTAACTATCATGTGGTACTATTAGAAGTTAGTGACACTTATTGAAATTCATGATCCATCAGTTATAAATGGTTTTCATTCCATTTTTGAGACATGTATTAGGGTGTTGTGGGAAATTTTTCTCCTATGGAGTGTTTTTCATACTGATTGTTTTTTTATCTATTTAATAATTTTCATTAACTTTTATCTCTTGTTTTTCATTAATTCCTTATTTATATGTGTCATTTCCATGGTGATTTTAATTTACTCATGGGAATTAGGAGCACACTTATATTCTTTCCAGAATTTTCTTAGGTACAATTTAAGAATATTATGTGGGTTAATTTATGAAAAATCATTATCAAAGGTCATTGAGCTTCCTCTTTGATGTAATTATGTAGTTTGGGATTTGTTTTTTGGGTATTAAGTGGTATTTTATGAGAGATTGTGTGGAAAAATCTAACCATAACAATCCATAAGATACTATGGGTTGTCAAAGAAGTTTCATTAAGGAAATTAATATTTTTGATTTTATAATTTTCCGATAATTAATTTTTTTATAATTCCTTTGATTCATTCTTCATAGAGTTGATGATCTCGGGTCCTCTGACAGATATCTTCCTTAATGATGTGTAGTTCCATAACCCCAAGAATATGTTTTAGTAGTCCTTGGGATTTCACTACTAAAGAACCCCTGAAAGAAAAGACTATAGTTGATTATAAAATTATAGATGATATTTTTTGTGTGGTATATTTTATGTATCATATGCAGTTGCATTTTTGACTAGAAAGTAGTGGTTTTACCCTAGAGGAATGATATTAGATTTTATTCCCAAGAGTTTCTTATTCCCAAACCACCATCATTCCATGGAACCAATGATCACATGGAGGTGGAGGATTTATTGAAGAATGTTTAGATTCACTTTGAGTTCTTTGGTAAATCTATATCAATTATGGTGAAATCTGATTCTTTTAATATCGATTCTCATAGAAGAAGGAGGTAAGAATCAATAGTAAAGATAGGGAAGAATGTGGTATTAGAGGGGAATGATTTTTGGGATTTCTTTATGGAATGGTTCTATATAGTACCAATGGTGTTGGATTATTCAGTGATGATTCTTAAAATTGACCAATTTTATCATACCATGAACCAGTAAGTCAATAGTTTTGTCAATATTTTTAACTTCCCACTAAAGGTGGTATCAAATGAGGAGCTAAAAGATCAAATATTTATAATGGATCTTTAACCATACATTCGATCTCAAGTATTTCTACTAAAACTCACCAAATGTGGTGATGTTATGGATAGACCATTGATGGAGGAAATTGACATGGATGGTACGACATGGATGAAGAGAGGTTATGTTAACCGTATTGGTAGTTTCAGTGGTCCCTATAAAGGGAAGAGGAATAAGGATTGTTGTCATCAATGTATCCACAATAGTGGATCTTTATATCACACATCCAATAAATCATCTGGAATATCTATTAATGGTCATCTTATTATTTTTAAATTTGTTAATTTTAGGATCACAAAGTATAATTTCTAAGATTAACCATATAATTGCATCTATTGTGGATGTTGAGGAAATTTATAGCGGGGTTTTCAATTTTTTATTGCCCTGAATTATGGTAGTATCTCACTAGAACTGATATGATCAGTGTCACAGTAATATTATTCAATAAAAAATGGATCTAGTAATAGTCATCATAAAGAATGCTTCTTCACATAGTGGATTGGTCTCTAGTGGAAAATGATGTGGGTCATGTGATATTGAGAGGTACAATTATCATTGCCTCATTTCTAGTGAAATTTTTATTTTATACTAGTTCTTTTAATTCCTTTATATCTATAGATATGTTGGAATTTTTAAATTATTATATGGAATATAGGTTTTATGTTATTGAGATTGTAGAACTTCCCAGGATTTAGGAGTAGGGTCTTAGCTTCCATTATTATGATTTTAAATTTATTATAATCCTAGCTATCTTTGTGGTTTCTGGTCATGTATATGAATCCTATAGATTTCATTATAAGGATGGATTTTTTAATCCACCATAAGGATTTAAATTAATGTTATCACCAATAGGTTTTCTTTACTAACATAAATGGAGCGATTCATTTCATTCAGAGTAAATGGGACCTAAGATCGAGTTGATATGAAACTACTATACTAGATTTGGGTAAGATGTATTATGTTCTTACCTTTGAAAAATAATAGAAAACTTTTTATGGTGAAATTAATTATTCATTATTTCTTTCTACCAACATTTACTAATACTATATTTCAAGTTTTCCACCAGTGATAGAGGTAAAATTTCTATTTAATGGTAACAATTACCCAACATATCACCATTCCCTCTTATTGTATGAAACCAACAGAGATGGTGGAGTTGAAAACCCAATTGGATGATATATTTTCTAAAGACTTTATCCAAAAAATTTATTCTCCTTTTAAATAATACATAATATTTTCTATGAACTTTGATGGGACACTTCACCTTCATGTTAACCATCAAAATATCAATCTAATCACAGAAAAAATAAGTATCTATTTCTTTGAATTGAAGACTTGTGTGATAAAATGAAAGTGGTTTAGTTTTTCTAAAATAATTATCTTTAATATTTTCATCACTAGTTTATGATTAAGGAGAATGAAATATGCATGACTACATTCAGAAGAAGGTTGGTTCATTATGAGTATGTCGTTATTCCTTTTATTCTAAACAATGATCTTCTCATGTTCCTATAATTAATGTAAAATATTTTCCCTGAGTAATGTCATTCATTAATAATATTTTTGGTTGAAGAAATATTAGTTTACTATAATAATTATTTGGATCACGTAATTCTTTTGATTTATATACTATAAATCATGAGGAACCGCAAACTTCATGTAAATCATTATAAACGAATCCTCTTAATTGAGAATCTAAAATTATTGGGACAAGTTTTTTCCAAACATAGTGTTTTACTTGATCTGAAGAAGGTGAAAAAATATAAGATTGTAGGAACCACATAATTTCATTTTTATTTATAGATTCATGAACATAGAGGGATATTATTAATTTTTTTAAAGGATTTCCCAATGTTGGTTTATTCGAAGATAAATCTTAATCCTAAGGGAGTAAATATCATTTTAGATTTTTAATATTAGTATTTATTTTCTGATTTTAAGTTCTAATTGAATCAATATCCCATTTTTAATCTTCTAGAATTCGGTCAAGGTTATGTGGTCTTATGTGATGCATTGGGTTTGGGTTTTAACTGAATTCTTATGTTAGGTAATCATGTTGTAGAATATTTTTCACAATAATCTTTTCCCTTTAAAATAACTATCCCACACATTATATTGTACTATTAGATATAATTCATTCTGTGAAGATTTGGATAAATTACATTATATATAAATGATTTCAAAATTTTAATGTCTTGGAATTTTCATATTTCTTTTAATTATATGGAATTATTTCGAGACTGTGAAATTTTACGGCATGTGATTCTGAGGCTTGGAGTGTTTGGAATGATCCGTCAAAAAATGTTAGGCGTTAAATAGTGCACATGAGTAGTTTTCCTGAAAAAGTGGAATAAATCTTAAATGGTTTGCCAGATAAAAAATCTGAGGGCACCATTGCATTAAAGATGGCGTGTTTACCCTAGGTGTGACTTAAGTTTAGTCGGCACATACCTATAGTGAGAAAACCCAAAAATGGCATAACCGTAAGTAGAATAATTAAATAAAATTATTTTATTCTTCAAATGATTATAACTCATGAATGGTGACTCAGATTAAAAATCAGATACCACTGCTGATCTTGTGAGAGTATTATTTCCTTAGGTAGATCCTAACATTGGTCGACACGGGCCAATAGTGGAAGTTAGTTTTTAGCCTTAAATAAAATAATTAAGTAACAATTATTTTATTGTAAAATCCTTATAACTCCTAAAAAGTAACTTGTATTAGAAATCTAGTAGTACCATTGAGCTCATGAGGGTGATTTACCCTTAGGTAGTGCCTAACCTTGACCGGCACGGGTTGAGGGTGGATGTTAAATTTTTATGAACTTTTTTTAAGGTACGTTCTGTAAATGTGCAAGAGAGATTTTCTCTCTTTGGAACTAGTGCTCATATCAAAAATCTGAGGGCACCGTTGAATTCAGAATGACAATATTCTCCTTGAAATGACTTAACATCAACCAGTAAGGGTGGATAGGAAAAGTTATTTTTTCGGACTTTTTGAGAAAAATAATAAAATATTTTAAAAGAAATATTTTATTTCTTTTATCATTGTTGAGTGGCGGATAGTGACGCTATAGTGTAGCGACGAGGCAGCGATGAGGTGCATTAATGAAGGGTTATTAATGACTCATTTCTTTGGTTGTGTAACCACAACACTCATGTGATTAATTGGTTAATTAATTACAGTTCATTAATGAATCAGATTAATGAACGAAATGTGGAGTGGATTTTTTTAATCAACCCATTGGCAAACTGATTGGAAATCACGTGGAAACCTCTGAAGAAGCAACACCGACTTTCCTCTTTAATGAAGAATGGTGAATGAATAATGATCATTGGAGGAGTCAATTCAGGGATTGACGAGTGGTAACAAACTTCAAAATATAATGAACATAGAATTCCTTCCTTCATCTACAACAAATTCCACCAAATCCAGGTAGGAGAATAATTTTGATGTCTAAGTGTTTATGATTCCTCTCATCCCATTCATGGAAAATACAACAAATGTGGATCAACTGACCAATGGGTTGACCCACATCTCGTTTTTTATTGCCTGTGGTTGTTATGAGGTCTTAATCTGGGGATTATTTTTTCTAAATTATGATTGTTATCACCCCTTGTTAAAATGCTAATGTAGAGGGAACATGCCAACCCGAAGAAGGCCTAAACCCTCCAACGATATTGGGTTTTGAGCGTTCTTTATGAGAGACTAGGAAACATGGTGAAAAGATGAATCTATGGGCCTTGTAGTGAAGGTAGAAACCCGGGAGGCCCGTAGGAGCAGGTGAGAAGGAAAACAGACCACCGATGCATCTCTGGTGGCCCGTAGAAGCAACCGCCAGCACGACACCACAGATGCGGTGGTTCCGGCGACCATCGAAGATGGATGGTTTGAGCCTACCACATGGGTATGGTGGCACCCACAGGCATTGAGGTGGAAAGAGGCATGACCAGCAAGGCCGTGGATGATGGAAGGTGCGACGCCAATGTGTCACGTGGAGGAAACAGAGTGGCCCGCTCAAGACACTCGGCTGGACGCAACGACCGACTCCAGTCGACTGTTTTGGAAGAGAGGGTGGTGCCCGGCTAGCGCTGCCAACTGGGAGAACCGAACCACATGCAAGCTGGGTTTTCCATGTGGGCCGGACCCACTGGCCAGACCAGACCCATGAACGACCCCTACCAGACCCAGAGCCAACCGGTCCCATTTCACTAAAACTGATATATCTCGCAATTTGGGTGTCCGATTGACGCGCCTTATGTGGTGTTTAGACCCTTGGGACGAGGAGGTCCTTTTTATATACTTCACTTGGGGTTTGGAAGAATTTAGAATATAGCTGGGTTGGATCGTACTCAAATCCAATCGGGCCTTATTTTCCTTTTTTCCTATATCTTACAGACTATGCGTCCGATTGACACACCATCTACCATGTTGAAACCCTTACGACAAGAAGGTCCCTTGGATTAATCCTTTGTGGGAATTCGTGGTGGTTGAGGTATGCCCGATATCTTGAGGATAAGAACCTACGGAACTCTAGCGCACTAATTGCGGGAATCCTACGGCTGGTTGTCAAGTGAAGAGAGACCCTCCATGGATCAGCATAAAAGAGACCCTTGGTGGAATGTCATAAAAATGACTTTTCATTGATCAGCATGAAAGTGACCCTTTGTGTATTGTCATAAAATTGACCCTTTTTGTATCAAAATAAAAGTGACCCTTCACGGATCAGCATGAAAGTGACCCTTCGTGGATCAGAATAAAAGCAACCCTTCATGGATAGGCAAGAGAGTGACCCTTCATAGATTGACAACAGTACGACCCTATGTGGATATGAAGTAAAGAAACCCTTTGTGGATTAGCAGTATGACGACCCTTCATGGATCACCAACAGAATCTCTCAACAGAATAAAATGATCTAGCTCAAGACTGATCATATTTATTCCTGTTCTATAAGTTGTATACCTGATGTGAGTTGCTTTTTTTACTTTGTGCTATGTGGTTGAGGTATTTCTTGGCGTTTTTACCTCTGTGGTATCTTTCGTTATAGTGTTTTCTTTCTTGGATTACTGAGAGACCATTGGGGGTATCGGGGTCCCTAATGAGTATTGTTCTACTCACCCCTACAAGGAATTTTCCTTCATGTGTTGTGTTTGGTGTAGATGATCGACGTTTCGACAGAGGTGCTCAGGGGGATGGGACTGATGGACGCTACGACGGTGGAATTGGTGGCCTAGGACTAGGTGGGGCCCAGTATGACTGGGCGATAGGATATATTACTTTGGATTCCGGTAGCATCAATACACTCACATTTATGTGGGGTTTTACAAAGACTTCCATCAGAGTTCCCTTTTGTACTTAACTGTTTTCAGTTCCTTATTAGGGTTTTTGTTCTGGCCCACTCACTTTCACTAGTACTTTCACTTAGCCTTATTTTAGTGGTATACTTGTTTCCCACTTTCAGTGTGTTGGGATGTTGTTGGAAATGTGTGTATACTGGTTTAAAGGCAATGCCTTCCATTTTTTGGGATATGCGTTTCCGGTTCCAGTCACCAGCCCCTGGCCTATGGAAGGTAGGCTTAGGGTAGTCACGACACGAGCCCTAAGGGATGAATCATGAAAATTTGGTATCATAGGGAGGTTGGTTCTACCAGAAGAACTAAGAGTATGTATTCTCAATGGGGGGAAATAGCGTTAAATGTATTGATTTCGAATTTTAGTCCAGGAAGTCCAGTGTTGGTGTGGTGGCCGATGTATCCATACACTAGGACCCTGAGTTCTGATTTCTAACTCGGTACATGAAAACACTAGTTGCATGTGTTTTGAAAATGTTTTTCTCTTGATCTCTTTCGAGTCTACTCACCAGGTATAACTTATTTACTATAGTTCATCTTGATTCTCTTTCAAGATGCCTCCATACAGACAGCCAGCCAGGATTCCAATGCGTGACCATGAGGATGGTCCACAGAGTGATGAGGCTTCAGTACAAGGATTGTTTCCCAAGATGGTACCTTCAGGCAGTGTCCTAATGATACCACTGCCTGTTGGTCAAAAGTTACTACCTGTGATATCGATATAGTACACATGTAGGCTCATTTCCTTACACAAGTTTCAGCGATAGATACCCCTCAGGTTCCAAGGTGAGCCCAACTCACAGGCGACTAAGGATTGACTGGAGGTAGTGACCGAGTTTCCATCTAGCCAGGGCACCATTAGATCATATGGCAGTCCTGGCAGTTAGCATTCTATGTGGATCAGTAGGGGGATGACAGGGTTTAGATTACCCCAATCTTATGATGAGGTGACTTTTCTGTGGACATAGATTGAGAACCTTTCTCAGAGAAGGGGTATCCTTCCATAAAATGCTAAGGGGTAAGTATTCCCAAGAGATTCTATAGCTATGAAAGGATGATATGTTGGTAGATGAGTATTCGTCAAGGCATACCGACCCTTCCAAGATCTCGATGAATACGATATAACCAGTGCTTCAGGGCTCGGACCTCTAAGTGAGATGTGTTTAGGGACATCCAATCTAGCACTATTCCTCTATGCATTCATACTTAGGTTAGGTTGCTAGAGAGAACCTTTGTGGTTGAAAATTCTTTGACTGAGCAGATACATCCAATGAATGTCAGTAGTGGGAAGGTAGGAAACTAACATTAGTCGTAGAGACTTGGATGTGTAAAATGTTTCAGAAGAGGAAGAGATAGGGACAGATGAATATTCAGGGAATCATACTTATAAGAGGATCTAGGAGAGTAATAAGAGGTGGTATATATTTTGACATGTTAATACCAGCACCCCAATGTAGTCCCCACCAGGCTCAAGGAGCTAGAGGACAGGGTAAGGGAGTAGCTGCATGCGGTCAAGGAGTATGGCCCAAGGGCTCCAAGAATGATTCAAGGTATGGTCTATGTCTACTAATAGCTTCCATATTAATACACATAAATAATAATAATTCCTTCTTATCATGAACCTTGTTCAATACCTAGAGTTTCTGATTAAACCATTGACTTGATCCTTAAGTCTGGAAATACCTATAGGAGGAGACTCAATAATAACACACATGAAGATGGTGTGATCTTACCCTTGATGTGATATTTTTAGTTGGAAAATCTTGGTGGCAGCGTCAAGGCCTTACGACGTTAGTTTAGGTATGGACTAGTCATCCACATTTCATGCTTATATTGACTATTTTAGGAAAAAGTATGTGGTATATCTATATAATTGGAATGAGGTTTTCCATGGTCGGTGATAAAGGAAACCCAGGAAGCATGGGATAAGCTCATGCACAGGAGGGTGCACCCGATCACTCTTGAGTTGGCCAACCTTACCCTCATTGAAGAAGGTGTTTTGAGTGTTATTTACCAATAGTAGTGGCAGAGTGTGGGAAAATACTTTCAAATTATGTTTCCTAGATTACCTCCCCATAGGGGGAGGGACTTCTGTATCATTCTACACCCTGAGATGTCACTAATTTCAGCATCAGTATATTAGAGGGCTTTTATAGAGCTTTACAAGCAGGGTGTATAGGTGGGGGAATTATAGAGGATGGGATTAGTAAGACCCAGTGTTTGAGGTTATGTGTGGATTACCGTCACCTTAACCAAGTGGCCATAGAGAGCGAGTACCCACTAACAAAGGGTCGATGGGTACATCAATCAGTTAAAGGGGGTATCCTTTCACATGGATGAAAATGTGCCCATAGGATTTTTAGCAGTTGAGATAGTAATGATGGTTGGAGTACCTCTAGGACTATGACTTTGAGATAATCTATACTCCTGGGAAGGGGGATGTGGTGGTAGACGTGCTCAGCAGGAGGTCTAGTTTCCAGCTACTGAGTGAGGCGACAAAGCAGTTAGTTTCGATGCCAATATCCTTCATAGATGATGATGATGCGGCTTACCTACAGTATATGATTGTCACACACCCACTCCTTTAGCGAGTTAGGGAGGCACAACTTGTGTATGTTGATTGCAAGACCCAATGTGCTCAGATATCTTTAGGATAGGCTTCTAATAAATTTTTGATAGGTGGGGAGCACATCATCCTTTTCAGAGGATGCACCATGGTACCAGTGACGTTACAGGAGGAGGTGTTGAGAGAATTCCATACATCCCCTTTGGCGGTACATCCTGGTGTGTTGAAGATGTACCAGGACCTCCAATATTAGTACTGGTTTCCAAGGATGAATAAAGTGGTGTCAGAGTTCGTTTTATGATGCCTAATTTTTCAAAAAGAGAGACTGAGCATCAGGTTACAGCATGCTTGAACACAACTTTTTACCTCCCAACAGAAGGTCAGATGGAGAAGACCATAAAAAATTTGGAGGACATGCTTCATGCTTGTGTCCTAGATTTTTTTTCATAGTTGGAAGGACCACCCACCATTAGAGGAGTTTGCGTACAACAATAGCTATCACTCCACCATTGGCATGTCACCATTTGAGGACTTGTACAGGAAGCCATGTAGATCACCTCTATGCTGTAAAGACCCAGTAGAGTTAGCACTCATGTGTCCAGAGTTGGTACGGGCTACCACTGAGAAGGTATAAATAATTTAGGAGTATATTAAGACTACACATAGTAGAAATTACACTTTTTCTGATAGGAGATAGAGACCCTTGGAGTTCAAGGAAGGCGACGATGTCTTCCTACGGGTCACACCCCGATGAGGATTGCAGATATTTGGCTGGGGTGGAAAGCTATCTCTGATGTTCATCAAACCTTTCTAAATTATCAGAAGAGTTGGCGAGGTGGTGTACCACCAAGATCTTCCCCCTAGATGCATTAGGTTCATGAATGTTTTCACGTGTTGCAGATGAGGAGGTATGTGCATTTTCCATCGCACGTCATCAACTGGGGCGATCTGGACATTGATGATGGGGTGACATTTGTGGAGTTCTTGGTGAAGATAGAGGATCGATAGGAGCAGATACTTCATGGACAATCTATTCCTCTGATGTGCATTCAGTGGCAGCACGAGAATATCCAGGAGAGCACAAGGGAACGGGAGGTTCAGATTCATGCTCAGTACGCCCACCTGTCTGATTTTCCTTTCTTTCAACTTTCGGGGATGTAAATCCCTAAGATGGGGAGAATTTAATGTCCCAAAATTTCCATATAATTTTATTTAATTATATTATATTATTTAGAGACCAATAAATTTTAAGGCACGTGATTCTGAGGATCAGATTTCCCAGAATGATCCGTCGAAAAATGTTAAGCTTTAAATAGCACGTGTGAGCAGTTTTTCTGAAAAAGTGGAATAACACTTAAAAAGTTTCCCAAATCAGAAATATAAGTGCACCGTTGCATTCAGGATAGAGGGTTTACCATAGGAGTGACTTAAGTTTAGTCGGCATAGGCCTCCAGTGGGAAAACCCAAAAATTTCATAACCATAAATAAAATAATTTTATTTTTCAAATACTTATAACTCACGAATGGTGAATTGGATTAAAAATATGAGACCACCATTGATCTCATAAGGGTATTATTTCCTTAGGAAGATCCTAACACTAGCTAGAACATGCCAAAAATAGAAGTTATTTTTGGCCGTAAATAAAATAATTAACAATTATTTTATTGTCAAATCCTTATAACTCCTAAATGATAAATCGGATTGAAAATCCTAGAGTACCGTTGAGCTCGTGAGGGAGAGTACCCCTTATGTGGATCCTAACCTTGACTGGAACGAGTCAAGGGTGGCTGTTAATTTTTTTTGAACTTTTTTTTAAGGTTAGTTCAGTAAACGTGCAAGAGGGATTTTCTATCTTTTAAACTGATGCTTAGATCGAAAATCCAAGGGCAACGTAGAGATTCGCCTAAAAATGAATTAACTTTGGCTGATAAGAGCCGATCAAAAAAGGTATTTTTCAGAATTTTTGAGAAAAATAATAAAATATTTTAAAATAAATATTTTATTTCTTTTCACATCGTTGAGTGGTGGACGACAACGCTGTAGTGCAGTGATGAGGTAGCGATGAGGTGCATTAATGAAGGGTCATTAAGGATTCATTTATTTGGTTTTGTAACTGAAACACTTGTTTGATTAATTGGTTCATTATTTATGGTTCATTAATGAACCACATTAATGAACGCAACGTGTATTGGACTCTTTTTATTTATTCAACCAGTTGGAGAACAGATTGGCAATCGTGGGGAAACTTATGAAAAAGCATTGACGACTTTCCTCTTTAAAAAAGAACAGTGAACGAACGACGATCATTGGTGGAGTCGATTCGGGGATTTATGAGTAGTGATGAACGTCGCATGACAATGAATGTGGAATTACTTCCTTCATCTGCAAAGGATTCCACTGAATCCATATAGGTGAATAATTTTGATTTCTAAGTATTTATGATTCCTCTCATCCCATTCTTGTCAAATACAATGAACATAGATGAACTGACCAAAGGGTTGACCCACGTCTCTTTTTTTATTGTGGGTGGTTGTTATAAGGTCTTAATTTAGGTATTATTCGTTCTAAATTATGATTGTTATCACCCCTTACTAAAATGGTAACATGGAGGGTTCGTACCTTCCTAAACAAGGCTCAGACCCTCCATCACTCTTGGGTTTTGAGTGTTCTTTGTGTGTGACCATGAAATGTGGTAGAAAGATGAATCTATGGGCCTCTTAGAGAAGGTGACAACTTAGAATGTCTATAGGCACAAATCAGAAGGAAAACGGACCACCAGAGCATCTCCGATGGCCCGCAGAAGCAACTGCCGATGACTGGAAGCGGTGGCCAGTTCGAGCTGGCCGCATGGCGACTACAGTGCCCATAAGCACCGCAGAGAGAAGAGATGCAGCCAGCCGGGCTGTAGTGTGTGGAAGGCGTGATTCCAACCCACTTCATGAAGGAAACAGAGCATCTTTCTTGGGCTGCTCGGCTGGACGCAATGACTGGCTTCAGCCAGCTATTTCAGAAGGAAGGGTGGTGCCCCACTGGTGCTGCCAGCTAGGAGAACCGGCCCACATGCGGGCTGGGTTTTTTCAGGCAGGTCGAACCCACTAGTTAGGAAGAACCCTCTAGCCAGACCAGACGTGTGAAATGGGTTGGACCCGCAAGCCGGGCTGGACCTGCAGGCCCAACGGGTCATCCAGGCTGGACCTTTACTGGACCTGGACCCGACTAGTCCCGTTTCGCTAAAACTGATATATCTTGCAATCTAGGTGTCCGATTGACGCACCATCTATGGAATTGGGACCCTTGGGATGATTTGGTCATTTTGAGATACTTCACTTGGGGTTTTGGTAGAGGTTGAAATATAGCTGGTTTGGATCGGACTTGAATCCAACCGGGCCCTATTTACCGTTTTGCCTACATCTTACAGACTGAGCATCCAATTGCTGCGCCGTCTATCACATTAGAACTCTTATGACAAGGTGATACTTTGGGTTACTCCTTAGTGGGAATTTGTGTTAGTTTAAGTATGACCGATATATCATGAGGAGTAGAACCTACGGATCTCAAGCGCACTAAGTGCGAGAATCTTGTGGTTGGCTGTCTAGTGAAGAGTGACCCTCCGTGGATTAGCATAAAATCTAACCTTCATTGATCGGAATAAAAGTGACCCTTCATGGATCTCCATGAAATAGACACTATGTGGATCAGCATAAAAGAGAACCTTCATGGTTCAGCATAAAAGAGATCTTTTGTGGATCGGCATGAAAGTGACCCTTTGTAGATTGGCATTAAAGAGACCCTTTGTGGATCGGCATGAGAGAGAACCTTCGTGTATCGACAGCAGTACGACCCTATTTGGATCAGTAGTAGAGCGAACCTTTGTAGATCAGTAGTTCAACAACCCTTTTTGGATCTACAGTAGAACCTCTCAACAGAATAAAATGATCCAGCTCAAGACTGATCTTCTTTATTTCTGTTCTATAAGTTGTATACTTAGTGTGAGATGCATCTTTTACTTTGTGCTATGTGGTTGAGGTATTTATTAGTGGTTTTAACTCTAGGGTATTTTTATTTGTGGTGTTTTCCTTCATGGATTACCGAGAGACCATTGAGGGTCTTGGGGTCCCTACTGAGTATTGTTATACTCACCCCTACATGGGATTTTCCTGTATGTGTTGTGTATGGTGCAAAAGGTCGACGTTTTGACAGAGGTGATCAGGGGGACGGGACAGACATATGCTACAAAAATGGACTTGGTGGACTAGGACTAGGTGGGGCCTAGTAGGAATGGGCATAATGACATACTACTTCAACTTCCATTAGGTTCACTACTCTCTTGATCAGGTGGGGTTTTCCATAGATTAACATCAGAGTTTCCTTTTGCACTTTACTATTTTTAGTTCCTTATTGGTTTTGAATTTTGGACCACCCACCTTCACTTGTAAATGAACTTATCCTTGCTTTAGTGGTATACTTGTTTCTCAATTTCAGTGTGTTGGGATGTGGTTGGACATGTATGTATAAAGGTTTAAAGGAAATGCCTTCCCTTTTTGGGATATGACTTTCTAGTGCTAGTCACCAGCCCCTGGTCTATGGAAGGCATGCTTGGGGTAGTCACAACACAGGCCTTGGGGGATGGGTCATGAAAAAGTGGTATCAGAGGGCGGTCGGTTCTACCAGAAGAACTAAGAGTCTGTATTTTAAATTGGGGAAAAAGTGTTAAATGTATTGAGTTTGAATTTCAATCCAGGGAGTCTAGTGTTGGTGCTATAGCCGACGTATCCATAAACTAGGACCCTAAGTTTTGATTTCTGACTCGGTACATGAAAACACTAGTTGCATGTGTTTTTAAAATGTTTTTATCTTGATCTCTTTTGAGTGAGTCACTGGGTATAACTTATTGACCATGGTTCATCTTGATTCTCTTTCAAGATACCTTCACGCAGGCAACCATCCAGGATTCCATTGAGTGACCATGAGGATGGTCCACAGAGTGATGAGGCTTTAGTACAAGGACTATAGCCTGAGATGGTACCTTCAGGTGGTGTCCCAGTGATTCCACTTCCTATTGGCGAGTAGTTACTATTGGTGCTACTGGTATAGGACACATGTAGGCTCAGTGCCTTACATGAGTTTTAGTGACAGATACTTCTTAGGTTCTAAGGTGAGCCCGACTCATGGGCGGCTAAGGATTTTCTTGTGGTGGTGACTGAGTTTCCATCTAGCCAGGGAACCATTAGATCAGATGGCGGTTCTGACAGTGAGAATTCTACGTGGCTCAGTAGGGCGATGGAAGGGTTTAGATTACCCTTATCTTACGACGAGGTGACGTTTCCGTGGACATATCTTGAGAACCTTCCCCATATAAGGGGTCTCTTACTATAAAAATCTAAGGGATATGTGTTCCCAAGAGCTTCTATAGCTACGACAAGACTACATGTCGGTAGCTGAGTATTCATTGAGGTGTACTGACTATTCCAAGTGATCGATGAATACGATACGACTAGTGATTCAGGCCTCAGATCTTCGAGTGAGATGTTTTTAGGGACATCTGAGCTAGCAATATTCCTCTGTGAATTTCTACTTAGGTTAGGGTGCTAGAGATAACCTTTTTGGTTTAAAATTAATTGTCTAAGTAGATATAATAAGTGAATGTTTGCAGTGGGAAAGTAGTAAACCGACGTTAGTATCAGAGACTTGGATGTGTAAAATGTTTCTAGAAGAGGAAGTGATAGGGATAGATGAATCTTTAGGGTATCAGACGTGGAAGAGGATCTAGGAGAGGAATATGAGGTGGAATACATTTCAACATGTTACAACCAACACCCCAATGTGGTCCCCACCAGGCTCTGGGAGCTAGAGAACAAGGGAAGTGAGTGGCTGCATGCGGTCACAGTGTATGTCCCAATTTCTACAAGAATGATTCGAGGTAAAATCTGTGTCTACTACTAGCTGTCATATTAATTGAATCCGGTACTAATCATTCCTTCTTATCACAAACCGTGTTCAAGACCTAGAGTTTCTGGTTAAACTGTTGAATTGATCTTTATGTCTATAGATACCTATGAGAGGAGACATGATAATAAAACTTATGCGGATGGTGTGATCTTACCCTTAAGAAAAGAGTTTCAGTTGGAACCTCTTGGTGGCAGCATCGAGGCCTTACAACATTAGTTTGGGTATGGACTAGTCATCCATAGTTCATGCTCATATTGACTGTTTTAGGAAAAAGGATGTTTTATATCTACAGTATTGGAATGAGGATTTAATTGGTCGAAAAAAAGTAAACCTAGGTAGCATGAGATAAGCTCATGCATAAGAGGGTTCAGCCGATCACTCTTGAGTCAGCTAGCCTTACCCTCACGGCAGTAGGTGTTTTTAGTGTTAGTTCCCAACAATAGCAACAAAGTGTGGGAACAACCTTTCAAATGATGTTTCCAGGATTACCTCCCCATAGGGGGATGAAATTATGTATCATTCTATACTTAGAGATGGAACCAATGTCAGCATCATTATATTGGTTTGATTTCATAGAGCTTCTCAAGCAGGGGGCGTAGGTGGGGGACTTGCAGAGGAAGGGCTTAGTAAGACCCAGTGTTTGAGGTTATTTGTGGATTATCATCACCTTTACCAAGTGGCCATAGAGATAGAGTACCCACTAGAAAAGGGTCGATGTGAACATCAATCGGTTAAAGGGGGTATCCTTTCACATGGATGAAAAGTTGTTTGTAGGTTTTTTAGCAGTTGAGACAGCAGTGATGGTTGGAGTCCCTCCAGGACTTTGACTTTGAGATAATTTATAATCTTGGGAAGGGGCATGTGGTGGAAAATGCGCTCAACAGGAGGTCTGGTTTACAACTATTGAGTGAGGTAACAGAGCATCTAGCCACAATTCCGATATCCTTCATGAATGATGATGAAGCAGCTTACCTCTAGTATATGACTATCACACCCCCACTCCTTCAGCGATTTAGGGAGGAACAACTTGTGGATGTTGAATGCGAGACCCGATGTGCTCAGATATCCTCAGGACAGGCTCCTGATGAATTTTCGATAGGTAGGGAGCACATCATCCTTTTTAGAGGATGCACTATGGTACCAGTGATGTTATGGGAGGAGGTGTTGAGAGAATTCCATACATCCCCTTTGGAAGTACATCCTGATGTGGAAAAGATGTACCAGGACCTCCAATGTTAGTACTATTTTCTAGGGATAAGGAAAGCAGTGGCAGAGTTTGTTTCATGATGCCTCACTTATCAGTAAGTGAGAGCTAAGAATCCAGTTCCAACATGCTTGATCATAGATTTTTATCCTCATGTAGATGGTTAGATAGAGTGGACCATAATGACCTTGGAGGACATGATTCATACCTGTTTCTTGAATTTTTGGTCATATTTGGAAGGACCACCCACCACTAGAGGTGTTTGCATACAAATATAGCTATAAATCTACCATTGACATGAAACTGTTTGAGGCATTGTACATGTGACCATGTAGATCACCTCTATGCTGGATAGACCCAGGGGAGTCAGCACTCATGAGTCCAGAGTTGGTACGGGCTACCACTAAGAAGGTTCATATCATCCGGGAGTAGATTAAGACTGGACAGAGTAGGTATAAGTCATATGCTGATTGGAGATAGAGACCCTTGGAGTTCAAGGAAGGAGACCATGTCTTCCTACGGGTCTCACCCTAATGAGGATTGTGGAGATTTGGGCGGGGTGACAAGTTATATCCTAGGTTCATCGAACCTTTACTGATTCTCAATAGAGTTGGAAAGGTGGTGTAATGCATATATCTTCCCCCAAAGATGCATCAGGGGCATGATGTTTTCCACATGTCGTAGCTGAGGAGGTACGTGCATGTTCTATCACACGTCATCGACTAGGGAAATCTGGAAATTGATGATGGGGTGATGTTTGCAGAGTTCCCAGTGGAGATAGAGGATCGACAGAAGAGGGTCTTTCATGGATGGTTGATTCCTCTAGTGTACATTCAGTGGCATCATAGGAATATCCAGGGGAGCACAAGGCAGTGGGATTCTTAGATTCATGCTCGGTACCTCCACTTGTCTGATTTGCCATAGTTTTGGATTTCAGGGATGTAAATCCCTATGGTGGGGAGAATGTAATTTCCTAGAATTTCCATATATATATATTTTAATTATATGGAATTATATTGAGACCGTAAAATTTGAAGACACGTGATTCCGAGGGCCTGAGTGCCCGGAATGATCTGTTGAAAAATGCTAAGTTTTAAATAGCACGTGTGAGCAGTTTTCTTAGAAAAGTTAAATAACTCTTAAACGAGTGCCCAGATAAGAAATATGAATGTACCATTGCATTCAAGATGGTAGGTTTACCCTAGGCACGACTTAATTTTAGTCGGCGGAGGTATCCATTGATAAAACCCAAAAATGGAATAACCGTAAATAAAATAATAAAATAAAATAATTTTATTTTCACATTCTTATAACTAACGAATGGTGACTTAGATTAAAAATCTGAGACCATCGATGAGCTCATGAGGGTCTTCTTTCCTTAGGTAGATCCTAACATTGGCTGGCATGGGCCACCAATGGATGTTAGTTTTTTGCTGTAAATAAAATAATCAAGTAATAATAATTTTATTGTCAAATCCTTATAACTCCTAAATAGTAACTCGGATTGGAAATCCAAGAGTACCATTGAGCTCGTGATGGAGATTTCCCTTTAGGAGGAGCCTATCCTCGACCAGTGTGGGTCAAGGGTGGTTGTTAATATTTTCTGAACAATTTTTAATGTATGTTCAGTAAACATGAAAGCAGGATTTTCTATATTTTGAACTAGTGCTCAGGTAGAAAATATAAGGGAAACATTGAATTTGGAATTCCGAGATTCTCCTAGAAATGACTTAACTTCGGCTAACAAGGGTTGAGCGGAAAAGTAATTTTTTGGAACTTTTGAGAAAAATAATAAAATATTTTAAAAGAAATTATAATAATGAAGTGTCATTAATGACTCGTTTCTTTGGTTGTGTAACAACAATGCTTGTGTGATTAATTGGTTAATTAATTACAGTTCATTAATGAAACAAATTAATGAACTCAACGTGGAGTGGATTATTTTTATTTAATCAACCTGTTGGAGAACAAATTGGAAATTATGGGGAAACCTCTGATGAAGCACCTACGACTTTCCTCTTTAATGAATAATGGTGAACGAATAATGATCATTGGAGGAGTCGATTCAGGGATCGATGAGAGGTGAAGATCGTCGATTAAAAAAAATGCATAATTCCTTCCTTCATCCACAATGGATTCCACTGAATCCAGGTAGGGGGATAATTTTTATTTCTAAGTGTTTATGATTTCTCTCATCCCATTCTTGGAAAATACAATGAACGTGGATCAACCGACCAACAGGTTGACCCGCATCTCATTTGTTATTGCGGGTGGTTTTTACGAGGTCTTAATTTGGGGATTATTCTGTCTACATTATTATTGTTATTACCCCTTGTTAAAACACTAACACAAAGGGCGCGGTCCAACCCGAAAAAGGCATGTACCGTCCGCCGCTCTTGGGTCTTGAGCATTCTTTTTGCGTGACCGAGAAATGTGGAGGCAAGATAAATCTATGATAATTGAAGTGAAGGAGACAATTGGGAGGCCCATAGGCACATACAAGAAGGAAAATGGACCATTAGAGCATCTCTGGTGGCCCGCGGAAGCAACTGCTGGCATGACACCACCGGTGCGTAATGCCAGCGACCGACGGTGGTGGCTGTTTTGAACTGGCCGTGTCGGGATGGCAGTGCATGCAGGTGCCATGATGACAAGAGCCATGAACAACCGGGATGTGGTGGGTGGAAGTCGCGACACCAATGCATTGTGCGGAGGAAATGAAGTGGCCCACTCGGGCCGCTCGGCTGGATGCTACAGCCGACTCCAGCCGGCTGTTTTGGAAGGAAGGGCGGCGCCTCGCATGCAGGTCAGTTTTTCTAGGCGGGCCGGACCCTCTGGATAAGCTAGACCGACAAACCAGGTCATACCTACGATCCGATCTAGACATACATGCCCAATGGACCAGCCGGGCTGGACCCCTACCGGACCTGGACCTAGACCCAACCGGTCCCATTTCGCTAAAACTGATATATCTCGCAATCTGGGTGTCCAATCGACACGCTGTCTATGGCATTGGGACCCTTGGGAAGATGAGTTCCTTTTGAGATACTTCAATTGGGTTTTGGTAGAAGTTGGAATACAATCTAGTTGGAATAGACTTGAATCCAACTGGGCCCTATTTACCTTTTTACCTATATCTTACAGATCAGGTGTCCGATTGACGCACCGTCTATCGCGTTAGAACCCTTACGAAAAAGCAGTCCTTTGGGTTACACCTTCTTGGGAATTCGTGAAAGTGGAGGTATGACCTATATCTTTAGGAGTAGAACCTACATAACTCAAGCGCACTAAGTGCGGGAATCTTGTGGCTGACTTCCAAGTGAAGAGAGACCCTTCATGGATCACCATAAAAGAGACCCTTCATGTATTGGAATAAAAGTGACCCTTCGTGGATGGTCATGAAAGAGACCCTCTGTGGATTGGCATAAAAGCGACCCTTCGTGGATTGGCATAAAAGAGACCCTTCATGGATCAACATGAGAGTGACCCTTTGTGGATCAGTAGCAGTACGAACCTCTGTGGATCGATAGTAGAGAGACCATTTATGGATCAGCAATACAACGACCCTTCTTAGATCGGTAGTAGAACCTCTCAATAGAATAAAATTATCTAGCTCAAGACTGGTCATCTTTATTCCTATTCTATAAGGTGTATACCTGGTGTGAGCTACGTCTTTTACTTTGTGATATGTGGTTGAGGTCTTGCATAGTGGTTTTACCTTTAGAGTATGTTTTTGTGGTGTTTTCTTTCATGGATTTACAAGAGACCTTCAAGGGTCTCGAGGTCCCTACTGAGTATTGTTATACTCACCCCTACATGGGATTCTCCCACACATGTTGTGTCTGGTGTAGATGTTCAACGTTTTGACAGAGGTGCTCAGGGGGATAGGTCTGACGGATGATACGATGGTGGAGTTGGTGACCTAGGACAAGGTGGGGCCCAGTAGGACCGGGCGACTGAACATACTACTTCGGCTTCCAGTAGCTTCACTACTCTCATGACCAGGTGGGGTTTTCCATAGATTTCCATCATAGTTCCCTTTTGTACATTACTATTTTCAGTTCCTTAATGGGTTTGTATTCTGGCTCACTCACTTTCAATTTTAATTTAACTCAGCCTTGTTTTAGTGGTATACTTTTCCCCCCTTTTAGTGTGTTAGGATGTGGTTGGACATGTGTTTATACAGGTTTAAAGGCAATGTCTTCCCATTTTGCGATATGTCTTTCCGGTGCAAGTCACCAACCCCTGGCCTATAGAAGGCAGGCTTGGGGTAGTCATGACATGGGCCCCAGGGGACGAGTCATGACAGAATCTATATAGATCATAAAATTGTATGTTATATCTTCTCCCAAAAATATTTTATCTTTCAGAATAGATGATGATTGGAGTACCTATAAGATTTTGATATCAACATTACCTACACTTCTAGTAAGAAAAATTTCATTGTTTATTATTTAAGTAGTAAACTTAAATACTATAAAATTAGAATATTCTGATCATTTGAAGTTCATATATCTCTTTGATTATATGAAATTGGGTGTTTTGGAGGTTGAGATTAGTATCACATTGGAAAGTGTTCAGTTGAAATACATTATAATCTATAATATTATTCAATAATAGAAACTTGATGATGAATTTTTGGAAGTATATATTCTATATATTATGGGGATACCATCATTGAGTTGTCTCTATTTTCAGAGGGTATCTTGTTCTTATGGAACCAATTCATTGTACCTATAAATTTGATGAAGGATATGCTAGGATATATTCATGACTCCATATGAGAAGTACAACCTGGAACCAAAAATATGTTTTATGACATGATTTGATTATTTTGGTGGCATTGTCTTAAATGGGACATTATTGTTTTTATTTACCATTATAATATATTTCAATCAGTTAAAGTCAAGCATTCGAATCCTTTATATTTTATTCAGTTGCTTCATCTTACAACTTGGATATTGAAGGAAATATCTATGGAAATTATGGTCATATTTCCTTGTAAACCTAGAGATAATATTTCAATAAGGGTGGGTTTTTTTAAATTGTCCAAATTATCTCAATACATTCCAATTAATGATAATTCCAAGGTTATGGAATTGTGAATCTTATATATCCAAGAAATGGTTAGGCTTCACAGAGCTTTTTCTACAATAATTTCTAATAGGGATACCTAGTCCACTTATAACCTTTATAGGGGTCCCAAGGAGGTTATATTATCCCAAGTGAAGCTGATCGTGATGTACTATCCTCAAGAATATAGACAGACATAATGGTCAATTCTAATTCTTTAGTATATGATACGAGCATGTGTCTTTTACTTTGGTGTAGAATAATATGACCTTTTGGGGATGGTTGAGTTTGCATAACATAAAAAATTATAGTAATCCATAAATATGGAACCTTTTAGGGATTCTACAACTAACTATAAAATTTTATGCTTTTTTGGTTAGATAATGGTGAAGATTACCTAGTATAACCTTATGAAATCCTAGGGACAATTTATAAGATTTATTTTATCCATTCAAAAATGGTAATCAAATGGATCCATTTAAAAACAAATTCTGATCACCAATAATGATCTTTGGTGTTTGGAATTATTGATCTAGGGTTTCTGGAAGGTTCAGCATGTTTGGGTCACTAATGGATCTAGAAACAAGAAATATTTGTACCATGATACCTAATACCACATTATGTTGTTGAATGTGTTGGTAAGGTGGCATACATTTTTATTTTACACCATGTATGAACTATATAAAAATATGATCCATATAGCATGGATTACAAATTATCTCTTTAATCGATTTTATTTTGTTAGTTTGTTGAATCTAGATGTGGAACCTGATTTATCCATGGATGAGAAACCAGTTCATATATTTGATTACTAGACAAATGTTAATCATGGAAAATCCATACACTTATTTTAGATATTATATTTGCATGGTTTATATTCACATGACACATGGTCACATGTTTCACTGATGATAGCATTGTGGCTTCAACTCTTTGATATAGAGTCCTATAGATAATCTTTATAGGGTTAGATATTTTTTATAGTGGGGAGAAATATAACATCCAAAAAATTTCTTTCAGGTATGTTCTATATTTTTTAATCCTTCACCTTCTCCTCCTTCACATTTCTTGAGTTTAGTAATGTTTGTGTAAAGTATGTTAGATTTGACATGGATTATGGAAAATAAAATGATTTTTGGGTTAACATTATTCAAAAAAAAATTGTACCATGTCGTAGTAATCATGACCATGCCACAATGGAGTTATCTACACTGTATAAGTAATAGTTATTCCAAAGGGGTGATGTAAGGGATGATGCCACGTCATTGAATAAATGGCCACACCATAGTGACCCCAACCCAATATTTTCTGTTGTAACCTTCTTCATGAAAGGCCATATGGAAAGGGCTTTATATTGGTGTCATAGAACACTCTACAGACCCCTGTTTCATGTTAGTTTTCGATGTTTTCATTTTTTTCCTTTAGGGGTTTTTTTATTTTTCATTTATGATTTTTATTCAAGGATCCTCCATTATTGTATTATATGGATTTATGTTTTTTTTTCATATGTGCAACAAATCCATGTTTATGCCAAAAATTCCTCTTCACTTAGTGATACGTTTTGAGTTCCATTGGAATATTTTAGCCATCTACATTCACTTGGGGTCATGCTACACTAAAATATTCCATGATCCAGTGTAGTTCCATACTATAGTCTCTCAATTTAAACTATATGTTTTGTGTTACAGTTACCCCCAAATCATAGTATGGTATCATGGACATTGGTAGTCCCTTCTACTAGAAACCGATTCCATGGTGTTCTACCATAAACCATGGTTGTTTATTTTTCATCGAAGCTCCTTGATTACAATGTAGACACTCCCATAATTCCAAAAACATTACATATTTCTCCTTTTTAATCACGCTTCAGGGTCTTATGATATTATTATCATGGTAGGTGGTTCTTAAATAAATTTGAATTATTTTAAACCTTCCCTAGAGATGTATTTAAAATTGATTTTCATATAAATTTATAAATCATGAGTTTGGTTTTGATAAATGGAAATTTAAATGGAATTGTGGGTTTTGAAAATTTCATGAAATATATTGATTGTATATTTTGATAAAAAGTTTTATTGAATTTGAAATATGAATATTTCTAGGTTTTTGTTAAATAAAATAGAATGAGATATTTTATGATTTAAATGTGACGACTCTATTAATTTTGATAAAAACTATATCATACTGGTTTTTGAATCATTTCCATAATTTTTTTTATAAAACATATGATATTGTTTTTTGAAATAGTGAAATGTTTTTATGATAAAACCTATTGAGTTTGGTTTTTAAAATTTCAGTAATGTTTTTAAAATTGAATTTGGGGCCTAATGAAGTAATGATTGAAATTATTTCTAAATGAATGATATCCCCTTATAAATTGATTGATTAACATTGAAGAATATTATAGAGTGGGTAGTTAAGATGGAATAAAACACACTAGGCATGTATTATCTATACATATGAATGGATCGATGATGATAATGAATCTATTGTAATTGATAGAAGGGACATTATTCCTTATAGATATTATCTTTTTCATCCCTTGGGATGTTCCTTATGAACATTGGAAGCCATACATGACCAAATTTTTTGTGAGTACTTAATTATCCTACCCCTGGGTCACTTAACCATGGTGCTATGATTAGAAATGAAATTTTATTCTTTATGATATAATAATTTTACTCATGTCATTTTTAATGTAAATTTTTATTCATTCTATCCATACATAAATGCATTATTCCTTCCTATTTGACAAATACACATGATTAAGCCTCTTTTAATGGAAATTTTGTTTCACATGTATTATAAAATATGTTTTAAATTCTAAATCAATCGTGTTTTGATATGAACTATGAAAATGTTTCAAAGACTTATTTTTGTACCTTAACCTTAAATGATTTATATAATATTGAATTCTTATGAAATGATTGGTGAAATCCTAATGGTTTGTAGCTTAAATAATACCTTTGTTTTTTTGGGAATTTATTGATTTTCTTATGATGGGTTTATGTAATGTGAAGGCTCCATATGGGGGTGGATGATGAACCTAATGTACGATACCTTCATAATTTTTCAGAACACGTTGGAATTTTTTATCAATCGATTTTTTTGGGTTTTCATTCCATATTTGATAATTTTATGAGATTTTAGTGGATCCTTTTCCCCTATGGAGTTTTTTTCATAGCGACTGTTTTATTGTTATGACATATTCTACATTTCATTAACTTATATCTCTTATGGATAAATTATTCCCACTTTAATTTTTTCCATGGTTCTTATCGCTATCCCATAGAGATTGGGAATTCCCTTCGTGCCATGTCAGGACTGGTTCAAGTACTGTTTAGGTAGCTTATCTATGTTCGTTCATGAAAAAACCCATAACATGGATTTTATCATGAAATTATATAAAATTTAATTTCAATTTTGATAAATAAAAAAGAATAATATTTTTGTATGAGTTTGGGGATTTTTATGAGTTATTTAAAAAATCATAAAAGTCATTGATCAATCTGTATGAGTTATTTTTATAATTATAAAATTTTAAATGAAGATTAAAATGGAAATTTTTTCAATTCCTAAGAAAATACATATTTTTTCATGTAGAAGTTATCTTTTATAACATATCGATTATTACTAGAAATTAATAGGTTACATTTACATATACAAAATAATATTTATTATTGAAAATTTATAAGGGTGTGTAATAATAGAAAAATGTAAAATTATTTTTCTCATATGAAATTAATGTTGTCTATAGTTTATTAAAATTCCAAAAATATTAGGGTCATCTTATAAATTAGAAACTTAGGAAGAACCTCAAGGAATTATGGAATGAAATATTCTAAAGGATGATGAAATCATATGATGGAATGATCTGTTCAATGTTATATTAAATATTATAATTAAAGATTTTGTGATTTAAGAAATTTTTACTGAAGAATCAACCTATGGTTGATTCTATTAAATGTGATTCATTAATTCCATGGGGGATTGATCATTTCAGAATGATATGCATAGGAAGAATTAAAATAGAAATGAATTTCATGGTAATTTTGATATGATTTATACACTATTTCCATGAATATATTCATGGATATATTAAATATTTTAGAATATCACCTATTATTGATAATCAAGGAGGATTTTTTTAATTTAAATTTGGAAAAAGGCCATGGTGATTTTTTAGGATCAATATAGTATAAGAACAAATTTTTTATATGAATGTGTATCATATAATATATTCAATAATTAATGAAAATACATGTTTCAATGAAGGAGAAAGAAATCATCAAGAAGGATAGATAGTTCTTTAAAGATGGAATATTATTTTATTTGATATATTCATATCAAAGAATCTAATTAAGAATATGAGAAGTTCGACAATTCTATTGTTCATTCATGAAATGCATAGAGTGATTAGAATGAAAGTGTGCTTGTAGACCTAAATACTACAAAATGTGTGTTGAATGAATTTTATATTTCATTGATTTTGTTGAATTCTATATTGTACAAGACTACATAACACTATTATCAAAGAGAAGGAAGATACGATAAAAACATTATAGAATATCATAATACTGAATCACATTAAATAAATTATTTTTATTATAAAATATAGTATTTCATATTAGAAGGATGAATATTAGTGTGTGATTTCATGATCTCAAGCACATATCAAGTAGTCATAGTCTGATCAGTCATGAAAAGGTGGAGAGCTGATCACGATGTAGATGTTGGGGAGGAGTGGTTTCAAGTAGTCATAGTCTGCATGATTTCCTTAAGACCTCTGGGTCCTTTAATGTCTCCAAGCCTATGGGAAATGTAATACCTAAGCCTATAGGCCTTTCAAGGGTTCCCCCTCATCCCTTGAAAGGGGGGTTACTAGAAAATCAATAAAAACATAAGGCCTTTGGGCCATTCAGTCATATTATATATTCCCTCATTGGGACCAATCCTTATAAAATTTATCATGTGTTTTTCATTCTTATATCTCATTTGTGTATAAGTGAGGTAGAGTATATTGAAGAATGGTTAAATACATAAAAGGTCATATAGGATAGTTTCTAATAAAGATATTATAAAATTGATAACATTGATTTATAACCATTCTTAGTGGTACATCAATTGGACTAGGAATGTTGATATAGATTAACATACTGTTTATTCACTTAGATATGGTTTTATAAATGGATTATAGTTGATAATTTTTTTTGTATTAGAATCAGGACCATTTAGACTTTTATTAGATGTGGGATTAATGTTTATAATCTATGTAATTTAAACATGGATGATTTCAAAAAATCAATTATATTTATGTGTTTTTAAATAAATCATTTATTATTATAACATATATAAATGGCCTAAATGTTTCTATAAATATTGAAGATTCTTCACAGGGGTTTTGTTCATAGATGGAAAATTAGTTCAAGAAGTAAATTTATAGACAAATAGGATATTTCATAGGTTATTAATTATATCAATGAATGATTTTATTGTTTTCTATAATATAATCATGATGGATATAGATTAATTTTTTATAGAATATTAAAACTCAGTTTCCACTCCTATTTAATTTTCAATTTTTTTTCCAAATATGGTGGTGGTAATGATATAAAAAAAATTATAGAACTCATTATAAATATACTATTTTTTAATAATTCATGGGGATATTTATCCCATGTTATTTCATTTTTTTAATATTATTCATGTGAGCCAAATAATCTCATATCATTAGATTGAATAATGAAAAAAGGTACATTAAATTAAATATATAGGTTTTAAGTCCACATCCAGTAAAATGGGATTACAATATTGATGATCGGAAGTCTACTCTATATGTATTGTTCTTATTATAATATATTTATGTTACTATGTATATAAATGAAGATAATTTATCTTATTTTAGTGAAACAATAGTATAATTTATGGTTGTGAAATAATGTAAAATGTAGTTGATGTGGATGGGGATCTAGTTTGATGATTACACAGTTGAATTTAAATTACATTTGTTGAAATTATGAGATGATAAAATTTTTATAAACATATAAAAAATATGATATGATTTTAAATTAATGGGGATTCTATGAATCCTTCATAATTATTTTCCAAATGAACTGGTTCAAAAGTCTATGGAATTTGGAGATATATATTGTTAGTTGAGATATCTCCATAGGGGATTGATGAAGATGCTATGTTTTTTTATTTCATACTAATTTATCAATTATTTTACCTTTTCTAATTAATACATGATTTTTAAAAAAGAATATCCTCCACAAGTTTATGAATTATCCATCAATTAATGAACTCTTTTATTCTTGTAATTTTCTCACATAGACATCTGATGTAATAGAATTAAAAATGGGCTTGTTGATAACATATATATTCATCCAATCAATTAAATTTATTCTCTTCATGTGTATATTAAAATTTTATATGAATGGAGATGCCCTTTCTTATGTAGTATGGATCTTCATTCCTAGAAATCCAATTAAATACCAAGATCATACTATTCAAAACATTTTGTGTAATTTATTTCTTATCTACATATGTTTGGATGATCACATTCATATGTTGAACCACTCAGTAATCATTATTATTTTTGTTGAGGTTGATCTATTGATAAAACCTTCATTTTTAGTATGTATTGAGTTAATAATTGATTAGTGAGTTAAACAATGTGATATTATTTATTAATATAGAATACATTCAAACAATTTTTGGTTAATGGAATATGTTTAAAAAGTGTAGTCAACATATTTCTTTAAAAATTTATTACAAATCGGTCTAGCCACTCGTTGAAAGCATAAAGAATGAAATTTTTTAATTCTAGACTAATGTATTAAGGATTTGATTACAAAATGGTTTAATATGGGTCTTTTTCCTATATATAAAACTCAGGGAGAAGAATTTCATGGAATAGTGATCAACTATCATGTGGAGAAAATACAATTTATTTCCTTTTAGATTAGTCTTAAAAATGAATTAAGATAATGGACTTCTTAACTATAAATCTAGTTTGGATATGATGAAAATTTTAATTCCATTTATAAAATCAAATATAAATATATCCCTTTTCACCAGTTCAATAGAGTGACCTAGTATGTGGATAAACATAGAGGAGGAAATTGGTTCTCAAACAATGGCAACAATACCGAGATTGGGTAGGAAGAGTACTTTATTTATTCTAGTTCTTTGGTAGAGTTCAAATTATATTTAAATGGGATAATTCTAGAATATAGATAATAATGAAAATGTTATAACCGAATGTGTCGGTATAATTTTTTTTATAATTGAATAAGTAGGAATAAAAATATTTGTGATAATAGTGAAAATATTTCTGAAAAGAATCATGAAATTTATCCTAATACTAGAAGGGAGATCAATTTTTTCCCTATGACATTAATACATGTAACATATAATAATTACTTAGATAAATATGTTTATTTGATGGATTATAGAGAGAAAAAAAATTAAAGGAGACAATGTTAAGTCTACCTTTTCACTAATGTGCATTCTAAGTGCAGTGTATTATAAAAATATCAATGATGTTTTTCTTGTATTTTTAAACCATAAACAATTCCATTTATATTTTGAACAAGTTTTTCCAACTAGAATGAAAATATGAGAATGAGTAGTTTGATGGTTATTTTTAGGATTAGATGGATAATAATAATAGTTATAAAAGGATACAGAAAAGGGCATCATACATGAAGATTACAAATTGATGATGGAGATAATTTATAACTAATCCCTTCCTAGAAAAAATATGATGATTTTTATTTTGATTTAGAAATGTTTTATTATTAATCACTAATTAATGACTACATATACTCTTATTATTTTTTCATTGATTACCCTTTCCTTGTCATTAGGATTTCGTTTTATTATAATATGTGAATCAGAAAAAAAAATTGGATTTGTGAGGCTTGATGAAAACAAATAATCCTAGTAAAAACATATATAACCATTATAATTTCATTAAGTTTATTTTATAACGAAAAAATATAACCAATTGCACAATTTAATTAATATAATTGTAGGTATTTGATAATGGTAGAATTGTAAAATGACAGTTTGGCCATGTTGATCACAAATACAACCATCTCCTCATGGTAATAGTGGAAATTTTAATTTAGTACAGAAAATTTTTAAATCATTTATATTTAATTCTTTTAAATTTCATTACCCCTTCGTATTTTTTATTGTATTATAATGTATATTTTCATATTTATTCACCAAAATCCATTTATTATACCATAATAAAAACAATTAAAAGAATTGTTTACTTGAAACAAAGAAGTACATCTCTCTATAAGATCAAACCCTTACATATACTATCTATATTATTAGTTTTAGGGAAAATAATAATTAAAATTTGGCACACCATGTCATCAATTAGAAGACTCAATAACTCATTGATTTCAAAGACACATCCTAAATATGATTCCAAATCAAGAAGGTATATACCCTTTCATGGTTCTATATAATGAAAAATCCTATAATTACTATAAAAATGATGTATTACTAATTAAATTTTGGGGATGTTTTAACCTTCCACACATTAGAATGACATAATTGAAAATATAATGTTCAATGAACCCATTAATATAAGTTTATAAAGAATAAAACAATATAAAATATCCATTAAAATAAATACATTCACAATCATCCAGTATTAATAATAATATATTAACAATAAATATAGAAAAGAGTAAAGATGATTATGTATCAAATATTATCAGATTTATATGACTATATTATTATCATGTTATCCTGAAATAAAATCTACTTCTAGACATTGAAATACAAAACTATATACATGTTTCTTTAGGAGTACATATAGGTTTAGGAATCAATAAAAAAATGAATTCATAAATAAATTCAAATAGATAGATTCTCCATGTAAACCATGTAAGATTTTATGACTAATTAAAATACATGAAGCCAAATTAAAATATTTAAAAAGATAAAAGGATATGAATTAATGTATATATTCCCTAACTGAAAATATACATATACTATGTTATTTTCATACCCACTAACAACAACCAAAACCACAACCAATGTGTGTTACCCATTAGAAATATTACCAAAACCAATGTATCACCAACTAACCATTTTTACAAATAATGAATGTATATCATACCAAGAATTTCAAAAAACATTCATTAGGAGATATAATTTCTCAACCATTTTCTGACATAGTGGTTATCCATATGTTGAGGAGTAGACTATTTCCCCATCCTAATGTTTTTACATGGTGGAATAGACTAATAATATGGCTCCGCTTTTCTTAGATATCATGACCACACTAAATTTAAAACCCATTTAAATATAACTACCCATATTAAGGGTGGGGCCACATCATTAATTTTGTAATCTAAGGCCGCATGAATACACCAAACACCCATATTAAAACATATAAAATCAAAAAACTTTTCTTGGATATTCTCAAACTCTCATTTTTTCACATAATTTAAACTCATACCATTATAAAAAAATAAAAATACACATATAGTTAATTTGTATTAGTAATTCCAATTTAGCTAAATAACACTTTTAAATCTATATAACACTATAACAACCAACTAGCACCATCAAAGAAAAAAACCTTCAAAACCAAAAATCTCTTTAGTATCTTTTTCTAACTAATTAAGTATTCAAAGAATTTCTTAAAATACACATAAAATAATAATAATATTGTTTAAAACCATGAAAATAATAAAATATGAATAATAAAAAATAAAATTTACCTAGAACTAAATTTTATAATATAAAAATGGGAAAATGGAATCCCCAACCACAAATCAATTTTAGAAATCCTCTAATATACATAACATGTGTCATAAACCATATATTCAACCAATTTAGACAAATAATATTAGTAATATGAATTAAATATATATAATAACCCTATAATAATGAAATAATAATGGGAATACTCACCTATAAATTAAGAACCATCAATACCACTTTATGTTAATGTAGAATATGAATCTAAAATTCCTCAAAACACACAAAAAAATACCTATCAATAAAATAAATGAAATCACTAAAATGAAACACTAACTGAGAGGGAAGGAAAAAAATTAATAAGGGATGGATATAATATACCATAAATTCCTAGTAAAAATAATAATTGAAAAAGTAATATATGATTCATGGGAAGAAAAAACATTAGAATTTTCTGACAATGTATTCTATTCTAGATCCCATAAAGAAAAAATAAAATCAAATTTGCATGAATTTTTTAATTAAAATATAATTTTTTGGGTACATGGTAATAAAAATATGGTATATTAATAATTTATCCCAAATCATGAATTGTTCATTTATCAATCATTATCCCTAATTTTTCAAAATACATTATTGCAATAACTATGCAGAAACTATGAATTGGACATGAAATATCCTAGAAAGTTATATATTCACCCAACAACTCATCCAAATATCCTATAATACTCTCCACTATCAAGTTCTCCATTATTCACTTAAAAACGTTTTATAATTCTATAAAAACTCTGAATAAATGATTCTACTCAATCCACTTTGAATACCCCTATTAAACAAAAAACTTGTATAGTTAAAATCTATATCTAATAAGTGTTCTTCCACTCTAAAAACTTGGAAAAATCCAAATATATATAAATTAAAAAATTAAATAATTACAAAAAATCACTCCTTTATTATCTTTCAGACATAAATAAAAATTCTCAACTAAATATACTGAATGAGTACTAAAAATATGGTTATTAGAACCAATATCATGATATTATAATGATAATAACATTAAGAAAATAATTTAAAACATAATAATTGAATAATAGGTTATAAAATAATAGAAAAATATAAATAAATAAAAATACTCTTTTGTGGTATTACTAATGTGCCAATGTAAGATATTTTATTTCATTTTAAATAGGAGAATCAGTAGTCAAAACCATTTCCAAATTAAAACTAATTAACTTTATTTAAAATTACTATATTGGATAGTCTATCAATATGTTGAATCATCATAAATAGAAATAATAGTCAAAATACCATGTACACTAGTAATTTTACAATGTTTTAAAAGTCTTCCACATATCTAGTCGATGAAGATTTATCGGTATTATACCATATATCATAGTCTATATATTTTTATTAATTATGAATTTCATGGAATATTCAATAATCTTGCACTCTTTATATGTGATTTATATAGACAATCAATTATTTTTTTCAACATGATACATGATCAATGAATCAAAAAAATATACTGAATAAGATCAATAATTAGTATAAATATCAATAAGAACGATGTTCCTCATCCTCGAAAAGTTCTCCTGATCATCCAATAAAGGGTCTAATCATTATATACTTAATTTCCATCCATTTTCATTCATGAATTTAAACCCATAAATTTAATATAATTTACCTCTATTATTGTCAAGACCCATCCCCCGGGGCCCGTATCGTGACTACCCCAAACCCACCTTCCATAGGCAAGGGGCTGGCGACTATCACCAAAGGCGTAAATCCCTAAACTGGGAAGGCATTGAATTTATAACTATAAACAAACACATCAGAGTAAACAACTGGAAGCAAATCACTAAGTAAAAATATATAAAAAAGAAGGTTTGGAAAGTAAAAGGGTCCGGAAATAAAATCCCAACATGATAGTACAAGTACAACTGAAAGCAAGTACAACTAAAGAAAAGTAAAGCAGCTATTGGGTCGTCCTCCAGGGTTCCTACTTGAAGGGTAGGTACATATGGCTTCCTTAGCACTCCCGTCCATCCGTCTCCTCCGTGTACCATCACACCTAGTGGTCCACCTCCGGGTACCGTCCAATCCTGCTACTCTCTGCCTCAGTCAGCACTGTCCGTCATCTGAAACCAACAGAATGAGGTGAGGGAAAAGCCCGTGCAGGGGTGAGTATAATGATACTCAGTAGGGACCCCGAGACCCTCAAGGTCTCACATAATCCAACAAGGATGAACCGAAAAATATGAAATCAACGGATAATCATTACTTAGGTATATGCCCATACATATACCTAAGTTATCTAGTAACCCATCTAAATCATGAGGAAAACACAAAATTCATTGACTCAGATCAAACCAGGATTTTTATTATCGAAACCATGGCTGGTGGCGTACTCCTCCTCTATCGAGCACATTGGGCCTGCCGCGTCATACAGAGGTGCTTCCCACTAACCTTGGACTGCTGAGGTACTCTTCCTGTTGAGTACTGTGGATCTACTGTTCTCACATAGAGGTGCTCCCCACCATGGGTCTTCCATGCTCACACAGAGGCGCTCCCCCTAGTAGCCTGTAGAGGTACTCCTCCTGTAGAGTACTTTGGGTTTGCCGTGCTCACATAGAGGCGCTCCCCACTGGGCTAGTCGAGTCACTTTGAGCCGAATCGGTCAAGAAGTCGTCAGGTCTCAGCCAGCTGTTAGGTCTCTGTACTCTGTCCACTCGTCTCTGGAACGATCCGCTCCACGAGCTACTGGTTGATACTGAAACTTTCATGAAGTCCCACGTAGAAGTATCTCAAAGGCCCGCCATGTCATAGGGGTCTCAATGCAACAGATGACGCATCGATCGGATGCCTGGTCTGTGAGTTATTAGCCTTTTAGTCCCGAGGGCCCGGTTGGATTCATGTACGATCCAACCTGACCGTAACTCAAATATACCCTGAACTTCAGTGGGGTATTCTCAATGGGACTGCTTCGCTCCAAGAATACCGGTACTGCAGACAGTTCGTCAAACGGACGTCCGGTGCCAAAGATATGGCTCAAGAAGGTAAAGGGGTCGGTAATGGGCCTGGGCCCGATCCGACCCGGTCGGACCATCTTGGCCCAACCCAAACTGGGCCGACCTGGTCTAGGTCAACCCGGTCAGACCCGTTGGGTCAGACCCGACCCATTGGGTGGGTCAGCTCGCTAAGTTTGGCCTGGTCCGCTGGGCCCGGCCCAGCGGACTACAAGGGCAGTCCTGCTCGAAGGTCACCACGTAGGTGACTCGGACCAAAGGACGGGGCTGGTTCGGCCAGTTCCGTGAGGGGCGTGGCTCAGGAAACTCAGCACGGGTGGTCGGGCCAGTCGCGAGGCCAGCGGGCAGGCCGCGCGGAGCGAGGGTAGGCCGACTAGACACTGGTCGGGCCGCAGGGGTGCTCGTAGGGCGCCGGGCAGGCCGTGGGGGCGCTGGGCAGGCCACGGGGGTGCCGGAAGAGTACCGGGCAGGGCACAACAGTGGCCGGGAAGGCCTCGGGGGAACCGGAAGGGCACCGGGCAGGGCGCGGGGGCACCGGGAAGGCCGTAGGGGCGCCGACAGGGCTCCAGGAAGGGTGCGGGGGCACCGGGCAGGGCGCTGCAGCAGTCGGGCAGGCCGCGGGGGAACCAGCGGGGAGTCGGTAGGGGCCGGGAAGGGCGTGGGTAGGCGGTCCGCGCTCCGGGCAGGGCACCAGCGGTGTTCGGCCAGGAGCTTTGGTGTGCCGCGGGGGCGGCGCAAATCGCATAGGTCGCGGGTAGCACGACCTTCATCGTTGCCGCCTTCGTCGCCATCGCCTCATCGCCATGCCGTAGAACACCACAAGAAAAGAGAAGACGACAGAGGATGTCATGCCATGTTAGGTTGGCCTGCACCCTCCACATTTAGGGAGGTATCATTTGGCTCATCATGAGAAGAATATGATCATTAATACATCCGCAATAATCCCTTTTTATCTGATGAAGAAAATAAGAAAAGGGTATAATAACATCAAGCAATAAACCCCCTACCTTTTGATTTGTCATTCGTCGTTCGTCGTTCATCATGTCCTCCGCACGTCTCAAATCCTGAACTGCGTTGGCTTGTTGATGACCTTGCGGAGGGTAGGTCGGTAGGTGTCTGGGGTAGAAGTCGAAGAAGAATCGTCATCGACATTCTTAGTTGGAAGAATGTGTTCTTAATTCTTCGATGGAAGAATGGTTCTCTGTTTGGAGCTTTCTCCAATAATCCTTTAATCCCCCTCTTTCAACAAAATTAAATATACCCACAAAATAATAGTTGTCTATTATTTTAATATTGGCATGTAACTCTAAAATAAATAAATAAATTAAGAGGCTCCTCCAATTTAATTCAAGAGGTTGGAATATTAATTAAAGGGGAAGGTGGAGAGGCTCTCCCTCATTAATGAGGGAGAGTTGAGTGGTTATTCTCTATTCCCATTAATAGGGGTCGGGTGGTGCCCACCCCTATTATTTAAATGGGAGGTTATGGTCTCAGGTGGTACCCACATCGTAACCTCTCGCGGGAGGTTATATTCGGGTGGGACCCACCACCATAACCTCTCATGGGAGGTTAGGGTGTGGCGGTCCCACCTCCAACTCCCATGTTGAGGTTTTAACCAACAATCACACACATGGCAGCTTAAAATAAAAGAAAGTGTTGTACACTTTATTTTATTATTTTTTTAATAAAAATCCAAAAACTAACTTTTATTTTCGACTATCTGTAGTCAAAGTGAATGTCTTCTTAAGTGAATACTGGCGCTACAAGTTCAACGTTGCCCTCAGATTTCAGTTCGGAGCACCAGTTCAAAAGTTATAAAATCACGCTCGTACGTTTACTAAACGTACCCGAACAAAAATTCATAAATTGATTCCGGGCACACCGGGCCTCGGAATCAAGCGCCATAAATTTTCACGGACTCGTAAAAATCCATTGTATTTAAAAACAATTCCATGGGATTTTCGTGTCTTTACATTCTACCCACCTCAGGGCTTTATGTCCCTGTAAGCTACAACTCACACTAAGGGAACAAATGGGGGTACTGAGCACACATATGAGCCTCCTGATCCCATGTGCTCTCCTGGAGGTTCCTGTGCTGCCATCGAATGTGCACCAGAGGTAATGACCGTCCACGTAGGACCCGCTCTTGTTGATCCTCAATCTCCACTGGAACCTCCGTAAAAGTCGCCCCATCGTCGGCATCCAACTCACCATGGTCGATGATGTGTGAAGGGTCATGCACGTATCTCCTCAGCTGAGATAAATGGAAGACGTCGTGCACCCGATGCAACTGAGGTGGAAGGGCTAAGCGGTAAGCCACCTCGAATACTCTACTGAGGACCTGGAATGGTCAGATGAATTTTGGAGATAACTTGCCACCTCGGCCAAATCTCCATAGACCTCGTTGATGTGAGACCTGTAGAAAGACGTGGTCTCCATCCTCGAACTCCAGAGGTCTCCACGTCCTGTCAGCATACGACTTCTACCTGCTCTGTGCAGTCTTCATCCACTTCTGGATGATCTGCACCTTCTCCGTAGTAGCTCATACCATCTCTAGTCCCACCAGTGTTGACTCCCTAGGGTCTGTCCAGCATAAGGGTGATCTACAAAGTTGCCCATACAATGCCTAGAAAGGTGCCATCTTGATGCAGTGATAACTGTTGTTGTAGGAAAACTCCACCAATGGTAAGTGATCCTCCCAGCTATGACCAAAGTCAAGGACACAAGCACACAACATGTCCTCGAGGGTCTGAATGGTCCTCTCAGTCTGACCATCTGTCTGAGGGTGGAAGGCGGTGCTCAAGCGAAGCTGTGTTCTGAAAGCCTCCTGTAACCCCTTACATAGCCAAGAAGTAAACCGTGCGTCACGGTCAGAGATAATAGAAGAAGTTACTTCATGTAAATGCACAATCTCCGGCACATAGAGGCGTCCCAAGCTATCTACTGAACCCTTCTCTCTGATCGGTAGGAAGTGGGCCGACTTGGTGAGTCAGTCGATGATTACCCAAATTGAGTCGTGACCCCTGGATGTACACGGAAGACTCGTCACGAAGTCCACAGATATCCCATCCCACTCCCACACTGGGACCTCTGAAGGCTGAACCAACCTGCTAGTACCTGGTGCTCTGCCTTCACTTGCTGGCAAGTGAGGCACCGTGAGATAAACTCCAATACTGCCTTCTTCATACCTAGCCACCAGTGCTGTCGTCGAAGGTCCTGGTACATCTTTGCCACTCATGGACGTACCGCTAGAGGGGATGTGTGAAACTATCTCAACACTTCCTCCTAAAGTGCCACTAGTACCAAGGTACGTACTTTGAATAAAATGATGTGCTCCCCACCTTCAGAAAATCCATCAGGTGCCTGTCCTGTGGATATCTGAGCACGTCGTGTCTCGCAGTCAGTGTCCCCATGTTGTGCTTCCTGACTCGCTGAAGGAGTGGGGGAGTGACTGTAAGAGACTGTAGGAATTCATCTCTATCTCTATCTACAAAGGATATATATAAAGCAACCAACTGCTCTGTCACCTCTCCTAGCAGTTATATACCAGATCACCTGCTGAGCGCATCCGCAACAACATTCCCTTTCCCAGGAGTATAGACTATCTCTAAGTCATAGTCCTGGAGGAACTCAAGCCAACGTCGCTGTCTCGGGTTTAGCTTCTTCTGAGAGAAGATATACCTGAGAATCTTGTGATCAGAGTACATGGTAAAACGCTCGCCCATCAAATAGTGTCTCCACATCTTCAAGGCGAAGACCACTGCTGCTAACTCTAGGTCATGGGTAGGGTAGTTCTGCTCATGCTATCTCAACTGCGGAGAACCATATGTTATCACTACTCACTCCTACATCAGGACACACCCAAGTCCGGTCCCTGATGCGTTGCAGTAGACTACGTACCCTACGCCTTCCTCTGGAAGCCTCAAGATGGGGGAACTAGTCAGCCTCTGCCTCAGCTCCTGAAAGCTCTGTTGGCATCTCTCCGCCCACACAAAGGGTTTCCCCTTCTTTTTCAAGGCTGATAGCGGTGTTGTAACTCTGGAGAAGTCTGGAAGGAACCTCCGATAGTATCCGGACAAACCCAGGAAACTTCGTACCTCTGTCACACTCCTGGGTGGCTCCCAAGCAAGTACCGCCTCAATATTCGCTAGATCTAATACAACTCCAGCCTTCGAGATGACGTGTCCCAAGAAGTGAACCTCTTGAATCCAGAACTGGCACTTCGAGAGCTTACCATAAAGCTGGTGCTCTCGGAGTGTGTCCAGTACTACCTGCAAATGGTAGCCATGCTCCTCCTCACTAGACGAGTAGATCAAAATGTCATCGATGAATACTATGACAAAGCGATCGAGGTATGGATGGAAGATCCTGTTCATGAGTCCCATGAACACTGCTGGAGCGTTGGTTACACCGAAGGGCATAACCAAGAACTCGTAGTGGCCGTACCAACACCTAAAGGCCGTCTTCTGCACATCCTCATCTCGAACTCTGAGCTGGTGATAGCCTGATCTAAGGTCTATCTTTGAGAACCATCATGCTCCCTTCAGCTGATCAAAGAGGTTGTCAATCCTCGGAAGTGGGTACTTGTTCTTCATGGTCACCTGGTTTAGGCGACGATAGTCGACACAGAGCCTCAAGCTCTCGTCTGTCTTCTTAGCGAACAAAATCGGGGCTGCCTAGGGAGAAACACTGGGTCGGGTGAATCTCTTCCCCTACAAGTCCTCTAGTTGTACCCGCAGCTCACGAAGCTCAGCGGGAGCCATCCAATATGCTGGAGTATATATCGTTGGCATCCCGGGGTACAGGTCAATGTAGAAGTCCACCTCTCTGCGAGGAGGTAGTCCTGGAACATCGTCAGGGAAAACATCCACGTACTGGTCCACCACTACAGGATAGCTCTGACTCTCCACATCTACTGCTCCGAGGGTAAGGCAGGCCAACTGATGAGTGATCGGCTGCACCCTCCTCTGAGTAAGTCTGTCATGTGCTGCAAAGGTTCCCTTCTCGCCGGTGAAGGTGAACCTGGTCCCGTCCGTGCGGACACATCCCACTTTGCGCTTAATATAGTCAATCTGAGCATGAACTGTAGATAACCAGTCCATACCCAAGATGATGTAGTAAGGGCTCGACGCCGCTACTAGGAGATCCCAGCCGAAGCTCTCACCTCCTAGAGTAAGCTCACACTGCCGGCACCAGTGCGTAATCGTCCACTACAGGAAAAAGAGTTTTTTTTGCGACAGGCCTTTTGCGATGGGACAAAATCCCGTCGCAAAAGGTCCGTCCAAGAGGTTATTTGCGACGGGTCATTACACCCGTCGCAAATAACCAACTATTTGGGACGGGATTTCGTCTCCCATCACAAATAGTTTGGTGCAGATAGCACACCAAACCGCGCGAAGGTTATTTGCGACGGTGGGATCCCACCGTTGCAAATAGTTAAATATTTGTGACGGGGCCCATCGCAAATAACTTGCGGCAGTTTATAGATTTTTGCGACGAGACACCTTTTGCGATGGGCCCCGTCGCAAATAATCGGCGTCGGTTTATAGCCTTTTGCGATGAGTTGTCGTCCCGTCGCAAAAGGTGTGTTGGCAGGGACTATTTGCGACGGGACCTGTCGCAAATAACTTTTTAACCGCCGAGAGTAATTAATGTGGGCGTAGGTATTTGCGACGGGTCCTGTCGCAAAAGATACTATTTGCGACGGGATACCCATCGCAAATAACCCCATCGCAAATAATCTGACCTATATATACCCTCATCTGTTTTCGTCTCATTCCTCTCAAATTTCAGATCCTGTTTCTCTCTAAACTTGGATTTTAGAGAGAGAATTTTTCTAAGTTTATTTTTTTGTTCACAAAGAAGTTGTGAAGCCGTCTGCATTAATAGAAAATCAGTCTTAAAGGTATTTATGTTTTTTTAATTTATTATTTATTTCATTTTTTATGTTAATTTTTTTATTGTTGATTAGTTGGAATTAAATTAAATTTAAATTGTTTTGTCATTAGTATTTATTTGTACTAATAAATTGAAATTTTTAGTTTTAATTTTTAATAATTAGTAGTAATTATTAATTATTAACTATAATTAGTAATGTAAATAATTAATTTGTAGTAATTAATAATAATTGGTAATAAATATCAATAAATAGTAATAAATAGGATTAATTAGTAATAATTACGAATAATTAGTAATAATTAGTAATAATTAGGAATAAATATTAATAATTAGTAATAATTAGTAATAATTAGAAATAATTAGCAATAATTAGGAATAATAAGCAATAATTAGTAATAATTAGTGATAATTAGTAATAAATAGCAACAAATAGCAATAATTAATAATAATTAGTAATAAATTGTAATAATGAGTAATAAATTGTAATAATTAGTAATAAATACTAATTATTACTAATTATTACTAATAAAAACTTATAATTAGCAATAAATACTAATAATTAGTAATAATTAGCAATAACTAGACATAATTAGCAATAATTAGAAATAAATAGAAATAATTTGTAATAATTAGTAATAATTAGAAATAATTATCAATAATTAGCAATAATTAGGAATAATTAGCAATAATTAGGAATAATTAGCAATAATTAGGAATAATTAGCAATAATTAGGAATAATTAGCAATAATTAGGAATAATTAGCAATAATTAGTAATAAATAGAAATAATTAGTAATAAATAGGAATAATTAGTAATAAATAGGAATAATTAATAATAATTAGGAATAATTAATAAAAATTAGGAATAAATTGTAATAGTTAGTAATAAATTGTAATAATTAGTAATCAATTGTAATAATTAGTAATAAATACTAATAATTACTAATAAATTCTAATAATTAGCAATAATTAGCAATAATTAGGAATAATTAGAAATAAATAGAAATAAAATATTAATAAATAGGAATAATTAGTAATAATTAGGAATAATCAGTAATAATTAGGAATAATTAATAATAATTAGGAATAAATACTTATAATTAGTAATACTTACTAAAAATTTGTAATACTTATTAATAATTAGTAATAATTAGCAATAATTAGGAATAATTAGCAATAATTAGGAATAATTAGTAATAATTAGCAATAATTAGGAATAATGAGCAATAAATAGAAATAAATTGTAATAAATAGTAATAAATTGTAATAATTAGTAATAAATTGTAATAATTAGTAATAAATTGTAATAATTAGTAATAAATACTAATAATTAGTAATAACTACAAATAAATACTAATAATTACCAAAAAATAGCAATAATTAGCAATAAATACTAATAATTAGCAATAAATAGCAATAATTATGAATAATTAGCAATAATTAGAAATAATTAGCAATACTTAGAAATAATTAGCAATAATTAGTAATAATTAGCAATAATTAGCAATAATTAGCAATAATTAGCAATAATTAGAAATAAATAGCAATAAATAGCAATAATTATGAATAATTAGCAATAATTAGCAATAATTAGGAATAATTAGCAATAATTAGCAATAATTAGCAATAATTACCAATAATTAGTAATATATTGCAATAATTAGTAACAAATAACAATAAATATTAATAAATTGGAATAATTAGTTATAATTAGGAATAATTAGTAATAATTAGGAATAATTAGTAATAAATATGAATAATTAGTAATAATTAAGAATAAATACTAATAATTAGGAATAAATACTAATAATTAGTAATATTTACTAATAATTAGGAATAAATACTAATAATTAGTAACATTTAGCAATAATTAGTAATATTTAGCAATAATTAGTAATAATTAGCAATAATTAGGAATAATTAGCAATAATTAGGAATAATTAGGAATAATTATTAATAATTAGCTATAATTAGTAATAATTATATATAATTAATAATAATTAGCTATAATTAGTAATAATTACTAATAAATACTAATAATTAGGAACAATTAGCTATAAATAAAAATAATTAGCAATAATTACAAATAATTAGAAATAATTAGGAATAATTAGCAATAATTAGGTATAATTAGCAATAATTAGTAATAATTAGCTATAATTAGTAATAATTATTAATAAATACTAATAATTAGTAATAATTACTAATAAATAATAATAATTAGGAATGATTAGAAATAATTAGAAATAATTAGGAATAATTAGGAATAATTAGAAATAATTAGCAATAATTAGCAATAATTAACAATAATTAGCAATAATTAGCAATAATTAGGAATAAATTGTAATAATTAGAAATAATTAGGAATAATTCGGAATAAATAGAACTAATTATAAATAATTATAAATAAATAGCAATAATGAGGAATAATTAGAAATAATTAGGAATAATTAGAAATAATTAGGAATAATTATTAATAAATAGGAATAAATTGTAATAATTAGTAATAAATAGTAATAAATAGTAATTATAATTATATCTAATTATTACTAATAAAAAAATTATATTATCAATATTTATGAAAAAACAATATTAATATTATTAAAATAATAAAAAATTTATAAAATATTAAAATTATCAATATTCGTAACAGGCTTTGCTATATTCTTAACATGTTCAAATCTCAAAGGGTCGCTAATTTTCAGGTCATGCGCAATAAAAATTCTTGTGTCAGCCATATCCAATGAAAACTCTATAATTGTCCTTGCTTGGTTGATCACCTTGCAAGTAGCGTTGCAACATGACAACCCAAGTCATGCCCTTATCATCTATAAGAATTATCTCACATGAACCTTTACATAGACCATTCTTCCATGAAAATTTAAAGGAAAGATACTGATGTACCATCATATTTTTAAGGAAGAATGATCTATGTAAAGGGAGCGAGATGATTCTTAGAGACGAGAATGACATTACTTTGGTTGTCCTATTGCAACACTACTTGCGAGGTGACCAACCACGCAAGGACAATTATAGAATTTACATTGGACATGTCTGAAACAAACTTTTTATTGCGCATGACCTGAAAATTGGCGACCCTTTGAGATTTGAACATTTTAAGAATAAAGCATAGCCTGTTGCGAATATTGATAATTTTAATATTTTATAATTTTTTTATTATTTTAATAATATTAATATTGTTTTTTCATAAATATTGATAATATAATTTTTTATTAGTAATAATTATATATAATTATAATTAGTATACAAAAACTGCTTGGATAATAAAGGGAAAATTTGTAATTATCTCCACAACGATGATTACCAAATTTCATTTCATTATTCAATCAGTTTTCATTTTGCTAAGTATTCTTAAGTATTGCTAAATTAGTAATAATTTATAATAAATAGTAATAAATAGTAATAATTAGTTAGGAATAGTTAGAAAGAAATTTTAATAAATTTTAATAAATTCCAAGAACCTGACACAATTTCCAGTGGATTGACGACACTCCTTTTTCTCGATGACTTTTGTCCTTTCAACTCTCACCAACTAAAAAAAATATGAAAAATGTGCTGCTATATAGGCATATTCAATATCATATACACGAGATTGGATATGCATTCATGGGATCATATTTTTTGTAATGTTTTTAGGAAGTGACAGTTGGAAGAAGACGATTCATCGACGAAAAGGGGGCTCTTTTGTCCGACGACTCATTTACTTCCATCTTTCTCACACTGAAATCACAGTGAAGAATATGGTCGGAGATACACATATTCATTCTCGTGCATATGAGAATGAATATGCGTACCTCCAACCATATTATTCAATGTGATTTTAAGTGTGAGAAAGATGCATGTAAATGAGCTGTCAGACAAAAGAGTAGCTGTCAATCCACAGGAAATTGTGTTGCCTATAATTAATGATAATTATTAAGAAGTAGTAGTAATTATTTATCTTCTTTTTTGAGATAGTATTTTTATAATTTCAAATTATTCAAAAATAGTGATGATTTTATATTTTGTAGAAAAATATGGAACAAGGAAGTCGACATCAGTCATTATTAGATGACTGCGCTTGGATAAATCAGCATAGAAATCCAAATGGTTCTGGTTTAAATCCTATATATATTAAGGGTGTTGATGCTATCTTATAATTTTCATCATCAAAACCAAAATATGTTTCGGAAGGTACAATTTAGCATCCTTGTAAAAAATGTTCTCTGAGAATGTTTGACACATTTGACAAGGTTGGGAGACATATCTTGCGGTTTGGTTTTTAACTAGATTATGTTTTTTGGTTTCAACATGGTGAACGCAGTTCCAGAGAAGATACTAATAACTTGATTTCAGATCCATCACAGTTCCAAAATTTAGTACATGATGTCGTAGGTCCATCTGTTCAGCAAACTGAAACTCATGATGATATTGATTTAACTCCTGAGTTGGCACCATCTGAATTTTATGAGTTGCTGAGGTCTGATGAGGAAGCATTATATCCTGGTTGCAAGATGAGCAAATTAGAAGTAGTTGCAAAATTTATGGCTATACAATCATATAATACAATGTCAAACAACTGTTTTTATGAGATATTTTCTTTGGTTAAAACACTATTACCTGAAGGAAATGTGTTGCCTGCAAATTACGATGAGAGCAAGAGGTTGGTTCGTAATCTAGGCCTTAGTTATCGGAAGATTCATGCATGTGAAAATGATTTCATCTTATATTCTAGTGAAAATGAGTCGTTGGATAATTGTCCAACATGTGGACAATCGAGGTATAAAGAAACTCAACTAGGGAAGTCTGGATCGATTCCTGTAAAATAGTTGATATATTTCCCCCTTACACCCAGGCTGCATGGTTTATTTATGTCTCATAAAACAACATCAATGATGTCATGGAAAAAAACCAATATTTCAACTGGTAAAAGCTCAAATCATCCATCTGATGGTGATTCATGGAAACATTTTGATCGTCTACATCCGTCTTTTGCTTTAGCAGCCCGAAATGTGCGATTTGGTCTTTCTACTGATGGTTTCTGTCTGTTTGGTTCTTATGGTAGTCAGTATTCATGTTGTCCTGTCTTTATAACTCCGTACAATCTAACTCCATGGATGTTGATGCAGGATCCCTATATCTTTTTGACCTTATTAATCTCCGGTCATCCTAAAAAGAATATTTCTATTTATTTGAAACCATTGATTGATGAGTTAAATGTATTGTGGGGTAATGGTGTTAGTACATATGATGTTGCTGCGAAACAAAATTTCAAATTACAAGCTACATTGATGTGGACGATTAGTGACTTTTAGACATATGGAATGTTATCTGGCTGGAGTACACATGGTCCGAAATCATTTCCTTACTATATCAATGACAAAAAAGATTTTATGCCCATTAATGGCAAAAAACCTAGCTATTTTGACTGTCATCGCATATTTCTTCTAACTGATCATTCTTTTGGAAGGAACACATCTCATTTCAGAAGAGGCACAATTGAAAGGGATGAACCTCCAAAAATGATCTCAGGTACAGAGTTAAAATCAGTTGTATTTTCATTACCTCCCATCAGATTTGGGCAAAAAACATACTAACATAAAATTCAGGGCTTTGGGAAAGAACATAATTGGATAAAACAAAGCATTTTTTTTGAGATCTCCCATATTTGTCTGATTTGTTGGTCCACCACATGTTAGATGTCATTCACATTGAGAAGAACTATTTTGATAATTTATTTCATACAGTTTTGGATACACCAGGTAAGACCAAAGATACTGTAAAATCATGATTAGATCTTTCCCAAATTTACAGGCGAACAGAACTTGAACTATTTGAAAATGTCAGATCACAGAGGTTAATGAAGCCAAAACTAGCTTATACACTATCCAAAGAGAGTCTTTTATTATTTTTTCAGTGGATTGTAGATTTGAGACTTCCAGATGGCTATACTTCCAATTTGGGTAGATGTGTTAAGAATGGTCATATTACCAGATTAAAAAGTCATGATTGTCATGTTATAATGGAAGGACTTATACTGATTGGATTCAGAGGTTGGATGAATTCTATGATTTGGGATTTGATAACAGACATATCATATTTTTTTCAAGACATTTGTGCAGTGAAAACTGACTACGATACGCTAAGAAAACTGGAAGAAGATATTGCTGTAATTATATATAAACTGGAAAAAATCTTTCCACCATCTTTCTTTGACTCAATGGAACATCTGATATTACATTTTCCACATGAAGCTAAATGTTGAGGTCCAGTATAGTTTCGATGGATGTACCCATTCGAGAGATGAATGCAGAAATTGAAGAAAAAAGTATGTAACAAAGCATCAGTTGAAGGCTCAATTGCTGAAGCATATTTTCAAGAGGAAATTTCTTTTTTCAGCTCTCACTATTTTGAATCTGAATATCCCTCAAAACAAAATTGCATGGGATGGAATGAGGGAAATTTTAATGATGAAATGGACAATCATTTATTAGTTTCTAACCAGCCAAATCTTTTCTTCGGTGGAGTTCAAGAACGATGGATTTCAGATGATGAACATCACATAGCTCATACATATGTTCTTCTCAAATATGAAGAAATGACAACATTTGTACTGTGAGTACTTATATCACTTATTCTATAATTTCTGTTATAGTATGTAAACTTATTTTATTTGTAAGTTATATGATAATCATATCAAGAAACAAGTTCCACAAATTATAGCAGCTGCTCTTGAAGAACACAAATTTTTTTTCTCAATGGTTTCAAAAGCTAGAAACATAAATTATTTATGGTTTAATATCAATTCAGTTTACTATTTATTATATTGATAATTGTTTTACACATTTTCAGGTGTCTCAACATGCTGATAAAATTGATAAGTGACTGTGTATATTGAGTAACCCCCCATCGAAAATGGTTAAATATTATAATGCATATGTGGTGAATGGTTTTCGATTTCATACACGTGCATATGGGGAATCAAAAAAAACAATGAACAGTGGAGTTTTTTTGAGAGGATCTCATCATAGAGAAACTAAATTTGACTTTTACGGCGTTCTGGATGAAATTATTGAGCTATGTTATCTTGGAAAAAATTACATAACGATGTTTAAATGTCGGTGGTTGGATACTGAGAGAGGCTTGCGTGTTCATACAACTTATCAAATCATTGATATTAAATATAAAATCTTCTTGCATTAAATGAGCCATTTTTACTGGCTCAACATGCACATCAAGTTTATTACGCAAAGTACTATGCTACTTTAAGATACCTGGGTGATTGGTGGAGCATAATAAAAATGAAATCTCTGGAAAATCAATTTACTCAAACTGAATGTGGTTCCGCTGAAGTGGAAGAAATTGAAAATTTTCAAGAGACTACTCAAAATCCATATTTTTCAAAAAGAAATGTAAATATCAATGAGGACTCACCACAATTAAGGGTCCATGGTGACGAAGATGTTAATGATGTTACAAATGAAATTGAAATGACAAGGGATGATGAAAGCGAAACTCATATGGATATTGATGATGCCGGGGGAGAATATGAAGACATTGACGTCGTCAGATATGAAGATGATGATGAAGGTGAACATTGGCATAGTTAAATGTTGGTTATGATCATAACTAATATATATATATAATAGTTATTTTCAACTATCTGCTAACAACAATCATTTTGTATTTCAGATGGAATCTGATCTATTGTGTGAGTTAGAGGAGGCTGAGAAACCTTTGGATGATGGGGATGTGGGATCATCTGACCCTCATCCTACTGGTGGTTCAAGAGGTATGCGGAGGGGGCATGGTCTTGCATGAATGATGATTCCTAACCCTATCCTCGAGTGACGTCCACGTCTTGGTTTCGATCCACACACACGGAGGTATGCTAACCTGTATATTTTAGTTATATTTCATTAATTTATTTATATATATACTAATTGTTTGATTATTTATTCTTTTTTCACATTTTTGCGCATGCAGCAGTTGGACAGGGGAGTGCTATCTAGCGCAATTATTTTTCTCAGCCATGGACCACATGGGCACAGATTACCATTAATGTGCTACTCGACATGTACAATCATTAGCTGATACGTAAATAAATAGTATTTATTTTGAAATTTATTTTATTAAAAACTTTATATTATAAATTATTTGTAGGTTTTATGGTATCCCATCGAGGATACCATGCATGACGCTATCCATGCAGCATAGGAGGTGGCTATGTGTGAGCGTTTGTGTCAGTTTTTGCACAATTTGAGAAAGCCGTCCATTAAGAAAACAGGAGCAATAGTATTTGATGAGTTGTGTAGAGCCCACCGACCAGAGTACATTTCAACTCAGGTTTGAGATGGATTATGTGCATACTGGTTGGGTGGTGGATTTCAAAAGAGGTCTTCATTGGGTCGATAGAACCGGGGGAGACAGGAGGTGACGCATCGAGCTGGTAGCCGTACATTGAGTATGCATAGAGAGCATCTGGAAAGTATTTTTTTTAAATATTTTATATAACTTAAAATATTAACATTTTATTTTATATTCATATAGGCAGTCGAGCATCCCGATATTACAGAGTACAATGTTTATCAGAGGATTTACAGTGATCCAGCCACCGGAGAGATTAGATGTGATCGTCAGTGTCAGATTGTGGTTAGTCTTATTTTTTTTCAGTTTGACAATTAACTGTATATTATATTTTCAAAATTTTAATTTCAAATTGGAATTGAAGGATTCATATGAGGCTGCGACTTATCAGACACAGGCTGAGGGTCAGGACGAGATGACTGATCAGACCAGTGCCCACCATTTCGACGAGGCGGCATGGATGCAGGCGACTCAGTATGGCTTTGAGAAGGGCTGAGTAGTTGGTATCAACTCTCATGTGACTGCTGGTACTTATTATGGTACTGCTGTGATGTCGGCATCCAGCTCGAGAGGAGCTCGTGGAGATGCATCAACTTCTGGCTCATAGTATCAGGATTAGTTCTGAGCTCAGAATGACCTTATAGAGAGTTTACAGAAGCAATAAGAAGAGATGTGTCAGCAGCAGCAACAACAGGAGGAGGAGATACATCAATGGCACCAGCAACATCACGAGCAGATGGAGTACATGCGCCACCTGACTCGTAGTTTAGGTATGAAGTTTCCTCCACCAGCTCATTCAGCTCCTCCACCTCCTCTAGAAGACGACCCCCGATGATTTTTTTAAGTCAAAACATTTGAATTTAAATTTTTTGTAATATAATCTATTTATAGTTTCTATCATTTATATTGGTGATATTATTACATAATTTAATTTTTAATATTTTATGATTTGTTTTTGTGAATATTGTGAATTTTAATATTTTTTATTTTTTTATTATTTTAATAATATTAATATTATTGATTTATTAATCATAATTTTATTAAATATTTTTTTTTTCAGTATTATATTTTTTAATATTTGTTTATTTTACTAATAATAATAATAATAATATTTTATGATTTTTTTATATTTTTTTGTGAATATTGAGAATTTTAATATTTTTTTTTATTATTTTAATAATATTAAAATTAATTTTTCAATAATCATAATAATATTTTAAGATTTTTTTATATTTTTTTGGGAATATTGAGAATTTTAATATTTTTTAATTTTTTATTATTTTAATAATATTAAAATTAATTTTTCAATAATCATAATTTTATTAAATTTATTTTTTTAAAATTTATTTATTATTTGCGATGGGATCTGTTGCTACGATATCCCGTTGCGAATAGTCTAAATAATTTTTTTCTTAAAAAAGGTAATTATGACGTGATTAGGGGCCCATCGCAAATACTATTTACGACGGGCCCGTCGCAAATAATCTGAATAAATATTTTCAAAAATCATTTGTGATGGGATTACGGGCCCATCGCAAAAGATTATTTGCGACAGGCCCATCGCAAAAGAACTTATATATAAATAAGTATATAATCAGAGACCTATTTGCGATGGTGATGTTTCCTGTCGATAAAAATATTTTTTGCGACGGGCCTGTCGCAAATAATTTTTTTTGCGACAACGTTTTCTGCAACGGGCTATTTGCGACAGGGCCCCGTTGCTAAAGCCTATTTGTGATGGGATCCCGTCGCAAATACCCATTTCAAATACCTTGAATTCTAGTAGTGGTTGAGTCAGATCCCGTAGGAGTCTCTAGCCGTAAGGATCTGGACAATGACTCCATCGAAATCTCCGAGCTCCGAATGAGGGTAGTGGCAATGAAAGAGTGATGGGCACTTGTGTCTATAAGAACTGTAACTAAGGTGGAGTAGACACAGATCGTACCTCGAATCATCTCCGGAGTGCCATGATCATAGGCCTCAACTGCCAGAAGTTGAGCTCTACCCTGTCCACCCGCTCCCCGCGGTTGGGGTGGACCTCCTAGTGGTGGTGGCGGTAACACCTCAAAAAGTCGCCCACCACCAGCTGCTCGACCAGCTCCTCTGCCACGTCCGCCTGCTCCCTGCAGACCACCTCGATTGAATCTCTGCCTTTGCCTGGGAGGTCCCTCAACTGTCTGGTGATCATCTGAATGGCAGGTCGAACAGTCACAAGCCATGTGACCCTGCCCGCCGCATGAGTAACACTGCCTGCTACTGGCATGTGTGTCTCTGCTTCGTGTGCCCCGCACAACCGATCCCGAGTCATGTGGTTGACCACCTGTAGGTCTGGTTCTCTTGGACCTCTACGACATCTTCCTACTGCCAGCTATATAAGACTCCACTACGTGTCGTCTAGTAGTGGGTCTCGCTGCTGGTGACTGCTCAGTAAGGAAACTCTACACTAGAAGGTCTCTCTCTAACACCCCCGCCTGCGTCAGAATGCTGAGGGAGATCATAGATACTTTTATCTATCTCCTGACCCCCTTCTCGAAGGTCTGGGCCCTGAATAATGGGTCCCATACCATATCTATGGAGTAGCGCCAGAGGTCGGTGAACCTCGCTGAGTACTGCGCCACCATTATGCTACCCTACTGAAGATGCAGTAGCTCCCATATCCACACAGTGCGGAGAGTGGCTGAGAAAAATTCCTCCCGAAACAGGCTCTCGAAGTTTGCCCAGAGTAGCATCGCCTTTTCATGCAGCTGGAGCATTATGCTCCACCATCTGCCTGCTACTTCTTGAAGGAGACTCGCAACAAGGATCACCATGAAGTTTGCTGGTGTCCCTACTAGCCTGAAGACTCTCACCACAGCCTCCATCCAATCCTCAGCCACCTGTGGGTCTGTCTCTCCCCTGAACATGGGTGGCCTCTGGCACTGGAACTCATGTAATGCGCTCAAGCGGCATGCATCGTCTGCTGCTAGGGCTGGTGGCATTGGTGGACCAACAAGAAGTAGTACCGCTGGTAAAGGGCCTTGCATCGAGGCCTCGTCACTCAGTGGGCTGTCAGTACGTACTACTCTCGAGGATCTAACTGGTCATCTGGGGGGTGGCATCCTGAAAGAAACAGATGCGACACAGTCAAAAGATTATACCTGGTGAGATAACCTAATTGAGATGACTTAAATAAAACTTTTGGAAACACGCATGCAATCAGTGTTTTCGTGCACTGAGTCAGAAATCAGAAGTCAGGGTCTGGGTGTATGGATATGTTGACCGCCTGCACCAACACTGGACTCCCTGAACTGAAAACAACACTTAGTACCCTTAACACTATTGCTTTAAAGAAAATAAAGATCATATTTCTATGTTTTGTGGTAGAAACGACTCCTCTGATACCAATTTTTTAGGACCCATCCCCTGGGGCCCATATCGTGACTACCCCAAGCCCACCTTCCATAGAACATGGGCTGGCGACTAGCACCAAAGGCATAAATCCCTAAACTGGGAAAGCATTGCCTTTATATCTATAAACACACACATTAGAGTACACAACTGGAAGAAAATCACTAAGTAAAACTATATACAAAAGAAGTGATGGAAAGTAAAAGGGGCCAGAAATACAAGCCCAACAGGATAGTACAAGTACAACTAAATGAAAGTACAACTGAAGAAAAGTAAAGATGCTACTGGGTTGTCCTCCGGGGTTCCTACCTGAAGGGTAGGTACAGATGGCCTCCTCACCACTCCCGTCCACCCGTCTCCTCCGTGTACCATCACACTGAGTGGTCCACCTCCGGGTACCATCCAGTCCTACTACTCTCTGCCTCAGTCAGTGCTGTCCTTCATCTGCAACCAACACAACTAGGTGTGGGCATAGCCCGTGAAGGGGTGAGTATAACAATACTCAGTAGGGACCCCGAGACCCTCAAGGCCTCACAAAATCCAACAAGGATAAACCAGAAAGTATGAAATCAATAGATAACCATTAATTAGGTATATGCCCATACATATACCTAAGTTATCTAGTAACCCATCTCAATCATGAGGAAGACACAAAAGCCATTGACTCACCTCAAACCAATTTTTTTATTATCGAAACCACAGCTAGTGGCTTACTCCTCCTCTATCGAGTACAGTGGGTCTGCCGTGTCACACAGAGGCACTTCCCACTAACCTTGGAATACTGAGGTACTCATCTTATTGAGTACTATGGGTTTGCTGTGCTCACACAGAGGCGCTCCCCACCATGGTTCTGCTGTACTCACATAGAGGCGCTCCCCCAAGTAGCCTGCAGAGGTACTCCTCTTGTTGAGTAACGTGGGTCTGCCATGCTCACACAGAGGTGCTCCCCACCGTGGGTCTGCTGTGCTCACATAGAAGCGCTCTCCCTTGGGCTAGTCAAGTCACTCCGAGTCAAATCGGTCAAGCAGTCGTCAGGTCTCAGCAAGCTGATAGGTCTCCGTACTCTGTCCAGTCGTCTCTAGAAAGATCCACTCAACAAGCTACTGGTCGATTCTCCAACTATTTAGAAGTCCCAAGTAGAAGTATCTCAAAGGTCCGCCATGTCATAGGGGTCTCAACACAATAGACGACGCATCGATCTGACGCCCGGTCTGTGAGTTATTAGCCTTTTAGTTTTGGGGGCATAGTTGGATTCGTGTACGATCCAACCTGACTGTAACTCAAATATACCCTGAACTCTAGTGGGGTATTATCAAAGGGACGAATTCACTCCCAGAATACTGGCACCATAGACGGTTATTCAAACCGACATTCGGTGCCAAAGATATGGCTCAAGAAGGTAAAGGGGTCAGTAATGGGCATGGGCCCGATCCGACCTGGTCGGACAGTCTCGGCCCAACCCAGACTAGGCCGACCTAGTCTGGGTCGACCTGGTCATACCCGCTGGGTCTGACCCGACCCGTTGGTCGGGTCAGCCCTCTAAGTTTGGCTCGATCTGCTGGGCCCGGCCCAGCGGACTGTGAGGGCGGTTCGGCCCGGAGGTCACCACGTAGGTGACTCATCCCAAAGGCTGGGGCAGGTTCGGACAGTTTCATGAGGGGCGTGGCTCGGGCGACTTGTCCTGGGAGGTCGGGCCAGCCGGGAGGCCTATGGGCAGGCCGTGGCGGCGCCGGTAGGGCACCAAGCATGCCGTGGGGGCTCCAGCAGGGCGCTGGGTAGGCCGCGGGGGCACCGACAGGGTACCGGGCAGGGCGCGGCAGCGGCCAGGCAGGCCGCAGGAGCACCGGAAGGGCGTCGGGCCGGGCGCGGTGGCACTGGGTAGGGTGCGGGGGCACCGTCAGGGGTCGGGCAGGGCACGGGTAGGTGGGTCGCGCGTTGGGCAGGGCACCAGCAGTGTTCGTCCAAGAGCTTCGATGCACCGCGGGGGTGGCATGATTCGCGGAGGCCACAGGTAGCATGACCTTCGTCGTTTCTGCCTTCATCACTATCGACTCATCGCCATGCCATATAACTCCACAAGAAAAGAGAAGACGACGAAGGATTTTGGGCCATGTTAGGATGGCCTGCACCCTCCGCATTTAGGGAGGTATCATTTGGCTCATCATGAGAAGAAGATGATCATTAATACGTCCACAACAATCGCTTTTTATCCGATGAAGAAGATAAGAAAAGGGTATAATAATATCAAGAAATAAACCCCCTACCTTTTGATTCGTCATTCGTCGTGTCCGCTGCACGTCTCAAATCCCAAGCTGCGTCGGCATGTTGATGACCTTGCAGAGGGTAGGTCGATAGGTGTCCGGGGTAGAAGTCGAAGAAGAATCGTCACCGACATTATTCTTTGGAAGAACGCGTTCTTAGTTCTTCGATGGAAGAATGGTTCTCTATTGGGATCTTTCTCCAATAATCCTTTAATCCCCCTCTTCCAAAAAAATTAAATATGCCCACAAAATAATAGTTGTCTATTATTTTAATGTTGGCACGTAATTCAAAAAAGAAGAAATAAATTAAGAGGCTCCTCCAATTTAATTCAAGAGGTTGGCATATTGATTAAAGGGGAAGGTGGAGAGGCTCACCCTTATTAATGAGGGATATTTGAGAGGTTATACTATCTTCCCATTAATAGGGGTTGGGTGGTCCCCACCCCTATTATTTAAATGAGAGGTTATGGTCTCGGGTGGTCCCCACATCGTAACCTCTCACGGGAGGTTATATTCGGGTGGGACCCACCACCATAACCTTTCATGGGAGGTTAGGGAGTGGCGGTCCCACCTCCAACTCCCAAGTGGAGGTTTTAACCAACAATCACACACATGACAGCTTAAAATAAAATAAAGTGTTGTACACTTTATTTTATTATTTTCTTTATAAAAAGACAAAAACTAACTTTTATTCTCAACCATCCGCCGTCAAAGTGAAAGTCTTCTTAAAAAAATACTGGCACTGCGAGTTCAACGGTACCCTCAGATTTCAGTTCCGAGCACTGGTTCAAAAGTTATAAAATTCAGCTCGTACATTTACTAAACATACCCGAACAAAACTTCAAAAATTGATTCTGAGCACACCGGGCCTTTGAATCAAGCGCCGTAAATTTTTTTGGACTCATAAAATTATGATGTATTTAAAAAAAAATTCCATGGGTTTTCCTGGTCTTTACATTCTCCCTACCTCAGGGCTTTACTTCCCCATAAGCTACAACTCAAACTAAGGGAACAAATGGGGGTACTGAGCATGCATCAGAGCCTCCTGCTCCCATGTGCTCTCCTGGAGGTTCCCGTGCTGCCATTGAATACACACCAGAGGTATCGACCGTCCACGTATGACTCGATCCTGTTGATCCTCAATCTCCATTGGAACCTCCATAATAGTATCCCCATCGTCGATGTCCAACTCTCCATGGTCGATGATGTCTAAAGGGTCATGCACGTATCTCCTCAGCTGAGATACATGGAAGACGTCGTGCACCCGATGCAACTTAGGTGGAAGTTCTAAGTGGTAACCCACCTCGCCTACTCTACTGAGGACCTGGAAAGGTCTGATGAATCTCGGAGATAACTTTCCACCTTAGCCAAATCTCCATAGACCATGTCAAGGTGAGACCCGTAGAAAGACGTGGTCACCATCCTCGAACTCCAGAGGTCCCCATATCCTATCAGTATATGACTTATGCCTGCTCTGTGCAGTCTTCATCCACTCCTGGATGATCTGCACCTTCTCCGTAGTAACTCATTCCATCTCTGGTCCAATCAGTGTTGACTCCCCAGGGTCTGTCCGACATATGGGTGATCTGCAAGGTCGCCCATAAAATGCCTCAAAAGGTGCCATACCAATGGAGTGATAATTGTTGTTGTAGGAAAACTGCACCAACGTTAAGTGATCCTCCCAGCTATGACCAAATTCAAGGACACAAGCACACAACATGTCCTCGAGGGTCTAAATAGTCCTCTCAGTCTGACCATCTATCTGAGGATGGAAGGCAGTGCTCAAGAAAAGATGAGTTTCAAAAGCCTCCTGCAACCCCTTCTATAGCTGGGAAATAAACCGTACGTCATGATCCGAGACAATAGAAGAAGGTACTCCATGTAAACGTACAATCTTCTGCACATAGAGTCATCCCAAGATCTCTACTGAACCCTGCTCTCTGATCGGTAGGAAGTGGGCCGACTTGGTGAGTCGGTCAATGATCACCCAAATTGAGTCATGACCCCTGGATGTACATGGAAGACCCGTCACGAAGTCCATGGATATCCCATCCCACTTCCACACTGGGACCTCTAAAGGCTGAACGAAGCCTGCTGGTACCTGGTGCTCTACCTTCACCAGCTAACAAGTGAGGCACCATGAGACAAACTCCGCTACTGACTTCTTCATACCTGGCCACCAGTGTTGTCGTTGAAGGTCCAGGTACATCTTCGCCACTCCTAGATGTACCGCTAGAGGGGATGTGTGGAACTCTCCCAACACTTCCTCTTAAAGTGCCACTGGTACCAAGGTACGTCCTCTAGAGAGGATGATGTGCTCCCCACCTTTAGAAAATCCATCAGGTGCATGCCCTGTGGATATCTGAGCACGTCATGTCTCACAGTCAGTGTCCCCATGCTATGCTTCCCGGACTCGCTGAAGGAGTGGGGGAGTGAACGTAAGAGACTTTAGGAATGCATCTCTATCTCTATCTACAAAGGATATCTGTAAAGAATCCAGCTGCTCTGTCGCCTCTCCTAGCAGATGTATACTAGATCTCTTGCTGAGCGCATCCACAAAAAAATTCCCCTTCCCAGGAGTATAAACTATCTCAAAGTCATAGTCTTGGAGGAACTCAAGCCAACGTCATTGTATCAGGTTTAGGTCCTTCTGATATAAGATATACCTGAGACTCTTGTGATCAAAGTACACGGTAAAACGCTCGCCCATCAGATAGTGTCTCCACATCTTCAAGGTGAAGACCACTACTGCTAACTCTAGGTCATGGGTAGCGTAGTTCCGCTCATGCTATATCAACTTCTGAGAACCATATGCTATCACTGCTCACTCCTACATCAGGACACAACCAAGTCCGGTCCCTGATGCATCATAGTAGACTATGTACCCTACGCGTTCCTCTGGAAGCCTCAAGATGGGGGCTTGAGTCAGCCTCTGCCTCAGCTCCTGAATGCTCTGCTGGCATCTATCTGACCACACAAAGGGTTTCCCATTTTTTTTTCAAGGCTGATAGTGGTGCTGTAACTCTGAAGCAGTCTGGAAAGAACCTCTAATAGCATCCAGCCAAACCAAAGAAACTCCGTACCTCTATCACACTTCTGGGTGGCTCCCAAAAAAGTACCGCATCAATCTTCACTGGATCCACTACAACTCCAGCCTCCGAGATGACATGTCCCAATAAGTGAACCTCTCAAATCCAGAACTGGCACTTCGAGATCTTACCATAAAGCTGGTGCTCTCAGAGTGTGTCCAGTACTACCCAAAAATGGTAGGTATGCTCCTCCTCAGTAGTTGAGTAGATCAAAATGTCGTCGATGAGGACTACGACAAAGTGATCGAGGTATGGCTGGAAGATCCTGTTCATGATTCCCATGAACACTGTTGGAGTATTGGTTATACCGAAGGGCATAACCAAGAACTCATAGTGCCTGTACCGACACATAAAGGTCGTCTTCTGCACATGCTCATCTCGAACTCTGAGCTGGTGATAGCTTGATCTAAGGTCTATCTTCGAGAACCATCGTGCTCCCTTCAGATGATCAAAGTGGTCATCAATCCTCGGAAGTGGGTACTTGTTCTTCAAGCTCACCTAGTTCAGGCGATAGTAGTCGACACAGAGCCTCAAGCTCCTGTCCGTCTTCATGGCAAACAGAATCGGGGATTCCCAGGGAGAAACACTGGACCGGATGAATCCCTTCCCCTACAAGTCCTCTAGTTGTACCCGCAGCTCACGAAGCTCAGTGGGAGCCATCCGATATGTTGGAGTATATATTATTCCATCTCAGGGTACAAGTCAATGTATAATTCCCCCTCTCTGTGAGAATGTAGTCCTAGAACATCATCAGGAAAAACATCCGCGTACTAGTCCACCACTATAGGATAACTTAGACTCTCCACATCTACTACTCCGAGGGTAAGGCATGACAACTGATGAGTGATCGGCTGCACTGTAATGCCCCGATCCTAGTTACCCAGAGTCGGTGCATTATTACATAACATTGTCATGATCACAAAAGATCAAGTTTAGAAAGACCGATTAGTTTATTAGCCTTGGAAACACTAGATACATTCATAAATGTTACATTACATCATAAAGTGAAAAACTACAATAACATGGTCTCCATAGTCCACACTCATATCCACTTTCGACTATCCCTGTAGTTCAGTCATAAAATATTTCTTCACATCCTAGGAAAAATAAAACAAAGAAAGGGGTGAGCTCAGATGCTCAGTAAGGATAACAATATAGCAGAAACTTTCATAAATAAACATAAGAATTTAAGGCAATACATAACTAAAACAAAATCCTTTTAAACATGAACTTCAGCATAATATGGAAAAAATAAAATGAAATAATTCCATTTACTTATTCACATGGATATTATAATAGTCGAATAATCACATGAAATATAAATAACCACCTTCATATTGACAGAATGCATAATTCCAGACTATCATAACCACATAGCCAAGGACTCGTGCCAAGACCACAAATAAGATTTTGTCAAGGCCTCGTGACAAGACACTAGTTTGTCTCATGAGACCTACTGATGCATTGAGGAGCTATACCGGTCTCCACCCATCACTTATTAAGTCCAATGCGTTCCTCATATTAATAGGTTTAAACATATCATAAACCATAACATAATTGTATCACATAAAACATGCATAAAGGAAACCTAACATTTCCACATTTCAATCACAAGATATCAATACAACACATTGATATAATAAAAAAATTATCAAAAACATTTTCAATACCAAAATAAAAGAAAATTAAAACTTTGTATTTATTTTTCATTTAAAAAAAGTTATGGCATATAGAGGAAGCTGAAACTCAAATAATGGTCACGGCGGCGGAGAAGTCGTTGTCGCCGCATATGTACGACAAAAAAAACATTCCCTTTTGTCGTTTAGTAAAACGATTCGTATAAAAAAAGATTCCTTTTGAATAAACATAAGAGTCAAAGGGTTTTATACAACTTATAAAATAAATTTGTGTATAAAACAAAATATGCCTCAATGAAAGGAGATTGAGACGAAGTCCCTTACCTCGTGTCCGACTTGACTCGATCGTTCTTTAACCTTATGAATAATAAACTAGAGTTAATTTATACTTGATTAAGAAACTTTTTCAAGTTAATTATTCATTTTATATCACTTATTATCATGTTATGAACATTATGTAATTATTTAAGTTAATAACGGTCATTTTGTTGATCTTTGGTACTTGAGTCAAAAATAAACTTCTTATAATTACAAGTTGTTCATGTGGTAAAATATACATTATATCCAGAATTATATTCATTATGTACATATCATATATATCATATATATCCAGTATATATATGCATTTATAATATTACATAACATTTAGAGGTAAGAAATGAAATGCACCGTTTATGGAGACGGTAAGCCGTACGTACGCATGAACGCTACTTTCATTTCTATTTGGTATTTAATGGAATGAAATCATAATGATATAAAGGTATATTATAATTATATTATAATATCATATATAATATCATTTACTCCATCCTTTATACATCCCACATATGGCATTAACGATTCAAATCACTTTGAGGGGGCGGTAGTCCGCACTTCCAAAAATGAAATTATCTCATTTACCCATAATGGAAATCATAAAGGCATGCCATAAATAAAAAATACAGAAGCATAAGGAAAACATAAACATAATATATATCATAAATAAATATAGTGACATCTTAATGGCCACCATGAAAGGTGTTAAAAGAAGATTGAACAATCATCATTTCGTGAGGCAATAATTCGCCACCCATAGAAACAGTATGTTCTTTAACCATTAGACGAAGGTGTGTGTAAGTGTAAATAAAATAAATCTCATAAAAACATACTAGTATATTTAATATACTGGTGTTGTTACAAAAGAAATGAATTAAAAGAGTTTAAGGGGTTGGAGAAGCAAAATAAAACAAAATAATATAAGAGAACACATTATCTTAAAATCGGGTAGCTCTTTTTGATTTGAGCCAAAGTCTTCCTTGGGAAGACTTATCCCCAAAGTGAGGCTTCTAGGAGTAATAGAGGGAAGTTGAGAGAGTATTTGGGCAGAGGTTGGATGAGAAAAATGGCTTTTAAGGTGTGAATTAGGTGGTAGATGTGGGGGCCTTTTATAAGAGGAGAGGAGGTGAACTCTTGGAAAGTCAAGAAATGTTACGTTATTATATAATGAGTTTCGGATTTTAAAGGTCCCAAAATTATATATTTCTAGGATAAGGTGATAAGGGTTTGAAATATACTCATCCAATAGGTTTTTGACAAGTGTAAGTCTTAGAGTTTACATTAGCTTTTCATTTTATTTAAATCGTTAATTAATGAGGCAATCACTGCATCATCATGGTGTCATAAAAAATTTAATTTATTTAATGTCTAAAAATTATAAAAAAAATATCATGATGTAGGAAATATTTTTATCTTTCTAATTACTATTTATAGTCTAAGATATCATTTACACATACAAAACTAAAATTGTTTTACTTGGGTGATAAATACTTTGGTTATACTTTCCCTTTAAAAAAAATAATATAATAAAATGTCACTATCACCCAAAGGTGATTCCATGGGGTCCTAAAGTTTGGCACAAGGAATTACATGGTCTGACATGACACAAACAGTAGCATTAGGACACATTTTGGGGTCATTTTTTTATTATTATGATATTATTTTATTACCCTTAACTACCCGATTACTAATTAATCACGATAATTAAAGATAATTACCGTCGTTACTATTCATAATGTCAAAAAACAAAAGTGTCTTAATTAAAAAATTTGGACCTTATGATTCCAAATATGGAATCAATTTTACCAAATTCCAAACACAGAAATTTTAGTAATTAATTTAAAAATTATTCTCACTGTCAAAACAAATAGCGTGTTTTTAAGAAACAATATCTATCAAAAGATTGACAATTGTTTATGTCCAATTTCAAAGTGAAATTAATTCTAATGACCACCATTGGATAAAATGCTAAAATTATATTCTAATTGTACTTTAAAACCACTCAATAGTATAATTTATCACTATAAATTATTCTGATTAAAAATGTTGTTTTTAAGTATTTTTCACTATTCATCGAAAATTGGAAGTTCTCGGAAAAATACCAAAAATTCAACATAGGATAATTTTGATATTATGAATCCAAAAATGAAGTCCATAAAATTTAAAAAGGTGGGTATTAATATTCATAATGGTGACTTTGATTGGTCACGGTGTGTTAGAACTCGAGGTTGCGTACAACACACATTACTTTATTATTCAAAGAGAAGCGTACCATAGAAGCTTGGGGTGTTACATTCTTTCCTCCTTAAAATAATTCTGTCCTTGAAATTTCTAGAATATTACTGAATAAAAAGACTTGGGTGGTTCTTCATCATAAGTTCCTTAGGTTCCCACGTTGCCTCTTCCATCTTATGATTCCTCCATAGAACTTTTACCAGACAAGTCGTCCGGTTTCTTAGCACTTGTTCCCTCGTATCCATAATCCTGACAGGCTCTTCGCAATAAGACAGATCAGATTCTAGTTATAATTCCTCATAGGTCAGTACATGCATTGGGTCAGGAATGTATTTTCTCAATAGTGATACGTGGAACACATCGTGAACTTTAGAGAGACTTGGAGGCATTTCCAAACAGTAAGCTACAACCCCCATTTTTTCTAGAATTTCGAATGGTCTGATATACCTGAGACTTAATTTTCCATTCTTACTGAATCGTATAACTCCCTTCCATGGAGATACCTTCAAGAAAACATGATCTCCTACCTGAAATTCCAAATCCTTCATTCAGTTATCGGCATAGCTCTTCTGCCTTCTTTGAGCTGCTTTGATGTGGTTTTGGATTACCTTCACCTTTTCCATCATTTCCTCAACAAGTTCTGGGCCTACAAGTTTTCCTTCACCAACGTCATTCCAACAGGTTGGTGTGTGACATCTCTTTCCATATAATGCTTTATATGGTGCCATATGAATACTTGAATGGAAGCTATTTTTATAGGAAAATTCTACCAGAGGTAATTATTGATCCCACATACCTTGAAAGTCAAGTGAGCATGATATTAATATGTCTTCTAAGAGTCTTTAGAATAATGCGCAAGTGATTTTCATGATCTTAGTAGATTTTGGAGTATACCAAGATATCATCAATAAATACCACCACAAACTCATCGAGATATTCCTTGAACACTCTATTCATTAGATCCATGAATATAGAGGGTGAATTAGTCAATCCAAAAGGCATTACTGTAAACTCGTAATGCCCATACCTGGTTTGAAATGCTATCTTTGAAATGTCTTCCTTCTTCACACATAACTGATGGTATACATATCAAAGTTAAATCTTTGAAAAGTATTGATCTCCATGAAGTTGGTCAAATAAATCATCAATGCGAGGCAGGGGATACTTGTTCTTTATTTTTATAGCATTGATCTCCCTGTAGTCAATGCACAACCTCATAGATCCATCTTTCTTCTTAACCAAAAGCACAGGGGCTCCCCATGGAGAAACACTAGGGTGAATAAATCCCTTATTAATAAATTCCTCTAGTTGTTTCTTTAGTTCAACTAATTCCATAGTGGCCATTCTATAAGGGGTCTTCAATATAGGCCTTGATCCAGGAATTAAATCAATGGAAAACTCAACTTCTCGTTCTGGAGGATGTCCAGGTAAATCTTCCGGAAACACATCTACATATTCTCTCACAATAGGTACATCCTCTATTTGAAAATTACTTCCCTCAACCACATTTATTTCATTCTCTTTCTCCCCGATAATTGAATTTAGTTGATCCACTGTGGGTGGATCTAGATAAGAATTAGGTGGTGATGATTCTGCTATAAAGACAAGGTGTTCCTTATCATCATCATAAAAAATTGTAACCTCCTTATTCTTACAATAAATCTTCGCATCATGGTCTAAAATCCAATCCATTCCGAGGATTATATCAAATTAAATCATTGGTATGATGATGAGATCAGCAGATAAAGAACATTTATATTCCTTAATGGGGACTGATTGACAGAACTTTGTAGCAATGATACTTCCCTTAGGAGTTTTGACTGATAATTCTGTTATTAAATCAAATTGGAAATATCTAATTTTCTTAGAAAACTGGGAAGATATGAAATAATGCGATGATCCAGAATCAAATAATGCATTTTCTAAACTTGAGGAAACCATTAAATTACCTGCCACCATCTCTTTCGAAGCTTCAACCTCAGTAGTAGTGATAGTATAAGCTTGGCCTTGATATCTTGGCCTCTTCTGAGGTAATTTCCCCTAACGCTTAGGACATTCATTTTCATAATGTCCCATCTCTCTACAATTATAGAATTTCAGATTGACAACAACTCTCTTTACCTTGCAATCATGAGCTTGGTGGCCTTTTTCACCACACTTGTAAAAGACTCCCATTCCCTTCAAGAAAAAATCGGGGTGTTTCTTCCCACATTTACTACAGGACTGATATTCAACTTTTCCCTTCTTCCCCTTATTTCCATTTCCATATTGATCAGAAGATATCTTCTGCTCTTGATTTTCTTTAAAGTCATAAGACTTAGAGAATTCCTTTTCTGTCTTGATAGCACACAAGACAATATCTTCGTATGATGAGAAGGTTTGTGAGACTAATTCTCGATGGAGAAATGATTTTAACCCATCAAAGAAATGATCAATATTACTTCTTGGGTTATGTATATAATCTGCATCATGCCTCGCTAACCTTGTAAAGTTAGCCTCGTACTTTGCGACATTTTCATCCTCCTTTTGCCTCAGACTCATAAATTTTCTTTCCATATCTGCTCGATGGTCATGTGGAAAGTATTTTTCTAAGAAAATTTCCTTAAACTCCCTCCATTCCATACTTGATACTTGTTCATCTTCCTCTGTGTTTTTAATCAGTAACCACTATTGATCGACATCTCTAGTGAGGCGGTAAACTGCCATGACAACTTTCTCCCTTTCGCTACTCCCCAAGGTGTGGAATATTTTCTCTAAGGAGTTTATCCATTGCTCAGCTACTAATGGATTTGTACCCCCATTAAATGTTGGCAGTTGTTTCCTCATGAAATGATCTAACATTGATCCTCCACATTGCTGATCAGGGTGCTCCATACGAGTAAGGTTATTATTCATAACCTGGGTGAGTTTTCCCAGTATGATGATAAGTTGATCAGCACCAGTTGTATCACCAGCTCCACTATAATTATCTTGATTAGGAGGGAAATACCTACATGGAGTGCGTACATTGATACGGTTTCCATTCCTTCCACTAGGTGCCATTTCTAAACAATGTCATAAACTATATTAGTTTATGAATCTAAATAGATAATAACAAACTTTCAAAACACTTAAAATAAATTGAAATATTTATGGATATAATCCATAATCATAAAAATGTTATCTTTGAGGAAGTATATACTCATAAACCCTTCATAATGGTTTATAAGGAAAATGATAATTATCCTAAGCATATCCCCCAGGAGTGTCGTAACCAGGAGTGCAGTAAGGCCCGTTGTCATGCACTAGTTCCTGTTCGAGTCTAGCTCAAAGCGGTGTTTTCAGGTTTTACCCATAGGTACATCTATGCCAGAGCCGCCTCTACCTGCTCATATCCACACAGGGATTTATTTCTCAGAAAACTCACAAAATCTCTATTATACCAAAATTATAGGAAGTTCTTCTATACTAATCCTCAAAGTCTATTTTAGGGCTATGTGCTTTAATCATAGTTTTTCTAAATCTAACATCCAAGGTTAGTACTAAATTGCCTCTGATACCAATTATAACACTCTGACCCCAGTTACCCAGAGTTAGTGCATTATTACGTAACATTGGAATGATAAAAAAATATCAAGTCTCAAAAGAATGATTAGTTTAGTAGCCTTGGAAACACTAGATACATTCATAAATGTTACATTACATCATAAAGTGAAAAACTAAAATAACATGGTATCCATAGTCCACACTCATATCCCCTTCAGACTATCCCTACTGTTCAGTCATAAAATATTTCTTCACATCCTTGAAAAAATAAAACAATAGAAAGGGGTGAGCTCAGATACTCAGTAAGGATAACAATATAGCGGAAACTTTCATAAATAAACATAAGCATTTAAGGAAATGTATAACTAAAACAAAATCCTTTTAAACTTGAACTTCAGCATAATATGGAAAAAATAAAATGAAATAATTCCATTTACTTATTCACATGGATATTCTACTAGTCGAATAATTACAAGCAATATCAATAACCACTTTCATAATGATGAAATGCATAATGCCATACTATCATAACCACGTAGCCAAGGCCTCGTGCCAAGACCACAAATAAGATTTTTTCAAGGCCTCATGCCAAGACACTAGTTTGTCTCATGAGACCTACTGATGCTTCGAGGAGCTATAGAGGGCTCCACCCGTCACTTATTAAGTCCAATGCATTCCTCATATGAAAAGGTTTAAACATATCATAAACCATATCATAATCGTATCACATAAAACATGCATAAAGGAAACATAACATTTCCACATTTCAATGACAAGATATCAATACAACACATTGATATAATAAAAACATTATCAAAACCATTTTCAATACCAAAATAAAATAAAATTAAAACTTTTTATTTATTTTTCATTTAAAAAAAGTTATGGGTTATAGAGGAATCCGAAACTCAAATAATGGTCACGGCGGCGGAGAAGTCATTGTCGCCGCATACGTACGACAAAAAAAATATTCCCTTTTGTCATTTAGTAAAACGCTTCATATAAAAAAAGATTCCTTTTGAATAAATTTAAGATTAAAAGGGGTTTATACACCGTATAAAATAAAGTTGTGTATAAAACAAAATATGCCACAATGAAAGGAGGTTGAGACGAAGTCCCTTACCTCGTGTCCGACTTGACTCGATTGTTCTTTAACCTCCTGAATAATAAAATAGAGTTAATTTCTACTTGCTTAAGAACCTTTTTCAAGTTCATTATTCCTTTTATATCACTTATTACCACGTTATAAACATTATGTAATTATTTAAGTTAATAACAGTCATTTTTGTCGATCTTTGGTACTTGAGTCAAAAATAAACTTCTTATAATTAAAAGTTGTTCATGTGGTAAAATATCCATTATATCCAGAATTATATTCATGATTTAGATATCATATATATCACATATATCTAGTATATATATTAATTTATAATATTACATAACATTTAGAGGTAATAAATGAAATGCACCATTCATGGAGACGGTAAGCCGTACGTATGCATGATCACTACTTTCATTTATATTTCGTATTTAATGGAATTAAATCATAATGATATAAAGTTATATTATAATTCTAGTATAATATCATATATAATATCATTTACTCCATCCTTTATACATCCCACACATGACATTAACGATTTAAATCACTTTGAGGGGGCGGTAGTCCGCACTTCCTAAAATGAAATTATCGCGTTTACCCATAATGTAAATCATAAAGGCATGCCATAAATGAAAAATACATAAGAATAAGGAAAAAATAAACATAATATATATCATAAATAAATATACTGACATCTTAATGGCCACCATGAACGGTGTTAAAAGAAGATTGAACAATCATCGTTTTGTGAGGCAGTAATTCGCCACCCACAGAAACATTATATTCTTTAACCATTAGACGAAGGTTTGTTTAAGTGTAAATCAAATAAATATCATAACAACATCCTAGTATATTGAACATACTGTTTTTGTTACAAAATAAAGGAATTGAAAGAGTTTAATGGGTTGTAGAAGCAAAATAAAACAAAAGAACATAAGAGAAGACATTGCCTTAAAATCGGGTAACTCTTTTTGATTTCAGCCAAAGGACTATTTGGGTAGACTTATGCCCAAAGTGAGGATTCTAGGAGAAAGATAGGGAAGTTGGGAGAGTATTTGGGTAGAGTTTGGCTAAGAAAAATTGCTTTGAAGGTGTGAATAAGGTGGTAGAGGTGGGGTCCTTTTATAAGAGGAGAGGAGGGGCACTCTTGGAAAGTCAAGAAATGGTACATTATTATATAATGAGTTTCAGATTTTAAAGGTCCCACAATTATAAATTTCTAGGATAAGGTGACAAGGTTTAAAAATATACTCATCCAATAGGTTTTTGACAAGTGTATGTCTTAGATTTTACATTATCTTTTCATTTTATTTAAATCGTTAATTAATGTGGTAATCACTGCATCATCATGGTGTCATAAAAAGATTAATTTATTTAATGTATAAAAATTATAAAAAAAATATCATGATGTATTAAATCTTTTTATCTTTCTAATGACTATTTATAGTATAAGATATCATTTACACAGACAAAACTAAAATTGGTTTACTTGGGTGATACATACTTTGGTTATACATTCCCTTTAAAAAAAATAATATAATAAAATGTCACTATCACCCAAAAGTGATTCCATGGGGTCCCAAAGTTTGGCACAAGGCATCCCATGGTCGGCCATGACACAACCAGTAGCATTAGGACACATGTTGGGGTAATTTGTTTTTATTATGATATTATTTTATTACCCTTAACTACCCGATTAATAATTAATCACGATAATTAAAGATAATTAACGTCGTTACTATTAATAATGTAAAAAAAAAACAAAAGTGTATTAATTAAATAATTTGGGACATCTGATTCCAAATATGGAATCAATTTTACCAAATTACAAACACAAAAATTGTAGTAATTAATTTAAAAATTATTCCTGCTATCAAAATAAATAGCGTGTTTTTAAGAAACAATATCTATCAAAAGATTGACAATTGTTTATGTCCAATTTAAAAGTGAAATTAATTATAATGACCACCATTGGATAAAATGTTTAAATTATATTATAATTATACTTTAAAATCACTCAATTTTATAATTTATCACAATAAATTATTCTGATTGAAAATGTTGTTTTTAAGTATTTTTCACTATTCATCAAAAATTGGAAGTTCTCGGAAAAATAACAAAAATTCAACATAGGATAATTTTGATATTCCAAATCCAAAAATTAAGTCCATATAATTTCAAAAGGTGGGTATTACTATTCATAACAGCTACTTTGATTGGTGCGGTGTGTTAGAACTCGAGGTTGCGTACAACACACGCTGCTCTATTATTCAAAGAGAAGCGTACCATGGAAGCTTGGGGTGTTACATGAACCCTCCTCCAAGTAAGTCCATCTTGTGATACCATGGTTCCATCTTACTGGTGAAGGTGAACCTGGTCCCATCCATGTGGACACACTGCACTTTTCAGCTAATACAATCGATCTAAGCATGGACTATAGATAACTAGTCCATACCCAAGATGACATCGTAAGGCCTCAACGCCGCTACTAAGAGATCCATGCCGAAGATCTCGCCTCCTAGAGTAAGGTCACACTGCTGGAACCAGTAAGTAATCTTCGAGTCCACTCCATAGGAGTCTCTATCCATAAGGATCGAGCCAACGACTCCATCGAAATATCCGATCTCTGAACGAGGGTACTGGCAATGAAAGAGTGACTGGAACCTGTGTCTATAAGAACTGAAGCTAAGGTGGAGTAGACACAGATCATACCTCGAATCATCTCTGGAGTGCCGTGATCATAGGCCTCAGCATACTGAATATGAGCTCTCCCCTGTCCACCCGCTCCCTGCGGTCGGGGTGGACCTCCTGGTGGTGGTGGCGGTAACACCTCAAAACGTCACCCACCGCTAGCTGCTCAACCAGCTCCTCTACCACGTCCGCCTACTCCCTACAGACCACCTCGATCGAATCTCTGCCTCTGCTTGGGAGGTCACTCAACTATCTGGTGATCATCTGAACGGTGGGTCGGACAGTCATGAGCCATGTGACCCTGCCCGCCGCATGAGTAACACTGCCTGCTACTGGCATGTGTGTCTCTGCTCCATGTGCCCCACCCAACTGATCCTAAGTCATGCAGTTGACCACCTATTGGTCTGGTCCTCTTGGACCTCTACGACATCTGTCTACTGCCATCTACAGAAGACTCCGCTATATGTCTGCTAGTAGTGGGTCTCGCTCTTGGTGACTGCTCAGCAATGAAACTCTCCACTAAAAGTGCTCTATCTAACACCCCTTCCTGTGCCATAATACTGAGGGAGATCATTGATGCTCTGATCTCTCGCCTGATCCCCTGCTCGAAGGTCTGGGCCCTGAAGAATGGGTCCCGTACAATATCTGTGGAGTAGCATGAGAGGTCGGTGAACCTCGTTGAGTACTGCGCCACCGTCATTCTACCCTGCTGAAGATGCAGTAGCTCCTATACCTGCAAAGTGTAGAGAGTGACTGGATAAAAATCCACCTAAAACAGGTTCTCGAAGTCTGCCCAGAGTAGCATCACCTCATCGTGCACCTGGAGCATCAACCTCCACCATCTGCCTACTGCTGCCTGAAAGAGACTCACGAAAAGGATCACCATGAAGTCTGCTGGTGTCCCTACTAGCCTGAAGACTCTCAACACAGCCTCCAAAGAATCCTCAGCCACCTGTGGGTCCGTCTCTCCCCTAAACCTGGGTGGCCTCTGGCGCTGGAACTCATGAAACGCGCTCAAATGGTGTGCATCATCTACTACTGGGGCTGGTGGTATCGATGGCCCAACGGGAAGTAATAACGATGGTGCCTCCATTGGTAAAGGGCCCTACACCGAGGCCTCATCACTCGGTGGGTTGTTAGTACATACGACTCTCGGGGCTCTAACTTGTCATCCGTGGGGAGGCATCCTGAAAGAAACAGATGCGACATGGTCAAATGATTATACCTGGTGATATGATCTGGTTAAGATGAATTAAATAAAACTTTTGGAAACACGCACACAATTTGTGTTTTCGTGCACTGAGTCGGAAATCAGAAGTCACGGTCCGGGTGTATGGATACGTCGGCCACCCGCACCAACACTGGACTCCCTGAACTGAAAACCACACATAGTACCCTTAACACTATTTCTTCACAAAAAAGAAAGATTAGAGTTCTAAGTTATGTAGTAGAATCGACTCCTCTGATACCAATTTGTCACGACCCGTCCCCTGGGGCCCATATCGCGACTACCCCAAGCCCACCTTCTATAGGGAAGAGGCTGGCGACTAGCACCAAAGGCGTAAATCCCAAAACTGGGAAGGCATTTCCTTTATAACTGTAAACAAACACATCAGAGTAAACAAATGGAAGAAAATCACTATGTAAAACTTTATAAAAAAGAAGTGATGGAAAGTAAGAGGGTCCAGAAATACAATCCCAATAGGATAGTACAAGTACAACTGAAAACAAGTACAACTGAATAAAAGTAAAGTTGGTACTGGGTTGTCCTCCAGGGTTCCTACCTGAAGGGTAGGTACAGATGACCTCCTCAGCACTCCCGTCCGCCCATCTCCTCTGTGTACTGTCAAATTGAGTGGTCCACCTCAAGGAACCATCCAGTCCTGTTACCCTCTGCCTCAGTCAGCGCTGTCCATTGTCTACAACCTACACAATGAGGTGCGGGCATAGCCCGTGCAGGGGTGAGTATAACAATACTCAGAAGAGACCCCGATACCCTCAAGGTCTCACAAAATCCAACAAGGATAAACCAAAAAGTATGAAATCAATGGATAACCATTACTTAGGTATATGACCATACATATAAATAAGTTATCTAGTAACCCATCTCAATCATGAGGAAAACACAAAAGTCATTGACTCAGCTCAAACCAGGATTTTTATTATCGAAACCACGACTGGTGGTGTACTCCTCCTTTATCGAGTACAGTGGGCTTGCTGCGTCACACAGAGGCACTTCCCACTAACCTTGGACTGCTGAGGTACTCCTCCTGTCGAGTAATGTGGGTCTGTTGTGCTCACACAGAGGCGCTCCCCACCACGGGTCTGCCACGCTCACACAGAGGTGCTCCCCCTAGTAGCCTTTAGAGGTAATCCTCATATCGAGTACCGTGGGTATTCAGCACTCACACATAGGCTCTCCCCACCATGGGTCTGCCCTTCTCACACAGAGGCGCTCTCCACTGGGCTAGTAGAGTCACTCTGAGTCAAATCGGTCAAGTAGTCGTCAGGTCTCAGCCAGCTGTTATGTCTCCGTACTCTGTCTGCTCGTCTCTGGAAGGATCCGCTCCACAAGCTACTAGTATATACTCTAACTATCAAAAATTCCCATGTAGAAGTATCTCAAAGGTCCTCCACGTCATAGGGGTCTCAATGCAACAGACGACGCGTAGATCGGATGACCAATCTGTGAGTTATTAGCCTTTTAGTCATGGGGGCCCGGTTGGATTCGTGTACGATCCAACCAGACCATAACTCAAATATACCCTGAAATCTAGTGGGGTATTCTCAAAGGAACTACTTCATTCTAAGAATACCAGCACCACTGACGGTTTGTCAAACATACGTCTAGTGCCAAAGATATGGCCCAAGAAGGTAAAGGGGTCAGTAATGGGCCTGAGCCTGATCCGATCCAGTCAGACCGTCTCGGCCAAACCCAGACGGGGCCGACACGGTCTGGGTCGACCCAGTCAGAACCACTGGGTCTGACCCAACCCATTGGGTGGGTTAGCCCGCTATGTTTGGCCCGGTCCGATGGGACCGACCCAGCGAACTGCGAGGGCGGTTCGGCCCGGAGGTCGCCACGTAGGCGACTCGGCCTGAAGGATGGGGTCGGTTCGGCCAGCGCCGCGAGGGGAGTGGCTCGGGTGACTCGGCCCAAGTGGTCGGGCCGACGGGAGGCCAGCGGGCAGGCCGCACGGAGCGTGGGCAGGCCGTCTAGACGCCGAGCAGGCCGCGGGGGCGCCAGGCAGGCCACGAGGGTGCCGAAAGGGCGCCGGGAAGGGCGTGGGGGCACCGGGAGGGCGCCGGGCAGGGCACGTGTAGGTGGGATGTGCGCCGGGCAGGGTACCGATGGTGTTCGGCCGGGAGATTTGGTGCGCTGTTGGGGCGGCATGATTCGCGAAGGCCGGGGGTAGCGCGACCTTCATCGTTGCCACCTTCATCACCATCGCCTCATCGCCATGCCGTAGAACGCCACAAGAAAAGAGAAGACGACAGAGGATGTCGGGCCATGTTTGGTTGGCTCACACCCTCCGCATTTAGGGAGGTATCATTTGGCTCATCATGAGAAGAATATGATCATTAATATGTCCGCAACAATCCCTTTTTATCTGATGAATAAGATAGTAAAAGGGTATAATAATATCAATCAATAAACCCCCTACTTTTTGATTCGTTGTTCATCATTCGTCCTTCGTCGCGTTCGCCACACGTCTCAAATCCCGAGCTGCGTCGGATTGTTGATGACCTTGCGGAGGGTAGGTCGGTAGGTGTCCGGGGTAGAAGTCAAAGAAGAATCATCGCCGAAATTCTTCGTTGGAAGAACACGTTCTTTATTCTTCGATGGAAGAATGGTTCTCCAATGGGAGCTTTCTCCAATAATCCTTTAATCCCCCTCTTCCAACAAAATGAAATATGCCCATGAAATAATATTTTTCTATTATTTTAATGTTGGCACGCAATTCAAAAAGGAAGAAATAAATTAAGAGGCTCCTCCAATTTAATTCAAGAGGTTGGTATATTAATTAAAGGGGAAGATGGAGAGGCACTCCCTCATTAATGAGGGAGAGTTGAGAGGTTATACTCTCTTCCCATTAATAGGGGTTGGGTGGTCCCCACCCCTATTATTTAAATGAGAGGTTATGGTCTCGGGTGGTCCCCACATCGTAACCTCTCGCGAGAGGTTATATTTGGGTGGGCCCCACCACCATAACCTCTCATGGGAGGTTAGGGTGTGGTGGTTCTACCTCCAACTCCCAAGTGGAGATTTTAACCAACAATCACACACATGGCAGCTTAAAATAAAATAAATTGTTGTACACTTTATTTTATTATTATTTTTATAAAAATCCAAAAACTAACTTTTATTCTCGACCATCTGCCGTCGAAGTGAAAGTCTTCTTAAGCAAATAACGGCACTACGAGTTCAACAATTCCCTCAGATTTCAGTTCCAAGGACCGGTTCAAATGTTATAAAATCCCGATCATACTTTTACTGAAAGTACCCAAACAAAACATTAGAAATTGATTCTGAGCACATCGGGCCTCAGAATAACACGCAGTAAATTTTCACAGACTCGTAAAAATCCCATGTATTTAAAAAAAACTTTCCACTGGATTTTTAGGTCTTTACAATTATCTACTGAAAAGTTTCTTTTTAGATAGATAAATCTAAAACCGTAGAGTAATTTAATGGTTAATTTAATGGTATTTTATGTTAATGATATATCCTAAAACCATGATTGATTTTTTATAACCTCAGAAAGTCAGTAATCCATTTATAAAATTAAGATCCCATATTTTACTAATCAATATTGTGTTCTAGTTTATCCCATGGAATTCTTTATAGTCTAAAATTATTATATCCTACATTTGAAATATGGTTAGTTAAAAGGGATTTTTTTTTTCTATTTCCACTCTTTTATGAAAAAATTCCCACAAAACAATCTTTCACTATGCCTATATCCATAATCGTTCTGTTTCACATTATGGTTAATATATAAATTAGTACAAGACCTCATGATAAAATTGAAAACATGTTAAGGTTTTCTAATATAGTGTATGATATGTATATAATTTTTTAACACTTTATTGAAATAGTAGCTATAGCGATATTATTTAGTAGATCATGGTTCGAACCTTGATAAATCTATAATGAATTTTATTTTGTCAATTTATGAAAATATAATTTATTATTTTATTTATAAATAACCATTTTATGTTATATTCCTTAAATACCAAATAAAGTTTAAGAATTTGACCAAAAGTTATTTCATTAATAATGATTTCAATACTACAATGTGACTTTCCCATTATAATAATTTCATCTTTTATTTTTAGTTATGAATTCTTTAAACAAGTTTAAAAATTTTCATTATGATGTTAATAATAAATAATACATGAAATAATGTACATAAATCACAAATTACATCATAGTAAATAATACCATATCATTCTCCAATTTTGATAAAATAAAAACACCACATTATTAGATATAGTAATTTCTATTACAAAACACCATTTATTGGATTAATGAAAAATACTACATTGATAATGTGACTTTAATATATTAGGTTCTTCTTCATTATATTCCTTATACATATCACTTTTTCCTATGATTATCCCAAATCATTTAATGGAAAATTCAATACAATCCATTATATTTTTTCTAATATCAAAAACTACAACATAATATCTTAAGAGACAAATAAGTGTTACATAACATTTCTGATGAATAAATAATAACATCATTATTTTGCAACATCTCCTTTTTCTTGTGAATCTAATGTATTCTCCCATTTTATTTTTCCTCCATTATTTCATTCCCCTATAATATTTCAAATCATTCTCCATATAAATAATGAATTATTTCTATAAATGAATATTCTTACAATCTAAACACATTGAAAACATATAACATTCACTTACACATTCTCAACCATTGTTTAAAAATTTAAAGGGTTGACTGATGGAAATATGGATAACATACAGAAAGTGATTTTGGTAGATAATAACCCCTCAATAATACCAATACATACTAGAGTCTATCATGTAATAAGAGATTCATAAATATAAATATAAAATGGAGACAAACAAAGTATTGATATTGAAATATTAATTTCATTACTTATTAATGTTCATAAATATATTATAGAGATTCATATATAATATGATAATTATATATGATTTTTTAGTTGGAAAATAAATGGTTTTCTTTAATCTATAATGATTTTCATGAAATATATTATATTACTTTAAAATTTAATGAATAATTTTTAATATTTAAATTATTTAAATTGAATTCATTATCATATTAAAAATATCAAAATTATGTTAGGTTGAGGTTTTGGGGGTTTTATGAGAAGATTATTTTTGATTGAATAAGGGAAAATGACAATTTTAATGACAACATTAATTTATTTTAAATTAATTAAAAATTAATATTTATTTTTGGATTGTTTTTAATGTTAATTAAGTCCTATGTGATTAAAAATAATAGAAATAATTTCATAGGAGTAAATGTAATATATTATTTTAGTATAAAATCAATTTTATGCTCAAAATTGACATTTTTCTAAAAACTAATTTTGTTCCCTTTTGCACATGTACGTTGAAATTAATTTATTTCAATTATATAATTTTTATCATGGAAATTTTATTTAATTCTTGAAATAATGTGTTCCAATTTATTTATTTATTTTAAATTAATTTTTTCTGCAATAAATATTTACTATGGTAAAACTCTATCACCTAGTTAAACCTTAAAAGGGTTAAAGGGGGTTAAAATAGAATATAACGGCTCAAATATATATAAATAATTTATAAGATTTTTTGGTTAAGGGGATCTATACCATAACCAATTATAGATTATAAAATTTTCTTTTTTCTCACCAGATATTAATAGATATATTAATTATATATTAATGTGTAATGTATTCATAGAATTGATACTCCCCTCACTTATAAAAGTGAACCTCTGATCCCCACCCCATCACATATTTTTATCCACATAGATTAGCCAATACATACAAAAAAACATCCCAAATATCCTATCTAATTATTAGAGGTATTTTTCATTTCAAAATAACAATAATTTATGGATTAAGGTGTAAGACAAAGGGATACATATGAGGAGGATGTATGAGTCATTAAAAATAAAATTTATGTTTATTTACTCTTCTAGAACCATAAATATTTTTACATCCACTATAAAATAATTAAATAGGTATATTATAAAATTTTAAATTTTATTATTTTAATGGAACTTCTATTTTATCTCTATTTTTCATCCAATAGGAAATTAAACCATCTACCATGCATATGTGTCGACTACCACCTCCATAAAGTGGTGAGTTTTTTTTACACAAGTTCCTCACATGACTAGTCAAAATGATGTAAATAATGAATATATAATTTTTTTATAAAATAATTATGATTTTGAAATATATATGATATTATTTACCTTCTTGTCCTTTTAGTATATTAGTAAATAATAATGTTGCTTGTGTGTACTTGTGGAAAACCACCTCCATAATTTTTTTTATTGTTATGTATTAATATTATTTTTATTATGAAATCAAAACCCCTTTCATTTTAGGAAGAGGTAGACCCATTATTTCAACCATATGCCCAAGTCCATGTGGCCCATGATCAAGGCCTAAAAGCCCAATATTGCGTCATTCATGAATCATCTTGCCTGTATCAACATACACATGTAATGCCTAGGTCATCGCCATTATGAATCACGAATTTTTCAACACATTCCTCATAAATCACTGAATATGCTTTCCAGGATTCGAACCTTAGTGTTTTGTATGTAGTATTATACAATTTAACACTAAAGCACCCCAACTAAACAAAGATATGAGATTTTATTTTTCATCACTTCCTCAAAGGGTTAGATATATATGGGGAAGTAATAACTAAAGTCAAAATTGATAATTTAATTAACATTATTTGAAAGGTAATATATTATTAACTGTAATTAATTTCTATCATGTATAAAAATGGAAAATCCACACATGATCCATGGTATTATGTATTTCATTTTCCACATTTACTTTCCATGTATACTGGTGAATTTTATTATTATCATGATTATGGAGATGATGGAACTATGGACTCTTTGGCCTTATTCAACCTATAAAAATAATTTATGACATATATATATATATATATATAACCTCCTCAAAACATCAAAAATGAATATTACCATTTTATTAAATAAATAAAATAAGGTAAAAAAATAAAATTAATGGAATAATGATAATATAATCAACAAGAAAAAAGGTTCTTAATAATGTATAAAACTAATATAATTTTATTACACTCAGGGGTAGACAAATGAGAAAAATGAGACGGGTCTCGAAGCCAATAAAGTTAATTTAAAAATATTACTTTCATGTATTACTTACAACATTATTTCTATCATTTTGAGGTTAATTTATATATTTCATGAATGGTCTTATTTATGATTTAAAGGTTTCTAGAGATCATTTTTTTACCATTTTTAATGTTCTTTATAATGGTTAAAAATGAATCCTTTCAACATTATATTTGTTTGTTATTTGAAACTATTTATTTAAGTAAAATAATAAATGATTTATCTAATGTATATGACATGATGGCCCATAAAATTTTCATATCAATTATTATTTATCAATATTCCACTATAAGTTAGCATCATTTTTCAAAGGATATTTAATGAAAATTTTATAGGAATGTTTATTTTTTATGATATTATATAGGGAAATGATTTTTTAACATTTTTATGAGATAACTAAATGTATTATTTATAATGGGAATGAATTACAATTAAAATGAGTTTTATGGTTAAAGTGAAATTATAAGTTCTTTATTCATTTTATGAATATTGAAAATTTTATATGAATGATAATGGAGACTGATATAGCTCTAATGGTGGGTGATCCCAACATATCTCTCGAATTCATTTGGTATACACATGTATATTTGTGATGATATTTACTCCCAAGTGATATAGTAATTATCTAGTTATATAATTTAATTATAAGGTTTAATTTAAGGGTGAATGCTAGGATAATGTACCAAGGTAGATACATGATACTCATGCAATTTTTTATAAAAAATATTTTTTACTTACCTAGGTAGAATAATGAGCATATGTTTTTATACAATGTTTATTAAAAAAATTTATGAATGGTGAAAAGACTTCTTTTCATGAGAACATATTCTTGAGATTTCATTTTTTCCATGAAACATTTATTATTATGAATTTTTTTCTTGATTTCATATGAAAATTTTATGAAATTTATTGGTAAATTAAGCTTATTTCATGGAAAAGTATATGTGTATTTGATCTATAATTAATATTATGAAATTAGAAAACATTAATTTTAATTTTTCATGTATCCAAATGAAATAAATTTTTTATTTTATAAATTTTACATAATATAATTTTTTTCATCCATTATTTGGAATTTTTCATAGGGTTAAGGATGAGTAGATACCTTAATAAAGTCATAGTAATAGTTATTGGAGTTACCTTGAATGAAGTAAGTGTGACTTTATAACGAACATGTTTTTTGTAAGAAATTAGTACTTTATGGAAATGTTCCCTTTTTAATGTAATGTATATTATATCTCTATAAAACTATAAACCTAAAATTATCTTTATAATTTATTTTATGAAATATAATATATAAATCATCCAATTTATGGGAGTTTTATATGTGGGTTGTTATAGTGGGTATTGGAGAACGAATTTAGCTAACATTTGAGGTTGGGATGATGTTAAAAGATACTCTTAAAAAATTATACTTTATATTTTTGTTATCATGAGATATATTCTAATTATTTTAATATAGCTTGGTAAAATATATGTTAATTTATAATGGTTTTAAATAAAATTAATAGATACATTGGGGTATCAATGCATCATGAGAATAATATCCCTCTAAACTAAAAACCTAGGATTTTTTTAATTATAACAAATGAATTTGTAGTAGTGTTATCTCAATTGATATAGGATATTAATTTGGTTAAAATTTCATGGTATTGACATGATTCTCCATAGAAGAATATGTTAGTAGTATAGCATATCAAGAAACAACACCCATAGAATTTTGGTGAATCCTAATACCCAGAGAATGATGAAGGATTGATTACATATTTAGAGAAGATATTTTAAGTTATGGGATATTCATAACATTCCCAAAGAAATCATTTCAATTTATTACACTGAAGGTGAATATTATCAATGGAATAATTTGATTAAGAAAATTCTAGAAAATATATAAATTGATTCCTTAGAATTAATTGTATTTAAATATCTCTTCCATGAAAATTATTTTCTTAATGTTATTTGACTTCAAATGTAATGGAAATTACTAAAGTTAAAGAAAAATTAATATGAATCTTTTTCTACCTATGAAGCTGAGTTTACTTGATTGTCTATTTTTTCACAAATTTTATTATGGACTTTGATAGTAAAATTGATCGAATTTTACACTGTATTGAAACCAATTTTAAGATGTGTTCTAGTTATCCATGATTTTTTATGTTATGTTCTTAGAATCCCAATATGGGGTTTATATACTATTACCACAATAAGTTAAATAAATGTTCTAAGTGGAAGAAAATGGGTAATAATTCATTGAAGAATCCTAATGCTAAGAAAATTTAATTATACTATTTTAATAAGTCTGGTAAAAATAATTTTGGGGAATGCCTTATGATATCTAGGAATTATTACCAATGTGGAAGGTTGAAAATCATGTATTGTGACTATAATTAAAGGATTAATGTTAATGGTTATATTGGCAATAAAAAATAGGCATTGAAATGTTTTAACTATAATTAAGTGATTTATTAGAATAATGTCTGTCTATATAATGATGTGAATGATAATGATCACATAGAACATAAGATGAATGGTCTAAAAATGTCATATTATATTATTGGTGTATTTAATGAAGTGGTGATAGATACATTACATGTGTATTCTAAATATGTTAATGTATTGTTTGATTTGGGGTATAAACATTCTATTATTTCTACATAATTTTATAGTATAATTAAAATGTCACATTAATAATTTAAGAATAATAATTTTTGAAAAAACTCATTTTGGAATTATTAAAGAAATAGATATTTGTGGGAACCTTCCTATCATCATTTGTTGGATGTGTTTTCCTACAAATATATTTATCTTACCCTTTTTGTGATTTTATTTTATTTTGGGTAATTATTGGCTTTCAGTATATTATTCTATGATAAATTATAGATCTAAAGAAGTCATATTTATACCTCAGAGTGACTTTTATTTTGTATAAAAGAATAACTTCATAACTTTTAAAAATACAAGAATATGAAAAAAAAACTGATTAAATTTGTCAGTGAAAGTTTCCCTACACATATTATTCAAAATAAAGAATCTCTTTTAATTAGTGATGTTTTAATTGTATATGAATATATCAATACATTTACTAATTATTTTATAATTTTTATGCATAATTCATAGGTTGAATTTAATATTTAATTTGTTAAATATATAATGATCATTTTAAAACCCTATTATCTACTGACTTCAGTTCTATAGTATTAAATAAAAAATTTGTGGAATGATTTTCTTGATAATGGATTCAACCATCTTAGAACAAAATATAAGTCTGTTTCAATTTTTTTTGTTAAAAAATATAAATATTCTTTGAAAAAAGTTGATTATTTATAGGGAACTTAGTAACATTAATAATAAAAACATGAATCGTTATACTCATGTCAATAAATATTTTTTATCTTATATTGGGTGTGTTTTATTTTTAAATTATTTATCTCATGTATTGATTAAATAAGATATAAGTGAAGAATGGGGATATTCTAAAGATTTCATTTTAGACTAGGTATATCCATTATGAGTTTTTGGTTATTCCTTTTTGATCAATAATTTCACCAACTATATCTATAGAAAAAATTAATATCTTATTGAATGATTATTTGTATTTTTTTGGTTTAATAATTATAATCTATAATATTCTAAAATATATGATTCCATGAGAAAATATATAGGTTTTTTTAAAAAAAGTTTATTAAAAAATTATTAAATTCAAATTTTCGTTACAAAACATTTCATTCATTTTAAATATTGTTTATAAGGATAGAATAATAGCTGATCATATTAAGACTAATGTGGTTGAATATTCATCTATCCCAATAAAAGTCATGAATATTTGAATTTTTCTTGGATAATTAGGTTACTACCAATGGTATTTTGAAAACATTGCTCAGTTATCTATCTCAAAGAACAAATTAACTTAAAAGGGAGTTAAATTCATCTGAAAAAATGAATGTGATGAATGTTTTTAGAAATTGGAAAGATTATTGGTCAGTACCCCTATATTATCCTTTCCATCTAGAAATATGGATTTTTTATTATTTACAGTGATTCCTATTTAATATTCATTTGATATATCTTGATGAAAAATGATTCAGTTATCACATATGTATCTCCTCAATTGTAACCTCATGAGAAGACTGATCCTATGTGTGACCTTGTCCTGCATGAAGTAGTTTTTTGATAATCACATGGTATCATCTATATGGATAAAAAATGTGAGCTATATATTGCTCATAAAATTTTAACATATATTATAATCCAATATTTTCATGGTAATGAAAATAAGGTAGATGGTTCCTTGATTCAAAAATATAATGTATCATTAACTGTAATTTAATTGGAACATGATCCTTTAGTTAATTATTTAAAAATTATTGAATAGGAAATTATGTATACTAAAATTCCATCATTTTTGTCCCAAGAATCAATGAAATAATTTATTTCCAAAAATAATAATGATTAGAAAGATGATCTTGTGTTTCAAAAAAGAGTATAATTAGTTAAAAGTGGTCAGTTTCATAAGTTTAACGTCGATAAAAAATGTGTTATAGAATTTTAAAAGAGATTATGTGTTCAGAGTGGTTCCTAGACAATGAATAAATTATTTAGTGGATCTCAGATCTATCAATTTTATATTCATACTTGTATCATTAAGATGTATAGATATATTTGAGAATATTTTTGGTTTAAGGGTATAAATATTGATATACTATTTTTCTAGGAAATGTTTTACTTGATAGTAGGTTAAAGATAAAATAAAACAACAGAAGGGGATGGTCCACCCATTATACAACCCAAAATTGAAGCGGGAGAATATATGTAGGGATTTATTGGTTTTATTTCCATATACCAGTCAAGGTAATAATATTATTTTGTTTATAATCGATCATTTGAATAAGTCAATATATTTGATACCAATTCAAGATAATATTTCTTTGTATATTATTTATCATAAGGATATAATGTGGTTATATGGTTTTCCCATATTAATTGTATCAGATTGAGTTTGTATATTTATATAAAGATTTTTGAAAGGACATCAGAAGTTGATGGTGACTGAATTAAATATTACTATAACCTTCCATCATTAATCTAAGGGAATGTTTGAGCATACAATTCTAGACTCTAAATAATATTCATTGAAATTTATAATTATATTAATATATATTTTGATATAATTTTCATACTCTAATTGAATTTTCTTTTGATAACATATTTCATTCATGTATTAAGATGGATACTTTTGATGCATTATATAGAGAGCTTTGTCAGAATCCATCATTTTGAGGTGAAGTTGGTGAGGGAAAATTAATTGGACTAGTATTGGTAAACGATATGTTTTAGAAGGTAAAAATGATTCAACACCACATGATTTCATAACCAAGAAGAAAAGGGTTATATGAATAACCCAATGAAAGACCTTTAATTGGAGGTAGGTAGCCATGTCATTATTAAAACATCTCATTTTAATGGTGTAGTGTGTTTTGGTAAAAAAACACTATCCCATGGTTCATTAGTACCTATGTATCTCAAGATAATGTGGGATCGTCTTCCTTCTAGTTAGACTTACCTCTGAGTTTATCTCAGGTATGTGATTTGTTTTATGTTTCATTACTATGGAATTATATACCTAATACAACTAATGTTTTTTCTATAAAGTGATAGAATTAGATGAGAATCTATATTTTGTGGAAGATGAGTTGTTATTCATTATCATAAAACAATGTTTTAATGAATAAGAGAATTCACCCATTATATTTTTTATGGATAAACCATATTATTCAATAAGAAACATGGGAATCTGAAAATTTTATGACAAAAAAAATACCATCACTGGATTATGTAAATAATAAAAATGAGAGGAAGAAATTTATAGTGGGGAATATAATTTAATAACTTTGGTAATTATAATAATAAATATATTTCATTTCATATTAATTTATATAAATATATTTTATATATTTATATATATTATGATAATTTTAAATGATAACTCAATCAGAAAAGAAATTGATTTATTCTAGTTGAAACGTTTTCCTTGAAATATGTGGCTTTATTTAAAAATTTAATTTATTTTATAGAGTTTAAAATTGATAAAATGAATTTAATTGTTAATTAATTATATTTAAATTATAATTGGGTCTATTTTTGTAATTTTTTAGAAAAGATTTTTTTTGAATGAATAATAGAAAATTCCAATTTTATAAAATCATTCATTCATTTCATGTAATAAAAAATACCCCTTTTATTCTGGAATGTATTTAAATTTAATTAAGTCACATTTTATTAACATAACATAAATTTTTTATATTAATATACATTATAATATATTTTGGTATAATTTTTTATTTATTTTAAAAAATGTCATTATTCTGAAAACTATTTTTATTGCAATTTTCACAAATAAATTGGAATTGACTTTTTCCAAAAATAAAAATAGAATTTTTAAAAACTCATTTTAAATTAAAAAAAATATATAAAAATTATATTATGAGCTATTTTTTTTTAAAATCAATAGTTACCATAGTAAAACATTTTCCCCTTAGTACAAGTTATGAAGATTAAAGGGGAGTAAACATAGAGATACGACAAAAAATAACTTTAAAACATGAATAAATGGGAACTGTTGAGTGAATTTAAAATATAACCTATATTGTTTTTTCATAATTAGGATTTTTATATAGAATTTACATTGAGAAATTAATTAATTTTATATAAAATTTAAATTTATTTATAATATTTCCATCCCCTCACTGATAAAGGGGAACCACCTCTCCTCACCTTTTTACGCATTTTAAGCCTCTTTTCTCAACCAGTGCATACTCAAAACCATTAAAAACTATACTATCCACTTCATGAGGGGATTTTTATTCAAAAAAGTCCATTCCGAGAAGGATTAATGTGTAATAAAATTGGATATATTTGAGGGGGTGGTTCAAGACCTAACTAACCTTTTCATGTTTATTTTATCTTCTATCTGCTTAAAATCTAATATAAACACTATAAAATCTAGAAAAAGTTATCTTATCTATACTAAATGGCTATTATTTTGATGAAATAAGACATTATTATCAATTTTAATTCCAATGTGAAATGTAAATACCTATCTCTCATACATGTGAACTAAATCCCCCACAAAATGATGTTTTTTATCACTGTCACACTTAACTAGTAAAAATGATATAATTAATGAATATATAATATTTTTTTGACATTATTACAATTATTTTAATATCATATATTACTTATCATCATATGATTTATATATTTTTGGAAATTATAATTCCACTCATGTTTACGTATGAAATAACACCTCTATTAGGTGATGTGATTCATTTTTTGTTACACATTTACTTGATTAGTCATAAGGATGGAATTAATGAATAAAAATGAAATTTTAAAAATAATAATTTCTCTATAAAATTTAAATATTATTTAATTTTTCTTTTCAATCTATAAACAAAATTGAAACATAGCTTATGTACACTATCATACTACTATCTCTAGGATCTAACATATTTAATTTTCTAAACATGGGTTTAAAAATGTTTTTTATGTATAAAATTAATAATTTATTCATTATAAATATTACATATATTTTGGAAACTTGATATCTTTGACCTTAGTCAAACTATATAAATAATTTTAGTCTTATAGGTTGAATGTCCTCTAAAGGCCCATCCTGAAATAAAAAATTATAGAAACTAAAAAAAATGATAAAAAATAAATAAATGGAATAATTATAATATATATAAATTGGAAAAAGTTATTAATAAATTAGTAAAATTATATAATTTTATTACTCAGGAGGGTAGATATATGAGGAAAATGTGTTGGGACTCGATTTAAGGGAGATACTTTTAAAAACATTGTTCTAATGCTTCCAATCCATATAATTTTCATTCATTATTAGTTTCATATAAATGTTTCAATAATATTATAATTAATATTTCAAAATTTTATAAATGAAAATCATAATGAAATCACTTTCTTTATAAATTATTAAAATAAAAACTTATGAGCATTTTCTTTACAGTTTATTTTTTTATTTTAAAAAACAAACAAAAATAATATTTTTTAATATATATGGAATGAACAACCATTTCCTAAATCATTTATATGTTTTATTATCAAGATTACACATCATGTTAAAATGGTTTTTAATTTATATTTTATTCCCTCTATTTTATGCATTTTTATTTTCAAAAATATTTTATAAGGAAACTGAAATTTTATTTCATTTCTATAAGATAACTTAAACTATTATGATTAAATAAATAAATGAAAAATAAAAGTAGGTATATGGTAAAAGTTAATGATATATATGTTTTAAAATTTTTATAATTTTTTTTATTTTATATATATGATGACATATCCTAATATACATTTGATGATGGGTAAGACCAATATATCCCACTAATGCATTGGGAAATGTGATGGACTATATAGTGATAGATTAATCTGATGGGATGTAGGAATTAAGTGTTTATATGATTCAATTTTTGTGTTTTAATGTGTGGTTTTATGTAAGTATAATTTCAAATGGTATCTACATGATATTATTGTAATGGAACATGATGGAAATCTGTTTATTTTAAAAGGTAATAAAATTATATTATGTTTCGAATAAATTTATATAAAATTTTAAAAAAAGAAAGGTGAAAAATTATTTTTCAAGGAAATATATTAATAAGATTTCATGTTTTTAATGAAACACATCTAACTATGATTTAAAATCTATGGCTTCATACACAATTTTTTATAAAATCTATTGGGAAATTATGTTTTATTCATTGAATGGTAAATATTTATTTGATATTAAATGTTTATTGTGAAAAAGAGAAATTGCTTATATATTTTTATGTTTAATAATGGAATAATGAATTTCAATTATTTTATATCCCTTATTTTTTTATTTTAAGGCCCATCCCATATTTGCAAATGCTTTTCACAAGTCTTAAGGTTGACTAAGAAAGTTAATAATGTTATAGTTCATGTTATGAGAGTATCCTTGAATTAATTAAGTGTGTCTTTATAGATAACTTTTTTATCTTAAAAAAATAGAAATTATGTGAAATTTCCATGTTGTAATGTGATATATTTTTTGATTCTATAAAACTATAAACCTAAAATGGTATTTAGACTTATGTGATAAAATATAAACCATAAATCATGGAATTTATGGGATGGTTATGTGTGGGTTATTGTTTACATGCTCTATTTTTGTAACATATTATAATTCACATTCACAGTGATACCCATTCGCAATAATTAAATGGTATTTTATGTCAACATATTTTTATATTGTATGTTTTTTAAATGAAACATTTGTTAAACTTTGGTTGTTGCAATGAATCTCCATTGAGTATGAAACTTACACTTTCATGTACTAAAGCCATTATTTCTTAAATATCATATATACATTGGATTTAGATGAAAATATATATTATTCATTAATGGTTTTTACAGTGAAAAAACTTTTATTCTTAATGTTTCAGGATACATAGCTTCTATTGATGAAAAATGCCACTCTAGAATCATATTTTGTTTATCCTTCATCACATTCCGAATCTATATAATTATAGACATATATTATAATTGATATATAATTTCCATACATTAATGAATATTCAATTTTTTTCATTGAAGTATTGTATAATCATGTTATATAATAAGATGTTTTTTGTTCATGTTTATTTGGATCATGCACATAATTTTATAATATAAAAAATTACAAGTCTTTATTTAATAATTTACAATAAACTTTTAATTAATATTTATAATTTTTTTGATATATTAGAATTCAAACTCTATTCTTAGACAATTTAATCCCAAATAATATAGGAGTAAATATTTTCACTCAATATTTTATTTTATATCTATTTAATAACACATTATCAAATTTTTACTATGAAAATGTATGTAACTGGAATTATTAATCACTTTAAACTCCATGATAATTCAAATTTCACTAATCATATACACCTCTATGTTCATAGTCATTTGAGCTGAAATATCCTCATAAAACATGATTTTGTTCCTAGAAAAGTATATTTAATAAATGATAAGTCTCTCTATAAGTGTGTTAGTACTATTTATTTCATCTAAATATATTATTCCATTTTAGAATCTAATGATCTATACTAATTTATAATAACTTGATTACAATACACATACAAATTATTTCTAATTATATAAAACATTTTTATTTTGAAAAGGTGACTTATATAAATAATAATAATAATAAATATTTTTTCTTATTTAATATATAATTTCTTATCATGATTGTATTTTTTAAAATCTAATTTATATACTACATGTAAAATATTTTAGTTTCCTTGAACATAAATTGATGAAAAATATTTATATTACTCCATATTGTGTACGATGGGAAAAAACCTACCAAAATAAATACACAAGGATTGAGAATTAGAGTTATAAATAATGTGATGATTTTTTAATGCTATGTTTCCTTTCCCATTGAGATTATTTTTAAATCCCTTTCTATCCCAATCACATTCATCTCCATAGTATGACACTCATTGTCCCATGTTCCATGTTTATCTAATTGATTTAACTAAACATTCATGTTTTTAATATAATCCTTATATTTTAATGTTTATATTATATTATTAATCTTATTATTAAAAATTAATCTTCTATGAACAGTAACTCTCCAATTACATTTTATTTATAGTCCATGAATATTTCTCAAAATAATTTTTTAGTATTTGTTTGTTTTCTTATCCTCAAATTCCTCAGTTCATTTTTTTAAGTTTCCTTCATTATCAGTTGAGGTCTAAAATTTACAGTACAACATCTATATTTGGAGGAATCAATTATTGACATTATCTATAACACTTATATAATTATGATATGTTTTTATGAACCTATGGAACATCAAACAGATAATAAAAAATGGATTCTTATATATATTTAATGTATAATAGGCTACATGGTAGAAAAAATGTATAAGGAATTTAATTACAATAATTGGGATGGGAAAACCAATGATGTGAATTACACCTCTAGTGAATTTTTATTATTGGGGAGTAAGTGAATATAATGGGTAATAAACAAGAAATAATGATTTTTTGTATATAAATGTTATATTATATTATTTCTATCGATAAATGAACCAACCTATGGTGGATGGGGAAACAATTAACTAACTTCAATAAAGATTATATATTCCTACAAATTTTTTCTAGAATAATAATTATATATCCATGAGAATGAACCTTATATAAACTTCTCACACAAAACAAATTGAAATAAAACATCACTTCATCAAGATTATGGTTGAAGGAACGATGATGAAATTTAATATTTGTATTTGGGTTAGTGTTGGTTTTTATAACTATTAGTGTTTTCAAGTGTGTTGGTTGGTTTATATATTTTAGTAGATATATAGTTCCCACATAACTCAAAATGTGTATGTATTAAAAAAAATACTAATAGGAAATTAAAATTACACTGGACTATGTATCCAGTAATAACTAGGTTTCTAATAGTCTAATGAAAGAACTATAAGATTCATTTAATTAGATGTTCTTGTAAAATATTAATGTTCAACCAACCATTTCAACACAATTTTTTTTACGTTGTCCTTCACATTTCACGAATTTAGTTATTATCTAATAATTATTTATTTTTTAGATTTATAATTCCCAGGGGTCTATTGTAATTAATTCATTATTAATAAACATTGAAACCCTAATCAACCAATATTTTTCCCTACATCAATAAAATCACATACAAGACTCTATTTAATGTTATAATCATTTCTACATTTTTTTGGAACCTTTTATTTTATTTTCAAAGTGGGGGAGTTGTTATATTATTAGAATAAGAGTAGCTTGGGTGTAACTAATAGTGGGATTTTTTTATCAATTATTATTAGAGAAAGGTGGGATTTTAAGATGTTTTGATTCAATGTATTTATTAAAAGAATATTTGAAAAAAAATAATGGATAATTTTTGACACCAATGATAATTGAAGTTATATTTAAAAGATAAATATAAGGAAGTCATATTTGCAGCAGTAATTGTGATGTTCAAGTTGTTTTTTATTCTAGTTTTTGACAACAATACTTAGTGTTTGGGTATATTTATTTTAAAGAGGTCAATATACGATTTTTTTCAGAATTTTAGAGCAGTTTGATAATTATTTATAAAGTATGGAGTATGTATAAATTGATCCAAAAGTGAAAAATGGAAGGGAATTAATTTATTCTGATTATTTTATCATTCTATAAATTCAACATAAAAATTATCAAAACCACTTCTGTAGTTTTAATGATGTCACCATGAGACTTTTTTATTCATCATCATCATCTATGAATAAGTTCATGATCACCCATGGAGTTATGATGACATAGCATTGTGATTTATTTGGTAAAAGAATGTTAATATGACTATTTAAAAATGGTTATCCATTTATATGGAAAAGGGTATTTATTATAATGTTTATATTCCTTGGTATTTATTCCATCAAGATTAACTATTGATGTCACCGTGATAAGCCTCTATGAATGTTACCCTTACTATTTATATTATAATGTGATCCATGAATTTTGTTTATATTTTAATATAAAAATCTTTTTTTCATGATTTAATTTATTTTGTAACACACTATCATAAAACTGTTTAATGAATTTAAATATTTCAAATATATTGGTCATATAATATATTCAAATAAAATTGACCAAAAAGTTTGAGTTTAAATTATTTTATATTCACTAAAATTACACATGTTAAAAATGTTTTTTCAAATAATGATATAAATATAAAAATTTATTCTATTCATTATAGTAAAAATTGAATATTTTTGGTTAAACAATTTTGAACATGTGATATAATAGACTCCAAATAAAAATTATACAATGTATTACTATTTAGACACATGAATATTCGATTTGTTTTATGTGTTTTTTTATAATAAAAATATAATTACATTGTTGATGAAGGAAAATGGAATGGAGTAAGTCTAATGGAAAAAATAATAAGCGGAGAGATCATAAATAATATTGAGGTATAAATAATAGATAAGAAGAAATGATTTTGAAGTTCAACATTTAACATAGGTAATTTGGTCATTAATTATAAATTAATTTTATTCGTGAAATTCAATGTAGTGAAAATTTTTATGGTATAAGGGTAGTGATCTCTAGGTTGGTGTTGATTTTCAACCTCGTATTCATCTGAATCATGTCTATCATTTAGTAATTCTATCATTAAAAATTATTTCTCATGATTGTTATACCAGCTGTCATTTCTAAGGTTGTTAAAAAAGATTATATTTTATACTATATATTTTAAATATGTGATATTATTACCTTAATTACAAACATGAATTTTTATCACAAAACATTAGGTTCACCACTTGGTTAGAAAAGGATGGAATAATTTCAAGGGGAAAGTATAACATAAGTGGTAAGTGATTTCCCCCTTTAAGAGTGGTAGTAAAAATTATTATAGGAATGTGTCCAAATTTTTAACAACCTATCCCAATTAGGGAATTCATCCATTAAACTGGTTATTATTTAAAAAAATATAATTTAATGGCTTGAAAAAGATAGACAAAGTAATTTGAATAATCATAACACACCAAGCTGGTCAAAATGTAACCAATTATTTAAAAGGAGTGAGTGAAACTAAAATAAAATCTCATTCCAAAATATTGAATGTCCAAATGATTCCTAACAAAAAAAGATCCCTTAAGTGTGAATACCCTATAGAATGTTTCTAGGAAATCCCATGATCCACCTATTAGATAACATATCAATCCCTAAAAAGGAATCTAAATAACCTTGATACTCTCTATATTCCTAGGCCACATATTGTAGTGTCATTACCATACCTATACCATGAAGAATATAGTCTACATAAATCTCAAGAGGGGATATGCATGGAATGTTTATGAAAAATCAAACAACAGCTACCACCCCTTATCTCCCACAAATTTTATATATTATTTTCCTTTAAATAAAGATTATGTGGATAGATTGTTTTACATCAATCACAAAAAAACAATGAAATATTATATAAATATTATAATTTAACTGCTATGTTGGGAGGTATAAACCAGGGTAAACTCATTATGAAATATTTTTAGATATAAATATCATTCTAATTCAATGATAAAATTCAATTAGTGTAGCTAGATTAAAAATAAGATCACCATATACATAAAAAATAATTTTTTTTATAAAATTATATTATCCCATGAAATGTTTTTATGAAAATAAATGTATTATGATTAAACTATGATAAATCATGTCATTGATATACATTAACAATAATTCAATTAATAATTGATGTGAAATAAAATTTTGAAGATATAATTTCTAAAAAGATAGTTTTTATATAAATATAGTTGTTGTTATTTTTTTATTTTAATTCAAAATAAAAATAAATAAATTTTATTAAATGAATTTATTTATTGAATTCCACATATTAAAATTATCTTAAGATGTTTTTTTGGGATTTTTCTGAATTAATTTATTTTTAGATGAATATTGAAAAATAAATATTTCATTTAACCCATCACTTTTATAACATTATCATAATAAAATTATTAATTTTTTTTAAAAATGTCTTCTACAAAAAAATATATTTAAAAATTAAAATAAATAATTAATCAAATACAATGTTTCATTTAAAAAGCACTATTTTTTCTATTAGAAAAATAAGTAACATTTTTCTATAAACATTATCTTAATTCTCATATGTCGAAAATTAGTTTTCATAAATTCTAAAAACTAAATATAAATAAATGAATTTCATAGTTTTGATAATTTTTTTCATATAATTTGACAATATCAATTTCATTATTTTTCCCAAAGGTATCATTAATAAGATTAAAGTTAAGATCATGATAATGATGAAAGGGTTATTTTTACAGAATTTTTTATTAGTGTAATAAAAATTAAATAATTTGATATATATTATATACTAAAATTGATATTATTTTTATACATTTATAAAAATACGATATCACTCCATTAATTTTAATTAATTTTATATAATATTTAGATAACATATTAGTTAATAAATAATTTGTTAAAAAATTGTTTTTATAAATGTTATATGATTTAATTTAAATGTTAACATTCATATATTTAGAGATTTTAGACATCTATTATTCTATATTGTAAAATTTCATTTTTACTAAAATCTCTTACCTTGATGAATTTATTTCTCAAAAAAGTGTATCATTATTGTAAATAATTCAAATATCCTTTAATGAAGGTTTCCACTCCATTTCCATACTTTATTTTCCTGTAAATATTATCCTTATTAATTTGAAACATAATCGTGTTTTATTTAATGAGACCGTCATAATTTCATGATCAAATTTTATTTAGTATTATTTCATTAACCTTTTATCAATGTGGGTTTTAACAGATCTATTTTAAAATATATAAAGGGATCTTCTAAACCACCCACATTTTTTTATGTTTGTGTGTTCTATTTTTCTCTATTTATATATATATTATTCTCATTTATATCATATTTATCATATATATCTATTCCATACATATATAAATACTATAAATTGTCATTATTTGTTGGGTAATTATACATGTTCTAAATTCCCATTGTAATTTTCTCATTTATTTAACTTATTTTATAAGATCATCCCAATTTCTTATTTTCCCATTGTAATTTTCCCATTGTTCTATTTTTCTTATTTTTTTATGTTTGTGTGTTCTATTTTTTCTTATTTTTTTTAAACCATGAATAGTTTTCTAAAAAGATCAGTAGTTTATAGAGAACCACTGTGTTAAATTTAAAATTAAATAATATATATATATATATATATGATATTGAAATTAGTTATAATTTTGTATTTGATTATAAAACCTACTTATTTCTAATGGACATTAAAATGATTATGATTTGTGAATATTTATTTTACTAAAGTAGAAAACACTTTATTTTTCGTATTATTATTTGAATGGCTGTCTCATAATTTTATAATCCTCAAATTCATTGGGTAAATATTTCATCTCATGAGATATCATGTATGGCGCATGAGAAGTTAGCTTAGTCACACAATACTATGTGATAGGTGAAAATTCATATTAATGATTGGGTTTAATGGGATTGGGAAGTTAACCCAATCCAACATCTTACACTATCTACCATGTATATTAGAATATGGTGTAAACCCAATCATTAATAGGAATTTTCAACTATTATCTTCTTGTAAGATATCCTTAACTTAGGATTATAATGTCATGTTTTATTTTTTTAAAAAAATTTATGATTTAATTATTTCATGATAACATTTCCATTAACAATTTCAATTTTTATGATCATTTTATTTATGATATTTTGTTATGACTCCTGACATATATGTTTTGTCTGACCATCATGTTTTACTCTGATTATTCTCTTTTGGGTATTTGATCTTATCTATTTCTTAGATTTCCATTCACAATGTTATAATGATGATTATAACTTATGATAATTATAGATGGAATCTTGTGTGGTTAATTTATAGAGAAATATTTACTAGTATTATAATATTAAATTTCATATGTATATAGTCCTCAAAAAAATAATACATCCATTCCTTAGATTGTGAAATTATTTTTTGATACATGCTTTTTGAATTATGGAAATGATGTAATATAAAAATATATGTATCTAAGGTTGTTATAGTGGTATCAAAACTAGTGATTAATGAATGTACTTTTTGCTCCAGATTAGGACGTGGAGGTATGGGTGGTATAATACCACCTATAATAATATTTCAATAACCATAGTGTATGTAAAAAACAATATAAATATAGAGGAACATGTAAATATTAGGAACATAGTATGACACTGAGTATTTCATATTCACTTTGGAATGAATAAAATAAATACCAATGTGGACTAGATCCATACTAGTTTACCTACATTATGATGAGAACTAAATATCTATGAAGTATCGGTCTAGGTAACCATAATTCATATTCCTATAATAAATGGAGGATGTGATAACCCATATATATTCTTACACATGTACTAATAAAAATACACATATTGGTATATTTTTATAATTAATTCAACATTATACTAACCCATCACATGTATATAATCAAGGTAGATGTTAATAAGAAATTATATTATCATATACCATGGAATATGTGAATGGTAATGAACAGTTAGGGTGTTCTAAGACCATCCCATATATAACTGTTTTTTTCCTATCACCCATCCCTTGTGTCCAATTTGTTTTTCATCGAGTGTTCTATTCTAATCATATAAAACAGACAATATAATCAACAAAAATGTTCAACATGTAGCATAATGTAATAAATATATTTCTCAAACATTCCAAGAATCTATAGAAAATGAAATCAGCAAATATTATATTTTATCAACTAATAACTGTATATAGGATAGGTATGAAACAATTCCTAAATTTCATAAAAAACTATAGTTTATGTAATATGTACAAAAATAAAAGAATAATATGGGATGTTTTTCCTCAATATATGATAAGACATTATTAATTGAGTTGTGTATAAATTTAAGGAATGGTATTACCCATTATTCATAAAAATATTAATAAAACCACTTTATTAGCTTTAAAAATTTAATTTTAATTTAGTTCACTTGACCCCCAACCATTTTTAGACTAACTCTCTAGGTATTTGAGATAAAAAGGGGTACCCCTACCAATTTAATTTTTATAATGAATCATCAGGGTAATGAGAGAAAGAAAAATCTACTACTATAATTAAATTTTATGTGTAAGAACATGATGGAATTAGGGACTTGTTGTATCCCAATAATAAACAAAAAGTCAAGAAAGGGATCAAGGGAAATACCTTATTATTGTTGAAACATTCCATCTATTTATACTGAATCAATAACATTAAGATGATTTAGGATGGTATAATAATCCATATATTTGGTTTTAGGTAGGTCACACCTACTAAAATTAATAAAACCTAAGAAAAAGGAGTCCTAATGTGACACATTTCTTTACCTTGATGGATGAGAGAATCAATGACCATGTGAAACTACATGATTTAATGTATAAGGGGAGATGTAATGGAATGGTTTGAAGATGGATTAATTAATTTATCATGGAAATAATATATTTTTTAATTTTAATCATGAGAGAAAAAAATGTGTGTGAATAAATATCTGGTGTGAAAACAAAAAAATATCCTTTTGGTAGGAGAATTTACCCATGAGTTTATTGGGTACTTGGTGGTTAAGATAGAGCCACATGGGTCCTTAGACCCCAAATGGGTACCCTGATCAAGGGAACATGGTATGAGATGGTTCTTGTACCCAAAGTGGTCTCCCCCATTCATCTCCCCTTAAAAAACTCTTCTTCCATATGATCCAAACTCTCCTTCAGTGCAGAATTCCCCCTAAAAGGAGTTAACATTAGGTGTGGATACCCGGTTTTTAATTCCAATAACATAAAATGACATGTGTATACCACTCTTGAAAAATTAAATTATATTAATTTTAATAAATATATACTATCCATGTGGCATGATATTGTATATGGAATAAACAAAAAAAATACTATTTTTGTTATCATGATTCAACCTTATCAATATTAATCCTTTTCTAGGACTAATCCTTTTATAATTAACATTATATAACAAAAATAAATACAATTTTTGGGGAAAAAGAAAATTTAAGTTTTTTATATCCATATAAATGAATAAAGTCCCAAGAAAAAAAATTATTCTAGAAAAATACACTCAAGGATTAAACAAAAAAAAAACCCCTTCCACCATACATGGAATGAAAAATATCATAATAACCATTGGAGGAAACAAATAATCCAATTTTATTCTTTTAATTCCTCTAATTTCATCATCTTCATCTCTGTAATAATGAAAAAAGTCACGATTCCTGAACTAATTTAATTGAATAAACTATAATAAAAATTTAATCCCATAGAGAGAACAGTCCCACCCACCATTTATCAAACCTAGATAAATATCGAACTGATTAGTGAAGACCACCACAAATCTAATGTTGATGTATTATTACATACCAAGAGCAGAGTAAATGAAATAAACACATGAGGTACATTGACCTTAATATGAACCATTATAAAAATCCCAAATCCATATCCATAACCAATTCTGACAACACCACCACATGTGACTATTATGAATAAATACCATGTTCGTGCTGGCAATAATTTTTGAAAGACAAATTACATAGAATTATTGAAACCTAAAATATGAAACCTCTTTCAACCACATTCCTTTTATTCAAAAGAAATTATCCAGGAAAAAAATAACATAGTGATGAAAATTTCATTCCCAACTACCAATCCCTCATAGAATTAGAAAAACTACAATGAACATAATATTAAGCATCTTTGATGGACAAAAAACACTATGAGGCTCATAAGGAACCATCCTCAACCTTATTTGTAATATTAATTAAAAAACCCCATAAAAATCCAATCCATCTACAATATGTTATATTGAAAAATGATGAATCTAGGGAATTTGGGTGACACTAAACTCTTTTAACACATGCAACCCCAAAACTAATGTAAAACATACACAAAAAATAATGAACATAGAAAATAAATTGAACAAAAAATTGATTTATAAATGTAATAGTACCCATAAATGGTTAGTTCCTATCAATACTTGAATATATAAACATCTCAATACACAAAATAAGAGAACCAATAAAACCAATGTGAAAAGGATTTATGGGTGATTATTCAATATAAAACATTCCCAGTTTATGTTGGAAAAAATAAAATGATCGTCTAAAGAACAACAATGTATATCATAGATAAATACCATAAAATCTTCCTCATTAAAAATAACATGGGTACTTTATAATCAACCATTTCTATATCATAACAAATATGTTAGAGTTTAATTTTAATGTGGTAGGATCATAGTTATAAAATCACTATAACTAGAAACTGATTCCATTAATTAAAAATATTTATAGAAACATAGGTAACCCAAACATCAAAATGAATAAACCCAATAATGATAAATAATGCCACTTTCCCACCATTATGAAGAACATAAAGGAAAATTTCATTTAAAGAATGATTCCCCTAATTGAGGTATGCATAAGAGAAAACATAGAGGTGAAACATTATCATTGATGGGGAAACACCACCAAAGTGGAAATCCACATAGAATGTATCAGAAACAACATACTAAAACCTATATCAGATAATAGAAACCATATAGACTCCAAAAAATAGTGCTGAAAATGGGATTCACCTCAGTGTACACAAGTCATTAGGGTTTTTGATCTCTCTATATCTCTTTCTGATCATTATAACATAAAATCCTAAGATTTTATTATGGGTAAATTAATTTGGTGGAACAAAATATCCCCTATATATATTTTTAAGAACCCAACTCATTATACTTTTAACTAAGGACCCAAATTCGTTTATAAATTATGAAAAATTGTGTTCCTCTATTATCATTTTCTCATTTTTTATTTCCTCAGTTTTGATTAAGTCATTGTTTTGGTAATGTAACATCATAATCCCTTCTATTTTTTAATTCCATTATTAGAATATTGATTAAAGAGATTGGAAGTGAGAGATAGAACATAAATCCTAGTTGTTTATTGATCATAAATTATTTACAATCATAGTAGTTGTGATATGGATTTTTCAATAAAAATGAACACATTTACATCAATAATTGAATAGTATATGAATATTTGAATCTAGAGAAAACAAATTCACTCGAATTTCAATATAATTATTATTTTTGTTGTATTATTTTGTTTTCATAAAAAAATAATATTTTATTATTCATTTGAATATGTGATATGTTCCAAAAAATGAAAGCCTTAAAAAAAATCATATTAATAGAGCTTATTTATTTAATATAAATATGGTTGATTAAATTAAATTTCTAACCATGAGTTTAATATAAAATGATATTTTATGTTACTATAGTTGATCAATAATGTTTATGGGTTCAATTTAGGGTTATATTAGGTATGGTTTTTTATTTCATTAAGAAATTATTATTTTTTATATGGACACATATAATTTTATTCTATTTCTTATTGAAGAATAATGGATCAGAATTTCTTATGACAATATATGGAAATATTTATAATTGTTTCATGAACACTAGTGATATAATGTTTCTATATTTATAGAAAATTTTTATTTATTGATGTTTTTTGTGAGTTATTATACAAATATATAATAATTTGTTTTTATAAAATAAAAATATTATTCCAAAAGTTTGTATCTCCCCCAATATTTTTTTGTATGTATTGATGAGGAATTTATTACAAATTTCATAATATATTATATACAATGGAACATAATATTAATAGATTATATTGTATAATTGAAATTGTGGAAAGTTTAAGTATTGATAGTATTACACTTATTATTTTTGATACATTTTTTTGTGTCATTCTCAAGCATCTAACATATTTTACCAGTTTTCAGTATTTTACAATGTATGATCCTACATTGTTTCTTGATGTAACATTAAAAATTATTTCTAATATTCCACTTTATATTATGGTAATACTATTTTTTTATGATAAAGGAATACTTATTATATATATTAGATAATCCACGAGGATTAATTTTATTGATTTGGTGTTGTGATTTGAATATTGTAAGAGATCTCATTTGTTTGTTATAATTTCATAGTTTGTTGAAGTCTGTTCATGTTTAACATCAACTTAATTTATAGGAAGAGCATGTTATGTAACTCATGTATGATTTTTTAGTTTTTCTTTTTATATGATGGTAATTTTTAATTTTTTTCTTATTTTTATAATTTTGGAGTTTTTAGCATTGTATTTTTTATGATTAAAAAAACATAAAAATACCAGGAGTGGTATAAAATATATCAATTACCAAATATGGTAATTTATAGTGTAAATTGGGTTTTAATGAAAAGTGAAATTTTAGTTGGAATGATTTTTCATTAGATAAAAAATGAAGTTGTTAGGAAACTATTAACCAGAGAGATTACTTCTTATCAAAACTCACTAATGTATCATTTAGATATATAAAAATATCATGTACATAATTGTTATTTTATGATAAATCCTAAATAAATGGTTAAATATTTTTATTTTCATGACAAATAAATGTAAACTTTTTCTAAAAAATGATTATTTGGGATAATAGGGAATAAAATAAAAATTGATTTAGAGATGATATCTTCTACAATTTTACTTGGGTCTACACACATTGGTGTTGGGTAAAAACAAATTTTGAATTAATATTATATGTTGATGGCCTACAAAATATATTTCACATATTGATCATTGTATTATTTTATAAATAATAATAATGGGAAATTTTTATATTTATAATGAAAACTATAAGTGTGGATTAACATATATTCTTAATATTTTAATGAAAAAAATATCAAATTAAAATGACTAAATAATATTTGTAGTATTTGGTGGTCAATTGTACTCCTTACCCACTCTCTATGTCTTATAGAACAATTTTATAGCTATAATAATTATATATTTATTTAATAGTCCTTATAACCACGATAATAAATTTTTTACAAGTATTCTAATAGAGCCAATGATACTAAAAAATCAATCAATATGTATATGTATGGGGTAGTTATTTTTTTTATATTTTTCATTGTGGGACCCCTAAAATAAATTCCTATAGTATAATTTAATTTCATTTAATCATTTGTTTATAAAATAAACTATACATAATTTACCAATGAAAAAAGATAGAAATTTTATTAAAATACATGTTTCTTTTTTATGATAATATGAAATCTTGTTGTTGATTTCAATTAGTATTTATTAATTCTTTTTAGAATAAAACATTTCAATGAATCCCATTGAAGTACATGGTTATATATAATGACAACTAATGAATTATTTTATTCCTCATAAACTGTATAAAAAAATTCTATCCTAAAGCCATTATCTATATTCCAATTTCCAAATTTTTTTAATGTACTAATAATTTATTTTGTTAGTGATTATGGTCACTATATTACTAAAAGTACTAATACCTACTATTTGAATGAATTTTATTCCATAATCCAAAACTAATGATAACTATTTTTAAATTTACGTTCTGTCGCTTTAATAGTCTACACCTACTACTATAAGTGATATTTTCAATAATTAATATAATCTAGAATATGATAATAAAAAAATAAATTCAAAATAATAACACCATTCAATATTGATGACTTAATAAGAAGTTAACATAACTTTTTTTAAGGGTCTTAAATCATGTATTCATCAATAAGTAATCATGTTGTTACATATATTTCAAAATTTCATTGGTAACATAATCATATAATTATTATCATTAGGTTGATTTTGATAATCTTTTAAAATGTATAATTTTTATGAATGATAAACATAATTGGAAATTTATTGATGACCACTTCTCATGAAAACACATTGATTTTACCCATGTTTATAACCAATTTATATCATTTTTTCTAACTCTATAGATTATTTATTGGTTAATAATTAATAGAAATATACTTTATGATAATTCAACTTTAATATTACTCTAAACATGATCGATGATTTTTTTGATGACATGAATTATTCAATATGACAAATCAAAACATCCTACCATTTATTGGTGGTTTCCATATTAAAAAATCAATTATTTCCATATATTTTCTAGAATTCATCCATAAATCCATTAACCATCTTTAGGGAAAATCTATAATTCCATTTTTTCACATATAAACTAATCATTAATAATTTATATACATAATATAAATACTGGAAATATTTTTCAAAAATTAATTATAAATATTAATTCATGTTTTAATTGTTAATTAGAATTTATAATTGGTTGCATAATAAAATTATTCAACAAATAAATGTATTTTTTATCAAATTTTTGATGATTGTGACACATGTACCAAACATTTCCCCCATATTCGATGATTGTAAGACACGTATTAATTAAAAGATATTTAATAAATATTATATCTAATTTATCTTCTTCTAAACTATACATTTAATACAATATAAAATATTATCTTTTAACCCCCCCAAAAAATTATCAATTAAATATGTCATTTTATGAATAAATTCCACCTTCAAGTTATAGCTTTCTTATTTCCATATAGGAACCTAAAAATTGATAATTGAAAAGAAGTCAATAATATAATTGTGTTTAAAAATTCCCTTAAATCATAAAGTGATTTGAATATATATTGATTATATTGAATATATATTAGTGGAATACGTACCATACATAAACAATCCCAACTTAGACCTCTCCCAAGATTGGAGATTAGAAATAGGTTTTTGCTTCCAATATAGCGTTTAAATGTTCGTGGGGTGTTGATAACCATCAAGTGTTTTGAACACTAAAATAGAATGAGATTCCATTTAGAGAACACAATATATGGATATAAATAAAAAAACCCAAAGCCACTAATAATGGAATAAACTCAATCCATAAATGATCAATATGATAAATCAATTAATCTTCTACAACCTCACACATATTGATAAAATATATGTTGAAAAAAATAGTAAACCATAAAATTAAAAAACAAAAAATAACCTATATACACATTAATTGTTTATAAATATGTCTATGAACATCAATAATGATATATTAACCATGATTATTGATCTAGAAACCTTTTAAAGTGACACTAATATGATCCCAATATCTACAAGAAGCTAAATTCCCACACTTCTATAATTAATTCACTATAGGAAATCATGATTTGGGGTGAGTAAAATAAAACATAGTTAAACACCCCAAATACTAAAAAGGAAAACATTGAGAATTTATCAAAATTAAACAAGTAAAATAAAAATACATTATCATGAAAAAATAACTTAATTTTAGTTAGTGGTAATAAAGGTAGGACCGTAGTTAGTACACTACCTCATCTACAAAGCCAAATAAGATATTACACATGAGTAAAAAATTATATATGTCCAGAATCCATTATTTATACATTCATATTATGGAAATATCATGTTATAAATATTTCCACAAATATAACACTCTTAATTAAAATTCATGTATAATATACTATATTCCATTAAAAACATAAATGAATTTTATAAACAAATTCAAAAAAATTAGTACCCACATACCTAAATATAATATTTCACCTCTATCCATATTTGATAACCATATCCCATTAATATACTAAATCAATATACCACATATCCAATCTTTTTTTAATTAATGAGGCAATGGAGGATATTCTAATATGGCCATCTAGTCAGCTCATTAAAAGAATAGGCATTCCATAAAACATAAGAAATATTCCTTAAGGTGGTGGTTACATAGAAAATGCTTCTCTTATTACAAAAATATTTAAAAATATATAATAAGAAAATAACATAAATAATTTACTTCCAATAATTAAGATATGTTTATAACCAATCATCACACAATTCTCATCATCCACAGTTTCCATTTAATACCCTATTATTTTGTGAAATATTTTTTTTTCTAATTAATATAGTATTTTATATATTTTTCATTTCTAGAAACACTGAATTTAACATGTTTTATATGAAAGATTTATGTTTTGTTTTCATTACATAAAACCACAATTTAATCATGAACTTCATGAAACACTTAGATTATCTTTTAGTACCCATGAAAGAATGTTTTTATTATTCTAAGCACAATATTGATTTCCTTTGACAACCTTCGTTTCATGCAAGACCTAGTTTTACCTAACGATAATGTACTATTAATATTATTATTAAAATATTTTTTTGTGTTTTACCAATAATTTGGAATGGATGTTATGAATAATAATAATTAAATTATGAGAATATGTTTTATATATATATAAGAATAATTATTTTCAGACCAAATAACAATAAATGAAAATAAAACAATTTTGAAAATATAGGAAATCATTTATTGAGAATCTATGTTTACACAATTAAACACATTTCAATGAAATATATTAATTAATACACATTTCGTAAATTATTTTAATTATATATATATATTAAATTTAGTAAAATATTTAATGTTTATAATAGGTTTTTTCTATAAAAAAATGACAATAGATCCAATTTTACACAGAAAGATATATATTCTTTTTAAAATGAACTTTCACCTCCTTTTAATGGAGAAACTACATTAAATATATATTTTTGGAACTTTTAAAAATTTTATTTGATAAAATAATATTTTTTAAATATTAATATCAAAATTTACCTTTTTTAATTTTTTTATTTTTATAAGAAGTTTCATCTTTTGATGATTGGTGATGAAACACATAATTTTAATTAAAAAACTTTTTTTTTCTAAATTATATATATAGTTACTTTATATTTTAAATTTTTATTAAAGTTTAATTATATTAATTATAAATATATAAATTCAATATAGGTCATTGTAATAAATTTCAAGTTGAAAATGGATATAAATACATTTCAATATTTTGAACATTTTCACTTTAAAAATATGATGTCTCCTCTCTTCTGTGGGATTATTTTTTTTATTAATTTCCACCACTAATGTGTTTATAATTTGTAGAAATTTATTAAATATTTATAATAATCATAATTTATAATTTCTATAAAGGTCTACTTATTTTTTGACCAAAAATATTAAAGAATGCAATTAAATTAAATTTCAACAATTAAGCTAAAACCGAATTTACTTACTGGTGAAACTTTAACTAGAGGATCCAAATAACATATACAAATGAAAAAATTCCATTTTTTGTCCATATTTCGACCATATCATCAATTTTATCTAAATTTACAAATATTAGATAAAAATTATGTAAGGGAGTCATCACAATATGGTTTAAATTTTTATATTTATAAGAATGCAACTCCACCCCAACTATAGAAGGGCCCTCATCCCCTCACTTCTTAAAAAATATTTTTTTTACCAAAATAACACTTAACAAATAATATCCTAAATTACATCCCACATACTATAATAAACACTTTTTATATAAATAAAACATTGTTAGTCTATTTGTTCAATACAAAAGGAATTTCCCAAAGAAGAGGTAACATCTTTCAGCAAGAACTTTTGTTTTACTTATTTTCCAACCACTAAATTATAATTATTAAATTATTATATAAAAAATATAGTATCCTAATTATACTAATATTATTTAATGTTATGTTTTTTACTTACACCGATAAACACATCCATAAAATGAGATACACAATCATCGATCATGCGTATGGCGGACTAAAGCCTCATGAACCGATGTCGTTCATTCTTCAATTACCAACTTTCATGGTAGTGAATAATGATGTGATTACTAATTTATATAGAATTTATTATATTTATGATGTATTTATTCATATTTAATTATTATATTTAATACAACACAATTATATCCATTTTTTGGGAATATGATAGCTTCGTTTGTGGACTTGTGGACTACCACCTCCTCAAATCCATGTGATTCATTCATAGTCTACATGTAATGTATTAAGGATGGGTTTATTAAGAATATAATATATGTATTAAATAATAATTCTACTTGAATTATAATATATACACATATATACATATGTTTATTTACATTGTTTATTTCAATTCGATAACAAAATGGAAATAACATTCATGCGTACATACGGCCTCCCGTCTCCATGAATGATGTATTACATTTCATATTTATATAATTTATATATTATTATAAATAATTATATATTGAATATATATTATATTTATATAAATTATTACATTCATTAAATAATAATATCATTATTTAGGTAAGATTATCGAGAATAAGAAGTCAATACATATACAAAAACAAAAAAGTTATTACCCAAAACATAAAACTAACATGGAAGTTTTTAAAAAAAGGTATTATAAATTCATAATAAAATCATAAATGGAATTATATATATGAATATGGTTCTTGTTATTATTTATAATAAACTTATATTCCTTATACAGGTGGTTTTAATGTGTGAATATATTTAAGACTTGGGATAAGGGTTTTCCCGTGCCACTTTTATTTCATTGAGATATATGATACATTGAAAACATATTCATGTCATGTGATGTGTATACATCCATATTACTTGTTTTATAATTAATTTAATTTAATTAATTATGTTAAATGTTTCATTTTATGTTTTTCTTTCATGCATATCATGATACAAGAATTACTCAATTAGTAAGGGGATTTCTAGTCTCACTTTTTTTTCTGTGAGACTTATTCATTAATCAACACTCATTTATTTGGTGTGGAATATATATTTGACAAGAATTTATAATTATAGCATCATAATTATATATATTTTTTATTTACATATCCATATATTATTATCTCTCTTTCATGGGAATTATGGATGAAAAGTGTGAAATCGGTAAAGTAATTTTGTCTCAAATTACTTTCTCTGAGATACATGTTATGTCATGAACATATTTTTTTTCAATGTGTATACTATTACCTATGACATGTAATATCATGAAATTATTAATCCTATTTATATTTTATATTTCATTTTATTTTATTCCTTTATAGGGATTAGGATTCAAATTTACCAATGTTGAAATAGTTTATTACTACAAACTCATCGTTTATCGAGATTGTTCATGATTATGCTTCCATTGATAAATTTTAATGGTCCATATCCCAAGAACTATCATGAAATTTATTACAATATATTTATTAATTATATAATTCTTTAATGGTATGATTTTTTCCATTCCTTGGTATTTATGATTATTAGAATTTTTTTTATGAAAATCCAACATTATTTCTCTCTTAGGTCAGAAATATATTTTATTCCGAAACCAATAATTTTTAAAATGTCATAAAAAATGTTTTATTATTAAAATATGATATATATAATAAATATTTACCCACAAATTACCTTAAAAAAACAATTTTAAAAAATAATCTTCTTTTTATTTTCTGATCAAGGCACCTTTCTAAACATTTTAAGTCGAAAAAGGAAAGTTCGACATGTGCGAATTATTTTCCACCATAAGCATAATTTCATTGATGATTACATTTAATGATGAAATGATTATTTTTTGAATAATTTTATTACTAATATTGTTGATTTTTTGTGGTTTTCAATGAATAATGTATTAAAAATATTTTATGTTCTCTAAGTGTTTTAAATGATTTTAAATGATTCATTTATATTTTTTCATGGTTATTTAAATGATTTTTTTTTTCAAATTGTCTTGTTATTTAAAATAATTTTGTAATTTTGAAATTATATAGTCATCAAGAAAATATTCAAATTATTTTTAAATATTACTTCAAATGATTTCAAAGTGTTTTTCAATGAAAAGGGTATTGAATTTTTTATGTATTATATTAATTTACTTTCAACAAAAGGATACATTAGTCATGAAATTATCCAATTGATTATCAAAATAAATCTCCATATAAGATGACATCTTTTTATATTGTTTATTATTTACTAGTGATAATATCCAAGTAGAACATTTCTTTTCATTCTTTGAATTATTCATGTTAAAACTAATTTTTTTATGAAACCCGTTTCTATTTAACATTTTATACCATAAATAATTATAATGAAAGTCAGATTATTTCACAGGTTATCAAATAAATATTAAATAATACCCTTTTTTAAATTTAATGATATGATGACATGTTTATGATACCCAAATCCTTTTATGGTTCTTGATATAATGAATATTTTGTTATCTTTTGGAACACTTATATATGGTTTCATTATGAAAATGTTGGGAAATAAATCTCCCACCAATGCATTGTGTATATATATATATCTCAGGAGTATGATAAGGATGGAATAAGTAGTGAAATTGGTTTAGTATGAATGGGATGGAATGAGGAGTGAAGTCGGTTCAGTATGAATGGGATAGAACATTGAGTGAACTCCATTCAGTATGAAAAGGATGGAATGAGGAGTGAACTTGGTTAGTAATAGAGGGATGGATTGGAAAGTGATCCTAGTTCAGTAATACAAGGATTGAATTTTAAATGAACCTAGTTCAGTAATACATGGCTGGAACAAAATGTGATCTTGGTTTAGTAAATTATAAATTTTCACTAAGATGATCTAGGTAGTGACCCTTGACTACTATAATGGTTTGGGTTGTGAACCGATTCCACTAATATTTCCTTGGAAGTAATCATTTTCTACTGTGGATGTCATTGTATATTTTTATGCTTCCACCACAATTCCATCTCTTATTCCTATGTTATGATTTCATGGATTGTTCTCTTAATTGCCTAATGATTCATGTGTTATGAACTTCCAATATTTATGTCATGAAAAATATACAAGATATTTTTATATAGGGTATGATCATCTAATATTATTCTCATGTTGTCATACCCCTATGATCAAGTTATTCTTACAAATCTCTATTATTTACCCTTAATGAGAATCTAAGATCACACTTTCTTATGTTTCCTTTCCCCATGCTATGAAGAAACATTTTCGATATGTGTACTAAATGGGAAGATCATTGTGGTAAAAATTATAGATAATTCACCAAGTTGAAGATTCTGTTCAATTTTTTTATGAAACAAAACTATTATGGTCCCCCGAAAAATACTTTGGTAATTTTCTGAATATTCATATAAAATTATGTAATATCAATTTATGTTAACCCATGGTCTTTATAGTTTTTATTAAAGGAAAATATTAGTCAAATTTTGAAAATAAAGTTTATAAAACATTAGTAATACACCAAGGGATATTTATAAGGTTATTTATAGGTATTTCTATACATATATTCCTATAGTGTTCTAGTTTAAAAAGTAGTTGTCCTGATTTAGACATCCTATAAGTATATTTTCATGATTATGCAATTTTATTTTACGATAAGTGTTTTTCACAATATTTCTTTTGGTATTATTAAATTGAATGGACTAGAAGTATTTGGGTTAACATTGAATGTTTTAGATGTGTAATTTTTGGGAATTATGAAATTTAATGTCCTAAGTGTAAATCTCACAAAGATAATAAGGAAGGTTCCATGAGTATTGTTTAAACTGGTGAAGATAATGACATCACGAATGAAGTGTGAATGTTATGGTATGTTCTAAAATTATTGATAAAATTAAATTAAAGAAGCATGATTAAATTGAGGATGAGAAAAATTAATACATGATTCATATTTAATATTCTAGGAAAGAAGTATTATGGGATAAGATAATCAATCGTAGATAAATGATTAATGAAGAGGTGGAATGATCAAAGTATTAATTTATCTAAATTTTTGGATTATGATATATGAATCATAGAGTATATAAGGATTGTTTGTAGAAGTTTTTCTTTAATGATTTTCAAAAATATGTTAAATGAAACTAATAACCTAGAAAAATTATTTAATGTAAAGAATACGTTAAGGGAAGGTAGCTATTAACATGTTAATGAGGATGAGAATATGATTTTTTATGGATAAATTTATGATGATATGGGTAAAGTAAATTGGATAATATTTATGAGGTCATAACTGATAAAGGATTCTTTGAAAATGTGTTTTATACTATCATAGATTATGTTTTTTGAATTTTTTAATTTTAGGAATATATCCAATGATATTTGGAATAACAAATATATAGGTTTTCAATATGTATTTATGGTAATTTAGGTTATTACCATATTTTAAGAGGAAATTATGATCTTATTCACATGATAATAATGCGACAACCAAATTCTACTTAATGATATACAAGGGATGAATGTTAAGCTTATTTTAAGAAATTTATTAGCCTTATTTATAATGTTTTTTATTTTCATCATTTAGTATGATTAAAAGGTTGACCATGTATGGAATGGTTTAAGTCAAAAATTTGGTTAAGGTTTAAGAGTTTAAATTACTATCTCTCTATATGATGATTAGTGTGTATTGGATAAGCTATTCTATCATTTTTACTATTATGATAACTTAATCTATATGGAATCACTCATCATACTCAAAAAGGATATTATTATCAGTTAGTTCTTTAGGCATAAACAAATTCACCTTCATTTTTTCATGTAATATCTGAAGTTGAAATTGGGAAAGACATAGACAAAGGGTGAGATTGTGAATATGAAATGGAATTGAATCATTAATTATATCTCCATATAAAAATTCATTATCTTTAGTAAAAGGGTCATGAAATAATTTTTTCACCACTATCATCATTTTTGATGATATCATTGACCATTTTCAAGCCTCTTTGTTTTATGGATTTATGATTGTTAACTTTATCTTAAACATGATCTCTATCACTCTCCATTAGAACATGATTGCTATATTTCTCTTCAATGTCCATTTCTCATTTTCCACCTATGTTATCCTATATGGAAACCCATTTATGAGTTACATTGGCTAACTAGAATGTCTTCAATATTCCTTTTTTAGAGGATGTTTTGGTATTAATCTTTATGATATGGGTTTCTATAAAGATAAATTTCATGTATTAAATATTTGATATCATAGCTGAATTTTGAGGGCAAAATTCATTGAAATGGGGGTAGAATATAACACCCTGGGATTTTGTTAAATATTATTTTTTCAAATTTATTAATACTTTTTGAGATTTTACAGTTCACACAATAAGGAATATAGTTTGTTTTATAGTAAATTAGTATGATTTATTTGTGTAGAAAGAAATAGAACATTAAACTTGTGAGAAATGTCACACTTATATATTCTTTTGGTATATTCAAAACAATGTTTTTCTTATGTTACATACATTAATACGTTCATTAGAAAACTTTCATTACATACTAGACCATGTTTAACCAATAAACATTGTTTTATTAATATTACTATTAATATATTATTATAGTTCTCACCTAGCCATTAAATTTGTGTATATTGATAATATTATTTAATTTTTTAAAATATGGTTTAAAAATGTAAATAAGAATAATTATTTGGTATGTAATCAACTTGAAATGAAAATAAAACCTTTTAGAAAATATACGAATACTTATGATGGAAAACAATAATTAGAAAATTAAACAAGTTTTACCTTAATAAATTTATAAAAACACATTTTATAAATTATTTTAATGTAATATATATTTATTATATTCATCCAACTATTTAATGTTCATTTTAAGTGTTTTTAAACAAGATATTAGAATAAATCGAATTTCACACATAACATTATATATTATTTCCAAAAGGAAATTTTACTGCATTTTAATGAAAAAAAAATTAAATATATATTTTAAATATTTTAAATATTTTATTTGAAAAAATAAACATCAATTTTCAAAGTATAACATCAAAATTTAATTTTGGTTAATTTTGGTAAATTTTCAAAGAAGTTTTATTTTATGATGAATAGTGAAAGAACACATAATTGTAATTGAAAACTACATTTAAATATATATTTTTTATTTATTAAAGTTTTATATTAATTTTATTTTAAAGTATATTTAGATCAATCAGAAAAATATGAAAAAAATTTATTTCATTGGAATCAATTTCACATTGAAATTGGATATAAAAACATTTCAAACATTTAAACATTTTCAATATAAAAACTCATTGTCTCATCCCATTTGTATGATTTTTTTTAAAATAATTTCTACCACATGTATGTTTATAATTTTGAACAAATGAATTAATATTATGAAAATGCGTAATTTAAATTTTTTAGTAAGGTCATCAATTTTTTTTACTAAAAATATAAGTGAATGTAAATAAAATTTACTACATTGATTATGGTAAAAACGAGTTTCTTTAGTATTTAAACATTACCTTAAGGGAAAAATAACATAAAAATATGTAAAAATGAAATTTTATATCCATAAATCGACAATATAATCCATTTCATCAAAATAATGGACCATTATTGGAGGAACATGATGAAAGGGGGACCGCTCAGAAGTATTTACCTTTTTATATTTATAAGAGTGCCACTCCTCATCCACTATAAATGGGACCTAAACCCCATAAATTCATCAGACATGTCGGGAATTCTTGATTGGAAAACCCATGAAGAAATACGCTCCCAAATTTCCTCCTCAAATCCATGAAGCCTCACTTTTTGAAATATGAAAACCAATTTAGTCCTTTGGTGCAGCCCAAAAGGAATTACTCAAAGAAGATGTAACATCCTTTAACAATAAATTTTATTTTATTTTAGTCTCAAAAAAATTAATTGTTATTATAAAATATTTATATAATAACCCTAGTATCATAAATAAACTTATATGTTTTTGTGTTAACAGTTTTACCTACACCTACACACCCTTCCATCAAATGGGTTACGTAATCAGCTTTTGTTTCTATGTGAGACTATAGCCTCCAGAACTGATGTTGTTCATTCTTCCATTACCATGTTTCAATGTTTCTAATAATGTTGTAATTAATGTTTTAATATTCTATCTATTATATATACGATATATTTATTATTATTTATTTATTATATAACACATACCATTATGGTTTCCATTTTTTGGGAATATTTCAACTTCATTTGTGGATGTGTGCACTACTGACTCCTAAAAGAGATATGATTTATCCACACTATACATGGAATATATTATGGGTTTTTATTAAATTTATATAATATAAATAAAATAAAAATTCTAATATAATGAAAATATATATATACATATATTTCATATTTTTTATTTCAATATGATAATATGTCAGAAAAAATGTTCATGCATATATACAGCCTACCAACTCAATGAATGATGTATTCAATTACATATTTCAATCATTTATAGATTATTATAAATAATTATATACATAATATATATTATATTTATATCATGGTTTAGAATATGGTAATAATTAAATCATCATCCAAGTAAGAGGATTGAGAATAAAAACTCAAAACATATATGATAAAAAAAGAGGTTCTTACCCAAAACATAAAATTAACATGGAATTGTCAATAAAATTGTAATGTGAAGACATAATCAAAAAATATATGGTTAAATATATAATAATATGGTTCTCTTGAAGATTTATAATAAACTTATATTTATTATACATGATGTTTGAATATGTATGAAGAAAGTCAATACTTAATGTAAGGGTTAACTCATCTCACTTTTATTTTAATGAGATATATGATATATCCACCACTTATTCAAATTTTGTGGTGTATATAATTACATATGACATGTTATATAAAGAATATTTTTTTAATGTTATTAAATGTTTCATATTATGTTTTAATTTCAAGAATATCATGATTCAAATGTTACTCAATTAGTATGGGGATTTCTAGTATCACTTTTATTTCTGTGAGTCTTATGACTTAATCACCACTGGTTTCCTTTATGTTATATACAAAAAACCCTAATTTATTTATATAATTATTAACCATAAATTCATGGCTATTCACATATCAATTTTATGATCTCTCTTTCTTGGGGATTACACTTGAAAAGGTACCAAATCAATAAGGTAATTATTTCTCAATATTAATTCTTTTTGAAACGTGTTATGTAACACACCTGTATTATTTAATATCATCATCATCATAATTTATATTTTTATTAGAGAAAAGGAAAAACTCACAAAGCACCACAAATCAACCCATGACAGCCACCCCCGAAGCCAAGAGCTAAGGGGGTCTAAAATAGTGAAGACCGAGGGCATCCCCTTTAATCAAGTTGACCCCATCAGGTTTCAAGCTAGAAAAAGAGTGAAAAAATACATTCTCAGGACCCGAGACGACGTGAGATGCAAGGTGGTCAGTGACCTTGTTGGCCTCCCTCCAAGTATGACCCACTTTGATGTTGCTGCCAAGTAAGCGCCAACTATTCCTGATGATATATGTGATCGTCTAGGGGGACATGGACTGCTCCTAGAGGGACTTGTGCAGTAGTGAAGAGTCATTTTCCACTTCTATGATAATCAGATTCCTTTGGTCGCATTAGATGATCCCATAGAAGAGCACAAGGGCCTCAGCCTGTAAGGATGAGCAGTGACCCAGATTAATCGTAAAGGCCAGGTACACCGACCCGCTGTTGTCACGCACCACCCCTCCTCCTCATAGATTACCCTGAACGCACGAGCCATCCGTGTTCAATTTTAACCTGCTAGCAGGAGGGTTCCACTGAATCCATCATGGATCGTGGGCGCCTCTAATTCCCTTGCTTGAAACCACATGAGAGAAGGTGCCTCCCTCCAGTTACAAACCACCCGAGCTAGGTCACTTAAGAAATTTTTCGTCCAGACAATGATGGCATGCGGTGACGTGCCGATACTCTCATGGCTTAACTTTTTCCTCGCTATCCAGAGACACCAGAAGCCCACATGAAACACCACTGTGCACGCGAATTTCTTAGGACCATTGTTCCCAACACCATGGTACCAGCCATCCAGAAAAGACAGACCATCCTTACTGAGGTTTAAAATCACATTGGGACCCCCGAAACTGGTCCAAACCTCCTGCTCCCATTCACTTTCAAAAAATAGATGGTTCGTGCTTTCTTTACTGTGAGATTTGCAACACACTCATATTGAAGACATACTGACCCCACACCTCTTGACGTTCTCGTCGGTTGGGATAGATTTATTCCGAATCCTCCAAGTGAGAAAATTGAGTTTGGTAGGAATGTCTTTGATCTATAGAGCCTCATCCCAAGTGTCCGTGTAGGCTTGAACTTGCGTTTTGGAAACCCTCCAGAAGTCTTTTGTTGTGAAGGAACCCGAGGAAGATGGAGTGAAAAAATAGGTATCCAGGTCGGAAGTCAGATCAATGAGGTTGAAAAGCTCGCGTTTCTCCCTTGTCAGAACCGCCGTGGTGAAGGATGGAAAGGATCGTGCCTCCCTGAAGGTGATGTTAGTTACAGGACACCCTAGAAAACCGATGATGGAACCACACCAATTTTGGTTCCAAAAGGAATAATCGCCTCTCCCCAAAATCCAGCGCTGATGCAGACAGAGGGTAGAAAGAAGAGGTCCTATCACCGAGTAAATGGAAGATGCATAGACCTCCACTGGAGCCAGGTCCCTCGAGGAGTAGCTGTGGACAATCTTCCCCCATAAAGTGCATTGTTCCAGGATGCCCCATGCCAGTCTTGCATGCCTGTAGTTAATGGTGTCTTCCATGCTATGGATGTTAATACCTCCTTCATAGACCGGCCTTTCCAGCTTGCTCCATGAGGACCAGTGCTTCTTCCCTATAGCGAGGGGGTCCCAGATGAATCTAGATATAATTTTATCAATGTTTTTAATAACTCCTTTAGGGACCTTGGTTGCTGAAAGACCATGCACTGGCACCACCAGGAGTACGCTGTTAACCAGCGTGATCCGTCCCCCAAAGGACAGGAAAATGTTCTTCCAATTCAGCACCTGGTCAGTAATCTTGGTGAGGAGATGATCAAAGTCACCAATCCGAATTCTTCCCATAGAAATGGGGGCGCCTAGGTACTCCATGGGGAGAGTACCTCTCTGCATTTCCAATTTGAGTCCCACAGAATTAGCTCGCATAGAGGTGCACCAGTTTGAAATGTAGAAGTTTCTCTTGGTGTTGTTGATGACCTGCCCGCTCCAGTGAGTATATTCCTCCATCACCTTTTTCAGTCTTCTAAGAGATCTCCTTGAGGAATTTGAGAAGATGATGGTATCATCCACAAACATGATATGAGACACTACGGGGAGCCTCTATTTTCTACGGTACGGAAGAATCTCACCAGTTGTGATGCTCCGATGGATGAGATGGCTAAGCACATCCTGGACTAAGATGAACAGGCTCGGGGAAATCGGATGAACCTGCCGCAACCCGTGGGTTGCCTTGAAGAAGCCGTGAGATTTCCCCATGAAGGTAACAGAAAACCAGGAGGAACTAATGCAACGGAAGATGATATCAATATTTCCAGAATATAAACCCATACCTGCAAGAACCTTGTTGATGAAACTCCACTCCACCCGATCGTAGGCCTTATTCATGTCGAGTTTGATTGCAATATTATACCCACAAGTTTTGAAGTTAAGATCTTGGAGCATCTCTTGGGCGAGGGTGATGGCTTCTTGAATGGAGCGTCCCTTGACAAAACCATGTTGTTCCAAAGACACCCACTAAGATAAATGAAGAGAAAACCTAGAGTTAATAATGGTTGCCATAATTTTATAGGGTATGTTGCACATACTTATTGGTCTATAATGCATGATTGAGAAATGATTCTTAGATTTGGGAAGAAGCACCAATGTTGTGGCACTGGCGACCCGAGGTAAGCTACCGCCGTGAAAAAAGTCTTGCACCGCCAGCACTAAGTCCTCCTTTACTATATCCCAAGAGGATCAATAGAAGGAGCTAGGGAAACCATCTGGACCTACAACACTCTCACGGTTCAAATGCATCATGGTGTTTCGAATATCTTCCTCCCCTAGTAGTTCACCCAGGCTTTCATTGTCCCTAGATGATACTGAAAAGGGAATAACAGTGAACATGTCCATTTCCTCTATGGGGTAACCATTTGGCATTCATTCGTTGGGACTAACAAGTAGGTCTTTAAAATAGGCGCTGGCCAGGCCACCCACCACATTCTGGTCAACAGTGTAGGAGCCATCTTCTAGGAGAATGTTTGTTTTGATCACGCGCCTCCTATCCTTGATACAGGCCTGTGAATATGTGGTATTTTTATCCCCCTCTTTAAGCCATTTGATCCTTTCCACCTCCCTAGCCAGTCGTTCCTCTTTCAAAAGCATGTTCGCTAAAATGTCTTTCTTCCCCAAGAGTTCATCGAAAATCCATTCATCCCACTCAGCTTCTAGGCTCCGGTATAGGGTGTCAACTGCCTTGATGGTGATCTCTAACTCATCATCCAGAGGGAGGAAATCTTTTGACCATGCTTGAAGACTCGGTTTTAATCTCCTCAGTTTATTGTGAAATGCAATCCAAGTGTGCCCTTGGGTCACCAAATTCCAAGAGTCCCAAACTAGATCCTGGTATCCCAATTTGCTGGACCAGAGCTGACTAAAGTGGAAGCTTTCATGCTGAGTTTGTGTGGAGTACAAAGATAACAGAAGGGGGGAGTGTTATGAGATACCATGAACCAGATGGGTAACCTTTGAGCTAGGGAAGATGGAGATGTCCTGCATGTTACCCAGGAACCTATCTAGATGGATCCACGAACGATGGTTCCCCCTTCAGTTATTACACCAGGTAAACTAGTCTCCCATGTAGCCAACTTCCGAGAGACCTTTCCCTACCATGAAGAGATTAAAATTGAGGCTGGCCTTCAGTGGGAACGGCCCCCTGCCCTTGCACTCCATCGGATCCACAACAACATTAAAATCACCCCTACCAACCATGCCTCTGAACCAGGATCGAACCCATTAAGATCTTTCTTGACACCCTCTCTGAGGCCATGGTCACAGCTCCCATAAACGAAGGAGACAAAAAATTAGTGAAGGACATTGGACACCTTGGTGGTAATAACCTGATCTCCGGCCTGGATCAAGTCCACCTTGTAGCTCCTGTTCCAGAAGATCTAGATATGATAGTTGACAGGGTCTGCATGCATGAAACCTTGTAGCCTGAGGTTTCTGGAGAGATCCCAAATTCGTTGGGGTTGCTGTTTGTGTTCGAGAACAGCCACGACTGCGAATTGGTGTTTGGAAATATCAGATGCTAGGAAATCCGACTTGACCCGGGTGCCTACCCCCTGGGCATTCCAGATGAGAAGAGGAGTCATTTATGGAATAATGTCCTGGGTTTGGCTCCAAAACTCATAGCCTTGACAAAATGAGAGGAAGTGATCACGTCCTTATTCCTTGACTTGGATCTAGTGCGTACACTATATGCATTGACAGAGTGAACTGCTGGGGAAGGAGGCCTGCCGGGGAGATAGTCACTGGGAGCCCTTTGTTTACCTGGGAGGGAAGAAGCACCATCCCTGTTCGAAAAGGCTGCCTGGGGTGAATGGAAGGCAGGTCCTGGGGGTATGACCAAGGAGAGTGGATGGGAGAAAATATCCCAAGGAGCAACAGGTGTTGCAGGAGCGAGGGCTAGAGCCCCTACAGTGATACTAGACCCACTATCAGGGGAGGCTGGACCTGGAGGAGCTAAGGCCAGAGTACCCGAAGAGCTAGGGACTAGAGAAAGAACCCCCATCTGCTTACAAACTCTGAGGTATTGGAGGAGAAGAGTGGAAAGATGCTGTAAAAGAGAAATACAGATAGATGAAAAGGAACCTATAACTCTGGGAAAAAATCCCCGGAGGCATGATGAAACCTCCCCATGAGGGGAGCCTGGGTAGACCAAAATATCTGTCATAGAAGAAGGAACCACATGGGCTGCACAGGGGACCAGACCCAGCGTAGAGGCCATACCAGGAGGCCGGGATCCAGAAGGCGTAGTCCGGACCCCCTTCGGCACTGGGGACCCAATCCTCCCACCCTTTGACATGTAATATCGTTAATTTATTCATCCTCATGAGATTTTATGTCTCTTATAATGTTACTATTTTATGGGGATTAGGATTCAATGTTATAAAAGTGGTGAGAGTTTATCACAACAATCCCATCATTTGTCGAAATTATTTATGATTATGATTCCATTGATAAAATCATATGATCTATCTCTCAATAAATGTTAGGAATTTTCTTATTCTCCATTTATTCATGACATAATCATGTTATGGGACAAATTTTTCAACTCATTCATACTTTAAATAATTAAGAAAATATGTTTCTGAAAATTAGACATTATTTATCTCTTCGATCAGAAAGTTGTTTTCATTAATTTTTTTTTGAAATTTATTAAATAATGTTATAATACTATCCTATGATCATTAAAATAAGTTTTCAACCTTTTTATATTTTTATCTAAATGTTTTTTTAAAAATTCATCTTCTTTCCATTTCCTAATTAAGGATCTTCTCTAAACTTATTTATAGTGAAAAAGGATTATTCAGCATGTACGGATTTATCTTCCATAATAAAATCATTTAAATAATGCTCTTTAGTTACCAATATTATTCTTAATGAAATTTTGTTCAAAAATATTTTATAATTTCAATTTTTAAGTGTTTTCAAAGAAAAATGTTTAAAAAATGATTTCTATTCAATATGTCTTGTAAATTATTTTCAAAGATTCCTTTACATGTTATATAGGTTATTTTAAAATCAAAAATGTTTTTAAATTTTCTAATGATTTAGAAATAAATTATCAAAATGAAAATGATTTTTTTAAAAATAATTTTTAAAAATAATTTTTAAATATTACTTCATATGTTTTCAAAGTTCTTTTAAAATAAAATGATCTTTAAAATGTTTTATATCTTATTTTATATGATTTTCAAAGAAAGGTTAACTTCCCTAAGAAATTATCCAAGAGATAATTCAAAATCATTATCCATCTAAGATGATTTCATTTGATATATTTATTACTTTACTAATTTTTTTATACAATTAAACAAGTCTGTTTCTTTCATTTAATGGTTTTATTAAATTGAAAAGTTGATTGTGAAACCCATTTATCTTCCATGAGTTAAACCATGATAAAATGATTATGAAGAATGATCAATTAATGAGAAATTACATGATTATTAAACCTTTCTATTTTCAATAGGTTATGATATATTGACATGTTTATGATACCCATATATATTTATGGGTTGTGATATGAAAAATGTTTTACTATATTGTGGAACACTTATGTATGCTTTCATTATGTGACGGATGATACCTATAAATCCCACAAATGTATTGGGTAATGATTTTAAATACCACGAGTATGAAATGATATGGAGAGGAGTGAACTTGGATTAGTATGATAGTGATAGAATATAGAGTGAACCCAGTTCTGTATTCCAAGCTTGGAACATGGAGTGAACTTGGTTCTGTATGGAAGGTATAGAAAGAGCCATGAACTCGGTTCAGTTTTACAGGGTTGGAATGGAAAGTTATCCCAATTTATTAATACATGGTTAGAGTGGGAAGTGAACATTGTTCAATAATACATGGATATATAAGGGAGTGAACCCAGTTAAATAATGTATTTCTTCCCATAATATTTTCTTGGGAGTGACCCTTGACTACTAAGATGGGTTGGGGAGTTAACCCATTCCACTAAGATGTCCTTGGAGTTAATCCTTGGATACTTTTGAAATCAATTTATTTGTTTATGTGTCTTCCCAAAATACATGTATTAATTATATGTTATTATTTCATGTATTAAACTCTTGATTCCCTTATGATTCATGTCTTTTGAACTGCCAATATTTATTTTATGGTAGATTTACATGATCTTTTATATATAGGGTATGATCTTCTAATAATATTATCAGGTTCTCATACCCTTATGCTGACATTACACTTATGTATCTCCTTAATCTACCTGTACTGAGCATATGATCTAACCCATTCTTATGTTTCATTTCCCAAGGTTAGGAAGATAGGTTTTAGGTCATATTACTAAATAAGACAATCTTTGTTGGAAATATTTAAGAGCATTCACCATTTGATATGATTGTTTTCCATGATTCTAAATACACAAAACTATTATCATCCTTGAGAATGTACTTTTGTAATGCGATAAATATTCAATGAAAATTATGTAGTGTCTATTTATGTGAAGCCTAGATTATTATATACAAACTCAATATAAAAAATATGTTAACAAAAAAATGGTTATAATATCTCAATATAATATCACATACTAGCTATCTCACTTCTCAATCACTTTAAAATAAATAACATTTCCATAAAAATACAATATAACACCCTGATAAATCCATGTTATCCTATCATCTAGTCAGCATATCATCATATTATATCCTCATCAATATCATATGTATTCCACCTATTCATCACAATGATCATCTAGGAAGATAAAACTCTCTTGTTGAATCCACTATAGTCAAAAAAATAACTCGTCAATGAAATGTGAAATTGTTTTCATTTACTAGTTAGTTATCATGACACTATTATATATTGAATTATAAGATAATTACCCTAAAATCATAAAATTAATATCTATGGATACTACCCTAGTATAATATATAATGAGATAGTTATGAGTATTGGAACATCTATTATTTCATTGTATCACTCTTCCAATATTTAAATCACTTGATATCACATCATATCGAATCTCCAATATCAAATGATAATCATAGTCATACCAAATATATTGGGCCCCAGTAGAAACTAATTGTTACTTATCATCAAAACAACTATAAAATTTTTTTCACCCATATCGACATCTAAAATATTATTATATTAATTTCATTCAATAAATGATTTTTATGTTGTCATTATAGTATTTTTCTCAAGAAAAAATTTAAATGCTTCTATTAATATTTTTTTTTCAATTTGAGTTTTTAATTATTTCAAATAATAATAATACCACATAAACTATATTGAATTCTCTCACAAATTATCACCATTATGATCTATTTTTATAAAATTTTATCAACTATTTTATTATAAAAATTATACCCTAGGGTTAGAATCATGAAATAAATATAATTTGGAATGTGGTGTGAGTTGATAAGGATAGAAAATAGGGGAATCATGAAGAATAATTATACACATCCTATGGAGTGGTCATGAATATTAGGCCCCACATGATGTGATGCTTTTATTTAACACCATGTAATCTTTATTTTGCACCTACTAACACAAACCTAGTCATTTCATTATGAACTCTACACATTTTGTGGTTAGGTTACCTCAAATAAACATAATGGTTTATTTACCATAACCGCCCCTCAATTGATGACACCAACTAGAAGTTCCACCCTATACCCACGTATCGATCAAATGAACATATCCAATAGATCCAATTTTCATGAAATAACCACATTTTATAATCGTATATCGCCTAATTAAGAACCCCATATCACTATCTCTTCCTTATTTGGCAACCCTAGGTGATAAAACACAACTTTACCATATATTTTTAATACATTTTTGCCACCAACTAGTACAAATGAAGTATAACCATTATTGTAAAACCCTTTTCATAATAATAATATCTAATGATCCAATGTTATGGGGAATTCGATTTTTCTTTTTCATTCAATCTAAAATAAAGATAAAGAATGTGGGTTTAGTAATATCTTTCATGGTGTTTGAAACTATGTTCATCACTGTTTATTATTTTCTAAAGACTTATAGTGTTAGTTTTCCACTATAATAATGAAAGGAAATTGTGTTATACATCCATATGAAAGAATAATCCATATGTATTTAAATATAGAAAATTATAATTATAATTTTAATCCAAATTAAACATCATAATATAATTTCCAATCATTAATTAAGATACATAAAATAATTATGTATTGGTTTTTTAATATTATTTTAGGGGGTATGTTATATCGATTGTAGTGGGTCTATTAAATTAGTATTTAAAATACCTTATTCATATACCTTGGATGATAACTATGGTTTTGTCTCTTAATTTGGTAGTTAATCATCTCATTTCTCTTATATTTTCACTTATTAATATTCTTTTATTTTCATATATAATAGAAATTCCAACACAATGATATGATTTTGAAATTATAAAAAATAGGATTGTTTGAAAAGTATGGAAACCAAATTGGTAGAATGAATATTGAATGAAAACTAAATAAAATTACCCATGATTCACTTTATTATTTTTTTATTAAATATTCATTCCTATTTATATATAATGTGTGTATTAAGTACGATTCACTCATCCCATTACGTTTTATTCATTTATAGAATCTTGATACTTACCCAATTATAATTATAGTGAGTTCATCTCAACATTGTGAATGTTAGTCTAGTGTATCCCCCATTCGTGTGGAGTCCCTTGAATGCCATTCTATCCAACCACTTACAACATATATCAATTTAGAGTAAATATCATTTTTTATAATTAAATTATACCCAAGAATAATATGGAAGAAAAAAATTACACCATTTAAACACAACTCTACCAAAATCCTTCATAGTTCATATGGATTGATGATAGGATGATTGAATAAAAAAAAATGAAAAAAGGAAAATTTTGATAAAGTGGGGAGTAAAAGGACTATTATCACCAACCAATATTCATACCCATAAACAGGAATTCATATATGAGTTTTGAAATGAAATATTAATATTAAACATATAAATAAACCGAAAAATAATGTTTCTCCACCTAAGGTTAAATTTTTTTTGGAATCCCTCATTAAACATTGATAATATTTTATAATAGGTAAGAACAAGTAACATTCAAAATGATGATTCGAAAATTAAAAAATTTCCATCTACTCGTCGATATATTTCCCCAGTTCAAACCCTTACTCCCTGACATAATTATTTATTTTATTGGACACATATAAAATGTTGGGTACATGGATTAAAACCTTATGGACATGGTATGATTTGAGTTGTTTACACATATTAATAAAACATTATGACATCCATCCTTAAATATCAACCCATGGATTGAATGTGGGATTTAGTTCAAATGATCATGATCCTCCTTATCTCTTTTATTTTTGAATCTATGAGTTATATTTTCTTTACCTTTTCATGATATGGTGAGATAGTTGAGTATAAATATTTTATTTTATCTCAATCTTGTACATGGGTTCCACAAATAATCGTACTTTATCATCATTTTTCATGAAATCTCCCCTTTAATTGGTTCTTATAAAGTCATGAAACATTATCCTTGCATATTTATGGGGTTTCTTGTATCATTATCTATAATTATGGTAGTTGGATGATTGTTTTATAATGGAAGTCAAAATATTATGATAAACATAATATTATTTGGTTATATGATGTTTTTTAACTCAATAAACTAGTCAACTTTTATGATTCATCTATTTTATAGGCTATAAATTCAAAGGTTTCAATGATTTATATTTTATTATGTCATGTTTTAGGATATTATAGTCCTTAACCATTTATTTCAAAATATAATTCATCAATTATTATCATTATGAGAAAATTATAGCTTGAAATGTACCTTATTTACTTGATTTCTAGTGACAATTTGGTATTATCATAAAATATAATAGAATAAAAGTGTATTATAGATCACTACCCTAAAAATAGCCCTATGGTTGGGTTGCAATAACCCAATATTATATGGTTTTATTCAAATTCTAATATCCAACATAAGAATGACATAGAATATTACTCACCACACTCAGATAACTTATTTTTTATCATGGATATTGAAATATTAAATTGCATAGGGATATTTCTTGTAATAATCAGAAATAATCTCCAATTATAGTACCTTATTGTGTCTTTATAAGTGACATAATATTATCACTGGATGGAAAATATTTGTTACATCAATTAATGTTTGTCACAAAATTAAATATATTCAGGTCATAAAATAATATGTTCACTTTTTCATTATAACCCATTCATTTTCACTTCTCTTGGTATCATATCATCCTTTCTTCACCTATTCATCACTATACACAGAACATAAAATATTATCCTATTTAATAAATGATCACATAAAAGATATAATCAACAAAAAATTCATTATTTGTCCAAATTTGTTATTGATACCATTATTTTCCGAAAACTGATATATATTATTACTTTTTATTAACAAAAACAATTATAAGGTAATTTAAGAATTAATTGTAATTATTGTATGATAAAATATTATCATTATCAATCCCACAAACACAATAATTTAACTCTGAAAAAAATTTATAATAAGGTCCAAAATAACTCCATAATTCAGTATTCAAAGAAAATTTTAATTCTCACATCATGTAGTCTACAATATGTCATATGTGAATCTTAGGTCCTCAATTAAGTTTTCAACATAAATATTATTTGAAAACCCATCCTACTAACATGTACATTTTTATACCTACTATCCTAGTAATTTTCTTTACTTATCTCAGGGATTTAACATAATGATTTCTCTTATTTTATGTTCATTAAATATATCTATAAACTTTTTCATCATAAATTTTAAATTAATATATTCATTAGATTATACCAATAATGAGAGATGTGACATGGTTTTTCTTAGTGAATGAAAAGGAAAGAGGTTATATAAAAAATATAAGGCTAAAATAGTTGGTTTGTTTTTCAATATATTTCTTATTATAAAATCTAGCTTTGTGATGATATCCTCTATATTTTTCTTTTTAAATGGTATCACCCATCATTCCCCTTATCTCACAATTCATTGGTTCATATTTGTTCAATAAAAATAATGAATTATCACCCTATTATCTCTTTATATTTTTATATTCTTTAATTTTATTATATAATTCTATTCTCATATACATATTTTTATATGGATATTAAATAAGGAAAAATTCATTAAAATTTCATTTATGTTGATACCTCACTACTGAAAACCAAATCATTTGAAAAATATTTGATTTGTGACCTCACTTCCTAGATCCAAATGATCACAATGTTCACAATTTTTTATAGTGGAATCTATCCCCATATATTCCATGAAAATACCTTCCCCTAATGTTATCTTGAATAAAATTCATAAATTATATCTAATATTTTTGTATTAAATGAAATATATGTTTTAAAATGTTGATTATCATGTATTGGAGTTTATATAATACAAGGTCATTAAAATGAAGTAAATTATAATGTAATATTATGGGGTATCATTAGTATAAAAATGATGATTCAATCATATTGAAATAACTTATGATAATTAAAAATTACAAAATAAGAATATATTAATTGTAACATAACATATAATAACTCAAAATAATAATGAAAATAAAAATTAATGAATATGGAAAATGGGTATAAAAACATTTTAGGATGTTAATATTGATATTAAATAGCACTTGACCACATGATTTTTATAATTGATAAATCAATATTACATGTTAAAATTTAATTTCATGTAATAATAATTCACATTATAAATAATTTAAAACAATATATGTTTTAATAATTTTTTTTAAATTTCACGATGATTCATTTTGATCGGGGCATCCCATTAATATCACATACTCAATAAAAACGCATCAAAAACTAAATAAAAAAACAAACATTCAATAATAATAATAATTAATAACATCCCCACACATACAAATAAGTACCATTATTTATATATAATCATGATCATTATCATTCCCCAAACACATATGATAAAAGATGTTCCCTTGAGCCTGGTTGGCCATATGTCCTCATGCACATCTCCCCAAACACCAGAGGCTACAAACATGTATTAAGGGCCTAGGGTGTGTCATTGGGGAGAATGTTCCCTCATTAATATATGTAGAAATATAAATAGATATAATAGTAGTTAAATTGTTGAAAAAATATAGATGTGAATAAATATAAGGCCCCAGCCTTAAACATTAATTAATCTTGAGATATTTCAAGAATACACATTGAGGATCTTTTCAGGTTTAGAGTTTTAGAGAATTAGATCATAAAACATGCGTTACATTCCACATTTAAACAAAGTGGTTACATAAAATATAGTATTCATTTTTCCCATCAACGGAAACATATTTAAAATAAAACATGGATTCTTTCTTGACACTTTCCTGACACTATCATCATATCATGTACCTTTCCCTTGACCTATGAAAAAACATTTCAAAAACTTGGGATGAGCATAAAAATCTCAGTAAGGGATATAAAAATATGGAAATGAAACATGAGTACATGTATACATAAGAATCAATGAAATCATACTTTACCCATAAAACATAAGCACTTTAACATACCTCATCAAATCATGAATAAATCATAGAAATAATAAGACATAAAGGTAACTTGAGGCATTCATAACATTCTTACGTAGGGAGTAACCCTCATGGTTACGTTTGGAATACCCATCACAATATATTCCCTAAATCTCTTCGGAGAAACCTTAATGTTTAACTCCTTCGCGTTGCCCAATGTATTGAAGAGCTATATCGGGCTCACCCGCCCTTAGTTTATCACGGAACCACTTGTCTTCATAAACAATGCCCAAGAACCATAACATAATCATAGAATATAACTTAAGCATAAAGTAAAGATAACATTCCCACATTGCAATAACAATATAACATATTAAGATATTTGAAATAATGAATCCATTCTAAAACCATTTTCAAAACCATTTAAAACATTTAATAAAGATATTTTTGAATCAAAGTGTCCCATACCACTTTGAAGCTTTTAACATTTTAAAACATTAATATCCATATAAATAAATCCTTAAAACCAATTTGAAAACATGGATATTAATGAGAAATATTTATAAGAATAAATCATTAAAACATTTAAAATGATATTTTAGTTAACAGGTTTCTAACAAAATGGGAGACACTTAAATACACTAACTGATGAATAACTTTTAATAAGAACATTTTAATATCATGAGAATAAAGGGATTCATGATATAATATTTCAAAGGACAGTATATACACCATATAAAAGTGAATTGGTGCATGACAACAATGAAGTCTCAATAGAAATGTAAAATGAGATGAAATCCCTTATAAAGAAGGTATCCTTAAATTAAGGATAAATCAATCTCATAATTATGTGTGACAAATATAAATACACCCAATATAATTGGATATTAAGTGTAAAACAACCAGAGGTCATTCACACATATTCATAGGATGGCATATTCATTACCTTCAAGTTGAACCCAAAGAAATCGAAATTGGGTTAATTAGTTCCCTTGGTAAAATTTGACAGCCTAACGACATCACTTTAAAGTTCATAAAATTAGTTGATGAGAGAGAAAATGGTATCTCATCACTTAGACATAAAATTTACATCAATAAGGATATAGAAGAACACATCCCAACATAAAAAGATGTAAATTAAAAGACATGACAAAATAAGTCTTTTAAAAAGAGGAGTGTGAAAGGTTCCCTTACCGATTTAGGCAACTTTCGAAACGTACACCCCATGAAATAAGGGTCATACAATGAAGATGTAAATAACCAAATAGTAAAATAATGGGCATTAAATACACCACACAAAAGGAAATAGTGGCTAATGTAGTATGAATCTCACGGGAATAAAAAGTGAGATGAAAATCCCCTTATGAAAATTTGGCAGCCTAACGGAGCCACATAAAACTTCCAAAAATGGATTTCTGAGATCAAATAGGGTATCTCATCATATTAATATAAAATTTACAGCAATAGGAATATAAAATAACATCCCACAACATAATAAAGATGTGCTTAAAAGAAATTACATAAAAGAGAGTACTTAAAAATAAAGAGAGAGGTCGGATCCCTTACCTCAAGTCCGACTTATCTTGTTCGTTTCTTTATATTACTGAATAATAAACTTTTGTAAATTTATAATTTCTTAAGGAACTCCTTTAAAGTTTATTATTCAATTCATATCACATATTATTAGTTAATTATGTGAGTTCATATCAAATGTTTTTGTCGATGTTTGGTACATGAGTTAAAAATGAACTTGTTTGAAAAGATTCGTCCATGTAGTTATAAGTACATCATCTCCAGAATAGTATTAATGATTTAAATATCATATATATACATTAAATATTCATTTTATACTATTTAATAACATTTTTAGATAAAAATAAATGAAATGTACCGTTCATGGAGACGGTAGTCCGTACGTACGCATAAATGCTATTTTCATTTCTTTGTCATATTAATGGAATTAAAAATAATTGAGAGAGATATATATATATTATAATTACAGTATAATATTTATGTTATATAGGTAAAATAAGTTTATTAATTTCATTCTTTATACATTCCATGTATTGCATGAACGAGTCACATCACTTGAGGGGGCGGTAGTCCGCACTTCCTCATATGAAATTATCGCATTTGCACAACATGCAAAGAATAAAGGTATGATTTAAATATAAAATACAGAAGCATATATAAAACATAAATTCCATATATATCATATATAAAATATAGTGACATCATAATGGACACCTTTAATGGTGTTAAAAGAATATTGAACAATCATCGTTTCGTGAGGCGGTAATTCGCCATCCACAGAAACAGTATGTTCTTTAACCATTAGAAGGATGAGTGTGTAAGTGTAGCTCTAATAATTATTATAACAACATCCTAGTATATTGAAGATACTGGTTTTTTTTACAAAATAAAGGAATAAAAAGATTTTAGGGGGTTTTAGAAGCAAAATAAAACAAAAGAACATAAGAGAAGACATTGCCTTTAAATCGGGTAACTCCCTTTGGTTTGAACCAAAAGGGTTACTTGAAAAGATTTCTACCTAAGGTGAGGCTTAGATGATGAAGAGAGGGATGTGGAGAGATTAAATGGGTAGGGGTTGTCCGAGACAAAGGCTTGAGAGGTGTGGGTAAGGTGGTAGAGGTGGAGGCTTTTTATAAGAGAAGAGGAGGGGCACTCTTGGAAAGTTATAAAATATTACTTTATTATAAAATGATTTTCGGATATTAAAGGTCCCACATTGATGTATTTCGAGTATAAGGTGATAATAGTTCTAAATAGACCCATACAATAGGTTATTTACATGTATAGGTCTTAGATTTTACATTATATTTTCATTTTATTTAAATCGTTAAATAATGAGGTAATCGCTGCATCATCATGATGTCATAAATAATTTAATTTATTTAATGTCTCAAAATTATAAAAAAATAATATGATGTAGGGAATTTTTTTTATCTTTCCAATGACTGTTTATAGTAAAAAATATGACTTTTATAACCCCATGTAAAAATTGTTTTAGTAAAATAATACATGTTTGTGTCATTTTTACTTTTACTTTAAATAAAAGACATTAATGTCATTATCTTACCCAAGTGGACCCATGGAGTCCCAAAAATAGACCCATGGGTTGTCTTGGTCGGAAATGACTCATAAAATAGGGTTAGGACAACTTTCAAGATATTTTCATTTTATTATAATATCATTTTTACCATAAATCACACTAATTACCTTTAATCGCGATTAATAAAACTTAAAAGTTACTTTTCATCAAAAATTATTTTCATCCCATTGAAACAAATTTTTCTTAATAATGAAAATCATTTATATTGGATTTTTGAAATTCAAATCACAGAAGTGGTAAAGTTCCATTTAAATGAAAAACCAGTTTTTGTAACTACCACTTTGTGGTTTCACTATTCATAAAAAATTAAGGTTTTTCAAAAAAATACCAAAAATTCACCCTAAAATATATTTGATATTACGAATTAAAAAATGATGTCTATTTTAAAAAATTCATAACATAGAAGTTTCATTAATTAATTTTATAATTAAATCCCGCTATCAAATCAAATAGGGTGTTTTTAAGAAATAATATCTATCAAAAGATTGACACTCGTTTATGTCCAATCTCAAAGTGATATTAATTACAATGACCACCATTGGATTAAATGGTAAAAATATATTATAATTTCACTTTAAAACCAATTAAAAATATAATCTAACTATATAAATAAATTATATTAAAAAGAGGTTTTGAATTAAAATACAACACTTTTCACTATTAATTAAAAAATGAACATTATCAGAAAAATACCAGAAATTTATCCAAAGTAAATTTCAATGTCCCAATCATAAATAATAAGTTTATTTTGAAAAATATAGCTTATAAAATTGTCAAAATATAGATTTAAAAAATGGTTCTCCATCAAAAGGCGGTAAAACAATCTTTTAAAAATATTAGAGTATTTATTCTTAAAATTAGATTCATTTGGATTTTAAGCCTCTAACATTTATTGGATAAATGTAAAAATACTTAACAAACATATGTAATCATTTTGTAGTTATTTCTATTCATTCCATCCATTACAACGACTAGGCGTTAACTATTATAATATTATTATATTATTAGTGTGCAACGTAAGATTTCAAAGAAACTCGTTGTTGCGTATTGGGTACGCCATAGAGAATAGCATTACCTTTAAAGTAGTATTAACATTTTATTCACAAATATTGATAAACAATAGAATGTAATATTATTTATTTACCTGGGATGTTACAATAAAAACACATTCAATATATAATATTAAACTATAACTAGAAGTTGAATCATATTTAAATTTATGATGGTATGTGTCATGTCTCATAATAGTAGGAAAACATGGAGTGAAAGATGAAGGTAAAACATTATATACAAGAGATAGAAAATGAATCAAAAAAATATACATTCATCTTGATCTCGAGATCATTCATCTACTACTAATCTACATCCTAAGGAATGTATGAAATATCAGGTGTCTAAGGCAGGATGCTACCCTTTGTCAACACCTGCATACATGCAATCTTCTAGGACAAAATGGTGGTTAGGATAGGGTGTGAGATAAATATAAGTAGGCTACTAACAACAGATTCCATAACATCCATTCCATGTAATATAAACTAAAATAGTGTTAATTCATGAATATACAAGAGTATAGTTGTACAATAATGTAAATACCCAAGTACCTGCTACAACCCCCTCTGATGTATGAAAATGTATGAAGTGCGTCAATTTATTATGTTCCATTTTATATAGTAAGTCACATAAGGTATAAATATCACTAACATAATGTCATGATAATAATAATTAAGGATGAAAGATATAAAAATGTGTCTTGTAAGGATGATGATAATAATAATGGAGGATCCATGATAATAACCAAAGCATATTAATCTCATGGGTTTATCCAAGTTAGTAATTACATGCAGCCTAGAAATAGGGGTAAGATTGTAATATAAGGGGAATCACTCATGGAATTACATAGTAAAATAGTTACTACTGATTCCATTGAATTCATCTAAGGTAAAACATCATAAGCAATGGCTGGGCCCCAGTGTGTATCCAAGGCACCCCATGTTTGTAGACATCACACTGGATCCAAGAAGTGTAACCATGGAATCCTATACTAATAATGTATGGATCCTATGATTTCATAGAGGGAAACTAGTGATAGAAAAGGATTGTGTTCCAATGTTGGTATCAACCTAGGGAACCGACATCCCTGAATTGAAAAAACATCCATGAGAGCAGAAGGAATCACATCGAGATTCCAAGGATATCTCAATTTCGATGACTCCTATAAATATGTCATGGTATGTATGCAATATAAAAATTATAACTGATTTATTATATAAACTATAAAATTTAATAGTCATTCCATTTATTAAACAATTTGATAAATTCCATGAATTTCATTAGTGTGACATGGCTAAAGGACTTTCAACCATTAATTAATTCAAATGTGTCATATTAAATTCATAAGGTTTACTCCACTACCAACCATTAATCATGGAAATAATTTCTATGAATGTGAAACAAATTAATTCAATTACATTAAAATATTCCATGTCATATGTATATTATACATTCTAATTTCATATAAGATTTATTTATATAGTTGAATAACATACCTTAGGAGGTTAAGTGATAAGAATACGTGTTCCATCGATTAAAAATTCATTGATTTAATTAAACACATAAATTTATCAAGGTCTACCAAATGCACACCTAGAAGGTGGGGTAAGTAGGTTTAAATATACTAAAATCATAATTATGGAAAAAACAATACTTAGGTGGTCAATGAATAGGTTATAACCTCCAATGATAGATTACATATTTGAAAAGGGTCTTAGAACACATTTCTAATGTCTTTAGAAAGGAAAAAAGAATTAAATATATGTTACTGAGGAAATCAGTGTGTGAACATGACAATTTATAAAATGTGTAAACATAAGGATTAAGTTATATACTAGTTACTATATGAAAATATGAATCTCCTCATCTAGTATGAACCTTTAGTTAGATCAGGATTGGAATAGGTCTAAAAACCTAATCAATGACCTGAAAATTGGGCATATGACACTATATCTAAATAACTTCATTGAGGAGAGGTGTAACGCCCTGAACCGAGTTACCTAGAGTCGGTGTATTATTATTTATCATTGGAATGATCACAAGAGATCAATTCCCAAAATACCGATTAGTTTAGTATCCCTGGAAGTACTAGATACATACACAAGTTTTACATTACATCATGAAATAAAGAAAAACAACATTATATCCCCTTTCAACACACTCATATCCCTTAGCCTATTCCTACAAGTTAATCATGATATACTTCTTCACATCCAAGTAAAAATAAAACATAGAATGGGGTGAGCTCAGATGCTCAGTAATGATAACAATATAGCGAAAACTTTCATAAATAAGAAAAAACATTTAAGACAATATATAAGACTAAAACAAAAGCCTTTTAAACTTAAACTTCAGCATCATATGAAATATATAAATCAAATAATGCCATTTAATTATTCACATGGATATTCTACTATTCAAATAATTTCATGTAATACCAATAGCTAATTTCATAACTATGGAATGCAAAATTTCGGACATCATAACCACATAGTCAAGGCCTCATGCGAAGACTACAAAATAAGATTTTGTCAAGGCCTTGTGCCAAGACACTAGTTTGTCTCATGAGACCTACTGATGAATCAAGGAGCTATATTGGGATCCAACCATCACTTACTAGTCCAATGAATTCCTCATATGAAAAGTTTGAAACATAACATAAACATTCATATTAAAACTAGCATACGAAATGTTAATATTTTAACCACAAACCACAAATGGTATAAAAATAACACATGCACAGTCAAACAGAAATTATTAAATACAATATGGATGATTGTATTATAATAAATCAACCTCAATAAAGAATAAAATATAATGAAGGATATTGACATTGATGAAAATAATCAGTAAAACTATTTGAAATAAATATCCCCTTTTTCTTGAAAACATTTAAAAGTCACACTATTTATCAAAGAAGTTGTTTAAAAGAGATTTTTGAATACAATTTTACCATAACAAATTGAAACTTTTGAAAGGAATTTTAATTTCAAAAAAATCATGTCCATATAAATAAATCCTTAAAATAATTTTTAGAACATGGACATTAATGAGAATGATTTTGAAGAATAAATCTTTAAAACATTTAAAATGATATTTTAGTTAGAGTTCCTAACCAAATGAGAGATGCTTGAATAAAAATAATTGAGGTAATAAAAACTTTATAGTATCATGAGAATAAAGGGGTTCATTATATAATATGTCAAAGTACTGTATATACACCATATAAAAGTGAATTGGTGCATAACAACAATGAAGTCTCAATAGAATGTAAATTGAGACAAAATCCCTTATAAAGACCATATCATTAGGATAAGGATAAATAAATGACATAATTATGTGTTAAATATATAAATAAAATCAATATTATTGGATATTCATTGTAAATCAATCATAGGACATTCACACATATTCTTATAACAACAACACCAATGACTTGGATGTTTAACTCAATGAATGGAAACTGAGTTAAGATTACTCTTATCAAGTTCATATAGATGACTTGAGAATTTATCAATAGAGTGATTATGTGTATCAAAATTATATCCACACAAATGGGAGAGGAAATTACTACATAAATAAATAAATATATATTTAACACATAATCTTGGAGTAAAATAATCAATGAAGTTTGCGTAAAACTGAGTGAGTGGAAATCAAAATTAGAAATTTTCTGACCAATTTGGTAAATTACGAAACATACACACCATAAAAGAAGGATCGTAAAATGAATATGTAAATACCCATAAATTAATGTATATTACACAAGGAATACAGTCATGAGCAGTACATACACCACACAAAAGGAAATAATGGCAATATAGCATGAATCTCACATGAATTAGAAGTGAGATGAAAACCCCATACCACATTACAATCAATAAATTCGTAAGAACAAAAGTTAATAACCACCAAATGAATCACATAATACCATTAATATAAATAGAATCATGATAATATATATCAAATGGCAGTACACAATACACCACATGCAATAAATAAGTGGTGAACAATGGAAATCTCACGAAATTAAAAGTGAGATAAGAAACCCCTTACCTTGTACTTTTCCTTAGTCGAGGGTATGTTAAAATCATGTATAATTGTTCAATCATTTTTATTAAACTATACAAGAACAAAATACATAAATATGTTATCAAATATGATCTTCTAATATTTATTTATTATTAATATTTTAGTAGTATCATTATTTTATGTGTTAACAAATTAGTTTTCCTTTATATGTTTTGTTACGTAAGTCATGTTTGTTATGGATAGGATGTATTTGATTCATATAAATAATCATATTAAGTTCTTAAAAATTATTTTTAATCATAAAATGAAAATTATTCTTGAATGGTTACGATGGGGAATGAATCTCACCGCGTTCGTGGAGACGGTAATTCATACATACGCACGAGCGACAAAATCATTCAATTGAAGGTGAGATCATATATAATTGGATTTTATATCATATATAAAGGATCATTAAAATTTTATATTTATTATTTACATCAATTATACATCATTATTATACCCGTCCAAATAATGAAGTGTTGAATAACAACTATACCACGAATTGGAGACAATAAGCCGTATGTACTCACATATGGTGACTTTTTCATTCATAAGATAGATAGAAAAATGAATATTGTTATACCATATTTATAATAACATAATAGTATGTATAAGGTATTGGATTTATTATTTTTGGTATGCAATCAACAATGAAATAGGAATTGTAAGAAGAAGATAACTTTGAAAGAGGTGATGAAATTATTACCTCTTCTTCGGGTGCTTCCTTTTGATTTGATCAAAAAGGATCTTTTGGTTGGATTTATAATAAAATTAATGAATCTAGGATGTAGTGAATTTAGTTGGGAGGATATTTGGGCAGGGGTTGGCTGATCCAAATGGGGTTGGAGGTGTGAAATTAAGGTACGGGGAAGTGCCCTTTTATAAGAGAGGTGAGGGTCACTTTAGGAAAAACTTGAAATATTATTTTATTATAAATTAATTTTCAGTTTCTAATGTATAAAAATGGATTTATTTCTAGGATAAGGTGGTTATGGGTCGAAAACATCTCAACCAATAGGTTTTGGACAGGTTTAGGCCACCATACTAACCTTAAACTTTAGATTTAACTCTTAGTTAAATAGTTTAACATTTACCATGTCTCCTTGTATTTTAATATTATATGGTTAATAAACATACTATAAACTGACAAGAGATCCCCAAGTGGTTATGTAATAACATATCTATCATTATATAAGTCCTTTGGTGGATTATTAGATTTTTAGGACTATCATATAATTTAATAAAATAACATTTGTTTTAAAAACTCAATTATATCAATTTTGAAACTATTTAGTATTTGGTAATTGTTGAAGTCATATAAACTTGATTAATTTGAAAACAATTCATTAAATCAACCCCAAAATGTCATATAAACCTATAAAATTAGTTTAATGCATCAAAATTATCAATTTAAATTTATTTTGATACTTATAATATCAATTATTTTAATCTTTCATTAATAAGGTAATTACTGCATCATCATTGTGTCATAAAAAATATTAATTATTTAATGTCTAAAAATTATAAATAAAATACCATGATTTAGGAAATTGTATTATATTTATAATTAATTTTTATAGTCTAATTTATCTTATGTATAACCCTATATTAAAAATGTTTTAGTTATGAAAATATGAACTTAACACTTTTAACTCTTTTTTAAATAAAATAAAAATAAATGTCCTAATCTAATCCAAGTGGACAAAAGAGGCTCATATTTTATTCCTAAGGTTTATTTTATTCGAAAACCACTTATCCAATAGAATTAGGACATGTGTTAGGGTAATTATAATATCATTTTTACCTTAAATTACCCTATTTACTTTTAACGGTGGAAAATAAAAGTTAAAAGTTACTGTTCACCATAAATTATTTTCATTTTATTGAATCAAATTTTACTTATTTATGTCAACCATGTCTCTATAATTTTTTAAATTCAATCCAAAAAATTGGTAAAATTATGTTTTATGCAAATTTTCAAATGTGCCTAGAAGGTGGGTAAAAGACGTTAGAAAGTTCAATAAAATTTTATACAACTAATCTTATTATAAAATAACTCCAATGAATTACATTGAATTTATGTAGGTATTATGTGTCTATTTTGACTTAAAATAAATTTAAATAAAATAAATAATTATTTAAATAAAAATTCGGTTTTAAACAACAACACAGTGTTTTTCACTATTCATCAAAAATCGAAAGTTTTCAAAAAAATACCAAAAATTCACTCTAAGATAATTTTGATATTTCAAATTAAAAAATGATTTCTATTTCAAATAATTAAAAACATATAAGTTTTATTAATTAATTTAAAAAATATTCCCATTGTCAAAACCAGAAAGTGGGTTTTTGGGAAGTAAAAACTATCAAAAGATTGATATGTGCTTATGTCCAATTTAAATATAAAATTATTCCAATGAAAAACATTGGATTAAATGATAAAAATATAGTCTAATTATACCTCAAAACCATTCAAATATATAATTCAACACTATAAATTATTTTGATTTAAAAATGTTTTTTTAATTAAAATTTATTATTTTTTACTATTCATCAAAATATGAAAGTTATCAGAAAAGCATAAAAAATTTATCAAAACTAAATTTTTATTTACTTATTCTAAAAAAAAGTTTATTTCTCAAATTTAGTATATAAGAGTGTCAAATATTGGATTTAAAAATGGTTATCCATTAAAAGGTGGTAAAATTACATTTTTTGAAAAAATACTTCTTTTATATAAAAAATTGAATTATTTCTTATATTATGTCTAAGAAACACATAATATGAATGTTAAAATTATATAGAGTATATAAAATAAAAAATGTATTTAATACTATTCATAACCACTTTTTGAACAGCTAGTTTGGTAAGTCGTGGTGCGCTCGAACTCGGTGTTGCATGTAGCACAAGCAATTGAATTACTTTAAAGAGAATAACTTACTATGAAATCTTGGGGTGTTAAATTCTCCCCCCCCTTGGAAATTTCATCCTTGAAATATTAAAATTGGGCTTGGGAACTTCATTGAAAGTCCCACATTGGAAAAAGAGTCAATAAAAGTGTCACTTTAAAAGAAAGAAAGAGAAGTACAAAGGTCACCCGAGATAACCCATACTAGGATTCCATATAGGAAAACGTGGATATGGAAGATAAACTAAGGGTTACGTTCTGATGGAGAGTGATAGAAAACATTATTATGAGAAATTTAAAAATAAGAAAACCACAAACTTGTGATGGGTTAAACGGTCATTAGTTTCCTAGTAGGAAAAGTAAACGGATAACGTTTTTTGTTTTAAGTTCCATTTCATAAAGTTGAGGAATTTTTTTATGATATTGACTAAAAAGATAAAGAGATATAATTACATTTTAATTATAGTTTCATCCTTAATAAATTTCTACCACTAACTTATCTTTTCTCTAAACGATGAGTATTAAAGATGACTTGGTCACACATGAAGTTCTAGAATCAACTTATAGAGAATCACATAATCCAAAAAGGATAAACTATATATTTACCTTGTCTTTAGAGATTAACCAAAACAAAATGGTTAGTATAAGATCAAATGATCCCCAAAATGGATAATCCTTTATAGAACAAAATATTAATCTTAATTTCCAAATTTGAACAAACAATACCCAAAGTACAATAAATAACATTCAATAAACAACTGTCCTTAAAATCCTTCAATATAATCCAAAATAAGATTGAAACCCAAAACTCTGAAAAAATTAATCACATAGAATTTCATATAAAATCTTAACATTTATCACCAAATAACATCAATTACTCTTAATGTCTCATACAAAAGTGTAATTAACTAAATCACATATTCATTATGATAGGTTAATCATTTCCATTAATAACCTGAATCTCTATAAAAAACATATATTCTTCCAAAATAAAAAAATCCCTCATTACTCCTCAAATGAAATTCCATATTATTCTATTTTCCTTATGTATATTGTGTTCCCAACAGAGCACACATCTTCCAAAATAACATTTATCACTTAATCATTAAATCATTTTCCTATACTATGGATATCAATTTGATAAAACATAAGATCCCAAATCAACTTATTATTGATCAATAAAATCATTTAACTAAAAATAATTAGTCACACTAACCAAGGACTTCATGTAATCTAGTGGTAGGTGATAAATCCCAACCACACTATGGTTGTGGGTTCGATTCCTGCAACTTTGTCTGACGCGATGGGTTTTCACATGGTTTGCGTGTTTTAATTTTTCAAAAATTATATTTTATAACATTCCCAAAATGAGATAAATTCCTCAAAATAACCATAACATAATTTAACCAAAAATGTTATCTCAGACCTCACATTTTCATCCTAAAAATTAATAACTTATAATTACCTCAAATTAAAGGATCATATAAACCCAAATGGTTCTTTATAACTATATCCACAAAAGAAAAGATAATTCTTCCTCAAATAGAATTTTCACAGAACAAACCACATGGTTACACATACAAGAGAATTGTCTTCCAAAGTAATCCCATAAACAAATATCATTAATACTTTTAAACATTTTACCATCCATTTATTTCCACATAGGTTCTTCTTTGACCAAGAGGTTATCCTATAGAATAGGGCATTCACTCAGGTAATTCCCAGGTCCCGTACATTTATAGAAAATGATTGTAAATGGATTCTTGGGATCATTTTTATTTTCTTACATAGTACTCTTCATTTTTCTTTAGTAATTATTCAATTTATGTTCTTATTTCCCACACATAAATCATTTTTTTGTTCTATTGATACACTTTCCTAGGTGTCTCCTTCCACATTTCCTACATGATGAAAATTGAGCTTTCTTTTCTCCATGGTCTCCACTACTGGAGATCATATCATTCAACTCCTTTCTCTTCTTTATTGAGTCTGGGAGTTAGTTAATATATATGTTGTTGATCATATTTTTGGAAAAATGATTCAGCATGAACACGATATCTTTTACGCCTATCAACATTCCATTTATTTTCTCATTTCCACCACTGTTCCCACCTTGTACATCATGTTCAATGTTACTATGACTTCCTTGGAATCCATCCATTGACTAAAACTAGAAATCATTGTGTGAGTAACAATAGTCATAAAAACATTTAGAGAATATCACAACACCTTATTTTCAATCTAAAAAACCTTAAGATTAACCATGGTTATTTATTCTCATCTTATATTAAAATCCTTCAAATCTGTTTGTAAAGAAAATCTGAATTATCCTAAGAATATCTCCCAGGTATTTCATAACCAAGATTACAACAAGGACCATTGTCATGCACCAGTTTCCGTTCGAGTCTAGCTCAAAGAGGTGTTTTAGAGTTTTGCCCCTAGGTACATCTATGCCAGAGCTGTCTCTACCTAATCGAATCCAGACAGGGTTGTGTTGCTTGGAAAACCCCCATAATATTTAAATTATAAATTTTTTTGGATGTTCTTCTATACTAACCCCCAAAGTCTATCTTAGGGTATGTTCTCTAATCGAGGTTTTTCTAAATCTAGATTCCAAGGTTTGTACTAAACTTCCTCTGATACCAAATGTAATGCTCCAAACCTAGTTACCCAGAGGTAGTGAATTATTACATATCATTGGCATGATCACAAGAGATCAAGTCCTAAAAGGCTGATTTGTTTAATATCCTTGGAAGTAATAGATACATACATAAGTTTTACATTAGATCATGAAATAAAGAAAAACAAAATTATATACCCTTTGAACACACTCATATCCATTAGCCTATTCATATAGGTTAATCATGATATACTTCTTCACATCCTGGAAAAAATAAAACATAGAAAGGGGTGAGCTCAAATTCTCAGTAAGAATAATAATATAATTTTTTTTTCATAAATAAGCATAAAAATTTAACAAAATGTATAAGACTAATACAAAAGTATTTTAAACATAAACTTCAGAATAATATGGAAAATATAAATAAAATATTTCCATTTACTTATTCAAATAGATATTATACCATTCAAATAATCGCATGTAATATCAATAGCTAATTTCATAATTATGGAATGCATAATGCCGAACATCATAACCACATAGTCAAGGCCTCATGCTAAGACTACAAAATAAGATTTTGTCAAGGCATTGTGCTAAGACACTAGTTTGTATCATGATACCTACCGATACATCGAGGAGAAATAGTGGGCTCCACCCGTCACTTACTAAGTCCAATTATTTCCTCATATGAAAAGGTTGAAACATAATATAAACATTCGTATTAAAACTAGCATACGAAATGTTAATATTTTAACCGCAAACCATGAATGGTATAAAAATTGCACATCCACTGTCCAACATAACTTATTCAATACAATATGGACGATTTTATTATAATAAATCAACCTCAATCAATAATAAAATAAAATTAAGGATATTGATATTGATGAAAATAATTAGTAAAACTATATGAAAGAAATATCACCTTTTTCTTGAAAACATTTAAAAGTTGCACTATTTATCAAAGAAATAATTTAAAAGATATTTTTGAATCAAAGTGTCCCATACCAATTTGAAAATTTTGAAAGTAATTTCAATTTAAAAAAAATCATGTCCATATAAATAACTCCTTAAAATTATTTTTAAAACATGGACATTAATGAGAAAGATTTAGAAGAATAAATCATTAAAACATTTAAAATAAAATTTTAGTTAGAGTTCCTAACCAAATGAGAGACACTTGAATAATTATAATTGAGGTAATAAAAACTTTATAATATCATGATAACAAAGGGATTCATGATATAATATGTCAAATTACAGTATATACACCATATAAAAGTGAATTGGTGCATAACAACAATAAAGTCTCAATAGAATGTAAATTGAGATGAAATCCCTTATAAAGATCATATCCTTAGGTTAAGGATAAATCAATGAAATAATTATGTGTGTCATATATAAATACACTCAATATGATTGGATATTCAGTGTAAATCAATCAAAGGACATTCACACATATTCTCGTAACAACAACACCAATGACTTGGATGTTTAACTCAATGAATGTAAATCGAGTTAAGATTACTCTTATCAAGTTCATATTGATGAATTGAGAATTTATAAATGGAGTGATTATGTGTATCAAAAGTATATCCACAAAAATGGGAGTGTAAATTAGTACATAAATAAATATATATATATTTCACACATAATCTTGGAGTAAAATAATCAATGATGTTTGCGTAAAACTCAATGAGTGGAAATAAAAATTAGAAATTCCCTTACTGATTTGGTAACTTACGAAACACACACCCCATGAAAGAAGGATCATATAATGAATATGTAAATACCTATACATTAAATTATATTACAAAATTAATACAATCATTAGCAATACATATACCACACAAAAGTAAATAGTGGAAATATAGCATGAATCTCATAGGAATAAGAAGTGAGATGAAAATCCCTTACCACATTGTAATAAATAGAGTCGTAATAAAAAAAGTTAATAAACACCAAATGAATCACATAATACCATGAATATAAATAGAATCATGATAATATATATCAAATGGGAGTACACAATACACCACATGCAATAAATAAGTGGTGAAAAATGGAAATCCCACGAAATTAAAAGTGAGCTAAGAAACCCCTTACCTTGTACTTTTCCTTAGTAGAGGGTACGTTAACCTCATGTATAATAGTTAAATCATTTTTATTAAATTATACAATAACCACATACATAAATATGATATCATATATGATCTTCTAATATTGGCTTGTTAATAATATTTTAGTAGTATCATTGTTTCGGGTGTTAACTGATTCGTTTTCCTTTATATGTTTTGTTACGTAAGTCATGTTTGTTATGGATAGGATGTATTTGATTAATATACAGAATTATATTAAGTTCTTAAAAATTATTTTTAATCATAAATTGAAAATTATTTTTGAATGGTTATGATGGGGAATGAATCTCATCGCGTTCGTGGAGACGATAATCCGTACGTATGCACGAGCGACAATATTAGCCAATTAAAGGTGAGATATTATATAATTGGATTTTATATAATATATAAAGAATAATTAACATGTTATATTTATTATTTACATAAATTATATACCATTATTATACCCATCCAATTATTGAAGTGTTGAATAACAACTACACCATGACGTAGAGATGGAAAGCCGTACGTACGCATGTATGGTGACTTTGTCATTCATAGGATGGATAGAATAATTAATATGATTGTAACATATTTATAATAAAATCAAAGTATATAGAAGGTACTGGAGTTATTATTTTATAATGGAATCAACAAATAAAGAGGAAGTGGAAGAAGAAGATATCTTTGAAAGAGGTGATGAAATTATTAACTCTTCTTCGGGTGCTTCCTTTTGATTTGATCAAAAGGGCTCATTAAGTTGGCTCTATGATCAAAGTAAGGCCTCTAGGATGTAGTGAAATTAGTTGGGATGATATTTGGGCAGGGTTTGGATGAGCCAAATGTATTTGGAGGTGTGAAATTAAGAGAAGGGGAAGTTCCCTTTTAAAAGAGAGGTGAGGGTCACTTTTGGAAAATCTTGAAATATTATTTTATTATAAATTTATTTTAGGTTTATAATTGATAAAAATGGATTTATTTTGAGGCTAAGGTGGGTATGAGTCGAAAAACTCTCAAAAAATAAGTTTTATATAGGTTTAGGTCACCGTATTAACCATAACTTTTATATTTAACTCTTAGTTAAATAGTTTTACATTTACCATGTCTCCTTGTATTTTTATATTATATGGTTAATAAACTTACTATAAATTACCAAAAGAACCCCAAGTGGTTCATTAATAACATATAAATCATTATATAAGTCCTTTTGCCGAACCTTAGATTTTTAGTACTATTACATAATTTAATAAAATATTATTTGTTTTAAAAACTCAATTATTACAATTTTGACACTATTTAGTATTTGGTTTTTGTTAAAGTCATATCAACTTGATTACTTGAAAATAAATTCATTAAATAAACCCTAACATGTCATATTAACCTAAAAAATTTGTGGAATGCATCAAAAGTATCAGTTTACATTTATTTTGATATTTATAATATCAATTATTTTAATCTTTCATTATTAAGGTAATTACTGCATCATCATTACGACATAAATAAATTTAATTATTTATTTTCCAAAAATGATAAATAAAATACAAAAATGTAGGAAATATTTTAATATTTATAATTAATTTTTATAGTTGAATTTATCTTATGTATAACCCTATATTAAAAATGTTTTAGTTATGAAAATTTGAATTTAACACTTTTAACTCTTCTTTAAATAAAATAAAAATAAATGTCTTAATATAATCCAAGTGGACCAAATAAGATCATATTTTAATCCTAAGGTTGATTTTAATAGAAAAAATCTTATTCAATAGAATTAGGACATGTTTTAGGGTAATTATAATATCATTTTTACCTTTAATTACCCTATTTACTTTTAACCGTGGTAAATAAAAGTCAAAAGTTACTATTAAACAAAATTATTTTCATCTTATTAAACCAAATTTTACTTACTGATGTAAAACGTGTCTCTTGGATTTTTGAAATTCCATCCACACAAGCGGTAAAATTATGTTTTATGTAAATTTGCAAATGTGCCTAGAAGGTGGGTAAAAGACGGTAAAAAGTTCAATAAAGTTTTATACATATAATATTATTATATAATGAATATAATTAATTACATTGGATTTATATAGGTATTATGTATTTATTTTTAATTAAAATAAATTTTAATAAAATAAATAATTATTTAGATAAAAAGTCGGTTTTAAATAATAACGCAGTGTTTTTCACTGTTCATCAAAAAATCAAAATTTTTCAGAAAAATACAAAAAATTCACTCTAATATAATTTTGATATTTATAACTAAAAAAATTATTTCTATTTCATTGAATTAAAAGCACAGAAGTTGTATTAATTAATTTAAAAAATATTCCCATTGTCAAAACCAAAAAGCGGTTTTTTGAGAAGTAAAAACTATCAAAAGATTGATATGTGTTTATATCAAATTTAAACGTAAAATTACTTCCAATGACCAATATTGGATTAAATGATAAAAATATAGTCTAATTATACCTCAAAACCACTAAAATATATAATTTAACATTATAAATTATTTTGATTAAAAAATATTTTTTTAATTAAAATTTAGTATTTTTCACTATTCATCAAAATATGAAAGTTATCAGAAAAGCACATAAAATTTATCCAAAATAAATTTGTATTTTTTTCTTCTAAAGAAAAAGATTATATCATCAAATTAAATATATAAAAGTGTCGAATATTGGATTTAAAAATGGTTCTCCATTAAAAGGTGGTAAAATTTTATTTTTTGAAAAAATACTTCTTTTATCTAAAAAATTGAATTTTTTCTTATATTATGTCTAAGAAAAACATAATATGGATGTTAAAATTATATGGAGTATATAAAATTCAAAATACAGTTAATACTATTCATATCCTCTTTTGGAGTGGCTTGTTTGGTAAGTCGTGGTGCGTTCGAACTCGGTGTTGTATATAGCGTAATCTATTGAATTAATTTAAAGAAAATAACTTACTTTGGAATCTTGGGGTGTTACAAGAGGAGAAAAAATGAATGGATAAAAAGTAATTGATATATTACTTGTTCGTATCTAATATGACTGACAGAACTCGAATCATACACTAAGTGGATGAATGGGATCTATGCCTACAAAATATCTTCAATGGATCTGAAAGAGGGAGAGGTACAACTGCTATCTGTTGGAATGATAAAAAAATAATGATAGTGTTTAAACATTTCATTAAGGGATATGGGTAATTTTACCCAAAAATTAAGGGTCGTATGGTTTGGATTCATAGTTGACCAAACCATTATCCATATGTGTGCCTCCCACAAATTAATGAGGTGACCAACATTGTTAGGTATCATTGGTAGGGAAATCATGCACCAACCATTCGAATATACCCATATAAAATATGAAGAAATTTAACATGGGTGTGTATCCCCTAGCACATGGTTGGGGAAAATTATGCACCCTGTTTCACCCCACTGTCCATCCCCACATAGTTAGTAGAGACTACGTAGTTTGGGTCACATGGATTATATGAACCATATGACCTAGTGATTTTCTCTATTGATCAGGGTTCCAAGCTCCGAGAATTCCCCGAACATCCACAATACCCATGTGAACTCATTATGTATCAATATCATGTCCATATCAAGGAATTAGACAAAAACATAAATGATAAATTCCCAAAATAAAAACTGGGTTCTTACAGTCTTCCCCCTTAAATGTTTTATCCCCAACTTAACCTTACTTGGGATGCAGATCAATGTATGAGAACAACACCGACCATAGGGCTTGTATGTCATCCTACCACTCACAAGTCTCATTTGGCGCATGTCCATGATTCCCTATCAGTCATACTATAGGAAAATTCCATCCTCAGAGATCCTTTGTGCTTCGGTCAATAGTGCATATATGATACTCATCAAAATAGCCTTCATCATCTAACTCAACCTCCTTGGGATTAAAAGTATGAAACAAGTCAGCATGATAAATGTGAAGATATGCATAGGGGATGATGTCTTCCAAGGAACTATACATCTAATTTCATAGAAACTAATAGTCTATCGAACAAAATCTCTCCAGAATCTCAAACAGGACAATAATGTGTGTCATAAACTTCCATTTCCCCTGTATCCATCTATTCCCAAGAATGGGTGATACTTAGAGGAAATAATGATCCCTCACTTCATTCTATAGAGTTCATCGATGATGATCACCATATGATTCATGTCTAGACTATGTAGTTGACATAAAATTCTTAATCAGATGTACCTACTCCAAAGTTTCAGGACCCCCTCCCCACAATGTTTACCCTTCCTATGATGGTAATGGGAGAAGAGGTATAGTTACCCCAGGACCCATCTCTAGTAATCCCTAGGTTGTAAACATACACCGAAAGTATAAAAACCATGAATATGGGAGGCATTACTCTCTTAGAGAAACACATGTAGAACAAAAAGATAAGATATAAACCAACCAAATACTTCTTAGATTCCAATATAAATTAAAACCTAAGTACACAAATGTAATGTCATGAACTAAAAACTACAACTGAAAGGGAAAATTTCACGTACCAAAAGACAAAAAAGATGATAGTGACTTCAAATCCCAAACATCCCCTGTAAAACACCCAATATAGTAGGGACCAACCTGACCCAACATACCTAAAGAAATTTTATATATACATTGGGTGATTATAATGGTATACTCAGTAGGATCCTCCATAGAGCCTCTCATGAAAAAGGTAGTGAAACCATGCTAAATCATAGTGAACAACAAGTGAAACTATCATGTCACCTAAATAGGTAAACTATGTTCCCAACATAACCGTGGCTACTCTAACCAAGTTTCACAAACAAGAGTATATAATATAATAAAAATATCAAGGGTACCACTACCACATCCCCACAAGTTTTCCGCTCTTCCCAAACATCGAACATCTGGTGAATCTCTATCTAAAAAGTCTAGCACACATACACCTGGGTGAAGATCCACAACATGCACCTCATACAATACACCACCACGTCCACATAACCAAAAGTAACCATCTATTTTCTAAGTGCCACCAAAGCTCTCATAACAGTTATTTTTCATTGTTTATTATATTTCAATCCATCTCAACCCATAACATAGTATGAATCCTCAATCCATCATAGCCAATACATGTTACACCTAAAATAGTCCTGAGAAAACTATATCCAGAATATATGTGTGTGAAATGACAAGAAGACATTACAGATCTCTACAAACATATATGGGGAAAACTAACCATCATTCATACCAGCACAAGTAATTACCAATATAAGAGAGAAGGTATAAAGGGGGAAGTAATCCATCCATCCTCCCTACAGGATATTGGGAACCACCCCCCATTGCTCTAAATCCCTAGGGTTTCAGTTTCCCTAAATGATAGGGTGGAGTAGCATATAGAATCAAAAAAAGTACAAGATATAATATATCTCAAAAACAAACTATGGGAATAACATAATCTCAGAATCCACTAAGCTATCGTCTCTCAGAATCTTGGTTGCCATTGCTAAATCTAGATATCCTATAAAAACACATCCATTTAAAGGGTAAATTAAATTACATTATCCATTTTTATCAGATTCACTTTACTTTAATTAATTATTAACCACTAATTAACCATTATAATTTCTAAATGACATCACATTACCATTTCAACAAAGATCCATGCCCTCCAGGAATATGAAAACCAAGTCATAGTTTCACAAAATTTCAACCTCAACATTTCATCCCAGTAAGATCCAACCCCATGGGTTAAACATTTATTCTTTTTTTAACATTATTAATTTCCATATCACCAGGTTCTCTAGGAAATAATTCTAAGATCCCCAAACATAGGGGGCACAACACAATGAATTGATGAACTACCCGTCGAGTCATTTATAACTATACCAGGAGAGTAAACTCTTCTAACCACAAGGATCTAAACATGGAATACATGTGGCATACCCCACTTTTCTTCACCTCACATGGAAATTGACTAACAAAAAACATATGTATTTCTAAAGAATTGGGGAATGGAATGATGATAAATAAACAACCTCACCTCCAACCAAGAAATAGATTAAATAAATATCCACCTTTCATAACATTGGGTAAGCCCATATTCAACCTATTCCTTCATCTCTGGTATCCTCCCCAACACCCACATGAATATACTAATTCATATTTCCACTCTAGGTGTCAATTGTGGCTATAATAACTAGGACTCCCTTCTCCTCATACCACAACAAACCTCTAGGCTCATCCATCCCAAGTCACATCACATCACAAGAAACATAAAAATAATATAGCAACTGGGCTCTTAGGCCAAAATCAAGGGGTTCATCCTTCACAAACAATGAGATCTCATAGATCTAAAGTAAAAAGCTCATGGAATTTACAATAAAATGGGAAAATAAGGATCTAGAATTTCGTTATCATTAATCACACTACCAGTTCTTATTCTATCTTATATTAACTGATTAATTATTCATAGTTTTGAACTATCCGAAACCTAAGCCACAATCTATCATAGCTACCAAAAACTAATTAAACAGTTCATTTAACACGCCTTTAACTCTTTTATCAACAAGAATCATCATAAATTATGTTTATTAACCAATACAATTAAACATGAGTACTGGAATCAATTGGATTAACATCAAATTTCAATAACAACAATAACAACTGAATTCATTAAACATTCCTATTTATCATTTACCCAATTGATTATCAATTATTTCTAGATTTATGTTTTTTTACCAGTATCCATAAAGAGAAAAAAGATATACCCAATAAGGAATAGATATCAAACTATCTAGAAAATCCTGATGCCAGCCTTTATCATAGTATAAAGCAGAAATATCACTATGCGATCGATACTAATTATTTAATATGGTTTAAGTATTTAGTTAGATAAATTTCATTTTGATCTAAGAGGATAAATCATGCTAACTCTATCATTGAACATAAATAAATAGGGAAGAAATGAATCCCATACCTATAAATATCATTGACATTCTTCGTATGAGAACAGACAATGCAATGGATTTACGATCACATATCCTGAAATTTCTATATCCATCTGAGGATTAAATGACACCATAAAACAAACAACAACTGGGAGAAACCCATTAGAAACATGGCAGATCTTCTGCCATTTCATGGAAAGAAGAACGTGAGAAAAAAGAGATCAAACCTGGAGAAACCATTGGAAAATGAAGGAAAAAACACCTTAGATCTTTCTTGGTCACCATAGATCAAATATGGAAACCCAATGTTTAATCCTAATCAAAGGGACCTACAAAATGCTAAAGAGGGGACTTTTGAGTCACCTGGGAAGAGATCAAGGGAAATATTAGCTATAGGGTTTGACAACATGAGCAACTAGAATATTTTAAAACATTACATCATCAGGGGATACCATAACCTGTAATCGCCTTTCACACCATGTAATTCCTCTAGGTCAATTTCCAGTGGAAAGGATTTCAACTTTCCATTTTATTTTATATTTTAAACCCTTAAATATTACATGAATTTAATTCCACATTAAAGTCATTAAATTATTTTACATAATGTGAAACCCACTTCCACGGTGTGAATGTTCCTTGCTCCAAGTTCCCAACACCTGAGTCCCTCCAGACTTCCTATGAGCCTTCTTTGAGCTATATAAGCCTTAGGAACATGAAAATGGTTGATCCAAGTGGATCTAGGCCCTTACACTAGATACCTATCAAGACATTATCATCATTGAGAATCAAAAACCAATCCAGAGAGGAAACAAAAAGGGGTTATCCGAAAAACCACCACGTGAGATCCCTCTCAAGGTTTTTTCCATAATAGGAGCTCAACCACCACACTAGGGTAACGATGAAAAAATACACAACAACCAAAACCATCTCCTAAACACTCTACTAGGGGAGATACCTCTCAAGATAGAGCTAGGAACAATAAGAAACAGGAGAAATCCATCACAAAACTAGAAATGTATAAACCATAAAATGAAAAATGTTACATGAGAAGTTCTAAACATAAAATATATTGGGGGTAATGAGTACATATCTTCGAATAACATTCCAATGTACTCTCCTCCATGCCATCATGCCACCAAAGGACACAAACCAAGAGGATATCACACCTATGCAACACCTTCTCCTGAAAGTCCTTGATATCTACATGCCTCTCCTTGAAGGTTGCATCATCATAAAAATCAATCTATACCCAATATTTTATGTGATAGTTTTCATGATGATAATGAAAGAGGTGCAACACATGAAAAACATCTTGTATGTAGTTCACATCTAGGGGAAGTTATATCTAATACTCCATGTCTCCAACATGAGCCAACACCCAAAAAGACCCAAACTAACCAGGGAGAAAGCTTACTCCCATGACCAATCCTTCCCTACCCATGATGCGGATCCACCTTCAAGAACACATGATCCCCAACATTGAACTCTAGAGGTATCCACCTATGATCTCCATAGGATTTTTGATGATCCTGTGCTGCTTTAAACCTCTTGAGAATCACATGAACCATATATGTCATATTATATACCAGTTCTGGCATGAGAATTACTAACTCTATAACCCTAATATAGAACTATGGAGAACAGAACATTCATTCATAAAAACCTTCAAACGGATCCATACTGATGGTGGAGTGAAAAATATTGTTGTAAGAGAACTCTGAAAATGGAATGTGCCTTATCCAAGGACTTATAAAATCTAGGACACTAGATTGAAACATTTCATTAAGTTTTATGATGGTACACTCGGTTTGATCATCCTTTTGTAGATAAAAAGAATTTCTAAGGCATAGATGATAACCAAATGCATGGTGGAGACCTCTCCACACTCTGGAGGTAAAATGAGGATCTTGATTGGAAATGATCATCTTCAGGACTCTATGTAATCTCACCACCTCCTCCAGATACTGCCTTGACAAAACATCCCCTAAACTGGATTCCTTGATCCCAATAACGTGGGATGATTTCATCAAATAGTCCACTACCACCAAATAATGTCATATCCTCCTTGAGATCAATTTAAACCATTAAAAAGTCCATTTATATGTCCTTAAACTTACAATAAGGAACACATAATGTATAGTGGAAACCACTAGGAACATGGTGATTGGCCATCACTTTTTGGGAGACCAAACATCGAGGCACAAACTCTGAAACTGCATACTTCAACCCAGTCCACAAAAACTGACATATCAAATCACATTACATATTTGTTATGCAGTTTGTACCGCCAATAGGTAACTATGGATTTCTCTGAGAAATATTTCATTCATATCCAAAGGAATGAAAAGAATTTCATGGAACAACACCTGATGTTTTTCACCCTCAGACCAACCATCATGGTCTTATCCATAGACAACTCAGTCTCTCCATACCAATACCTCATGATCCCCCAACTGGGATTCTTCCACCCACTACGCTAGATATGGTTGCATCATTATCTAAAATAGACAACCTATTCCCCTCAACATCTCCGATATCTAGTTGCGAAGATGAATGTCCTTCCATTTCACTATAAGAATCACTAGATTCATGCACTGCATCACTACATGACTTCCTACTCAATGCGTCAACTACAAAATTCCTCTTTCTAGTTGTATACAAAATATCTAAGTCATAATACTATAAGAACTCCATCCAATGACCCTAGGAAAGTTTATGTCGCGTTGGGAGAAAACATACATCAACCTATTATGATTAGTGAGGACCATAAAACACTCACCTATACGGTAATGCCTCCACAACATCCGGGGAAACACCACTTCCACTAAATTGTTATCATTGGTGACATATTTATTCTCATGGGGATGTAACTTCCGAGACCCATAAAATTGACTGATCTTTGCTACATCAAAACACATCCCAATCCATGATGCGAAGCACCACATAAAACATCAAACTGAACTTCTTCTGTAGGAATACAAAGAAATCAAGAACAAAAAAACAACTCCTTATACTATAAATCTATCTGACACTGATCATTCCACAACAATACCAGATCTGTTTCAGTCAATGAATTTATAGGAGTTTAAACCCATGAAAAATCTATTATTAGCCTTCTGTAATATCTTATAAGACCATTAAAATATTTCACCTCAGCTACTATCATGGGTGCTTCCCAATACACAACTACATACATCTTTGATGAATCCACAAATAATCTATGTTGGTATGAATCATGACCTAAGAAACATACTTATCATGCCCAAAACTCACACTTCAGCAAATTCCTAAACAATATCTCAAGGAAAATAACTCCCAAGACATCATGAAGATGATCTGTATGATCCACCCCATACAATAATTACACAGGGATTTTTTCAATAAAAAAACCACAAAATTATCCTGGAAATCATGGAACATATCTTTCATTAAACTCATGAGCACAACTGGATTATTCGTCACACCTAACAAAATCACAAAAAAGTTTTAATGCCCACGAAGATAATGGAATAAAGTCTTCATGATATCCTCTTTATTTACACACATCTGATGAAATCCTATCCACAAATACATCTATGAGAACAAACATTCACCATTTAGTTGATCGAATATGTCATCAATCCACGGAATAGGATACCAGTTCATCATTGTCACTTAATTCAAGTGATGATAATTGATACACAACCGAAAAATATCATCATCATTATTCATGAAAAAAACTACTGTACCCCATGGTGACACACTTCACTGAGAAAAAACTTAATGAAATAGACCATTGATCATTTTATGTATCTCTCACAACTCATAAGGTTCCATCCTATACATATACATTTTGATAAGAGACACGTATGGCTATAGTTTGATCATGAACTTGATCTCTCTCGAGGGGGTAATGCTACAACCACCATGAGAAAGACATTAGGGTACTATTATACCACCCTATAAAACACTGACTTCTCAACCTTTGATGAACTCGAAATTTTCTCATCCATCAATGATAACAAGTATGGAACACACCTTTGACCCATATGAGGGACTCACTTTCCAAAAAAACTTCTGGTTCTCCATTATCATTGAAGATCACAACATTAAACTTTATGAAATCCATGATAGCCTTCACTGAATACAACCAATACTTTCCTAGGATGATTTCAAATGGTTGTATCTTTAAAAATAGGAAATAATCCTAGGAACGGTTCTACCCTAGAACAAGCTCACAAATTCTACATAATTCAAATAAGTCATATCAAACTCCTAATGGTGTATTCAACACCAGGGGCACTGGAAGCCTCTCAACATCAAGTCCCAAAGCTTGGTCAAGGGTGTATGATAGAAGGAGTGTGTTTCTCCAAGATCAAAAAAATAATCCACCCAAGTAGAAAATAGAAAAATAGTACCTATAAAATTGTCTGGCTCACCTAGTGCTGGAAATGGTAAAGAATAAATCTAGCCACGACATGCTCCATGACCTCTATGACCATCCTAACAACCACCTATACAGCCGTGCTATGATTTCTAAAGATGAGGAGTGTCCCAGGGCTGTCCTCTACTAGCCCCCTCTGCTCTCTATTGATCCCAAACTAGAGTAACCAGATTCTACAACCTCAGTTGGAACTGAATCCATAGAGGAACCTTATGTGGTCAAATGATCCACACTAACTTCTTAGAAAGGTTGGGAACTCTCTCTACTAATTACCTCCACCTATACAAGAAAAAAATTCATATGATTCATTGGAATATTTATAAGAGCCTCTCCCCCCTAAGAAACAAGAAATTGTGGGATGGGACCTATCCTCATCTAGTACAAAGCTCTTCGGTCCAAACAACTGGGAACCTTGAACCACATCTATGCTTCATGAGGAATTCTGATGGCTCTCATATTATAGTGATATGGTTCTAGATAATATCCTCTTGATACCATTTTCTCTCTCCATCACCTTAATATATATCTTTAATATAAACGAGGTGACTTTGTGATGGATCTGTGGAGGAAAATGCTCCTAAAAATGCCTCGAGATGGACTCCACATCCGATAATAGGTCTGAAGCATATCCTAAAATGTTCAATAAAAGGACTCCCAACTCTCACATACTAAAGCTCCACTATCAAAGAGTAAGAAGATCTGGATGAGTATATTCTATTGTATTCAAATAAAAAACATAGCTCTGAAGTGGTCTCAGAACTCCTCCCACAAGACTGTTGACTCCTTGAGATCCCCGAGGAACAAGAACCACTAATTACTCACTACCCCACTCAACATCATCAAAGACAATGACACCCATTGCTCCATTAAAGAATAGATAAGACTGAATTCTATATCAACCCCTTCAAACCAATATTATATGAATTTATCAAAAAATTAATCCCTCATACCTCTACATACTTAGGAACTAAAACTCTCAGAGTGTCCCCCTCCAAATTAAATCTCATCAACCTATACTTTGCGGCGATCTGCCGGCATAACCTGCTGAACATCTTCTATGAAAACCTGATGAGGACATCGACCTAGAGCCATAACATCATAAGAATAAATATTTTATGATCATATACCCATAATATGGAAGACTTTAACATTAATTAATTGTTTTATTTTATTCTTTTTAGGTTAACCTATCCATTCAAACATATGAGTAATGATGAATGATGCATGATCTGTTCCTCAGTATCTACCCTAAAACCAATATCACTTCATTTAGTAGTTGTTGTAAGATTAAAAGTTTGTCCATCATATCATAGGACCCCTAAATACTCGTGTCTTAGTATAAATATCATGTTTATAGAGCTTGTAAAATTAGTTGACATTGTTTCTCTACCAACCCATGCAACCTCACATGTTCCTAACACTAAACTCCATCATATCCCTCAACCATATACTTGAATACCACTCTTTAAAGACCCCATCCTTAAAAAGTGTACCAATCCTAGGATGAAACTAGGAGATGGGAGATAGTGGCCCTGAGTCCAGCCTCCAGTTGGCTTCGGGTTGGTTACTAGAACTGAGGGTATAACAAACATGGAGATTGGAGGCATTAACCTATAAGAGAAATACATCTAAAAAGGAGAAATAAGATAAACACTATCTAACTCCTAATAAAACTCCAATATAAAAGAAAACCATAGTACACAAATTTAATGTAATTCAAGTACTATTTCAAATGAAATGGAAAAATATAAGTAAAAAAATAATGTAATGAAGCCAGTGACCTCGAATCCCAACCATCTCTTGTAAAACCCCCAAGATAGTAGTATCCATAATAATCTCCAACCTAATCCAAATGACAAGAAACAATGTTTATATATATGTATGGTGAGTATAAAATTATACACAGTAGGATCCTCCCTCAAGCCTCCTATGAAAAAGGTAATGAAACCAAGCTAAATCATAGTGAAGAACAAGTGAAGCTATATCATAACCTAAACAAGTATACTAAGTTACCATCCATACCATGGATAATCTCATAATTTATTGCATACAAGAGTATATAATATAATAATGAATATCAATGGTACCCTGCTACATCTTCTCCACTAGTTTTCTGCTCTGTCCCAACATCATACCGCATGAGCATATTTCACTGAAAATGCAAGCTGATAAACACTTAGGCGAAGCTCCACAACATGCACCTCATGAAACTCACAACCATGTCCACATAACCAAATGTAACCAGGTAGTTTCCAAGATACACCATAGCTCACATAACATGTATCATATTTCAGGTATTATACCACAATCCATCACATTCCATACATCGTGTAATGATCCTCAAGCCATCACAACCTATACATGTTATACCTATAGTTGTCCTTGGGAAACTATATCCAGAATATATATGCATGAAACAACCAAAATCCATTATAGACCTCTATACACATATGTGGAGAGAATTAATCACCTTTCATACCGCCACAAGTAACTACCATGAGAATAGAGTAGGGCTAAACATGGTACTAATCCATCCATCATCTCAACTGGATGTTTGGGAAAACACTCCCCAGCTCAGAATCACTGGGGTTTCAGTTTCTCTAACCGATAGAGTGGATTAGAGTATATAAAAAAATATAGGATATAATAAATCTCACAACAACACTATGGGAATAACCTACTCTCTGACTTAACTACAACTAATGCCTATCAGACTCCCAGATACTACTAATAAGACTAGATATCCTAGAAACACACTAACATTTAAAGAGAAACATTAAATTACTTTACCATTTTTTATCAGCTTCATAGTATTTTAATTATTTATTAACCATTAAATACCATTATCATTTTCACATCACATCACAATACCATTTCAACAATCATCCATCCCTCAAGGCATAAGAAAACCGAGTCCATGGATTCCTTGAATTTCAACCTCATCATTGAATCCTAGAATGCTCAAACCCCATGGGATAAACATTTATAAATTTATTATAATTATTACATTCCATATCACCACATTTTCTAGGAAAACCATATAAGCTCCCCAAAAAAAATTGGATCAAAACGGTGAGTATATTAATTACCCATTGAGTCTTCTCCACATATAGAAGGAGAGGAAACTCTTCAAACCACAAGGATATAAACATATACATATTTTTTCATACTTAAAGAGTGCTGTCGTGGGCTCCCTCGAATGATTAGTCTGATTTTGGGGTACTTAGGTGCACTAGAGTGGCTGACCATGGTCGTCTCTCAAAGGAGGAAGTGAATTAAAACAAATTTCTAGAGGTATTCTAAAAATAAAATAGAATAGAATTAAAACACTACTTGAAAGGATGGGGGTGGTTATTTATCATTTATAAAACATGAATATGTTTTCTGGAATAAGATTGCATTTTTTTTGTTTATAATTTTGAAATGAAGTTTGATTAAAAAGACACAACAAGAAGATGTTTTTTTAGAAAATATTTTAAAAGGCGTAATCAATCTAACTCTACCTATTCACTCTATTATTAATCATTATCATTTAAGTTAACATTCACTTAATTATGATACCTTAATTTTTTAAATCCATAACCCTATGATAATTAACTTTACCACGAAGATGGAGTGAATTTAACCCTAGGCTAACTTCGGAACATGCAATCGCAACACCCTGCTTTGATTCACGTTATAAGATTAGCTTATGGTCAGTGGTAAATTAATTCACATTTAACCTCTATAAATTATAATTAATTGAGTTTAGGGATTATATTTGAACACTACAAATTGATCCTGTATGGTTTTGAATAACTGATTAAGTTCGCACTCTCACAATTTACACAAAATCTCATCCTCATGTGTTTTTGTGTTAATTGTTCAATTTCTTGCTTAGTTTAAATTAAATTAAAATCTCAATTAATTTATCATATTATTTGAATTATAGTATATAATTTATTCAAAATAAATGAATGTAGAAGGTAAGAGATAGATCAATTACTAAAAGACTACTCTTCCATGGGTGGTGTAATCATCATTGAAGCGAATTGCATTTGCAACAGTTTAAAATGGGTATAAACAAATAAATCTTCTACTCAAGAATTCCAGACCAAAGAGGAAGATTAATAGAAGAAGAAATTTTAATAAAATAGAAGAAAAGAGAAGAAATAAAAAAAGTACAAAGAAATTTATTACACAAACAAAATCATTACAACATGAAGGAGAAGAAGAAGGTTTTGTCGAAGGGATCCTTGTTTCAAGAGCTACACTTATTGAAATGGTTGGATAATTGGAGTGAATCCACTTATAATCTTCCATAAACTTACAAATGAACGTCCCAACCCTTACAATTTATAAAAACTCCAACTTATTGAGGGGTGAGGAGGCAAGGTTCAAAGTGGTTTCAAGTGTTAATGGGGAATCTTGGACAAATATTTTATTCCATATTGAACCACCCATTTGACCACCAAAACGTGTGAATCAGCTGTACTTCCAGAAGGATGATCCACGTGAAAATGTGGCATGTAGATCTTCTCAATATTTGGGCCTGATCGAGGCATATGTGAAGAAGTTATGACCCAAATACAGAACCCATGTCTATTCTGCCGAGTCCAGACCACCATTGATTTAATGGCCCATTTACTCCATACAAATACACTCATTAGCTCTAGTTTCATGAATAAAAGATGTAGAAAAATAAGTTAGTAACACGTTTACAAAATATTAAGTTTAAATAATAAATATTAAAAAATATATCTTCAAAATACTACAGTACATTTTAAAAGGGTAAAACTGGAATTTTCATCAAATTTTCAAATGAATGATCTAATCCCAAATATTTCATAAATGAATATATTTAACACAATTTGAGGAAATTATATCATTTATTATCAATAAAATATTCAACAAAATAGTGTTTTATCAACTCCCCCACACTTGGCACTTAGACTCCTAGACAAGTAAACATCAAAAGAAAATCAAAGAAAATTTAAAACACATATCAATGAGATACACCAATTTCATACCAGGAAACAAAAGATATCATGCCTCATCTATAAACTATTATTTAAAGTTCTTCATTTAAGATCATTCAATATATTTCCTCTTAATTTATCCTCCCATGAACACAAAACACTTACCTAACATTCATTTTCACTTATCACATAAAAGTCAATTTTTTTGCAATGTCTTTCTCATCCAAACTCATACAAGGGTCACCATAGGCTTGATAAATTCCTACATCGCTACCCGATATGATTCAAGGACATATGTTTATCATGAGGACTTTTTAGGGATGTTCTGTGGCTTTCAGTTTGTAGGATTTATATGTTGAAAAATTTTGAGGCTGAATAAGGAGGGCTTGGCTCTTTTTGAAGTGAAATATCATTATTATAGTTTTCACTCAAGTATGGTCTCCTCCTCACTCAGCATAGTATTAAGTCATCTCCATGAATATGAAAAATCAATGAAATTTATCACCCTTCATTCTTTCAGCAGAAAAAATTCCAATCTTCTCAAACAATAATTTTCTTGAAAGCTCCAGAAAAGGCACAAATTTCTTCCTCTATTAGAAGCTTTAGAAAGGCATAACTTCTTTTATCATGAAATCTCCAGAAAGGCACAAATTTCAATATAATGTTTTTATTCAGCAGAAAACACATCTCTTCAGAATTTAATTTTTCACCCAAAGTATCACAAAATGTGGTAGCATAACACAAGACAGCTTCCCCCACACTTAAGATCAACTAGATTATGAAATTTCACTTCAAGAGTTGGTTGGATTGGGAAAATTGGCTTGTAATGTGGCTAACCTAACAGGCTGTGCATGGATTCTAAGGGATAAAAGGATTAAATGTTCAAGGTAGGACATTATAAAAAAATATTCATTGAAATAGGAGCATTAATACCAAACAAATGCCTCAATCATTTAAACATAAATACCTCAAACCATCAAGTTTTGACAGGAATAAATCAAATTCTGGTTAAATCAAGCATCGTTTGGTTCTCTCAAGAAGTGAGGTGAATGTAAATAATATGAAAATAATGGTTCATAAGCCTCACAGGAAATTAATTTCAAAGATAAAGATGGTGAGATGTGGCATGGGATTCAAAAATCAGAGTAATTATCATGAACTTCCCAAAGAATTGATCTTGAAACAAAGTCATTTTCAGCATTCATTTAAGCTCAGTTTCATGGAATAAATTGGTTTAATCATTGAAAAAAGTTTCAAAAATGGAAATGATAATCATTTCAGCTCAATTTTTTAAAAAAAACACACAAAAAATGATAAAGAAACACACAAATTATTTGAAAACACACAATTTTTTTTAAACAAACAACAAATGAAAATCCTAAACTATAAAGGTTCCATCCCCCACACTTAAAATATTTCATTTTTCTCAATGTGAACCCATGAGATGATATGTGCACATGAAATGTATAATTTTATTTAGGAAAAGTAATATAAAAGTGAAAGGGTTAGGAACAACCTGCTATTATCAAGTGATGATGGGGTCATGCAGTTTGATGAAATCAACTACATCGGTAGGAAGTCCCTCGATGTATTTCTTCAAATGTTGCCCATTGATTGTAAAGCTCCTTCCAGTTTCATCTTGTGTGATTTACACTACACCATAAGGAAAAACATTATACACAAGATAAGGACCTAACCATCTAGAATGCAACTTACCAGGCATCAACTTCAGTCGTGAACTGTAGAGTAGGACTTTCTCTCCAACAAGAAACTCCATATTCTAGATCATTTTATCATGAATTGCTTTTGATCATTCCTTGTAGAGCCTTTAGTTCTCATATGATGACAATCTAATCTCCTCAACATCTTGAATTTACAACTTCCTTTGAATTCTAGCTTGGGATAAATACATGTTGCATTTCTTTATAGCCCAATATGCCCGATGTTCAAATTCCACTGGGAGATGACATGATTTCCCAAAAACAATCCAAAATTAGGACATACCAATGGGTGTCCTGTATGCTTTCCTATAATCCCACAATGCATCATCCAAGAGCTTGGTCCAATCCTTCCTATTTGGTTGCACAATTTTCTCCAAGATTTGTTTCAACTCACAATTTGAAACCTCAGCCAGGCCATTTGTTTGGGGGTGGTATGGTGTTGATGTTTTGTGTGTCACTCCATAATTTGGAAGGAGGGAAGAAAAATTCCTATTGCAAAAGTGTGTCCCTTGATCAATGATGATGGCCTCTGGTACTCCAAACCTGCAGAAAATTTGAGCCTTGACAAAATCCACTACAACATGAGAATCGTTAGTCCTGGTGGCCTTGGCCTCCACCCATTTACTCACATAATCGACAGAAACAAGGATATATAGGAAACCAAATGAGCTAGTAAAAGAGACCATAAAATCAATTCCCCAAACATAAAAAATATCAAAGAATAAAATGGGTTGTTGGGGAATCTCGTGTCTCCTTGAAATGTTTCCAGTGTGTTGGAAACGAGAGAATGACTTATAAAACACATGAGAATCATGGAATAAAGTAGGCCAATATAATATAGATTCTAAGACTTTTCTAGCAGTACGTTGGGGTCCAAAGTGTCCACCACAAGCAAGTGTAAGATAGAAATGAAAAACAGACTCAAACTCATGATCGGGAACACACCTCCTAATGACTTAGTCACTACACATGCGCCAGAGGTAAGGATCATCCCACACATAAAACATAGATTCAATTTTTAATTTTTGGACTTGATGCTTCTTCAAATTTACTGGGATTTCAGAGGCAACAATGTATTTACCTAAATAAGAATACCAAGGATGCATACCTGAGATGGTATAGAGATGCTCATCAGGGAAAGTGTCCCAAAGTGGTACCTGGTCCCAGGTGTCACCATCTAGTGTGTGAGTAAGCCTACTCATGTGGTCTGCCACAAAATTCTCTAACCCCTTATTTTCCTTTATCTTGATGTCAAACTCTTGAAGAAGGAGAATCCAACGGATAAGTCATGGATTTGCATCTAGCTTCTTTAGGAGGTACCTCAAAGCTGTATGGTCAGAAAAAACAACTAATTTAGATCCCAATAAATATGAACAAAATTTATCTAAAGAAAATATAATCATAAGAAACTTCTTTTCTATTGTGGTGTAGTTTGATTGGGCAGAATCCAACATCCTCGATGCATATGAAATCACATGTGAATGTCCCTCCACCCTCTGAGATAAGACAACTCCAACTGCGAAGTTGGATGTGTCACACATAAGCTCTAATGGAAGGTCCCACTGTGGGGGTTGTATGATCAGTGGAGTGGTTAGACACTTCTTTAGCTCATCAAATGATACCCTACATGAATCATCAAAATTGAAGTCAATATCTTTTTGAAGTAATTGAGATAAGGGTAGAGCGATCTTACTAAAATCTCTGATGAAGCGTCGATAAAATCCAGCATGTCCAAGGAATCATCGAACATCACGCACACATGTAGGGTATGGAAGGGATGAAATAAATTCTACCTTAGATTTATCAACTTCAATTCGATGTCATGAGAATATATAACCTAAGAAAATTCCCTTTTCAACCATGAAATGACATTTTTCAAAATTAAAGACCAGATTTTTTTTCAATACAACGATGCAATACATCACCCAAACTAGAGAGAAATTCATCAAATGAGGATCCATAAACTGTAAAATCATTCATAAATACCTCCATACAGGTCTCAATGAAATCTGAGAAAATACTCATCATGCATCTCTGGAAGGTACCTGGGGCATTTCAAAGTCCAAATGGCATCCTTCGGTAAGAAAAGGTAACGAATAGGCAGGTGAATGTCATCTTCTCCTGGTCCTCTGCTGCAATGGGAACCTGAAAATAGCCAGAGAAACCATCCAAGAAACAATAGTGTGTCTTCCCAACAAGTCTCTCAAGCATCTGATCAATAAATAGGAGGGGGAAATGGTCCTTACGAGTGGATTTATTTAGTTTACTACAATCAATACACACTCACCAACTGTTTTGTACTCTCACAGGAACTAACTCATAATTTTCATTTTTTATAATAGTGAAACCATTTTTCTTTGGTACAAACTAGATACGGCTAACCCATTGTGAGTCAGAAATAGGGTAAATGATACCCGCCTCAAGTAATTTTTCAAATTATTTCTTAACAACTTCCAAAAGTGTTGTATTAATTCTCTTTTATAGCTGCGTAATCGGTTTAGCCCCATCCCCTAAGAGAATCCAATGCATGAAAATGGAGGGGCTAATACCTGATATGTCTGCCAATTTCTAACCAATTTCCCTAATGTTATCTCTCAAAATATTCATAATTGTTTCTTCATGTTCAGAAGAGAGATTTTTAGCAATGAAAACAGGTAATCTATCACCACTCAGCAAGTATTCATATTTAAGATTTGGGGGCAATGGCTTGAGTTCCAATGTAGGGGGGTGAGGTATGGATAGAGAAATTGATGCAACAGACATATTTGCAAAATGAACATCAGTATCAGAATAAAAATCATCAAAATTAGGAAATAATGCGTGAAATCCATCAGCATACTCAACAGCCATGTCATAATTAGAGTTTATATGATCATAATTTTAATCCACATCAAAATCAAATCCATGAGAGGTTTGTCCATCAAAAACAGGAGTGGAAGTACTTTTAGACATCAAACTAGAACCAGTACTCATAATCTCACTAAGAATAGTACAATCTAATTCCATGCGGTTTTTACTTGGTGGTTCAAAATGGGAGATAACAAATGTATAATGATCCTATGAGGGGTACTTCAGGGAATCCATAACATTAAATATCACAAATTCATCCCCAAATTCCATGGAAAGTGTACCATCATTGATATTTATGGTAGTTTTTGTAGTTTTGAGGAAGGTTCTACCTAAGATAATGGGGGCACGAGAACTTACCTGATCATCCTCCATGTTAAGCACGTATAAATTTGCTGGAAAGAACTTGTCTCTTTCCTGGACAAGTACATCCTCAAGGACTCCCGCTGGATATTCCATAGCTCTATTCTCCAATTTCACCACTACTGTTGTTGGATTCAACTCACCAACCAGTAAAGAAGAGAATACAGAGTGAGGCATCACATTTATTGAAGCTCCTAAATCACAAAGAGCATCAGAGAAGTGAAACTCCCCTATGGTACATGGGATAGTGAATGTCCCGGGATCCTTGCACTTTGTTGGCATTGCTAGAGTTGGTGTAATGAGTGCTGAGACATTCATTCCAAGGTTGATCCTCTCATTTCCCTTGAGCCCTCTTCAATTGGTACAAAGTTCTTTTAAGAATTTTTCATACCTTGTAATTTTCTTAATGTCTTCAAGTAGAGGAATGTTGATCTCCACATGCTTGAATGTGTCCAAAACCTCCTTTTTAATTGCTTATTTAACCATCTTCTTGGTTTGAACAACCCTGTTTGGAAAAGGAAGGGGTTTAGGAGGAACATCATTAATCTTTTGCTTACCTTTATCTTTCTCCTTGGGTTTCTCATCAGTTGATGTGGAATTGGGATTTTTTGGAGTTGAGGTGAATCCATATGGAATAGTAGGTGGAGAAGCATCAATTTTTTGCTTCTCGCTTCTCAATGTAATGGCACTGACATTCTCCTTTGGATTGGGAGTAGGTTGGGAAGGAAGATTTTCAGAATTCTTACTTACCAGTTCATGGAGGGTAGTGGCAATCTGGCTCATTTGAGTCTTCAACTCCCTCAACTCCGAACCTTGACTCTTCAGCTCATTATGTTGATTAAGAACAATTTTTTTCAAAATATCATCAGTGTTAGATTCTACCTTGTCTTGTAGATTCCCTTGTTGTTGGATTTTTGATGTTTGAGCTTTGAATCTCCTTTGGGGTTGTTGGAAACCCTGTTGGTAAGGTGGAGGCTACTGGAAGTTTGGTTGAAAAGGGGTCCTTTGTTGTTTCCCAGAGACATACCTCATGTCTGATTGATCCTTCCACCCTTGGTTGAATGTTAGTGAAAAGGAGTCATACTTATTTTGGGGATGTGGTTGTTGTTGTTGCTGATATGGTCTCCTAGGGAATACTGCTGCACAATATTCTGCTTCTTGTAGTTGGGGGAAATAGTCAGTTGCGTGGCTTGTCTCAGTGAAAATGCCACAAGGCCTTGAAGGAGTGGGTTGGGATGTCTTTTGAGACAAAGAAACATGCCTCACCATAGTGCTCAATTCTTCTAACTTGGTATCAATAAAATAACTTTCAAGAGAAGGACTTACCTGATGTACTCCCCTAACGTGTGGTGTACCTCTATCACCAAATTGTTGGGGGTTTTGGGCCATCTTATCGATCAATGATTGTGCGGCTACTGGTGTATTGTCCACCAATGCCCCTCCTGCTAAGACATCCGCCATTATCCTCTCCATAGGTGTGAGTCCTTCATAGAATTAATGAATGAGGAGTTGCTCACTGATTTAGTGATGTGGACATCTTGCACACAACTTCTTGAATCACTCCCAGTACTCATACATTGACTCCCCTTGTTCTTGATTGATCCCCGAGATCTCCTTACGAATGGAAGTGGTCCTCGATTCTAGAAAAAATCTCTGAAATAAAAGATGTTTCAAATCATTCCAACATGTTACATCTTCAGGTTGTAAATAGTACATCCAATCCTTTGCAGCTCCATCAAGTGAAAATGGGAATGTTATTAATTTGATTTGATCTTCAGAGATATTTATAGGTTTAAAGGTTGAGAAAAACACATTAAATTCTTTCAAATTTTTATTGGGATCCTTACCAGAGAGGCCATGAAACTTTGGAAGTAAGTGAATTTACCCAGATTTTAGTTCAAAGTCTGATTCGAGATTTGGGTATGCAATACAATTTGGTTGATAATTAATATCAGGTGCAGCCAATTCTAGAATGGTTCTATTAGGTTCATTTCCATTATTGTCAGCCATTGGTTCTTATTTTATGGTTTAATTTGAATTGATTCAAATTTAAATGTTCTGAAAGTGGAGGAATTCTCCAAATGGTTGAATATTGAAACTTCCTGTAGACTGAGAATGTCTGATTCGAGCTCGAAGGATACATTCAATCTCAGGGTCAAGATCTAAGAGATCTTTGGGATTAGTTCATGTCATAAATCAAATAAAAATGAAAAGAAATAAATTGGACCATAGTAAAATAAAAATAATAAGTTTGAGTTGATTGTCCAAAAAGAAGTAGAAGAAAATAAAAGAAGAAGCAAAAAAATCAGATTGGGTAAAGAAGGAAGAAATAAGATAGGAAGAGAATAAAATATAAGATAAAATAAATACCTCTAATTGGTTTAAATAATTACTTGGCTCCCAGGAAACAATGCCAATTTGAAAGATCACTGTCGTGGGTGCCCTCAAATTATTAGTGTGATTTTGGGGTACTTATGTGCAGCAGAGTGGCTGACCAAGGTCATCTCTCAAAGGAGGAAGTGAATTAAAATAACTTTCTAGAGGTATTATAAAAACAAAATAGAATATAATTAAAACAATACTTTAAAGGATGGGGGTGGTTTTTTATCATTTATAAAACTTGAAGAAGTTTGCTGTAAGAGGATTTCATTTTTTTTTGTTTTTAATTTTGAAATGAAGTTTGATTAAAAAGACACAACAAGAAGATGTTTTTTTAGAAAATATTTTAAAAGGAATAATCTATCTAACTCTACATCTTAACTCTATTATTAATCATTATCATTTAAATTAACATTCACTTAATTATGATCCCTTAATTTTTTAAATCCCAAACCCTAAGAGAATTAACTTTACCACAAAGATGGAGTGAATTTAACCCTAGGCTAACTTCGGAACATGCAATCGCAACACCCTGCTTCGATTGATGTTCTAAGATTAGCTTACGGTCAGTGGTAAATTAAGGCACATTTACCCTCTGGAAATTATAATTAATTGAGTTTAGTTATTATATTTGAACACTACAAATTGATCCCATATGGTTTTGAATAACCGATTAAGTTCGCACTCTCACAATTTACCCAAAATCTCATCCTCGCGTGTTTTTGTGCTAATTGTTTAATTGCTTGCTTAGTTTAAATTAAATTAAAAACTTAATTAATTGATCATATTATTTTAATTACAGTATATCATTGATTCAAAATAAATGAATGTAGATGGTAAGAGATAGATAGATTACTAAAACACTACTCTTCCATGGGTGGCATAATCATCGTAGAAGCGAATTGCATTTGCAGTAGTTTATAATGGGTATAACCCAATAACGATTCTACTAAAGAATTCCAGACCAAAGAGGAAGATTAATAGAAGAATAAATTTTAATAAAACAGAAAAAAAGAGAAGAAATAAAAGAAGTACAAAGAAATTTATTACACAAACAAAAGCATTACAACATGAAGGGGAAGAAGAAGGCTTCGTCGAAGGGATCCTTGTTTCAAGAGATATAATTATTGAAATGGTTGTATAATTGGAGTGGATCCACTTCTACTCTGCCCTTAATTTCCCAATGCACGTCCCAACCCTTAAAAATGATAAAAAATCCAATTTATAGAGGGGTGATAAGACTAGGTGCAAAGTGGTTTCAAATGTGAATGGAGAATCTCGGCCAAATATTTTATTCCATCTTGCACCTCCCAATTGACCGCCAAAACGCATGAATCATCTGTCCTTCTAGAAGGATGGTCCGTGAAAAAATGAGTCTTGTAGCACCTCTCAAAATTTGGTCCTGATCCAAGCATAGGTGAAGAAGTTATGGCCCAAATACAGAACCCATGTCCATTCTAACGAGTCCAGCCCACCATTGACTTAATGACCAATTTACTCTATCCAAATGCACTCTTTAGCTCTAGTGTCCTGAATAAAAGTTGTAAAAAATTAAGTTAGGAACAGTTTTACAAATTATTAAGTTCAAATAATAAATATTAAAACATTTATCTTCAAAATACTACAGTACATTTTAAAAGGGTAAAACTGGAATTTTCATCAAATTTTTAAATGAATGATCTAATCCCAAATATTTCATAAATGAATATATTTAGCACATTGTGAGGAAATTATATCATTTATTATCAATAAAATATTCAACAAAATAGTGTTTTATCACATACACAACACTTCTTGACCTCCCATGGAAAGAGAGTAACCAAATACATAAATCTTCCTCAAGTATTGGGGAAAGAAATGAAGATTAAAAACAACCTAGCCTCCTTCCATGAAATAGATTCAACAAGTGTATAAATTTCATAACAATAGGTATGTCCTGATTCAACATGTTCTGTCATCACTGGTGTCCGTCTTGATACCCACATGCATATACCAATGCATCTTGCCACTCTAGGAGTCAACTAATACCACAAAAACTAGGACTCCCTACCCTTCATACCAGAACATTCCTCCAGACTTTTCCATACAAATATCCTATCACATATGGGACTCCCTTCCCCACATACCACATCAACCCTCTTGGATCAACTATCCCAGGATCACGTTGAATCATAAGAAGTAGGAAAAAATATATCCATATGGTAATTAGGCCTAAAGAAATGCATCTAGCCTTCACAAAAAATGAGATCTCATAGCTCCAAATCACAAGGATCATGGATTTTACAATCAAATGGTAAAATAAGGACCTATTAAGGCATTATCTTTGATAAAAAACTGGTTCATAATCAATATTGAATTAACTGATTCATTATTCATATGTTCCAACTACGGGTAACCTAAGAAACAAGATATCATAGATATCAAAAATTAATTATAAAATAAATTTAAAATTTCATTAATTAATTTATCAACAATAATAATGATGCATCAGGTTCATTATCCAATTCAATTAAACGTATGTACTTTCATCAGTTTGATTAACATCAAATTAAAAAAACAACAACTAGATTCATTAGACATGCCTTTTTATCATTTATCCAATTAATTATCAATTAATCCGGTCTTTGTGTTCTTTACACATTTCCATGAATAAAGAAATTCTAACCCAATAAAGGAATAGATATCACATTTTCTAAAAAATTAAGATCCAAACTAATATTACAGTACAAAGAAACAACATCACTATGAGATCGATACAAATTCTTTAATCTAGATCAAGTATTTAATTAGGTCAATTTAATTATGATCTAAGGGGATAAATCCGGACAACTCTACTATTTAAACTAAATAAATAGATAATCAATGAATCACCTACCTTAAATGGTCATCAATATTATTCACATGAGAATGGACAACATAATGGATCTTCGATCACCTCTTCGGCAAGATCTACTTCCATCCGAGGATGCCGCGACACCATCTCACCATAAAAAACTGAGAGAAACCCTATTATAATAATGGGAGACCACCTACCATAACATGTAATGAGGAACATGTGGAAAAGAGATAAAAATGTTAGAAACCATTGAAAAAAAAATTAAAACACACCTTGGATGAAGTCAGGTCACTAAGGATTGAAGATGGAAACCCAAGGATCAATCCTTGTCGAAGGGATCTCCAAAACACCAAAGTGGGTACTACTGTGTCACCTATGATGAGAGGGAGGGAATCTACAACCATAGGGTTTTACAAACTGAGTATCTAGAATGTTTTAAAACATTATAGTATCATGGGATTACACAGCGTGTAATCCACTTTCATGTATTTTTATTCCTTGAGGTCCGTTTCCACTAAAAAAATTATCACCTCTTAATTTTATTCAAAACCAAAAATATTAAACTATGTGAATCCCAATTTCACATCGTGAAATTATTCTACATGGCATGAATCCCACTTTCATTTTGTGAAAGTTCCTTGCTCCCAGTTCTTAACCCCAGAGTGGGTCTGGACTTCCTCTGATCCTCCTCAAAGCTCCAAAAGCCGAAGGAACACACAAACGACCAATCTATGAAGATTCATTCCCTTAAATAAGTCTCATGTCTTAGATGAGGACATTTAAGGGCTTCCTCTCCAACCTCTATCTAGCACTTGGGTGAACAGTATGACCTACCATACAAAGCCTAAAAAAGGGCCATCAGAATTGTCACCTGAAAACAATTATTATAGGTGGACTCAAGTTGAGGGATTTTCCTCACCCATGAATATATGAAATCATGGATTCATGGTTGAAGCATAAATTATAACAGATATATATAATCTGTTCTAACTATCCATTGGCCATAATGTATAAGGTTGTGCTTAGAAGCACCTATATACCCATATCCTTCAGTAACACCTACCATATTAATGAAGTGAAATGGGCGTACCTATTTGAAATGATAGTATAAAGGACACCATGTATCTATAATACCTTATAAGCATACAGTAATTATAGAATATTAATCTATAAATTTTATCAAATGAGAAATAAGTGGGTTATATTCATTATTCTATCAATGACAACCCAAACTACATCGCTCCCTTGAGGTGACATCAGTAAGATGACTACGAAGTCCATTGAAATATTTTCAATTTACAATTATAGACTAGAAACTTCTATTAAAATCTAGTAGATCTCTTGTGCTCTACCTTTTGTTTCTAGTAGGTGGAATAACTAGTTATAAAACCTGCTATCAGACTTTTCAACCTATGCCACTAATACTAGCATCACATATCTCGATACATTATAGAGATTCTTAGATGAACATCCCATTGAGAATCTTGGGAATATTGAATCAGTTCCTACCTCATATTTGTAGTAACCTAGAAACATCCATGTATTTTTTGGATGTTTTCTCTTTCCACATTCTAATACATAGGTGGTTTATCTCATGAAACACACTTATAGAGAACCAATACTTCAATATATGAAAATTTACTTCTCTTTACCCTCTCATAGAGAGAAGTGGTAACTATAAACACTAAGATATAAGATAGATCATGACATTATTGAAACCCTATATTCATTTTATACAATAAGGCTATCAGTTTCCATTTCTCACTGGCTTCTTATACGGTATGTGCCTATGTTTTTTTGGCTCAACACATATTCTACCACAATTCCTTTTCTGAGCATATAAGCAAGCTAAAAATCAAAGGACTAAATATATTCATACCATCTTCACTATATGAGATTATAGTCACACTATATAGAGATATATTTTATGAATTTTTTTTCTATATACACCACAGTACCCTCAGCGAACATATAATGTATCCATCAATGTAAGGTACGGAAAAAATGATGTTATCTCGAGGACATGCATCATGAAATTCCTCTCATAAGGCTTCAACTATAGAGATTTTTACACATTGACTACACCCTCTTACCTTAGAACTACACTAGGAAAATGCATGATCCATCATAAGAAATCTATATATCCTCTTACAAAATCTAGGATAATCAGAAATAGTTGTGAGAAAAGACATTCATTCTTCTCTTAAATGGATTTCCTGCATTCTTTTGACCACATGAATATAACTCCCATCTTTTTAATACCATTAATAACTGAAACAAGGTAGGATAAGCCATGTAAAAACTATTATAATATCTTTCCAGCCCCAAGAAAATCCTAATATCAAACATGTTCATGGTATGATCCTAGGAAACCAAATTACTCCCCTTCTATTGGTCAATAAATACTCTCGAATCCAAGATAATATGGCTTAATAAATGATCTTCTTCTTTCTAAAAATTGAACATAGCTTGAATTTTATAAATATTATTCTCTGTTGGAGTATTCAAAATGATCTCAAGATTATAATCATGTTCCCTAGAAGTGTGAGAATATTCAAAAATGTCATCCAAAAATATTATGAAAAAATAATCAAGATATGGATGAAGGAACTTATTCATAAAATACATGAAAACAAAAGGCATTTTTATGACCTAATGATATAACATGGTATTCATAAAACCATAACTATTATATAAAGTAGTATGTGGTGTTTTTGATGACATGAATTTCACTTGGTGAATGCACAATCTCATGATTATCTTTGAAAATACCCTAGATCCTAGGATCTAGTCAAATAGAACATTTATTCAAGGAAGTGGATACTAGTTATATACCATTATCCAGTTCCAAAATTTATAATCGACACTAAAATGAAGGATATCATCCTATTTCTTGGAAAATAGAATGGATATATCCCAAGAGGATGTGATGGGACATATAAAACCTTCTTCCTCTATGTCCTCTAACTATCTCTAGAGATTTTTGATCTCAGTAGGTTCCATCACGTATAGAGGAATGTGAACTAGAGTTTCTCTTATAATGAGATCATTTGTAAACTCTACATCTCTATTAGGTGGTAATGTAGATAAAAAATAGAAAAGACATTCCAGAAATGATATACCATTAGATGGAATTCAGCCTAATGTAAGCCATGATCATCTATGATTATATTATCAATATGTGTGGTCAATTAACCGATACCATGAGGATTTGATCCATATCTACTAACATGGATATCTCACTCACCCTTGTGTAGAAAAATGTTTCCCTCTAATGATGTAAATAATAACATGTTTAGATAGTAGTCTTTAATGGAGTGATATGGTGATAATCAATCCATCCCAAGAAGGGTATAAAATCTCATCATCTTGAGAAACAAATCCCAATATAAAGGGATAAATTCCTACCTGATGTTGGATTCCCTACATTAGTGTATAACCTTATAATATACACCAAGAAAATTATCCAAGTTCATCACACCATAGCAATTCAAAATCTATAACCAAAGGTATTCCATGGTGGATAAATAAATAGAGTGAAAATAACTTATAAAAAATAATTAATACACTATTTTGGAGGAAACAAGAATAATACATCCAATTATAGAAAATTCTAAACATTGATCCTCGAGTATCGATGATAAATCATAAAACTAGTCTGATTGACAACCTTGTTCTGAAGCCGGGTTACCCTGAGAATGAAGAATCTACTAGTGCTGATGATATGAATTCTATACACCATGACCATGACCTCCTCTTCATCTTTTCCTTTCAGTGCCACTACAACTCCCCACCTAAGGTGGGGTAAAATAAAATTCCCATGAAGGTGGATATTGTGTGGATCCTTTTCCATTGGAAGAAGTAATAATTTGAAAAATTATTTTAAGATTCCCTATACGACCATAATAATGAATCTTTATCAGGTTTCTATCACACCACGACATCATATGGTTCTTCTATCCAAAATGATGGAATAAAACTGAGTTTTTAGTGTGGTTACTCTGACATCCATTAACCTAACATGAAATCTTAATGAAACATTACTACTTTCATAAGAACTATTTTCCTACGTCGACATTGATTCCCTATTCTTGGCACCATTTCCTTCCCTTAGATTTCACTTACTGATTTGAGCCTGAAATACTATCTCAAAAAAATTAGGTAGATGGAGTACATTAACTTGAATATGGATGGTGTGCCAGTGCCATCCTCAATGTGTCTATCATGTGAAAGATCAACATTAGATAAAAGTACTGAAAATCATTGTAACATAGTGAAATAACTAAATAATCCATTACTAAGATAGAACCTCTAATGACCCAAAACTTTATTAATGAAAATTTCTCTTGATCTAATTAAATTTTTTATTAAGTAAAATGGTTATATAAAATATGCACTTACTTGGTTTTATGTTTTGGGATTTAAAAATACTATTATGAATTTTTAATGTTTCTAATATTTCCGTTGAACAGTGATCACTTGATTAGTATAAATATAAGGATTTAACAAATCTAATTTACTCAGAAAAAGGAAGCGATGACCTCATCCAATAGAATTTCTCCACACGAAGACCATTTTTCGGAGCTCGGAAAGGAGGTAGCATTACTCATCTTCACTCTTGACCAAGACAAAGCTGAGCTTCAACAATTTAAGCTAGAATGGAACCACTTATAAGATAAGTGGAAGTTGATAGAGATTACCACCCGAGTGATGCTATTCAAGCCACCCCTAGAGTCTGTCATCATCGCACACCTTACCCTTAGTACATATGCAAGTGTTATAATGAGTTATGTAACACGACCCTAGTACTATGATTATGTGCATTATTTTTTTATAGAATAAATAATATACATTCATTTTATTAATGTAAATATTTTTTAAAGCACAAATAGTATTTTTAGTTAATATTCAATTAAGAAATCTATTTTGATTAATTAATGGTTTTTTAAATTACATAATATTTTAATAAAATATTATTAATAAATTAATTTTTATTAAATATAAATGACCAAATATGTTTTTTATGAATACAATTTTAATTTTTATTATGGTTTGAAAGCTATTTTTGTCAAAAACCATGATTTTTTGATAAATACTGATTTTTATTTTAAATGTAAAAATTCACATACTTAGATAATTATTTAGATAAAATGAATATTATTTTTGGATTTAGGGCATAAAAATTATCCAACAGTGAATTTTTCATAATTTAATGAGACAATAGAATTTTTGGTTAAAAATTAAATACTGTTTAAATATAAAATGTGTTTTATGAAATCATAATGACCCAATAGTGATGTAATAGAATGCTATAAAAATGATTTTCAGCCAATATATGTTATACCTTTAAAATAATGTGATTTTATATTTCTTTTATTAAATTTATGGTGCCTTAGTGGACCCTCCAAGACTTATAAAATATATTAACTTTTAAAATGGGTTTTTTTGAGTGTGTGACTCACCTGCACATAAGAAATCCAAATATTTTAAGAAGTTCGTCCATTTTCGTTATAAAATAATGTTTTCTCACTCCCCTTTGGAAAAAAACATGGGAAAAACCATGATATGGTTTGTGGTTTTGATTAGTTTAATGTGTAGTGTCCAAAAACTAAATAATAAAGAATTCCCTCTCTTTTCCTATATACACCCACACAAGATCTCACTTCATCTTCAGTCAAAATCTTTGGAGCTCAACCAAACCATGAACTCATCTCTATAAAATCCTCCCAACGTTCCCCAAGATACCAATAATCCCCTCTCAATCCCCTCCCAAGCCTTTGAGATCACACTTCTAATTAAGAGATTTATTTCTTTTCATTTTGTCCATATTTAATTATATTCTTATACCATTTTTTTCAATTAAAAATGTAAGGGCATGATATCTCACCTACCCTATAATTCCATCATTATGTTTGAATGATGATAGACCCATTTATCTCTCATTAATTCCTCCCAAGTACACCCGTTACCATGCCGAAATTTCGTAATGGATTTCTCTCTCCTCATTTACATTCAAGCAATTATTTTGTTTTGTAAATCTAAATTTCATTACATATGTTGGAAAATGTATCTATATGACCCCATTATTTTAAATTTCATTTAAATATGATTAGAAACCCCTTTATCACTCATCAACCATTTTATGAATTCTTATGTCACGCCATTATGCTGCCGAAATTGCATAGCGATTTTCTAAGCCAAAGTCATTGTGTAGTGAATACCATGCCCATTTCTCTATCAAGGGTATTCAACATTATGCACACTTACTTATTTATTATAGAGTTTCGTGTATTAATTCCACATTACTTTATTGTGTAATAAATTATTATGTTTAATGAATCCATGTTATATGATCTATGTGGCACACTTATTCATGAAATGAAATGATTAAGAAGGGTGCACCCTGATAGTGATCCAATGCATTGGGTAAAGACTAGTATCATGATAAGTCAAGTGAAATGAGGGTTTAATCATGATAATTAAAGTTAAATTAGGGTTTACTCATACTCCATGTGCAATGAGCCTTGGATCATGCTAATATCACGTTAAATGTTGTTGCCACATTTCCATGTTTTGATAATCATGCTATATCATGATTGTATGTTAATGTTTTATTTCTTTTCCTCCATTGATATGCCTATTTCCTATCATGTACTATATTCTTCATGTTATGCCTTGTTTACTACCTTAATGGGCTTTATAGATCACACTTTTCTCATGTATGTACTCAGGTTATCCCATGCAATGCTAGGTACAAGGGAATGTTGTTGTCATGTAATGGATGTTTTCAATAAAGATATTGTATTTTTATGACTTATGTTTTCATGTAATGTCCCTAATTTACAAATAAACTAGACCTCTTGATCCTCATATTTTTCTTAAGTGCATGTTTATGTAATAAATCATGTTTAAGTGTATAATAAATATCAGGGTTGTTATAGTTGGTATCAAAAGATAGGTTTAGTTATTTTTGGGATTAGGATTAGAAAACCCTAGTAAAAGCCTTAGGGATAAGACTAAGTATAATAAAAACATCACTAAAATTTTGTGAGTATTGAGTAAGTGGTTTATCAATAAAATACATCCCTATCTAGATACGAGTAGGTAGAGGTGGCTCTGGCACATATGTATCTAGGGGTAAAAACCTAAAAACATTTATTTGAGCTAGACTCGAATGGGAATTGGTGCATGACAATGTGCATTACTGCGCTCTTGGTTACAACACTCCAAGGGGTTATGTTTCGGTAAATCCATAATCTTAGTATGAACCATTTTTAAGGGAATAAAAAAATGCCTCTAAGAATATATGTTAGGAAGTAGATCATGGATAACATATATTGAAGCCTATAAATTTATAAGTTAAGCAAATAAAAGTAATTTATAATTCATTAATTTTTGTGTTTGGATTACCCTTTATGTGTTACTCCCAACATTCCTTTTATTCCAGCCAATGGTTGGTAATAAGAGGACTCAAGAAAAAAATCGATGTGAAGATCAATGTGATGACTGTTCTAATGAAATTCCCAATCCGATGGGAGCGGGAATTGCAAACTTTGTCACGATACTCTCTCAGTTAACTCCAGTTTTGAATAGAAAAATGGGTCAAGAGGAATGTTCCAACCCCCCATAAAAAATAAAAAGTCGCAATCTAGAGCTTCATGAGACAAAGGACTCATATTTTTAATGGATCATATGATCCCTCAATTGTTGAACAATGGATCAACTCCATTGAAAAGATCTTCTCCATCCTTCAATGTTTCGAAAAAAGAAGGTTCTTTTGGCTGCTTATCATATGGAGGGTGAAGCTGATAAATCTCGGGAATTAATCAAAAATAAAAAGCCTGAGGAGGATATTGAGGCATTGGAATGAAAGGATTTCCAAAAAATGTTTTTTGATAATTATTTTTCTCGAACCGTCCGAATTAATATAAAAAGGGACTTCCTTGACCTCAAGAAAAAAGATGAAGAATCCATCGGAGCGTATGAGGAAAATATCATAAGGCTTGCATGATATGCCTCTGGATTTTTCATTACCCCCGAATAAAAAGATGACCACTTCTTTGGTGGGCTAAAACCTAGCCTACGGAAAGCCCTAGAGATTCGTGATTTCGAGAGCTATAAAGAAATTGTCTGATGTGCCCTCAAAGTCAAAATGGAGATTGGAGAATAATAGGGATATCATGGGGATAAGAAGAGTACGGTGGACTTTAATTTTGGCAGTCCAATGGATAAATCCGATGGTACTAAGATAATCCAGCACCCCACTAGCCAAAGGTGCAAAAAGAAGCATCCTAGAAATTGCTCGAAGGGGATGAGGAAATGCTTTAGGGGTGGAAGATAAGGGAACATGACCATTAAATAATGGCATGAAAAACCCGAGACTATGAAAGAGGATAATAAATCTCCATTCTACCCCCAATTCATTGTTCATTACATCAATTACAAAGAACCGGTGCACTTTGCAAACCAGTGCCGTAAGCCAAGGATTTTTGGAGGTAGCCAACAACCTCCAAGGCAGTAAGGGAGAGCTTTTTTCCATCACTACCGCTGAAGTGAACCCTGAAAACAAAGTGGTGAGAGATACTATAGTTATTAATTCAAGAATAGAAAATATACTTTTTGATTATTGTTCTAAACATTTTTTTATATCCTAAAATTTTAGTAGAACAATCCCAATACCACCACAAATCATGGATGTAAAGATGTCAGTGAGAAAGGTGAATGGGGAAATAATTTCATCCATGAATATAACTCATACCTTGTCATAATTTGTGGTTTGAACTTCCCAGAGAACCTCATAATACTCCCTCTAGTTTAATTTGATGCAATTCTTTGCATATATTGACATTCATTATATAGAGCCAACATAAATTTCCGTGAGAGGGAAATCACTCTCTATATGGAGAATCGAGACCTGATTCTGTACAAGTGTAAGGAGGAGGATGAATATTATTTAGATCCATCATCTAAAGTGTGGATATTACTTCCCTATAAGCATGAATATCTTTCTCAGATGATTGATTCTAAGGAAGCAACCATCCTTTAAGACATTCCTATTGTGAGGGAATTCGTTGAAGTGTTTCCTGAGGAATTACATGGTCTTCCTCCTAAAAGAGATGTTGAATTATCAATTGATATTATACCTAGGGAATTTCCAATATCCAAGAATCCATATATAATGGCTATTTTGGAGCTTGAGGAGCTGAAGAAACAACTACAGGAGAATCTAGATAAAGGGTTTATATTACCAAGTGCTTCACCATGGGCTGCACCAGTACTCTTTGTCAAGAAGAAGGACAGGTCAATGCGCCATTGAATTGGTTATCATTAGATAAAAAAAATCACGATGAAGAACAAATATCCCATTCCATGAATTGATGACTAGTTTGATCAGCTATGTGGAGAACAATACTTCTCAAAGGTGGATTTGCGGTTGGGATATTATCAAGTAAGGGTGAAGAAAGAGGATATACCCAAGACTACTTTTCGTACAAGATACAGAAACTATGAATTCATATTAATGCCTTTAAAACTCATTAATTCTCCGAAAATCTTTATGGACTTGATGAATAGAGTATTTAGAGATTACCATGATAAATTAATGGTATTCTTTATAGATGATATTCAAATATAATCCAAATCCAAGGAGGATCATGGGGAGAATTTAAGCACTATACTAGATACCTTAGGAAATGAGAAGATCTATGAAAAGTAAAAAAAGTGTGAGTTATGGATGAAGGAGGTATCATTAATGGGTCATATCATCACAATAAATGAGATATTTGTGGATCCCTCCATGACAATTGCAATAGAGGGATGGCCAAGGCCAACATCGGTAATGGATATCTGTATATTCCTAGGGTTAGCTGGATATTAGAAATGATTTGTGAGAAATTTCTCACAATTTTCCAACCCTCTTACCAAGATAACTTGTAATGGAATAATGTTTTCTTGGAGTGATGAATGAAAAGAGAGATTCATGGAGTTTACAAGGATTCTTATCACTCCACCCGTGCTCACACTAACCACAAGTGGAGAACTTTTTGTGGTATTTAGTGATGCTTCAAAGAAGGGTCTGGGATATGTGTTGATGAAAAATGACAATGAAATTGACTATGATTAAATGCAATTGAAATTACATGAGAAAAACTATCCAACACATGATTTTAAGTGAGCTGTAGTAATCTTCTCTTGAAAAATTTTGCGACATTACCTCTTTGGGGAGAAGTGTGAAACATACACGGATCACAAAATCCTCAAGTATATATTCCCATAGAAAGAGTTGAACATGAACCAATGAAGATGGTTAGAGATGATCAATGACTATGACTAATCAATCCATTACCACCCTAGGAAAGTGAACATGGTGGCAGATTCTCTAAGTAGAAAGGACCCAACAATTCTATCATTGATGAGAATTGAAAAGTATCCAATCTTCTTAGATTTGATGAATATGGAAATGGGCATCATAAAGAAGGGAACATCATAAATCATTTCACAAATAATTGCTCAACCATATCTTTGTGAAAGGATAAGGATGCTCAAAAGGATGATGTGGGAATTCAGAAGAAAATGGAAACTATCAGAAAAGGTAAATCCTTGGAGTTCAATATTAATGAAGAATGGATTGTGAGATTTGGGATAAGAATAAGAATTATATTAAACTTGGAGTTAAAGAAATAACTTTTGGATGATGCCCATAGTTAAAATTCATCCATTCACCTAGGAAACACAAATACGTATTAAGATATTAGAAAGTATTATTGGTGGGATAACATGAAGATAGAGATCGATGAGTGTACATCAAACTGCCAGGTGTATTAGAAAGTGAAGTCTAAGAGGTTGAAGTCTAAAGGGATGATGTAACCATTACCCACACCATCATGGAAATGAGAGAACATAACCATTTAATTTGTCACCAGACATCCAAAGACATCCAAAGACATCCAAAGGAAACAATGATATCTAGGTTGTTGTGGATCTCCTTACAAATACTGCACACTTTATTACAATTTGAAAGGATTTATTATTGGATCAACTAACAAAAATATATATCAGAGAAGTGTTAAGGCTACATGAATTTCCAGTATCTATTATATCCAATCGAGATCCAAGATTCACCACTATGTTCTAGAAGAGTCTTAAACATGCTTTGAATACTTATCTGAAATTTAGTACGACTTATCATGCTCAAACTAATGTCCAATCTGAGCAGACTATCCAAACACATTGGGAAATGTTGAGAGCAAGTTCAATGGACTTCAAAGGAGTATGGGATCAACCTCTTCCTCTAGTTGAGTTCTCTTAAAATAATGGTTTCCACTCAGTCATACAAATGGATTATTATAAATCCCTGCATGGTAAGAGGTTCAGAACACTGGCATGTTGGGATGAAGTTGGGGAGTGAAAACTCCTAGGTCAAAAAATGATCTAAGAAATGGTGGAGAAGGTTAAGACCATACAACAACACCTTAAAGATGATTGGAGTCGACAAAATATATATGCTGATAATCATCGATGAGACCTAGAGTTTGATGTTTAATACATGTTATTCCTATACATATCACCATGGAAGAGAGTTATGATATTTGGGAAGAGGTGAAAGATTAGTCCAAGGTACATCGGATTTTTTGAGATCCTTGATCACATTGGAGTAGTGGCCTATCGACTGGTACTCCCACCAAATCTATATTTAGTACATGATGTATTCCATGTATCACTCTTGAGGATGTACATACTTGGCCCATCACATGTACTCAATCCATAAATGGTACCAGTGGAGAATGAACTCTCCTATGAAGAGAAGCTGGTGAAGATCTTAGATTGTAGAGAAAATTTTCTATGAAATAAGACAATGACCCTCATCAAGGTGTTATGGTGAAACCAAAAGTTTGAAGAGGCAACATGGGAATCAGAGGATGTGATGAACCAGAGTTAACCACATCTGTTTTAGTATGGGAAATGGAAATTTCAAGGGTGAAATTTCTTATGGGGGGAATATTGTAACGACCCAAACTTTTATTAATGAAAATTTATCGTGATCTAATTAAATGTCTTATTATGTAAAATGGTTATATAAAATATGAAATTCCTTGGTTTTATGTTTTTGGAATTCAAAATACTATTAAGAATTGTTACCATTGCTAATATAGACATTGAACAGTTATTACATGATTAGTATAAATATAGGGCTTTAAAAAATACAATTTACTCAGAAAAAGGAATAAATGGCCTCATATAGTAGAATTGCTCCATACGAAGCCCAGTTGTCAGAGCTCAGAAAGGAGGTGGCATCACTGGGCTTCAATCATGACCAAGCCTAAGTCGAGATTCAACAGGTTAAGCACAAATGGAACTGCCTATGGGAGAAGTGGAAGTTGATAGAGATTACCACTCGAGCGATGTTATTCAAGACACCCCAAGAGTATATCACCATCACACACCTTAACCTTAGGTTATATGCGGGTGTTATAAGGGGTTATGTAACAATACCCTAGCACTATGATTATGTTCATTATTTTTGTATAGAATAAATAATATACATTCATTTTATTATTGTAAATAGTTTTTAAAGAAAAAATAGTATTTTAAGTTAATATTCAATTAAGAAATATATTTTGATTAATTAATGGATTTTTGAATTAAATAATACTTTAATAAATTATTATTTCTAAATTAATTTTTATTAAATATAAATGGTTGTATAATTTTTTATGAATACAATTGTAATTTTTATTAAAGCTTGAAAGCTGTTTTTGTCAAAACCCATGAATTTTCAATAAATGTTGGTATTTATTTTAAAATTAAAAATTCACATATTTATAAAATCATTTATATAAAATGAATATTATTTTTGGATTCAGGACGTCAAAATTATCCAACAATGAATTTTTCAAATTTTATGAGACATCCAAATTTTTGGCTAAAAATTAAATACTATTTAAATATATAATGTGTTTTATGACATCATAATTACACATTAGTGTTGTAATAAAATACTATAAAAAGGGTTTTCGTCCAATATATTTTTTACCTTTAAAATAATGCAATTTTAAATTTGTTTGATTAATTTTATGGTGCATTAGTGGACCCTCCAAGACTTATAATACATTTTAACTTTTAAAATGATTTGCTTGAGTGTGTGATTCACCTCCACCTAAGAAAGACTAATATTTTAAGAATATCGGCCATTTTCACTATAAAATAATTTCTTCCTCTCCCCTTTTACAAAAAACATGGGCAAAAACCATGGGATGGTTTGTGGTTTTGATTAGTTTAATATGTAGTGTCCAACACCTAAATAATAAAGAATTCGTTCTCCTTTCCTATATAAACCCACCCAAGATCCCACTTCCTATTCACTCAAAAACATTGGATCTCGACCAAAACCTGACATCATCTCTCTAAAATCCTCCCAAGGCACCCAAAGATTCCGTGAATCCTCTCTCAAGCCCCTCTCAAGGCCCTCCCAAGCCATTGGGATCACACTTCCAAGTAAGGGATTTCATCCTTTCTCATTTTTTTTAAATTTCATTACGTTGTTATACCATTTTTTCAACTAAAATTTTTGGTATATGATGTCATACCTCCCATATACTACCCTAATTATTTTTTAATTATTAGATACCCCTTTATCTCTCATTAATGCCTCCCAAGTACACCCGTTACCATGCCAAAATTCCATAAGGGATTTCCGTCTCCTCATTAACATTCAAGAAATTCTATTATCTTATGAATCTAAATTCCATTACATATGTTGGGAAATCTATCTATATTACCCCATTACTTTCCATTATATATATATATATAATGAGACACCCCTTACTCACTCATCAACCATTTTTATGAATTCTTATGTTATGTCGTTATGTTGCTGAAATTGCACCGCGATTTTCCAAGACAAAGTCATTATGTAGTGAATACAATGACCATTTCTCTATCAAGGGTTTTAAAATTTATGCACATTTACTTATTGATTATAGAGTTTCATGTACGAATTATTCATTCTTTTATCATGGAATAAATGATGATGTTTAATTAATCCATGTTATATGATCCATGTGGAACACTTGTGCATGAAATAAAATGATTAAGAATGGTGCACCCTAATAGCGCTCTAATGCATTGGGTAAATACTAGTATCATGATACGTCAAGTAAAATGAGGGTTTAATCATGATAATTCAAGTTCAATGAGGGTTTAATAATTCTCCATGTGCAATTATACTTGGCTAATTCTAATATCATGTTAAATATTGTTGCCACATTTCCATGTGATGATAATCATGCTATATCATGCCTTTATGTTCATGTTTTTTTCTTATGCTCCATTGATATGACTATTGAATAAAATTTACTGTATTATTCATGTTATTCCTTTTTTACTCCCTTACTGGGCTTTATATCTCACCCTTTTCACATTTATGTCCTCAGGTTTTCCCATGCAATGCTAGGTACGAGGGAATTTTGTGATAATATAAAATAATTTTTCATTAAATATGTTGTATTTTTATGTCTTAAGTTGTCATGTAATGTAATTAATTTCCCAAGACATTAGACCTCTTGATCCTTAGAGTTTTCTTAAGTTAAATTTTATGTAATAAATCATGTTTAAGTGTGTAATAAAGAGTAGGGTTGTTATAGAACCCTACTTCAGATGCATGAAATCTCTATCTTGGTCAAATCTTAGCATATGTGGAAAGCAGTGGTCATAGAAAGAAGTTTGGAAATATACCCATACCATGAAATCATGGATACCATCCTAGGTAATAACATCCCACCAATGATTTTATGAATAACATAGAATGTTGTAGAAATATTGAACCTCCAATATGTAGGTGCCTATAGATTCTCAATGACAAATAGAGTGTATGCTAGCCATGACTATATAACATGTGTGCCAACATTACCTAAGAAGGTGGGAGGCAGTTTTTATAGGAAATAAAATGTCATATCAGTTGTCTTTGGTATAAATCATGGAGAATCATGCATGGACTACATTAGATGTAGAAAACTCTCACGAAGCTGAGTTGTATTACCCAATTTAGGTATAGATTGTGGATCCTAAAGTGGAACTCTTGGTTGTAAGACTGGTGGTGTAGGTCTCCCCATGTCTAGAGAATGGTCATCGCTACCCTCCTGGCGCATGGTATATAGGATTCACTGTGTCATATCTGTAAAATGAAAATATCATGCCTCAAAACCATCATTTTTATACAGATAGATTCACTAATAAAATATAACATATGAAAAGGGTATCACTATAGAAGATATGACCCCAACCACCCACTTAGAATCCCAGGTATTTTTAAGTTCATAAGTTTAAATTTAGAGGGATCTAGTATATTAAGGGTTAATAGATCCTTGAATCTTCATTTACTTGAAACCTTTTATTTTTATGTCATTTTTCTTATTTTTATGTTTCATTTTCTTAAATAGAGATATCAAGGTTTTATCATAATGTATTGGAATGAAATGTTAATTAGTGAAAATACACCTTATTACTAAAATTGACACCCATTTAATTTCTAGTAAATCCCATCTAATTTTTCTCTCAAAATGTAATAGGTTATATTTGGTTGCCTGAATTAGTAAACAACCCATTCCAAACCATGAGGGCCTATAAACCTCATTAATTGAAACTGGAAATCACTCAACCATGGAAAAATATTATCAAAAGAATATATATATGTATACAAGACTCAATCAAAAATCACAATCATATCAAGAAATGAAAATATTAGAATTCACCGATATCGAATAGACAGTGAATTATAGGTTCTATAATAATGCATGTAACAATGATCTTTTAACCCATCTCAATGGGCCAATGTCAAATTGAAAATATCGATAAAAAATAATAATAACAATCACATATCATGTTTTTCATCCAACAATGAAGGAATTTTACCTGTAATAGGGAAAGGAAAAACAAAAATTATTATTGAATAAACTTTCTAATTACCCTAAACATGCGTTAGCTTCACACATGCATGACATAGAACCAATTTCAATTCATTCCTATACTACAAAATATTATCTCCAAATATTAATGAATGTATTTAACCACCCTGATTTCATATTTTGAAATCCCGAACATTGATTCCACTAAAAGGTTCCCCAATCCTAGTTGCCCACATGGCCACAAGTGCATGTCCTTGAATGAAAGAGGCTTCCGACATGAATCGAGGGCCTTTGATGTGTCTGTGGGGAAACTAATACCTCAAAACCATACTATAGTAAATCAAATAAATATAATGTCATGTATATCATTGAATAAATATAGAAGTTAATAGAAACTCATTCAATAGACAATACCCAACTAAAAATTTAAGCTGAATCATATAAAAAATGGTGATTATACCCGTCATGTCTCTTTAATGCAAGAAAACATGGATACAAGTAAGCATGAAATACATTCTATAAAAATGAAACAAATATAATCCAAAAAATATACAATCATAATAAACTCCTATGTGGTCATATACTACTGATATCCATCGTAAGGCAAGAAATAAATGCCAGGTTCCTATGGAAGGATGATTTCCATTATCAACAACTACGTACAAATAATATGCATGGGTACCAATGGAGGCATACATATGGTGTGATATAAATCTTTGTAGGATACCTACAATGTCAACTATAACATACATGTGATGAAATACAATGCTAAATAATGTGAAGGAATTCATATATTAAAGTAAAGATATCCAATAATGTAAATACCCAAGTGTCAGCTTCAGCCTCAACTGATCATTGAATATGAAACAAGTTCATTAATTAATTATGTTCTAGTTTATATAATATTTCATGTGAGGGATATCCATAAATGAATCAACTCATGATAATAATAATAAAGGATCCAGAATATAATAAGGAATAAAGTAATTATGATAATAATAATAAAGGATTAATAAATGTAATAACCAAGGAAAACATGACATCATTGTCAATCCAACTTTGTAATTACCTATATCTTGGATATAGGTTTAATAGTGTAATTCATGGGGAATATCTTAAGTAATTCCACAATAACATAGTTCTAACTGAGTCCAAGTAATTCAACCAAGGTAAAATGGGATATGAAATGACTATCCCAAGGGTGTATTCAAGGAGCCTCATATTTATAGATATAACTTTGGATATAAGGAGTGTTTGTAAGGAATCCTATAATAATAATGGAAGAATCCTATGGTTTCATATTGAGCATCCAATAATACTCAATGATTGGGTTCCATGGTGAAAATCAACCTAGGGAATAGACATTCCTGAATCGGAATGTCATCTATGACATCTCAATGAATTCCCTTGGGAATCCATGGATGGATCATGATGACATATCCTATAATGATGTAAAGGTCCATATATAATAGGAAAATTAAAATTTATTCATTATAAAAATTAGACCATGTAATAGTCATTCAATTTATTAATCCATTTGATTCATTCCATACCATTAATTAGTGTGAAAAGGCTAGAGTAAATGAAAGTATTTATTAGTTCATATATGTCATATTCAACTAATTAGGTTCACTCTTCTTCCTTCCATTAATCATATTAATGTGTGACAAGGATGTACAACCATTGAATTATATTATATGAAATTAGTCTAAGTGACATATATAATAAACATCAAAATTCCTTATAAGATTGATTTATCAAGTTATAGAACATACCTCATGAGGTCAGGTGATAATAATAAAAATTCCAGTAATTAAAAATTCATTCATAAAATTTAAAACTCACCTTAATCAAGGCCATGTCAAGGCACTAATGAAAAATTGATCAGATAGGCTTACCAAGCTACTAAAACATAATTATGGAAAACATCATATATAGGAGGTTGAAGTTGAGTTCATAACCTAAAAATATGATCATGATATATTAAACGAGTGTTATAATAGGGTTCTAATGGCTATAAGAAACATATATGAATTAAATAGGCCATGCCAGATGAAATTAGCACATAGAAACACAAATTTATAGAAAATAGTAACATAAGGGGGGAGTTATAGACTACCTACCTTAGGATCGTATGAATCCCCTCATTGGATATAAGACATTAGTTTGTCCTAGATTGAATGATATTTTATGAATAGACCAACACCCAAAAAATAAGGCATATGATCCAGCATCTAAATAACCCTGTCAAGGAGAATAGAAATGAGGAATGGATAAAAAGGAATTGATATCAAATCAGAGTGCATCCAATGTGACTCACGATACTTGACTCAAACACCATAAAACTGAACAAGATCAATGTCTACAAAATATAATCAATGGAGATCAAAGAGGGAGAGGAATAGATGTTGTCCACTTGAATCATTACTAAAAAACAAGTATTTAATAATGATAAAAATTTCTTTTATCAGTTCTAGAAAAGAATTGACTACCAGAGTGAGATTAAAAGACCTAGTATTTTATCATCATAAAAAATTTTCAAAGAAAGGTGTCCTTTGTCAGTGCAAGTAGAATCATTGATAAATGTGACTTTTATTATAACTTCTTAAAGTGTTGATAAAGGGTCATGCAATAAAGTACTATTACAACATACTACAACACCAGTGTAGTGTGCTGTAATAGTACATTGCAGCACCAAAATATTGGAGAAATCATCAAAATTAAGTACCAATAAATAATTAAAATGAAATAAAATTTTCAAACCAAATATAAGGAAAAACATTACATTATAGATATTTCAATCATTAGTTTATAAAAAGTACATAATTAAAAATTATTACATACATTCAAAAACATCAGCGATCCTTTGTAATTTGATCCTAACCTATGTTCGAAAAAAATACACATATATGAGAAAAAAATTCTTCTTTTTATAATAATATAAATAAATAAATTAACAGAAAGTGTTAGTTTTAAACTAAACATTGAGTCATAATAGGAACATTATATATTAGATTGAGTTGTGTTTGTTTCTTGGACGTCTCACCAATTCATGTTATTCTTCAAGCATTATCTCTATGAAAATTAACTAAATAATTATAAGATAAGAATGATAATGGAATTAATTAATTAATAAAATATTAATTTTTTCTAAAACAATATAGGATCATTTTCTTAGTTATGGTGATGTGATGCATGATTTAAACTAATATGACAGTTATAAATTGAAAAATTCACATGGAGTCACATTGGTAACACCATAGTTCAGATTGAGGTGAGGATGATTCCAGTATATCTCAAATTACATATCAATTGTTGTCCTAACGTATCAAAACAATTTGAATGTGTTTTATCAGTTTTGAGTAAGACTGTTGAAGTTTTTACTAAAATGATATTTTGAATTGGAAACATGTAATTTGACTCATACCGGTTACATCATATGTCAATTTGATATGATATTTATTCCTACACATTAAAAAATATTTATGAATAGTTTTACTAAACTATCAAGTCAATTCAAGAACATTTTCTTTGGTTTTATTGAGTGATTATTTTGAAATAAAATGTAAATTTTAAACCAATAACATACACATTGAGTCATACTAGGCATAATGAGTATTGGATTTAGGTTATGTTGATTCCAACAACTCAAAAATGTATTATGTATCATTTTCGTAATGTATCAAAACAATCCAAATTCTTTTGGTTGGTATTGAGTAGGTCATTTTCCTTTTTACTAAAATTTATGTCAAATTAAAATATTAAGATTCACTTGCAGTCATACCAGTAACACCATGAATCATATTGTGGTGATACTTATTCCTACTCATCAAAAAATGAATTATATATTGTTTTACAAAATTATCAAAAAAATATTAATGTGTCTTCCTAGTTTAGAGTTGTTAAGTTGTCCTTTTTTACTAAAATTGAGGTTAAATTTAAATAAAAAGGCACAGATGGTGTCATTACAGTCACATTGTGAATTTTATTGAGAATTGGAAGATTCCTACACATCAAAAATGAATTTTGGATCATTTTAATGAACTATCAAAAAAATATGGATGTTTTTACATGGTTTTGAATTTGTCCCTTTTCATTTTTAGTAAAATGTCATTTAAATTGAAAAAACAAAATTTTACTCATATCGATCACATAATGTAACAAGATGATATAAGACCAATTCCTACATGTATAAAATGAGTTATAAATAGATTTCCTAAATTATCAAGACAATCCAAGATTTTTTTATTAGTTTTTTAGTGAGTGTAACTTTTTGAAATAAAATTTCCATTTTAAAATAATAACGGACACATTGAGTCATGTTAGGAACATTATGTAATAGATTCAGGTGAGGATGGTTCCTACATATCACATGTGACTAATGGATCATTTAAATAATGTATAGAAACAATAAAAATGCGTTTTCTTAGTTTTTTGTAGGTCAGTTGTCCTTTTTAATGAAATTGATATCAATTTTAAAAAATAAGATGCCCTTGGAGTCATTCCAGTCACATCATGGGTTGGATTGAGATGAGGATAATTACTACACATAAAAAATGAATTTTGGATTTTTTTTCCTAATGTATAAAACAATATGAATTATTTTTATCAGTTTAGAGTAGGTCAGTTTTTATTTAAACTAAAATTGATCACAATTTTAAATAAAAAGATGCACATGGAGTCATACCGATCACACCATGTATTTGATTGAGGTGTGGATTATTACTAAATGCCTCAAATGAATTATGGATCATTTTCCTAATTTATCAAAAAATAAAAATGTGTTTTTTATGTTTTTAGTACAATACTTATTTTAATGTCAATTTAAATTAGAAACACAATATTTGACTCATACCTCTCAAATAGTGTATCAGTTTTACATAAGAAAAATTCCTACACATCAAAAATGGTTCATGAATCCTTGTCCTAAATTATCAAGAAAATACAAGTGTTTTTTCTTAATTTTCAAAGAGTGAAACTTTTTTGAACTAAAATGTCAATTTTAAGCTGATAAAGGAAATATTGGGTCATATGGGGAACATTATTTATTAGATTGAGCTATAGATGATTACTACATGTCACAAATGAGTTATGGATCATTTCACTGAAGTAAGAAAACATTCAGAATGATTTTCTTTTCTATTTTGAGTATGTCGGTGGTCCTTTCTACTAAAATTGATGTCAATTTTAAATAAAAAGATACACTTGGATTCATGTCAGTCAAACCATGCATCATATTGAGGGGAGGATGATTCCTACACATAAAAAATGAATTATGGATAGATTTCATAATGTATCAAAATAGTTGGAATCTTTTCTTTTTTTTATGAGTATATCAATTGTACTTAAAAAAAACTAATGTCATTTTTAAATACAAATTAACACTTGGAGTGACACCAGTCACATTGTGTGTTGGATTGAGGTATGGATGATTTATACACACCCCAAAGTCTCAAAAAAATATAATATAAATTTTTCCATTATTTTCATTTCCTTTCTTTGTCGATCATCTAAAACTAAATACTTACTTGATGTTCTTATCCAAAAAACCATTAACATTGTTGAAATCCAGAAGATCACATAAAGATCAGGTATACATTACATCATGAAAAGTCACCAAAATGGTCTCATGAGCATCCTATACTATTTTGGATTTCAATAATGAGAATTTTTTTTCAGCTAAAAATATCAATTCAAAATGCATTGTTATCAGTTCATCAAAGAAAAGAAATGGAAATGGAAATAATTTCCACATTTGTGGAAAGAAATATTTTATCTCTTTTTTGGATTGTTGAAAATCTATGAAATTAAAATATGTCTTCCCAAAATATTAGTGAAAAAATATATTTATAATATAAAAATGATAAAGAAATTATCTTATGAATAGAAGATAAAATGGTGAAACAATTTCTTAAATAATTAGTAGTAATTCAACATTTCATGATGGTTGTATGAATTCTTAATGAATTTCCTTTTTTTATTATATCAGTTTCAGGCTCGAAGTCTAATCTCTCATGTGTATGAGAAGATTCATACAAACCACCCCAAATTGAACAAAAATAATCCACCTATATAAGAAAAAAATTATTATATGATCAATACCAACAATAAATAAATTAAACGTAAATGTAAATATATACAATAATTTTATAGACAATGATTTTACTATGAAAACATGAATATTACCTCCATGATTGAGTGATGTAGGGATCATGAAGTAATGTGATTAATTTCAACACTATAGGGGTGAAATTACTTTGTGGGAGAATGTGTTTGTATAATTTTTCATACGGAAAGGCATTAAAGATACACATAACACCTCATCCTGAACAATATAATCCACCTAGATATGAAAAAATTTATCATGCGAGTAATAAAATAAATAAATAAATATTACATAAATATATAAAAACAAATAAATTATATATATAATGATGTTACTTCTCAAAAATCAAGATTACCAGTGTGAATGAGTAGAGGTAGTGTCATTTATATTCCTGAAATGGTAGTGGATAAAACATAAAGGAAAGTGATAAAGGAAACACTACAGGGGTGAAAAGGTTTTAAGGGATAATAATATGGATGTTTTGGTGTATAAAGGCATTAATGGTGGATATAAATATTTTAAAATAAATAAAATCAGTTAGGAATATTTATAATTAAATAAACATTTCAATAGATAATTTTTAGTTAAAATAGATAATGTGGAGGATTTTGAGATGGAGAGTGAGTGGGCGCTGCATTACGTGGGCCAAACGGTGAAAAAACCTAACTCAGTAAGGACTCGTGATGGAAAATATTTCACTGATGTGGTTTCAGGTCAAGTACAATGTATTGAAACGAATAATGAGGAGACTATTGCTCAAAAAACGTTCAAGCATCGAGGTCTTACTTCTATATCTTTCACAAATGATGAGGTAAAATCTCTTGCCTCTGATCTTAATTTTTCCCTTGTGGGAAAGTTCTTTAAGCATCGCTCTGCGCTCCCGTTCCTCCTAAAGACTCTTGAAAACATTGGTTTCTCTGATTTTCATATTGGTTTGTTAAATTCTTGGAATGTTCTTTTACGTTTCTCCTCAGATTACGATTACTATCGTATTTGGATGCGCGGTTTATGGAATTTTAGAATGTCTACTATGAAGGTGTTTAAATGGTCCCTGGATTATGATACTGGTTTAGAACCCCCCATTATTCCGATTTGGATAGGATTCCTAGGTTTACCTCTTCATCTCTTCAAACAGAAGGCACTCTTTTCAATTTCCAGTCTTTTTGGAACTCCAATTAGATTGGACTCTGCTACATTGAACCTTTCAAGACCCTCTGTAGCTAGGATCTGCACTGAAATTGATATCTCTAGGGATCTTCCATCTCGCTTTTGGATTCAGAATGGGGATAAAGGGTTTACTCAGGATGTGGTCTATGAAAACCTTCCAAATTTTTGTAATAAATGTTTTATAGTGGGACATCTATTTGATGAATGTGAGAAGAAATGGACTCCTCCCCCACCTTGGGTTAAATCTCTGTGGGTTGAAAATGAACCTACAAAATCAATTGTTAACGCTCACACAGTCCACTTCCCTAAGGAAAAATGAAAGCGTAACCACGATGGTTTGGCTGGCCCTTCTAATGTGACCAGTAGTGAAGAAACTCCTGATCCCATAGATGAAACAAAAGATAAACCAGTACCTAAAAATAAAATTTATGACTATGTCAATGCTGTCATGGATGTTATTGAGCATGTGTCTGATTCCAAAGGTATTCAGGATGAAGACCCTCCTACGGGAGTTTTTGAGGGTAAAGAGAGTGTTTTCCTAACCCCTACTATAGAGGAGAAAAATAATTTGCTTCACTCTATAGATGACGAAAACAAAGACTATGACTTGGACCCCAGTGACTCTTCAAATGATGAGGCAGATCATCTTATGCAGGTTGAAGAAAATTATCTGAATTCAATGGCCAAAAAAGGTAAAAATTCTATGGTGGATGTTGATGGTTTCATCACTCCAAATTCTAAAAAGACCAGGAAGTGCAGGGACTACTCTCAAATGGAAAGGACTATTGTCACACGTTCTCTAGATGTGACTAGGAAAGATCATTCTCAGAATCCCCAAGACATGAATTCTATTGCTTAATCAACTGGAGAGTCTGCTCATCACTGTACTGAGTAGCAGAAACAAAAATCCTCTTACATGGAGGGAAAAATTGACATTTATTTTCAAAAAATCCAACAGGGTGAGATTTCAGAAGAAATATACCTTGAGGTGAATCGATATTATTTTAACCAGAAACGAAAGCTATCCATGCACTATCCCTAATGTTTCTGTCTTTTATTCTCTGAATTTTGTTTCTGGTTTTAAATTGATGATGCTGGTTGATGGGATTTTGGTTGATTGCTTTTCAACATGCTTTCCCTTATAGTGTTGCTGTCCTTGTTTTCTTCTGGTTTGATTTACATTCTGCTTATTGCCTGCTATTATGGTGTTGTTGAAGTCTTGGTTTGGAGGACAAGAATTCCTCAGTTCTGACCTGCTGCTGTTGTTCTTTTTGAATGAGGTTGAATGGTTGAGAAGTGAGGTTCTTTAATCCTCTCCTTATCCTGCTTATTTCTCACCACATGGTCTGGTTTTTATGAACCTACAACTTGTTCTTTCCTGAACACTGGTTGTTTTAGAATATTTTCTCTTTATGCTTCAAGGGTTGGACTTAAGTTTCAGATTACTTGGTTTGTTCAGCATGCCTTATGACAATTGGATGGCTGTGAAAAGGATACTTTGGCCGTAAGATGGTTTCATTCTCATCATTCCCTCTACTGTTGATGATGACTGCAGGGGAGGCAGGTTAGGACTGACCTATTTTCTCCAATTGGATAGCTCACTGATTTTTTGGATGGTCTGCATTTTTGAAGTTACAGCTTTGAAACAATTGAAAGGTGCCTTCTCTGGGCTGTCTTCAAGAACTAGTTTCTTTTTTGGATTGAGTATCTTTTGTAACACATTGAATTCCCTGTTGGTGTAATCTCTTTACACCTTGTGGTTGTACTGTTATTTTTGGACTTTAATAAATTCCAAAGGTGACATGAATTGGGAAACCAACTCATGTCCCCAATTTTCTTAAAAAAAGACAATGTATATTGTAACATTACCTTTATATATTACCAAGGGGTATCCTTCATTATAGTGTGTTCTTATGAGGGATTGGTAACCTCATCATGTATAGAAGACATTTTTTTATCAGTATTCAAACTTTTTATTTAGATTCTGATAATGTTATATATAATATATAATATTATGATGAAAATGTTTCTTACCTCCATGTAGAAATCCATGGGGGTTTCCTTGTAGCATCATCCTCAATTTATTATCATGAGGACCATGAGGGATTCTATATTTAATTTTCACTTTTAGTGTACATTGAAATATTTCTTCATAGCTTCTAGTGTCCCTTAAGGAAAATTCCTTATGAAAACATGGTTTCGAGACACTAAAGAATCTAATAATTTCACTTTTAATGAAAATGAATACATCAAAATCATAACATGCATGTCTTGTAAAATTTTCCACATAGGAACAAATGGATTAACAATCTTTATACTTAAACCCATGAAATTACTTCTCCAATTTTCCTAAAAGGAAAACTATAGAAGTAGGTATTGAAAAATATTCCATTTAACTCATCCCATTATTTAGAGATAATTGAATTCTCATTATTCATATTGTGAATATGATTTCACCATATCTCTACTTCTCATTTAATATGATAATTAGAAAGGGGAGTTTATTCTTCTTGTGAGAACTAAATAAAGGATAATATATTTTACATTACATTGATACATTTCTCATCAACATATAGAATAGAGGACCCATAGGTGGACAATGGTCATTTTCACATAAAATATTCAATAACATATTTTTCCGTCAATGATGAATTATGAAGATCAACATGACTAGTGTTTCTACCAATTTCATTAGAGAGTTGATTGATCATATTCACATGATATTTTATCCCATATCTTAATCCATTTTACTGACCATTAGGGAAGTAATTGCATTTTCCATCACATTTTTTTTCATGTGATTCATTTTTTCTCATTCCATTAATTAAAACAAAAAAATTTAGCATAATTATTAATAATAAATTTTAAGAACCAAATTAGGATGAAAAACTATTAATTTGTTGTTTAAATTAGAAAAAATTCATTTAAATCTATGAAAAATTAAATTTATCTTAGGAAATCCTTGATAAACACATTTATGATTTTATCATATTCTTATACATTTACCTAGGGTTCTTAATAATTTTTTCTCATCCTAGTTTCCAAAGGATAACAAACCCTGCTCTGATACAATCTATAATAACCCAAAATTTTAATACATAGTTAAATATATCTATATAGATGAAAATTAATTATATAAGATTTAGATCCATGAAATAATCATATAGGTCTACTTTTTTTAGAAACCAAGACACACATATAACTTGTTCAAAAAATTATCTATATCATCTCTTAATATTTTCTTTATAACTAGAACCCTTCTAAGACAAGTAATTTATAAAACCATTCTTTTAGCTCCTAAAATGGAAACATAAGAATGGTTTAATGATATGCTGAGTAAAGTTAAAAAATGTTGATATCAATAATCATATAAGAATATCATGAAAATAATGGTGTGATAACATGAGATTAACATTTGAAAATTTGTACCATGTATATCATAGATCATAATCATGAGTCAAGTAATAAATATTGGCAGTTTAAAATACATGAATCATAAAATAATAAAATAACATAAGTCACGAGAATATGACATTGACAAAATTCATGTAATTTTTGAATAAACATAATCATCTTAATTTGCGAGTATGTATAAATTGAAGTAGATTCACTCATTATGAAAAGGACATGAAATTCAGACCTCACATAAACTTTTTGAAATGAAACCAGGCCCAAGAATAATCTTATGGAAATAAAATCTATTTCTAGACATGATATTATTGACATGAAAACGAGTTCCATATATTATATTATAGGAATAAATTCAAGGTATATAGATAAACCCAAGGACATGGAATATAACTCAACACATGATCTTATAGACATGAAAACCAAGTCCATTAATATAGTTATTAACCAAAACTTAGGTTCATGAATAACATATTTAACTAACAAGTTATCCATAATTACCTAATTCTCTGGAGGGAGATATAGGTTTCACATGTCTCATAATGAAAATCATGTATATGTTTGATACAAGATAATTAAACATTCTCCAACATAAAACTCATTAAAATAAATTAATTTAATTATGTAATAACTCATAGATAAGGGAATGAGTTACATAAACATCTTATAATCATAAATATTAACCATATAGAAAAGAAAAATGGATAGTGTGTATGGATCATATCCCTAGTAAATCATCTATATAATCAAATGATGGAATACCATATGGAAAAATGATTTTTCATGATCACTATGAATAGTTAATGAGGTAAATAACTTTTACATTTCAAAGTCACTTATCCTTTTAAAATAAGATCACCAATAAATGAAAACATTATCACTAAAAATAAATATATAATATAGTAATGGATTATTAGAATAATTATGGTGTTGTGACGGTGTAAAAATCAACTCATGCAATAGAACATAAAAAACCCCATTTTTATTTTTGTTAGAAAATTCTTAATGCACCACTCTTGGAAAATGAGAATAAAAATTTCATTCAAACGATTTTTTAAAACATTAATCACAGGAAAAAATAAATATAAACTTTTTTAGGAGAATGTTAAAAACCATATTGATTTTTTTAGAAAACATGATAATGGAGGATAAATATTTAAATTTGGATACATTAACATAACCAATTGTACAATAATAATGAGATTTTGAAACTGACTATTATCACATTCATAAGTTTTATATCATAAATATTATTAAAGAATGGAATTTAGATGAATATTTATATCTTATTATTTTCATGAGAGGAATCATAAAATTATTTTGTGGCATGAATATATACAACATAAAGTAAAAAAATATACATACGAGGCATGAGTCCCATAGAAATAAATGTGAGAAAAACATATCTTACATTAGGTTTAAATTCCATTGATTGTTCTATAACCTTGTCTATAATAAAATTAAATTTATTATAAACATATAAAATAATATTTTAAATTTATATTATATTATATATGTTCATTATATATATATAATCACATCCTCAATTATAGAGATAGAAAATTAATTACACTCTTCATGGTGATGGTAGGTCATACATATGAAAGAATGATATATTCACTTTTTAAGGATGAAACGAAAGAAATGTAAATAATAATTCATTTTTTGAGAGTAATTATTATATAATTTAGATCATATATATTAATAATATTATTTAACATTATCATCCACGTATAATATATATGAAAAAAATAATCACATCACTTTATGGAGGTGGTAGTTCACACATACACACGAGAAATATTATCAATTTCCAAAATTAAGGAAGGTAAGAAGTTACATATGATATTATCATTTAATAAGTATAATTATGTTATAAATATCATATATAAACATTAAAACCATCATAAAATCCATTAAAAAAAATATAGTGATGAAAAATTAATTGTATCGCTATGTGGAGATGATAATTCATACGTACGGATGAGCGATACATAAGCTTGTTGTTTGATTATAAATAGTGATTATATTGATGTTTTCCTAATAATAAAAATATGTTAATATATATTGGTCATTTAACTTTTTTTGAATAATATAATAGATTCATAGGATGTAAAAGTCAAATAAAAAATAAAGTGATTTGTTATGGTGATTACCGATTATTTAATATGGCTTTCTTAGATCAACTATTAGGGGCTCTAAGGTTGTAATTTTTAGAAGAAAATAAACTATATAATGTGTTTAAGGATGTTTATTAGGTAATATTTTATTGTATAGTTGATAAGGAAAGATCAAATTGGGTTGAATAAGTGAGGAAGTATGTGCGGTTTTATAACTAAGGTGAGGGGAAATTATGGAATCTCAAAAATGAAATAAAATAAAATATGACTATTCTAGATCCAAATACGTCCAAATTTACATGAAATATAAACTAGGGTATTATATTTATTAAATATAAAAATAAAATAATGTTTATATATGTTTATTTTCTATTTTGAGCCTTATATTTTTTATTTGAACTCCTTAGTTTACATATTTTAATAAGAATCATGATAACATATTTATCACTCTTATAAGGTTACTGTTTTATATATAATGTAAAAATTGAATCATAAATATTTGAAGGAAGAAATTTTAGAACACATAATATTCCATTTGTGATTTTTTTATAATTATATTATTTTCAAATAAATGTTTACAATAATATTTTCAAAAGAAATCATTTTTTTCGATTTCGACACTATTAATTACATCGACTTTAATAAAATCATTAAAACTATTATAATTCAAAAATATTATTTTCACAAACCCCATATTTTCATGGTTATATGTAATATTTGTGCATCATCTTAATCATATTTAATTATTATTCTTTTAATATTTTTATTATAAATTTTTGATTTTACCATTAATTGAATAATTATTTAACTAGCATTGTGTAAGTATTTAGGGTAATCATTAAATTAATTAAAATTATAAATAATTTACCATTGAGAATATAATTTCATTAGGAACAAAATTTTGATTAATATTTTTTCATAACTAGTTTTCTTATATTTGATTGCATAAATAATATTTAAAACTTAAAGAATGATATTTTGTCACATCCTTTGGTTTTAATAATATATAAGTAATTTTCATGGTCTTGTTTCTAGTAAACAACTAAAATTCAAGAATAAAGTGATAAGGGTATAATTTAATTCATATAATAAGTATTATGATGAAATATTATTGCTTTATCACTTAGTTTTAAACTACATTTACCTAATTTACCCTTTATTGTGGTGACAAATTTGTCACTGTTACAATTCATTGTGAAAAAAATAAAAGGGGAATATATAAAAAAAATTAACCCGTTGATAAAATAAATTTCTATTATTCAATTTATATAGGTGGAAAATTATTTTTTAATATAAATTAGTATAAAGAAATGAAAACTTGTTTTTCGAAAAATGATTTTTTAATTACACAAATGTAATTATAGCTAAATAATGTATACCAATTATTAAAATGATGTTATTTATATAATATAAAATTAAATAATAATTTATCTACATTGATATAATATTAAAATCATAATTATACTTTATATGAAAATTAAAATGACGGTATTATTAATTTTTTTCCCCTTTCACTAAAAAATCATGCGTTCTAGATAAATAAAAAAAATCACCCAAAGATAATTTTGATATGATTTAATTTTCAAAAATGTATTTAATTTTATAGAATATATTTTATAAGTGTTCCAAAAATTAATTATAATATTTTTTTGACAAAAAATACTAAAAATTCATTTTTTTAGGAAACATATTTTTAAAGAATCTAAATAAATAATTAAAAACTACGTGATGAATTACTATGTATTAATATTGAGTAGGAAAATTGTAAATAATTCAAAATGTAGTTAATCCTATTAAAACACTCCAATTTAATATCTTGGAAATAAGATAAAATAATAAAAATTAAAATAGTATATCATGGTTCTCATAAACATGTGGTTTCATATAGTAGAATCTTTCAAAGACGTCAAATATATTAGAAGGAAAAATTTCATAAAATCTCGGGGTGCTTCAATAACATCATCAGTTATTTAGGAAATAAAAGCTTGGAAAACCTATCTCTAGGTATATGTATGATATTTATCTAGGAGATACCTATTGATTCATACTCACTAGGGAAAACCATTCCCTTCTTCTATCATCCTTGGGTTCCATGTCTACCCTGTATTCAATTATAGAGTAAAATTTTTCTGGGATCTTATACCTAGGAATCCAATTGAGAAGGCCTCATCTGAAGACAATATATATACATTGTTAGGGTATACCAACAAGTTCTCACCCATTTCAATCAAGTAATACAATGATAAAATATTACTTTCTATTATTAATAGTAACTTATATACCATATATGGGATTTACAATCATGTATCCCCTTTATAAAGAGTATCTTAATTGTAGGGATATAGTTTAAGCCTTTACTCACTCCTTCGCTAATACTTAAATAACCTAGGATTGTGCTCAATCTGTTTTGGTGTGCGTGGATGTTGTGGTCTACCCAATGATCCATGATAGTTTACAATTCCATTCTTGGTTTAAGACTTATCCACATTAAGATTTATTATTTCATCACGTCAAATCATTAATGAGGTAGTAAAACCATTTCAATATAGAATTTTTTCATTCTTAATACCCAATCATGCTCTCCTAATTTCGTAGAAACATTATCGGCCCCCAATTATTTGTAAGACCCTACCATGGAATCTTAAAAAGTAACCATCCCAGACTACTAAATGATTTATTGTCCCCAATGGAATCCCCAATGTTCCTAACACAACCTCATGGGGACCTACCCTCTATTAATTCCAAATCAATTGTCCATGTTCCTCACATTCTATATTCCATTAATGGAACATATTCCAATAGAATAAAATTTTAGTTTAGAATAAATTCATTATCCATAATCAAAACTATGTTTTTTCCTCTTTCATTACCCAAAAAACTATGTTGTATGAAGTAAAACAATATGAAATAAACACTTAATACATGATGTAAAACAACATGGTAATGTCCAGTTGTAGGACCATAAAATGTGCTAGTTAGTTAATTAGTTAATTGATTTTTTAAAAATAATAAATTGGATACATCGTTGTGGTTCAAAACCAAAATCATTTATTTTATATATCTATCTTCATGGGGTGATATCTCATATAATTCAAATTTCACCCTCCCTAATCTGGCTATATTCTCTATAATCATGTAGGTCCTTTCACTAGGGTCATAATACCCAATGAACTAACCAAATTATTACATAATTTAGATGATTCCATATCTTTATGAATGGGTTATATTCCTATAATTTCAATTTACCACAATGTCAGGCTATATCCTTGATGAAACTATAACCCCACACAAAGTGTAGTAACCCAATTTTTTATGATATATTTCACTTTAAATAAAATTCTATGATATTTTTTTATACACCCAATACCATGTATAAACACACCATTACTTGATATTAATATTTTGAAATTATTTCATTTTTCAAATCATTATATCAATATTATATGAGTTTGGATTTTTGGGATTCTTCTTAAAAATATTTATTTTTTAGTGAATGGTGAAAATAACTATTTTAAACGGTATTTTTATAATTATAAAAAAGTAATTCAAAAATATAAATTATATGTTAGATTTTTATTAAAGTGATATATGATCTATGTTCTTCACATCTGTATCAAAATTTTATATAATTTTGATAGAAAATTATTTTTAGTCTTAAAATTTCATTTTTCAAGAAAACCATTTTTCCCATTAGGCATATTTATTTTTAAATTATGTTATAAAATATATCATAAAATTATTTAAAAAAATTGATTCTAATTTTTGGGATCGGGGTTTTTAATTGTTTTAAATAATTTTTTTATTTTAATGCATTACGAATAGTAACCGTAATAAAATTTATCACCACAGTTAAGGGTAAATTCGCTAAATAAGGTTAAAAACAATGTTATAAGACATTAAAAATAAATAATATAATATAATTTAATTCATTAAATGAATATATTTCATCTATAATCCTCCAAATATTTAAAATAAGTCATTTTTTCCATTTATCTTTTCTATTGACCTTTATAATATTTACAAAAAGGATAATTTTAAAAATGACAATCTCTTTGTTTTAATATATATATTATTTTTTGAAAAGGATAAATACAGATTATGTTCTTTTATAAGATTTTATTTGATGTATTAATGAACTTATTTTTTATTTTTTATTTTTTATTTTTATTAAATGAATAATTACATTAATTTATCAATCAATGCCAACGTAGTATTTATTGAGTTAATATAAGAATAATATAAATTATATTAAAATTATTAAAAGTAATACAATTTGGATTAATAATTGTATTCACTAAATTTTATAGATTAATATAAGATCATACTAATTTGTTAAAGGATTATATCCAAGTTCTATATTTTTCTTGATGTTTTTAAATTCAAATTAAATGAATAGTTTTAAAAATTACACTAATGATATTTTATGTTACTATAATGTTATAAAATTATTTAAAAATAAAATATATTAATCAATTACTTGGTGGATATTATATGGTTGAAAATGACATATCTTTAATATTTATGGGATAATTTTCTATACCATCTCACCACTCACACGATGTAATGGGAAGAGGAGGAGGATGTTACTAGGAATTTTGAGACAACCATAAGACAACAAAGCATGAAATAAATGTTAATAGAATTATTAACAACTGGTGGATGGCATTCCATTTGAAAATAAAAAACCAAACCACCAATCCAATCCAATCATGTCACAATATTTTTAATGATAATGATTAATTACAACTTAAAGGAAACCACACAACCACTATACAAAACTATATTAGATTATAAAGATGAAACTAAAACCCAGATCAATGTACAATGTGGAAGCCAAATCCAAGAAAACTCAATGACTCTAAGACACCAACTCAAAAAATCCAACAATGATTTAATATCCACCTCAATAGGAAATCCCCATGGTATCAAGATTTATCAATAAATAAATTATATTCATTTTCTTTTCTTATGTCTTGAAAAACAATATTTACAAACTCACTGAAGTGACCATGCAGGGGGAGTATAAATCTCAGTAGGATTTCCCCAATTACTTCCCAACTCAAGACACTAGGATATAATATGATAGAACATTGATATAAAATAATTAATCTAATTTTTTTATATAGTTCATATAAAATCAAAACCATTTTCCAGACCAACAAATTTTCCAATTAAAGCAACCAAAAAAACCATTATATAAATTTCTCAAATCCATTTGGCATACCCATTAAATTACACATAACGAGAAAAGAATGCCTAGGTGATTGTTCCATACTTATGAGGGGTATTTATTTTATTTACCACTTCCTCATAATGTAACCATAAAATATGTTCCCCAATGGAGCACACCCCTTCCACAGATCACATCAATGAAAATGAACAAAAAACATATTTATGCCAAATACCATGCCAATTAAATTGGGTGATCATTTTAATTATGAAAACCTTTTATTGAAAAAAAATTATAATAAATTAAACATTCTTGAAAAAATAAAAATTTTAATATCATCATTTTAAAATCAATTAACCAATTCAAATTTCCACAAAATATCCATTTTTTACAATATCGTGAATAATCATTAAAGAGGGTTTCTAATAAAAATCACAAATCAATATAAAAAATTCAAGCCAATAAATTTAATCAATTCCAAATTAATCCATCATGTTGTAACTAAGAGGAGTCAAGAGAGGTTCCACTTGCCTCTCAATCATTAATGAAAATAATTAATGGAACAAAAAAAACACTAAAAACAACAAATAACATCCATAGACATTGTTCCCTATCATCCAAACAATCATAACTCATAATGAATGGAATAAAAAAACATGAATCTATCCCCAATGGATTAGATCCATGAATATAAGAGATATTATAAGAAAAAATGAATGAAAACCGCCTTTAAAGAGTATGTACCATATAATTTGGGCTTCCAACACACATAGATTCACCAAAAAATCCATTTAGGATTAAGAGGAATGGAATTTGTAGCCTCTAGAAGGAAATGAAATTATGTTATGGCCTAATTGTGGAAAAATTGAGGGATTAAAGAGTTTATTCTTATTATATCCACAAAATCTAGATCTAATTTTTAATGTTTCATGGTTAGGGAACATGGATATGATATCAGTGTGCTAACCATGTATTAGACACTACCACAAAACGCACCTCACATGGTTAGGTTTCATAGTTACAAAAATCATGCACCAAAAATGCTAAACCCATATATACAGAATCAATTGGTTTCCCCTATGTGGACACATGTTTTTCCTAAATGTGAACCAGAACAGTGCCCACTATTTTAGTTATGTTTTTTCTTGGAAGGTGTTTTACAATTTCTATATACCATTTTCAAACCTTTAACATCTAGAAATCCTCTAAAAGCATGATACAACTCCTAAAAACATTCCAAAACATAAACCAATAAAATTATACACATTTAATACATAAATAGAGTATTAAATATCTGAAATTGAAGGTTTTAAATTCTTTCCTCTACCGATATTTCTATCCCTATAAAGTTGAAATCCACCATTGGCCTAAAAGAGTTCACTCCAATACTCAACCCTTTCCTTCTCCCACTCCCAATATTCTTCCTGAATCTGGTCATGTTTCCATAAAACCCACATTACACAGATGATTTTACCATGGAATTATCTATCTTTCCAATTGTAAATTGTTTTTTTATTTTTAGGATATTAGAATATATATATATATATATACATTTTAAGAGTCAGGCATGGAGATGATAGGTGATTCTGATGCTTAGTGTTCTAGAGATTAATTTTATTAAATTAATAGATATATTTAATAATATGTAATAATAGTTTCTTGATGAAAATTGGATAAGTCATAAAGGAAATATGTGATAAAAAATACAATACCATGGTTGAGTTTGGAACTTGATGTTTACCCTAGATGTGACCTAAAATTGGTCAGCATATGACATTTTGACAAAAGCATTTATGGATGGGCACATTTAGTTTAGTAAATGATTAATTTTATTTAATTATTGAAATAAAAAAATACAATTTCACCGATTTAATCATCATTATAGATATTTCAATATGGTTAGATTCATTATTCTAAATTCATTTTGTAGTGACTCCTTCCTCCAATCATTGGAAAATCAGATTCAGTTGATGAAAAACTTATGGATCTTGGAAAATATATGTTTAGAGAATGAAAATACCAATATCAATAATTTAATTTTTTTTCCAAATGTTTAATGATCTAATATCCAGATAGGATTCTTTAATTCATGATTTAGGCCCATTTTGACTAAATTTAATGTATAGGATCATATTTCTTTTTCATCTGTGCCAATTTTCAGAAATTTCATGTGTCTATGTGTTAAACATAAATTGATTATTAATTTTTCCCAACCTCGACACCAAAAATTTGTATCTTTTATCTAATAATTCTTGATCAAATAATGTTTAACCTCTTTTCCATGTGAATTTATCCCTTTATTCATCATGTTATTCATCATTGGACCATGGTTTCATGATTTAACATTTTAAAGTGGGACCAAGCCAGATATTACCCCAAGATTCCTTATGTATTCATGTGTAGAAAATAAAGAAATGAAAAAAATATGAAATATGATGATACATGGGTTTCTAGTGATTAATTTGTTCATATGATTTCATAATCATTGACGGAAAATGATGGGAGGTGTGTATGCCTTCAAACATGTATTTTGGAAATCAATTTACAGAAACCGGATGGCCGAAAATGGTTAACAAGCATGAAATACACATATTTTGAGTGGAGAAACAATGGATTTGAAGGTGAAGATACAGAATATAGATTCTGTAGATCAAATATAAGTTTCTCTAATAATCTCGACTACACTCCATGTTGTCTGAAGAACACATGGTGTGTAGGGCCTTAGCTGCAGTTGTTAGGGTTGGACGGGTTTATAAGTATCACATGTCGTGTCAGAAAACCACATTCCATAAGACCTTATTCTAGAGAATTGGTTTGAAATCATGGATTACATGACCATGGGAATGAAAAGGAATATGTGTTGTTCCAATGTACATTGACATGAGCAGGGTACACAGACTCAACATGAATAATGAGAAGGACCCTAGGTAGCTTGGACACACTGTGTAGACACTCTACACACAATGTAGGCCCACATGGGTAGATAACCATGTACCGATAGGTAAATGTACAAGAAATAGAGCAAGTATACATTCCATGTGGGTCCCATTACACCATGTGTACCACTTTTTATTTTTTTGAGGAATCTTCAATCACTTGTATCTCCATTGTTGGACACATATTTTGGCCCACGAGTAGCCTGTACTGAGTTATTTTTTCACAATGAACATGATTGTGGAATCCATAGTGTATTTTGAGATGAGATATGAGATTTTCAGAGTGTGATCTTTCTTTAGATGTCTTTTTATTATTATTGTGGTCAGGAAGGATCACCAGGGGCTCCAAATGTGTACCCTTCAGTGAGGCTGGGCATGGGTTATATACCTATATTTAGATTGGAACCCTCTTGTAGATTTAGGGAATTGTTCCTTGACTACTAGAGTGGAACCCTATAGATGGGATGGGTATGTTTCCTCTATATTGATTCTTAGTGCTACCCTATAAAAGTATTAGGGTATGAGTCCTCAACTATGAGAGTAGAATTCTCTAGCTAGGTTGTTCATGTGTCCTCTATCATCTATCTGAGTGGAACCATCCTTCAATTTTAGGAAATGGTCCCTCGACTACTAGAGATTCACCCACATACTAGGACAGGCCATGATTCCTCTGTATACAAATAGAGTTGAACCATTTATCTAGGACTCAACATGGTTCCACCAGTGGCTACATTATTGGCGCCCTCATATTAGATAGGAATGGGTCTTCTATCTATAAACTGAGTAGCACCCTCATGTTGTACCAGGGAATGGTTCCTCTCCCAATATATTTTTCCACTCAACTGTGTGGAACAACAGAGAGTTTTGTCTTGACATGAATTTTTTATTCTAGGAAGACGTGGGAGATGCTAGGAATCATTGATGGACATCTGGAATTGAAGGCTCTTTTATCCATGGCTGGGCTCTGAGATAGAGATCCCCATCTCTCTCATTTGGGTTTATTTGGTTTGATAATATAAATTGTATCAATGTCATTATATTTTTTTACTCTTATTCTATGGGTTCATTTGTATGTCTATTTATTCCTATCATGTATCTCATTTATCTCCCATTAACTTTTACAGAATCCTATAGACTATATATATACTCACCCTATCTTGGGATTTTCTGGAATGTGTTGTGTCTTATGTAGATGATGGATAGGTTAGTGGTGGGTAAAGATGAGTGTATGGATACATGGTGAATTGGACCATGTATGGTGGTAAGATAATGTATATTCAGAGTTATTTTCTATCTGCACATTTACTTTATAATTTGTTTTAGGTTTGGACATCATTCTTGTTGGAGTGTATTTTTGTCTTTTAATTTTAGTTTTCACATTCATACTATTGTACACCATAGAGGGTTTTTATTCGTTTTTATATTCTAGCATGTTCATATTTTATTTTATTATTCCTCTTCTTTATCCATTGATATGTCCAGGTGTGTGCATATAATTACATTAGGAAATTGTTTCCTATTTCAGATATTACATTCAAAACTTCTAGCCACCCCATGGATTATGGAGGTGAGATTGGGGTAGTTGTGTCTCCAGCCCCATTTGTACAAGAAATTTAATATTGATACCAGATAAGTTAGTTCATTGGGATTTAATTCTGAGTAGTCCAAAAATGAGTATTTTTTTGGATTATGTAAATAGTGTCAAAGTGTCTCGAGTTCATTTTTCATACTAGATAATATCATTTGGGTTAAGTGGTTTTTGAATCTATTAACTTTGACTTGTTCTAATGTCTGATCAAATCACCATGTCAAGATAATGGTTGTGGGGATAATATGGTACATATATCATATAGGATTGATTCTTTGAATATATTTAATGATTCAATTCTCCAATATATATATATATATATATATATATATTCTAAACTGACAATGGTACGTCTTGATTTAATTTTTATGATTCCACCATGATGATAGCCAACCATGTAGTGAGTTATGGAATGTGATAATGATTTTATGAGTGATGATGCATCGACTTAGGGTCCATACATTGATATATTTCTCCCAAGTGGACATGTAGAAGCACCCCCACCTACTGGGTAGCATATTATACCAGAAGAACAAGGTGAGGATCCATGCAGTGATAGAGGGATGCATGTGGATAATTATATGGTGAGGTTCACATACCTTATGAGGTACTCCCTTTACATGATAAGAGATGGTACTTCCATGAATAAAAGCTTATATATGGAATCAATGGAGAAATTTGTGATAGTGTAGTTCGATTGTGAATTCCCAAATAAGTCGGGGTGTTTGAGAAGACACCGTTGATGGAGAGATTCTAGTCAAAGGGACTCTAGGAAGCTAGAGCTGGCAATTGGAATCATAGGGTAGAGTCATCTATAGTAGCTAGTAGGCACCAGTTGATAGGATCTCAAAGTAAGAGATATTATAATGAACAGTCTTGGAAATTTGGTCAGGGAAAACACAGTGGACTAGGACTGATAAGAGAGGGTTGATTCTCTCCATGTGATGGGTGAGGTCACATGGCATGTGAATGACGAAACATACGTGATGGAGAGAACATGTAGATGGAAGGCATAACTCCATGGATGGGTTAGTTTCATGATTAGGGATCTCTTAGGTGATGGAAGGGTGGCCCCCAAGGAGGAGGAGATGGAAGTGGAGTAGGTAGAGCTCTAGGAAAAAGCGTTTTGGGTGGTTTATGATTCTATAAGATCCTTCTACCACCACCATTAGGATTCCCACTCCAGTCTTAAGGAGCTGGTAGTGGGGGATATGGATAACTTCATGCTATGTAGGCATATGACCCAGTTCATGTGAGATGATTAGAGGAATGATATGCATTTATTATACTATTACATCCGTATTAATAGACACATGTTTGAGTCATTACTCCATCTCAGAGGAGGAGCATTGAAATCACTTGGGGATAGTCCTAGATTTTATTTAATTGAAACAACTTTATAGAAGAGTATCGATGTTCTAGTTCTTAATTCACGAGGTTCAATTCTTAGGGAATTCCATTTCTAATCATGGTTTATCCATGGACCTAGAAAATATTGATGTAGTGATTTATTTTTATACACTAATGATAATTTCATAGGTGCAGAGCCTTATTGGATTGGAAGGGTACATCTCGAGGTTTTTCGAAGATATTTATTAGATTTCAGCCCAATTGACTGCCCGAACATGTTAGTGGAAGAAATTTACCTAGACTGGATAGTTACAGATATCCTTTGATTAGTTGAGGATGATGATTTTTATTTTTCCTTAGTAGTTGGATTTCTTTTATATGAAACTTGTGGAGTAGGACGGTTACCCTTTTATTTAGTCGATGTTGTTGAATCCTATCCTCCTTCAGTGTGTGAGAGTGTCCATATTGGGATACATCAACTACAAGATCATTTATGATGAGATATCCTTAGGAGATAAACTCGATAGATTTTCTAAAGGATCAAATCCCATTATCATTTTCCATGGACATATGGTGGTCCCATCACGATGCAATGAGAGGAGATTAGGGATTTTTACACCTATCCTTTGGATATACATCTCAGTGTGGGAAAGATGTATAGATATATTTAGTGGTAGTTTGTTTGGGCAGTGATGTGATAAATCTTGGATAAGTTATTTTATCAGTGCCTCACCTATCAGTAGGTCAAGGATGAGCACCTAATTCTGTATGGTTTCATAAATCCAATGAATATCCCAAAGTGTAAATGAGATAACATATTTATGGAATTATTTATAGGTCTCATGAAGATAGAGAAGGGCCACAATGCCATCTATGTGAAAGTTGACATAGTCATAAAGATACCACTATTATATGCGATCAGGGTGTAGTGTTTGGTGGAGATTTTGGGGAATATGTGTGAATGTAAGATAGTTCACATTCATGGGGTTCCCATGAATGTTGTCTCTAACTGTGATGCATAGTTAATGTCACAGTTATGGAGAGTCCTGTAGTAGGCATTCAGGATGGAGATGACAGTGTGTAAAACCATTCACCTATAGATAGATAAGAATACTGAGTACACTATCGAGGTGTTGTATGATAAGTTGGGATTTCATTTCATTGTTTGGTAAGACCTTTTAGGATCACATTACCTTGGTAGAGTTTGCATACTACAATATCTACCACTCTACCATCATAATGGAACCATTCTAGAACCTATACAGGAGGACCTAAAGGTATCCCTTGTATGAGACAGAGATCGGATAGGTCGCTCTTGTTGGATCAGATATGGAGAAGGTGATGATTGAGATGTTATGAGTCATCTGTGAGAAGATGCAGATCCTCTAGAGAATGAAAAATTATTTTGAATATCGATATCACACTCCCTTGGAGTTTCATCAAGGAGACCAAATTTTACTATGTGTCTCCCCATGATGAAAAATGTGCATATTATGCCAGGGAGGAAAGTTATCCCTATAAATAACCAATCTGTTTGAGATCTTGAAAAGGGTTAGTGAGTTTTCTTACCACCTCTCCATACAACCATAGTTGCAGAGGGTTCAATACATTTTCCATGTGTCTCATCTGAGGAGATTCATGCATGAACCTAGTACATCCTCAACTGGTGTGAGTGGAACATCATGAATAAAGAATCTTTTATGAATCACCCATTGGATATTGATGATCAATAGTATAGGAACCAATGTGGATGACCCCTCCCCTCGTATCATGTGTTGTTGAAGATAGTGAATGTACAGGAGAAATCCTAGTAGAGGGAGATCCAGATGCAGGATCAATATCCATATCTATTTTTTTATTTTTTCTTTTCAAGGATGAAAATCAAGAAGGAAAGAATAATGTTGAGACTTAATTTTTTTCATATAATAAATTTTAATAATTAATAAATATATTTACAATAAAGAGCTAAGAAGTCGTGTGATTCTGAGTCCCGGTGTACCCGAAATTAATTTTATAAAAATATTAATAAAATTAAATATTACTTATTCATTGTTTCTTAAATAAAATTTTATAACTATCAAAAAGAATATTTTATAAAAAATATGAGTCCATATTTGAGTTCGGAATGTGATGTTTACCCACAGGCATGACCTAAAAAAGGTCGCATGGGATGTTTGGAAAAAACTGATAGTGGGTGGGTGCGTTTTGGTAAATAAATGTTTAATTTTATTTATTTTGGTAATTAATCAAATTTTAATGTACTCTATTCAAACATCATCATGTAAATTTGGAATTATTTTCTTGCATAACCTTGGGATAATTGGGTATTTATTTTTCCTCCTCTTGTTGGAAAATTGGATTTAGAAGATGATGAACATCTAGATCTTGGTAGATCAACACACAGTGGACGCAACAACCCATATGAATTGTCCATTTGTGAGTTCTTCAATAGAGAACATCCCAATATCTAGGTTGGAGTCATAACATATTGTTTTATTACCCTATTTATTATATTTATTGATCATGATCAAATTACTTCTTGTTCTATGCCAATTTTCAGAAATTCCATTTTCCCATGTATGTAAATTAAATTGATAATTCAGTTATCTCACACCACACCCCAAATTTATATCCATTAGCCAATAATGCTTGGACATCAATAATTTCACCTCTATTTTTTTGTAATTTACCCTTTCCTTCATCATAGTAGTCATTTTTGTACCATGGGTTCATGATTTGACATTTCCAAGAGGGACCCAACTTGATTGGATTCCTTTATTCGTAACAAATTCACCTAAGGTGAATATAATGATGAACTATGGATGGGATTAGATGATTCATAGGTTTAATGTCATAATTTTTTTGTTCTTATATATGAATCATATATAGAGAACCACATGAGGAACGTTCTTTGAATAAGTCCTCAAACAAGTTGTTAAAAAAACATTTCTCAGCCACTGAATGGAAAGAAACAATGATAGATCTTGAGAACCACCTATTTTTGGTGTTCAAACAATGGATTTTAAGGATGAGATATCTGATTTGGATCGTAGATACCACTATACCATTCTAGGAAAATTTTGACTAAACACCATGTAGTCCTAAGGACACACAACGTGTGGGGCCTGATATGTATATGATAAGGATCCATTGGATTGTAAGTATAACATTCTATTAGGGACCCCCACATGCCATGTGACCAAGTGATGGATACCCAACATTTACTCTAGGAGTACATGGGGATGAGAATAGTCCCACACATTTCATGTGATGAATCTCAAAAACACAGTTTGGATACAAGGAAATTACTGAGGATAAAAGGTAGGACCTTGAGTGGGTAAGACACAACATGTAGTCACTATAAAAAAAATGTAACCCAATATAGGCAGTGATTTGTGTACCAGAATGGACCTCGAAAGGTGACAGATCAGTACCACATGTTGTGTGGGTCCCCTTACATTTCATGTATCCCCTTATTATCATTATTTAAAACTTCAATGTCTATTATCTCCTTATTTTATACTTGGATTTTGTCCCACCAATGTCATATCCTGAGTTTTTTCATATAGAATGCAATGATGTCTTCCATAGTGTATTTTGAGGTATGATGCCTGATGTTCAGAGGGGTATAATTCTGTAAGAGATGATTGATGATAGTAGTGATTAGGTATTATCACCAGGGGATTTAGAGATACACCATATAACTAGGATTGGCATGGGTCCACAACTTATATATAGTGTGGTACGATTCATTGGTGTCATAGAATGGGTCTTTCACTATAATAGTGGAACCCTCTATCTGGTATTCGCATGGTACTCTATCATCTATCTGAGTGGAACCCTACTACTATATTAGGGTATGGATCCTCTAATGTGAGAGTTAAACCCTCTAGCTTAGTTGGGCATGGGTCCTCAATCTACTATCAGAGTGGCACCCTCCCTCTTTATCAAGGAATGTTTCCTTGATTACTAGAGTTAAACCCTATTATTTGATAGGGAATGGTTCTTTTAAGGACTAATACTATTAAAATATCTATCGGTTACTGGGCATGGGTCCTCTATCTTTTATCTAAGTGGTGCTCTCTTTTTATATAGGAAATGTTTCTTCTAAAATTTACATAGTTTAATCCTCTTATTTCACTAAAGCATGGTTCCTCTACTTAGATTTTGTTTCCCATAAATAGTGAGACATAGTATCGAGGTGCAGATTGACATGGATGTTTTCTACTGGGAAGATGTGTGAGATTATGGGTCTTGTTGATAGAGGTCTAGAACTGATTCTTCTCTTTTCATGGGCTGGGTTATCATATGGAGATTTTGATATCTCTTGTTTGGGTTTCTTTGGTTTGATAATATAAATATATGTATCCATGTCATTTTATTTTTTTACTCTCTTTATTTTGGTGGAGATTTATATATATTTGTTCATATTGTGTCTCTTACATCACCCCCTTTATCTTTTGTTGAATCCTACTTGGTATATATATACACACCCGTAAATGGGATTTTTCTGAACTTGTCATGTTTTATGAAGATGAAGTACATGTTGGAAGTGACTACATTATAGCATGGGGATACTTTGTATATTGGATTGTTTACAATGGATGGATATTTTAGTTCATGATATGAGATCTATTACCAAATTTCCATTCAATTTTTTATTAGTATGGTAAATCATTATAGTTGGGAATGTATTTTTTCTATTTACTTTCAGGTTACCCTGATGTACTCTTATACACCCTTGAGTATTTCCATGCATGGTATATATTTTAGATATTACATATTATCTTTTATTATTACCCTTCACTTATTCATTAATTTGATTGGATCTATGAATACAGATATAATTGGAAAAGGCCTCCCATTTAGGATACTCCTTTCGGTGCTAGTTTACACACAATGACCTATGGAGGTGGGTTTGGGGTGGTTATAGATCGAGCCTCATTGGTATGGTTCCTAACACCAACCTAAAATCCTCACATTCACATGAACCTATGTAGAATAATAATCTATTTCAAAGTGACCCGATTGAATCACATGGTCCTGAGTAGGTTGAGACTTTATCAATTGAGATACATGAAATGCATTATGCACTGAATTGAACCTTGGTGGAAAATACAATAGATATGCCACCTCAATAACCCATTCATGTATCTCAAAAGTGACTCTATATAGAGGAGGTAAATTTATATTATTAACAAGGGGATGATTCCCAATCCTTGAAGAGAATTTCAAGAACACATGATCACTCACCTCGAATTAATATACTCATCGATGATGAATGACATAAAATTTACAAAGGATCTAATCCATCTCCATCCTTTTCCTGACCAACTGAATATTCCTCATTGTTTCTTACATTGTCTTGGCCCTACAGGTGATGTCTCACCGTTTTACACTAAAAAATGTGTAGAATGATAAGGACAACCATACAATGATTCAAAATGACCCATAAGTATTTATGGATGATAAATTTTGTTCTATGATAATTCTACTAATAGTATGTGATCCTCCCATGAGACACCAAAATCTAATACATAATCCCTAAGGATGTTATCTAATGTTTGTATCATTCTTTTATATTTTCCATACATATGAGGATGATACACCATGATCATAGTTAACTATGTCCCAAGGTCTTGCTAAAGGATTTACAAAAATGGGACATATACCTTTGATCTCTGAATGATACTATAGAATTTGGTACACCATGACCTTTTCCCACTTAATAGATATTGATTTTGAAAAATTCCTCCATTATATCAAATTCATAAATATGAATGAAATTGGTTGACTTTGTGATATAATACATAATCATCCATTTGGAATCGTGTTTTTGAACTGTCCATAGAGACTAATAAAATATATTATTATTTGCTACCATATCCAAATAGGAATAGGTAAACATTGCAGTATACCCATTGGCTACTAGTTCACACCATTAACCTGCTATGTTTTAACCTCATTAAAACCAAATTATAATCATATTTTTCCCCTCTCTATCATTATAAATTAATTAAGGGAAAAATATGTTAGAATGAAAAATACAACACTACATTAGTCTTCACAGTCCATGTTCATGTAGTAAATCACCGAAATCAATGTCAATTGATCTAAATTTTCTTTTTCAATCTAATTATTCAGATTCCTTCTTAATACATCCACCACCAAGTTTCTGTTACCCAGTGTATACATCATGTCTATGTTTAACATATGAAAATACTCCATCAATATTCTTTTCCACAGATTCAAACCTCATTGTGAGATTTTATGTTTCAAGATCATCTAATCCGTAAACAACATAAATTCCCCACTAAATAAGTAATGACACCAAGTCTTAAAATCATGGAACATAGTACCTAATTCAAAATCATTTTTTTCATTTTTTTCTCATGAAACCATGAATGTTGTGAGCCATAAAAAACAACATGGTATCTCTACATGAGAAAAAATCCCATCCTCAATCCAAAATCATCAAAATACCCCACATATACAAATACCAATTCCAATAATATTAGGATCAGTGATGATGTAAGGAATAGTATCTTCCCATGAAAATATTTATGAAATTCATTATTCAATTGGAGTGGAACACCTTTCCTTGTAAAATATATCATTAGTAATTCTAGTCAGGAAATTTTATGAAGAAAAAATTGATAATTTACTTCTAATCCAAGTATACTATGTATCTCAATATCATTATCCAGATATTTCCATGATATCACAAGATATATCATTTATGGAGACAAAAAACAATTTTTTTCATAGATAACATTATTATGGGAACAAACCACTTATCTCCAAAATTCACAATTTGGAAGATTTGCATAAAAATTACGATCCATAAAAATTCCAAAAAACCTCTCTATGTATTTCTCATACTCATCCCTTGTTCACAAATACACAAATATTTCATCCAAACACACTGACATAAAATCAACAAGATACCTTTGAAATATTTGATTCATCAATTCCATAGTGAAAACAGCTGCATTCATAATGCCAAAAGGCATGACCAAATATTCATAATTTCTATATATACTTCTGAAAGATTTATTTTAAATATCCACCTTCCAAAACCATAATTAATAATATTCTGATTAAAAATAAAATTTACTGAACCCACCCCCTCAATTTATTAAACAGATCATCAATGCTTGTAATTTGAAATCGACACTTTTTTGTAACATGGTTAAGATTATTGTAAACCACATAAATAAATAGAGTTCCATCGACCTTATTTAAAATAAAAATAGGTTTTACCCATGGAGATATACTTGGAAAAATAATCTCTTTTCTTTACAAATCTTCAATATGGACTTTAAATTCCCTTAATTCTATAGGTGCCATCAGATAAGACTGAACTGAGAATGGAATGATCCCTGATAAATGTTAAATTGTAATCTCCAGTTCCTTTATGGGTGGAAACCAAGAGAAATTTTCAATAAACACATCAAGGAACTGATCAATGATATTTAGAAATCCATTATTCTTAATCTCATCCACAAATTCCAAGGTCAAAATTGTCAATTTTCTTGACATTGTTCCAACCATAGGTTTCAAAAATAATGTTTCACCATCATTTTCATTTGGGTCTCCTCTAAAGATATTTTCAATGCAATATTGAGTTGTAAAAATAGCCTTTTGGTATTACATTCAATGTGAGTTTTAAAAATTTTGAACCAATTCATGCCTATGATTATGGAATAGACATTCATCTAAAGAACTTAAAAATACCATATCAATTGACCGCCATTAATATTTATATAATAGGAATTTCACATAATGTCTCAACATTCACTTTTACCAAGTGGAGTTTGATATTTCAAAACAAAAGGAATAATCTAAACACTTAAACCCAAAAGTTTAACAGAATGATAAGTAATAAACAATTGGAATTCACCCATATAAAAAATGATTTCATAAGTTTTGAGTTTAAAATAATCATACCTCTCACAATCGATATCCTGAATTGATCTTCCATAATCACCTTCTCATCTCCATATAACAAGTTACTCGATGTATATTTCTCCTTATTACGTTCTTAATATTTCCTTTATTGTGGATCTATTGTTTTACTTGAATTACCATGGATTCCTTGGATCTTATGATGATAATTATTATGTTTCCCTCATCTTGTCGAATCATGCAACATTTGTGATTCATGAGATTTGTCATGAACACCTGATTTTGGAGCAATTCCCTAAAAGTGATATAGATACCCCATATCATTGTTATTGTGACATTCTATAGGTGGTTATATGCAATCTATCATAATGTGATCGAAAGAAAAAAATTGAAGGAATATAGGTTTACCATTTTGTTTTGGATGAAAATTTATTAATCCTTTCTTCTGGTTCCATGTCATACCACTACATTAATATAGGTTCTCCACTTATTCTTATTCTAATAATTAGAGTTTCCTATATTTCCCATAGGTATAAAATTTCTTCCCCCAGACATAATACCTAATATATCACTTTTAACCACCATTTCTCTATCGACCATCTCTGTATAGTCCATTTTACAAATCATGACAATCCTCAAGGGAAACCATGGTCATAACCGAAATTCAAAAATTTGTTCTTTCAAGGAATAACATCAAGAAACATTAGGGAAAATATGAATAAATTCATTCATTTGTGTGAATAATCTATTAGTGAATGATTTTCTTACTTCATGATGAAAAATTATATTGTTATATAAATCATATAAATGTGAGGATAAATTTTTTTGTTGATTTTTTTTCAAAATCCTCCCATGAAACACCTCCGATCAATTTGGAATGAACAATTAAATCCCACTAATAGAATGAAAGATACTCAATATTATATATTTATATCATGAATTTGAACTTATCTAGTGTTCATAGGAAATGGAAGATTCAATTAATTATATTCATCCAAACATATTCTTTTTCCAGCTCTAAATCACCCTGAAGATGGGTGGTTTCTGTATCTAGAGATGAATAGAATGATGCAATTGTCTTGGTTCATCCCTTATATTCATATTATCCATGGATTGAAAAGCCTAGAAGATAATATGAATCAATTTTTGGATAACTGATGGATCAAGTACAACCACATCATCATCATCATCATCATCATCATCATCATCATCATCATCATCATCATCATCATCATCATCATCATCGGGTTGGTTCCTATAATGCCTACTCGGTGCCATTTTCTATATAAAAAAAATTTATTTCATATTACTCACCTAAAACTAAAGTTTTAACACTTTTTAATTTTACCACATCATGGATAAAAAAAATAATCATACTAAAAACGAAAATTATTTTCCACCAGCATGTCATTTTTAATAATTTCCCTATTCTTTTGAAAATAAAATAAAAAATTACAATTTTCAAAAATCAAAACTTTTTCCAATAATTATAAATCATTAATCAAAATGAATTATTCACTCTTAGTGGTAATTAATTTATATCAATTCATTCCATGTATTTATTCTAGGATAAACCCATACTGATGAGGTTATAAATCTTACAAGTTTTTCAAAACACTCATGTTCCCAAAATCCTAGTAAACTTGAGGATGAACTTAAATATGTTATATATTCCTCTTTATTCTCTAAATTTGATTTCCTGATGGTTATAATCCATGATATCAGCCCATCTCAATTAAATACATGAAATAATTTTCAACTTGAAGATTGAGAAAAATAATACTATTAGTAACATCGTGTCCCTCACCAATTTTCTTATGATGAGGTGGAGGGTGTTACTATTCTATAGTTGACATCCCCCTGAATCTAAAGGCTAGAAATAAATTCCATGTTCTTCATTAACATTTTGGGAAGTATTTCCCCTTTCAAAATAATATAACCAAATGACAAGTTGAATACAAACATGTTATCATATGATACATGAGAATGAATAATTACAAGTCATATAAAACCAATACACCCACTAAACCAAACCATATCAGTGTAAAAAGAAATAAAACAAAACCATGATTAGAGTACAATGTCAAATCCAAATAAAATAAAACTCCAAGAATATAGGACACCAACTCAGTGAAACCCAACATCCTCTAATCTCCACCTCAACATTCCATGCCCATGGTATTGTGATGCATATCTAAACAAATGATATATATTTCATTTACCAGTGAATTAATAAATAATATCTCCAAATTCACCAAAGTTATTAAGAATAGGGTGAGTATAAAACCTAGTATGATTTCCCTAATGAGTTCCCAAATCATGTGACTGGGATATAATAGGTTAGAACACTTATATAAAACAATTATATAGAAAACAATTATATAGAAAACAATTATATAAAAAATTTTAAATAGTTTATTTCAAATCCAAACCATTTTCCAAAAAACCCAATTTTACATACAAAGAAAAGAAAAAAACCATTAAATCCATTTCTCAAATGAATTTGGCATTTCCATTCCAATGAAAAAACCAAACATGTATTCCAAGATGATAGTTCTATACTCATGAGTGTCTTATCATCAATCTACCATGTCATCATAAGGTAAACATATACCAATTTCCCCAATGAAACACACCACCTCCATAGGGTCACCTCATTGAAAATGAACACATACCAAAAGTTTATTCCAAATTTTATTTTATTAAAATTGAGTAACCATTTAAATAAAATAATCCTTTTATGAAAACATTTTCTGACCAATTTCTCTATGAATAAAAAATTCAAATCATGAATAATATTTCAATTTTTACAAGATATCCAATTTATATAATTCCATGAACCATAACTAAAGTGGGTTTCCAACACAAATTTAACATCAATTTGAAAATTAAAAACAAGAAATTCAATCAATTCAAAATCAATCCAAAATGTTCTAACTATGAGGCATCAAGAGTGAATCCACCTAACTCTCAATGTTTAAAAAAATATGGAATGAAATAGAACCCAAGAATTTTTTTTGAAACTCTAAAAAAATATTTAGATATTGTTTCCTATCATCCAATAAATACTATTTCATAATTATTGGAATCATAGAACAGGAATATATCCCCCAAATAGTATAACCATGAATTAAAGATAGATAAAAAGAATATAAATATGGATAACCACCATGAGTGTGAATATAGTAAGAAATATTGGACTCTGATGCATTTAGATTCACCAACGGATCCCTCCTGTATAAAGGTAAATGGTCACTTCATCCATTGGAATGAAATAAAATACATTTATGGCCATATGAGTGGGGAAATGAGGTACTGAGGTGGAGATTATGATTATATCCACAAACATTGGATATATTTTTTATTGTTTGACATTTAGGGTGATTGGTTAGGCAAAATATAATGACCCATAATTTACAAACATTGATATTACATCAAAATTGAAGAGTAATAATTACCTAATATAACAATGTAATTAGAGGACCTTATAGGTCTAGTGTCTTTATAAATTGGGAAACATAATAATCTAGTTCATAAGACATATTCATTATCTCCTACTTATATCTTCATAACTAGACCCCTTTTGACATATCTTACATAATACCCTTCTTCGTGACCTAGGGAAAAGAAAAATATGAAAGTTTGAGATAAAATAATTAGTAAGGGTGAAAAAGGGATATATCAATAATTACATAATCATAATAAAATAGAACATATCATTTGAAAATCTTATTTTTCATATGAAAGATCGTGATATCATTCGATGGGATAAATAATAAATGTTAATAAGAATCAATGAACATAATCCAAAAAATTAATAACATAATACATAAAATTTTTTGGCATAAAAATAATCATAGAAAATCATTTTATATTAGTTAAGGCTCATTTCCATGACCATCATAACAGACAAAGTCCATTATTGAACTGAATTCAGTCCTCATTCTAGCCATAATATACTAAACAATGATCATTTCCCATTCCAAAAATGTTTATCTCGTTATATATAAATATTTAACCATTTTATTAGAGTGAGATATATGCCCCACACTGCTTATAATGAAATTATTATTATGTGTTCCAAAATAACATAAGTTATTCATCATATACCAAGGAATAAAATGGATTTCTTTAAACAATATTCCACCATAACACAATCCATGTAAAATGAATGGATATAATTATATAATAAACATAATAAAAAAATATGAACATTAATGATTTTATACATAAAACATAAACCTACTATTTAATACTATATTATATGGACAATAATTTTGATATAACACTTGAAATTAATTGTTGGGGAAAATACCCTTTCTTATTCAAAAATGTTTTTTTATCTAAATGGCACACATTTTTAAAAGAAATGAATTTATTTGAAATTAAATTTGAATTATTGTAAATGAAGGTTCATGGAAATATGGTGTTATGAAAATTTAAAAAACCATTCATATTTTATATGTTAAAAAGCATTCTCCTCGTAATTTTCTTGAAAAGTAAAAAAGTATCTCATATTGAAAATTAAAAATGATTCGTTTCATACCATATAATAAAAATTCACCAATGGGAAAAATTGAATCTAAAATTTTAAAAGAATTGAAAGAATATTTTTGAAAAAATAATTAGGAATCTTGTATATGAATTATTAATATACCCAATTAAATACTTACATATAAATAATCTCAGTTATTAATAAGACTGTGACATTATCCTTTTCCATAGGTCTGATTTCCATTTTATGTACCTGAACATCCTATATAATGATTTAAATTATTTAATTGAATTATATAATAATACTTATAATTTTTATGATATCATATATGATCATATTATCATCTATTTATTAGTAATATTATTAATCGTCCATTGGTTGTTAAATTCATTATTTTCCTACGCATGTTTTGTTGGATAAGTTCTTTTTCCTCTTAATAAGTTATAGTTATATCATTTAAATAATGATATTAGTATAATATATATCATATTTATTCATTACATAAATTTATATAATCATGTTTTAAGGATGATCCTATAGAATTAATTACATTGGATCATGAAGATGGTAGGTCGTACGTACACACGAGTGACAATATCATTCACGTAATTGTTGAATAATATTGAAGCTGATGGTGTATAATATTTAACAATTAATTAAATGTTATAATAATCATATATAGTTATTATTTTCATCATTATACCCATCTAATTAAGGAGGTAGTGAGAAACAGATTAAACCACGACGTGGAGATGGTAAGTCGTATGTACGCACACTTGGTGATTTGGTTTTTTGTAGGATGGATAAAAGATGGAATATTATTATTCCATAATAATAATAAAATATCAGTATATATGTGATACTATATTCATTACTTTATAATGAAAATACTCATGAATAGGAAGTAGAAAAAAAATATGTTTGAAATAATCTATAGAGGAGATTACCTCTTCATCGATGTGCTTCCTATAAATCTCCACTTAAAGCAATTTAGTTGGTATTTGAAGAATACCTGAACCTTTATAATTAAACTAGGGAAGTTTATAAAGGGAATGAGTAGGGTATTGATGATATATAAGGCTCAATGTGATGTTAATATATGCGGGAGTAGGTTCCCATTTATAGTTGAGGTGAGAGGCACTTTTCTGATATAAAAAAATATTAAGATATTATAAAATCAAAACCCATCCAAAAACCTCAAAAATGTCTAATTTAGAATATGATATGAGAAAGGTTTGTTGTGTCATAAATAGATAAATTTTAGACTTGTTTTTCTGCCAATTTAAACCTTATCATTTTAATTATCACTTATTTATTCTATTTAATTTTTAGCTAGGGTCATAGATATATCAATATTAAAAGGGTGAAATATTTACTTTTTTGATTTTAATTAAAAAATAATTAAATTAATAAGAACATTTTAGTCCATATAATAATTATTATATATTTTTAAATAATTTAATAAAACATTATTTTGATAAACAATCAAGAGTTCCAATTTTGACACTATTCAATTCATTGATTTTTTAAAAAATATTAAGATAAGAAGTTACCCCTGACCCAATTATTTAATTATATTCCTAATAGGTAAATTTCATAAATAAAATTATTTAGAAATTTTTGTTATCAAAAATTATATATTTTTTAATATTTTTAATAACATTTATTTGATATTTCCCTTAATAAAATAACAACTAGAATAGTTTTGAGTAATTATTTAATATGATTATTTTGTGAATAAAAATTGAAAATAAAATACTATGATAAAGATAAGCCTTCTATATTTCAGAATAATACATAAAATAGAATATAAATTCTATAATAACAAATATTAAAAATGTTATATTAATTAAAACAATAATGTGACAACTTTAACATCACATTAAATAAAATATTATAAGTGTCGTAATATATTATATAAGGATCCCTATGGTTAATAACTCAACCCCTGGATGGTTATGGTGTATATATATATGAAACATATGATTTGGTCAAGTGTTTGGGTCTTTTAATTGTTATTATCATTTTAGTAATTATTATTTTATTTATTTCTCATCAATTAAATAATGTATACATCATTATAGTATATTTCCTTAATTATTTATTTTCTAAAAATTACATATAAATTATCATGATAAAGAAAAATAGATTTAAAATGAGTATTAGTAATCTAATTTATATTTTTTATATCCTTATATTAAAAGTGATATAATTATTAAAATTTGAATAAGATATATTAAATTTTTCTTTAAATAAAATAAATTAAATGTTCTAATATCATCCACGTGGATTTCAAAGGATACTATTTAGACCCAGGATGATTTAGGTCAAAAAAATAAGTCCCAAGATATTAGGACAAGTGTTTGGGAAATTTCATAATATTATTTTTACCCATAATCAGCCGATTTACCCTTTTACTATATTAATTAAAATTATCAAAGTTACTATTCCAACTACAAAAGAATTAATATATTAATTGAAGTTTTTGAGTCTTTTAATTGTTATTATCATTTTAATAATAATTATTTTTTGATTTCTCATCAATTAATTGATTTCTGCATCTTTAAAGTATACATCATTAGGGTAATTATTTAGTTTAAAAAAAATAAAAATACGTTACCATGATAAAGAAAAAAATTATATTTAAAAAGGGTATTTATAATTTAATTTATAATTTTTATAATATTATATTAAAAATGATATATTTATTAAAATTTGAATAAGACATATTTAACTTTTCCATAAATAAAATAAATTAAATGTCTTATTCTCATCCAAGTGGATTCCAAAGGAAACCATTTCAACCCAAGGATAATTTAGGTCAACACACTGATACAATTATATTAGTACTAGTGTTAGGGTAATTTAATAATATTATTTTTACGCTTAATCACCAGATTTACCCTTTTACCATATTAATAAAAATTATCAAAGTTATTATTCCTAATGCCCTACAATAAATGTAATATATTTATATAATTTGGACTTACTGATTCAAAATATGTTATCAATTATTAAAAAAATGAATAGATGTTGCAAAAATTAATTTAAAATTAATCTTGCTATCAGAAATAGAGAACCAGTTTTAGAAGTTAAAACATTACAAAAGATTGAAATGTATTTTAATATGAATTCGATGTAAAATTAATTCAAATGACATAAATTATATTGAATGATAAAAATATATTTTATTTATAAATTAAATCCCCTCAATATAATAATTTATCCATATAAATCATTTTGTTTGAAAAATATGTTTTCAATTTAAAATTAGTGTATTTATACTATTTATCAAAACATGAATGTTATCAAACAAAAAAAAAAATTCATCCAAAATAATTTTTTATAATTTGATTCCAAAGAGAATGTTTATTTTTTCATATAAAACTTATTAATGTTTGAAAATATTAATTTAAATGGGGTTCTCCATTGAAAAGTAAAAAATTACCATTTTGAAGAAAATAGGTTTTTATACATCAAATATGGTTTATTCAAACCCTATGAAAAAATATCTATTGGATGAATATAAAAATATTTTATTATGTATAAAACATATATATTTCAATAATTTCATTTACTAATATTAATTAACTCAATTTATTAATTAAAAAAAATACAAATATATAATTGATTTATAATTTTTCTATAAATAATTGGTATCCAATGAATTCACCATTCATTTTCATAATTTAGTTATATTTATTTCTACTAACCTAATGTCTTGGTTAAAATGGTCATTTTATACTAATGGTGTCTCGTGGTTCATTTATACTCATGATTCCATGTATTGAAAGGTATTAAAAAATTAAAATTATTTAAAGGAAATATTTAATAAAAATATCTATCTGTTACACAAACCAAGCACCAACTATGCATTAGCCACTTCCTCAAAACACCCACTACATGGTTTTATAGAATAGGTAGACAAACCATGTGCCAACCATGCTCAACCCATCTATCCAAAATCACATAGTTTCTATCAGTATTCCACATAGTTTTTTTAATAGTGTACCTAACCATGAGCCAACCCAGCTACCATTATCTTAGTTTCACGGTTTCTCAGAAGGTGTTCCACATTTTCAACCAACCATGTTCAAACTGTGCTCCTCCATATGAGGTCCCCAAATATAAAAAATCTTCAAAAATCCTCAAACATAACCTAATCAAATTATATAATTAAAAATAAATAAATGATGTTTTATTTAATTTGATCCATGGGTACAACATTTTAATTTTATAGTAAATTTATGTGATCATAAGTGTACAAATTTTTTTTACCAAATTAATTTTCAAAGGGATTAATGATGGGTCAAAGAAAATAATAAAGGGATAAAAATTCATCAAAACATGAAAAAAAATATTTTATGGGAGAATATAATCACATATAGAACTCATTTTTAATAATTTCATTTTTGATCTGTTAGGATATGAAAAATAAATTGTGTTAATTTTATATGTTTGAAAATTCCATGAATTCTAATCGCCTCACTTATAAAAGTAACCCATTATCTCTATTAATTACACCACATTGAGAATACTATATTTTTTAAAACTACCCATTTATTTTCTTAACATCTTCAGATATATTATAGAGGGTTTTTATTCTCAAAATATTAACCCCAATATCCCTATGAAGAGATCCAAAAGATATTTCTTTAAGATATGTTAATACTCTTAACTGTGATCTTTCTTTTTTTACTTCATTTTTACCACATGAAGTTAAATAATGGAAATTATATTAAAATAAATTTTATATTTTTCATATAATGAGACCGTATTATGTTTTTGGAATAATATTTATACTTCTCCTCATCCACCAAATGATTAAAAAACCATCGCTCATGTGTATGACATACTACCACATCATGAACCAATATAATAATTTTTCCATAAACATCACACATGGAAATTAATAATGATGAATCCAATTGAAAATATATGGGATATATTAAAAAATTATTTTTCTTGAATTATAGGATCATACCAATCTTTTTAACATTTCAATCTGTTGGATGATAAGCAGATCACTCGTGTGTACATATGAAGTATCATTTTCACAAAGTGATGAGATAAAATTTTAATTTCCACAGTAAATAGAAAATTTAAAAAATATTCATTATATATTTTATATAAAATTTTTCATATAAAGGTCAATTTTTATTCTCCATTCTTTTGTTCCATCTCTTAAAATGTGAAAATAGGGCTCATGCGTATGTACGATCTAACATCTTTATAAATAGTGTAACTCTATTTTCAATCAATGTATTTTATAAATGAAACTATATTTATATATATATATATTGAATAGATTTTTTTATATAACTGAAATGTGAGAAATATTGAAGGAATGAGACAACCAAATTAAAATGTACATGAACAACAAAATAGTCACGTCTAGAAAAATGAAAATAATATCATTTTTTTAATAAATGAGTGATTAAATGTTATAAATGGATAATATATTATATTAAAGATACAAATATTATTATAATACATTATTATAATAAATTAAAATTTATTTTACAAAATGTATGATAACTATAGAGAAAATTCGAACATTTGGTTAGGTATTTCATCTTATTTTTCCCTCCCTTGTGAGATATATTTTTTATTATAAACCTGATTGTTTTTTATATATATATTGTACTTATTTTTTATTTATAATAAATATATATTTCTTAATGTTGAATAATGTTTCAATTAAATTTTACTCTATCAAGGGGTTACCAATTTGATGTTACCAAAGAGTTAAGGATTTATTGTTCACTCCCTTTTTTATAGATTGTTATTATTTACATTCAAGGAATATTATAATCTATCATTAATAAAATCCATCTATTTTAAAATAATAAGGACATTTAAGGAGTTTCCATATTTTTATCCACCATTCAATCCATTTTTAACTTGAATTATTAAATGAAATGTTTAAAATAAAATATGAACTTTTTACTCTTTTGAGAATGAATACTGTTTTTCTATGTATATATTTTCGAATATTGTTTTAAAAAATAACTTTTTATTTTTAGAAATGTTTTATTATCAAAATTTTAAATTATACTAAAATTTACACAATTAATTGATGCAATATTACTAATTTTTTCTTAATATGTTGTTTATTACATTCTTTACAAATACGCAAAATGAATATTTTTTAACATATATTTTGATAATAGGCTTTTCCTCCACAATAACTATTATTTTATATTTAAATTCTGAAAAAATGTTTCATTTTTTTAAAATTTAAATTTCAATGAAATGTTATTTTGAAATTTTTATCCCATTTCGATTAGTTTAGAATGAAAATAAATTTTTTACAAAAAATATATTTCCGATGAATTGATGTTGAGGTTTTATCTCTTTAAAATATTGGGGTTGATAAATATCTAGTACTAAATTCCCTTTCTTATGATTATTTTTATTTGGATGTAACATTTCTATTAAATATAAATATTTTTTGCATAATTAATTTTATTATTTTTTAAACTCTATACCATATTAATACGTGGTGTTTTATTATGAATGTTATTTTATTGACTATGAAAATATTAGTATTTTGTATTATATAATAAAATATGGAAATTTAATGAAAAAACTATTTTATATGAATTAAATTGATCGTTTGAAATAATGAAATACATTGGACACATGTTGATGGGTGTCGTACAACTATATATATAACCTCAATGCATCGATAGGTCTCATGAGATAAAGCAATTGGCCAAACTAAATTGGTTTATTGTGTATACCTACAAATATATTGAACTATCCTAGCTTAATTCTTTAACAATATATATATCATGATATCATAGATTGGTTTTTTCCATATAAATAATTTCCTTCATTTATATTTAAATTATTATTTTCTATAACATTACTCCATTCATATTAAACATGGATTCATTTTGGGATAATGTTTTTTATTAGATGACATTTTCTTTTAGTTATTTATCATGCATGATTCATTATGCCATATTGTATCATGATATATTCATATGTAACCCTTACTGAGTATATGATCTCATAGTTTATATGTTTTCCCCTAGTATTTGAATAAAAATATTATGAATAATATCATGTATTAAATAATTATTTTATACTATTTAATTTATATTTTCAATGTAACATGTGAATAATGTATAAATATGGATCTCTAAGACTAAAAAACTGACTGATCATGCATGATGAGATACATTTTATCTTGTACAAGTGTAGTAAAGTGTACTCCGACACTTGGTTACCAAATTTTAGGTTTCTATAATGGGTATCAATGGATATTTATTTCAAATAATGGGAACTATACTAAGTAGGACAATATAGCTGATGTTGGAAGTGTGTAAATCATGACCATGTTAAGGCATGTGACTAGGTTATGATTTAAAAAGTTGAAGGTATAGAGTATCCTATTGGTCAACAATGTGACTAACATATGATGGATCTCCTAATGTGACATGGACCTCCAATTTTTATGTGATGTACAAATCCAATGGTAGATAAGAAATAATTTAAGTCCTTTGAAATTTTTTTGTTTGATTTGGGAAGTTATATATGATATTATAAATTAACCTACAACTATTATTTGGTGTGAGTAAAAACCCTAACTCCTAATTTAAATTACTTCGTTAATGTGGGTTTTAATACCTATTCATGAGTGATATTTAACTTAGATGGTTAAGGAAAAACAAATTATTGATGATATTCCAATTGTATGGTTGTTTTTAATGTATTTATAGAATAGTTTCGTAGTCATCTATTGATTCATGGAGTTTATTTTTCAATATAAATTATATGTGATGTTACACCTATTTCAAAGACTATAAATAATGGACCAAATTATGTTTCAGGAACTACATAATCAACTCTAAGAGAATATAGATCAGGGATTTATTTGGACTAGTGTTTCATCATGGGGTGAACCTATACTATTTATTAAGAGAAAAGATGGGCCAATGTGTCATTTCATTGATTATTAGAAACATTCAAAAAACACTATTAATATTTAGTGTCATATACCCCATATCAATGACTTATTAGATCAATTATAAGGAGGTCAATATTTTTCCAATATTGATCTTCAATTTGGATGTCATTAATTAATGAATGAGAATGAGGATATACCCAAGACATCCTTCCATATAATATAAAGTCTGCATGAATTTATATTAATTCCATTTGAGCATACCAATTCCTTGGATATCATCATGGATTTAATGAATATAGTCATAATGTTTTACCTTTATTAATTTTGAAAAGTCTTTATAGATGATCTTCTTAAATATTTAATGTTCGTGGAAGAACATGTATAATATTTTATAATTATGATTAATACCTTAAGGAAGGATAATTTTTTATTTTTTATTTACTAAGTGTAAAATTTGGCTGCAAAAACTCTTGTACATGTTTCATATAATTTCTTGTGAGGGTACATTAGTGGATCCTTTGTAGACATAAGTTATTGGGAAATTTTCTAGACCAACATGGGTTTCTGAGATCTATTTTTTCCTTAGTATGGAAGAGTATGACCTACTATTTGTTATATTTTTACGACAAATATATAATCCACTCACCATTTTGACTTTTAATGGGGTTATGTTCTTGTGTACTGATTAGTGTGAGTTGAATTTCAATGAAAGGAAATGTTTGTCAATGTGCCTATTATTACACTACCCTACAATGGAGAAGTGTTTTTTATCTATTGTGAAGAATTAATGAAATTATAGGGATTCCTAATTAAGAAAAATGTAAGGGTGGTAGTATTTTCTTCTCATCAATTAGAAATTAAAGATTAAAATTATAAGCCTCATGATTTAGAGATGGAATTATTAATAATTTCATTGTAGATATTGATCCATTATCTATATGGTGAATGGTATGATATATATACTGATTTTAAATGTTTTATGTATTTATTTACATAGAAATAAATGAATATCGGATAGAGAATATGGTTGTGGTTGATAAAATAATATGATTGTTCAATACATTACTTCCCTTGGAAGGTGAACAAGATAACTAATTCTCTTAGTTGGATTGATAATGATAGTTTCTCAATGACATGTATTGGAAGAGATAAAATATTTAGAAATTTTTATAACATTGATCTTGAAATATTGAGGTAAGTGGACTAATCATTTTTTATAGATTAATGTTAAATCATCCATCCATGAGATGATTAATAAGATGTATAAGGAAGATGAATAATAATAGAATAAAGTGAGAAATGTTCTTGAAATAAAATATGATCATATTGATATGATAAATTTTAAGAACTAAGTATGTGACCCATAAATAACTTTGATAAAGAAGGAGTTATTAGATGATTCACATAGTTTATCCATCTTCATAAATCTTATAAGTAAAATGATGTGTACTGACCTAAATTATTCTCTTTGGTGGGATAACAAAAATGGATATTACCATGTTTTTATCATGATTTTAGGTGTTTCATGAAGTTAATGTAAATAGAGAGTATTATAAGGGTTTGTTAGAAACATTAACTATAACATAATGGAAATGGGAAATATATCAATAGATTTCATTCTTGAACACAAAAAAGATCTAAATGAAATAATAATGTTTGTGTTGTATTCAAATACCTTTTATAATCAATGCATTTTATAAATATTGTTGAGGATTTATCTCTTGATCACCTTACACATTTAGACATTAAATAAGTTATGTTATTACATGGAGTACTACTATCAATCATATCTAATCTATATCTAAAGTTTACCACGATGGTTTTGATGTCCCTTTAGTAGGATCTGGATATATTGTTGAGTTTTATTACATAGTATCATTCTTTGATAAATTTTTAGTATTATTTAACCGTTAAATCATTATAATACATGTTGAAAGAATTATTTATTGATTTAAATGGTTTTTTTGGATTAACACCTTAATTTTATAGGATTTTATGGAAACAATATTTTTCACTTAAGCATTCTAATGGATAATTTTGAGTACTATAGTATTTAAGTAAAAGATATTGTAAAAAATGTCACTCTCTTGCATTTATTATATATAATAATTTTTTTAAATGAATATAAAAAATTATGCTAATATATATATTTTTTTAATAGATGAATTATTTTTTTTAACATGTTATTTTTTTAATTTTTTTATAAATTCAATAATTTCTCTAAATGCATAAATGACACTAATGCATTATTTATTCAATTAGTTGAAAAATAAAATAAACTATTATAAATTTACTAAAAGAAATAAATTTTTGATGAATTATTATATCCAAAGAATTATCAGATATATATAACATATTATAGATGTTTTAAATTTTTAAATTTTAATTCTATTCTTTGTTTTTTATGGTAAAATTAAATGAATACTATAAAAAATTATTATTTTTTGTAAAAAATATTTTGTTAAATTATTTAAAAATCATAAAAATATTAAACTATTAAATGTGGGAAAATATATGGTGTAAAATTTCATACATTGACCAATAATTTGACTAATATCCTAATATGGTGACTTTGTTTGTTCCTATAGTGTAATAAACATTGTGATTGTCGTTGGTGTCACACTGTATAAAAAGGGGGTTGAAACAAAGAGATAAGGGTGAAAAGATCACCTAAACCTGTCCAATATTTATTGGATGATAGGATTTAAATATATCCTCATATAATATTTAAATTATGTGAATTTCGATATATCTAGAATGAAAATATAACATTTATTTATTTACAACATTATGAAATCCCAGGAATATAACCCCTAACTTATTGATGAAATCACAATATATGTTTTCATTACATCAAATTAAGAAACCTAGAATGAAAAAACCTATCCCAATTAACATTCCAACATCCTTATCTAAATAAAATAGTTTTTTTTTTCATCACAATAAACTAACCCATGTGTCCTTAAGAAGATATCCAGAGAAGGTTTCTCTAAGATAATGTAATCTTCTTAACCAAAAACATTATTTTTTACTTATTCTTTTAACAAAATTAATTATTTACTATAAATTAAAATATAAAAGGCCATTATAATCCATAATTTATATTTTTTTGGAATAATATTTATTCATCTCCTTTTCTATAAACTTGGAAAGAAAACCACCACCCATTTTTATGGTGGACTTCCGCCTTATAAAATGATGTAATTTTTTTTCTATATCCAAATCAGATGGATAATAATAATAAAATAAATAATTAATATAAAGTAAATTTATAACCTAAATGTTCTTTAAAATTACCATATCATAAATACATTTTGACTTTCAAATCCATTGGAAGATGATAACATTGCTCGTGTATATGTGTGTCCAACCACCGCCACAAAGGGATGCAATCTATTTTCCATTACCAAATTTCATGGATGATGATAAATATTGATTTAATGATAATATAAATTATATATGATTAAAAAATTCTCCTATAAAGGTAAATATTTATTGACCTTTATTTTGAACCATCTAATGAAATGTAAAAAAAAATTCATCTGTACATATGACCTACTGTGACCATTAATGTCCTAGTTAGTTTTTCTGTCAATATATTTTATAGATGATTGTAAATATTTAAATATATTTAATATATAATATACTTATACCTTGGAAAAACTTATAGAGATGATTTAACCTTGATAATGTATAAATTCTTGATACTATTCGATCAAAATATAAGTGAAAAACAAAGCAGTTAACACAATAATTAATGATAACAAATAATGTTTTTTATGAAAAAGGTGATAAAATTTTATAAATTGGTCATATATTAAATTATATATATTAATATGCTTATTTTATGTAAATATAATGAATAATTTTTTTTATAATTTATAATAAAACACATATTAATAATGTCAAACTTCTGGAAAGGGAATTCATCTCAATTTCTACTCTATTGAGTCATATTTTGTATTATTCACCTATCTATTATTGTGTTGTGTATATAAAACATCTTTGAAGTATGTAAAAATAATAATAATTTATTCATGATGATTAATGTTTCATTTTATGTTCACTCTTTTAAGGGGTTACAATTTGAAATTTACCATAGAGGAAAGTTTTTATGTTATAATCTCATTTTCAGAATTTCTCTAGTTTTCATTAATGATATTTTATAATATATCCTTCATAAAATCCACATTTTTTTAATATTATAGATATTTAAGAATATTACATATGTTCTTATAACATTTTCTATATTTTTCACATTAATCAGTAAAATAAATGTTTAAAAGAAAATTCAATATTATTTCTCTTTTGAACGAGTATACTTTTTATTGCATATCTATATTTTCAATATGGTTTTAAAAAATCCATTTTAATATTAAAATATGATTTATTAATTAATTTAATTTGATCTCTTAAATTTTACAAGGTTTTAGTGGATTATTTATATGGTTTTCTATATGGATCACTTATTATATTCATTATAAAAATCTAAATATTTTTTTAATATATATGAAGTTAAAGGGATTTCTTTCCAATATAATATTTTAAAATATTTTAAATCAAAATTTATTCATTGGAATGAAAAATAAAAAACTTGAATGAAATATAATTCTATTTTTTTTCATTTTAACTTATTCAATAAATTACATGATGTTATTAGAAAACCTATATTCAAGATGAATTAATAGTAATTTTTTTATCTCTTATTAATTTTTTGGATGATAGATTTGTCTTGAATAATTTAATTTATTTTGATTATTTTTAATTGGATTTTAAATTTCATAAAAATATATATTTTATTTTAATCATGGATATTGTAATTGGATATAATGTATAATATTTCTACATATGATGTTTTATTTAAAATGTTTTTTGATTAAATGTGGCAATATTGATATTCACTATTCGTTACTCAAATAATTTTTTTGAAAAGAAAAATTTTATTGAATTAAATTGATCATTCAATATATGTGAATGAATTGGACATACAATGATGGGTTAGGTTCATTTATAGATAGATACTTCATGCATCAATATGTCTCATGAGATAAATTAGTAAGAAAAATTTAATGGGTTTCTAGTGAATACCAACCCATTTATTATACTATCATGGAACAAGTATGTGATGGTATAGATATCATGATGACTTAGATCATGATGTCCGTTATTAATCATTCTATCATTGGGAAATTATATATTATTATCAATGAGATTACTATATTGATATACTCCATGGATTTATTTTTTTTCTAACGTTATTGATTAAATAAAATGTGTTTTAAAATATTTTCCCTTTCGAATTGATTATACCTAATTGAACCAGGAAAGTTTACTATATATGTATAAATTAATAATCATATGGGCTCAAATTTATTTGATTTAATTTACCTAGGATACAAATAAATATATTATGAATAGTATGAAGGATTTGAGATTTCTTTTCATTCTTTATATTTTATATTTTAAATTTAATATTCTAATATTGTAAGTTTCTACTTCATTATGAATAATAAATTGATATATAATACATGGTTACATACCTTGACTATTGAACCAATATTATAAAGTGAATACCATTTAAGGGTTACTAGAGTTTGTTTTTATACATGCGGTGTCATATTCTCTTCACGTAGTCACCAATTTTGTCTTAATATATCCAAATTCCCATTGAATTCAACTAAAAGGGTTTCTCATGTGTAATCCCCACATCAAACATTTCTAGTAACACTTTTCCTAATAATCTATTTCACGATATGTTAAAATATATATAATTGGTTTTTTACACTCAAACATAAATATTATATCATGTTCTGTTAAGTGTCACCAAGCTACATGGGTTCTAGTTCTCCTCCTAAGGATATGTAGAAATCCATTATAATGGACCCATTCCCAACACCAATACCAAAAACCACCTCCATATATGGACATAAACACCATATTTCCCAACTATGTAGCTTCAAAAAATATGAAATAACTAATTAATAAATAAAATATAGTGAACATATGATACAAATAGATGGAATAATAAATTGGTATCCTAATATATATATATGTTCACATTAAATTTGGTCTATTGATATTTAATAGATTATCTCAACACCACATGATGATAACCAATCACATTCATAGGGGAAACTGGTCTTGTATAGTGATTTGGGAAAGATTCACAAATATAATACAAATTTTCTAGAGAGTCCATAATAATAAAAATATTCACCCTCAAAAGTTGTTGATGAGACTGACTATTTATCCCATTGAAAAATGTTCATTCTAAGGTGTCACTGGAATATACCCAATGGAATCCTTCCTCAGGAAAGTAGGTCCACAACAACACAAAACACTATATAGAGATTTTGTAGGATTCTTCTATTGGAAGAAACGTAAAAAATAGATAACCCACTAGGAAACATTAAAAATTATTTTTGATTAGTCAAACATAACATTACTTTTGATACTACACTTATTGTTGTTCTAATTTTTGGTGTTCTTTTTTGGTGGTTAACCTTCACAAAATACCCCTTCAATCTAACATGTTGACATCTACTTTAATAAAAATTTCTTATTATTAATTTTTAGTAATGTTTGTATTGACCATATCTAGATTGATGATGTCACCCACCATAAACTTCTAGAACCATGTGATAAATGAATTAGCATGGGAGTATCATTATCATGATACCATTAAAACCCTAGAATCTATATGTGATCCTTTCTAGGCACTGAATCCATTCTTCCCATCCAATAGAATGAATTATTTGGTGAAGCTGGTGGCCCTAGATGTCAACTCAAACCAATTTGGTGCCTAACTTTGGTGTGTGGAAATCAATAAAAGCATTGTCTTAGGGAAGTGGATGAAAATTTCAATCATATACTAACCAATTCATAAGAATAACTATGTAGTGATTATTATACTCACCATCACAATCTAAAATGTTTTGAAGACCTAGTTCCTCGAGATGGAAATGAGGTGTTTACCCATGAGATATTAGTTTCCGAAACTCATGGCTGAGTACTCTAGAGGAGTTCATGTAGAATAAATTATAGATGAGGGCACTAATAATATTCACATATTCATATTCAATAAGGCGAGATCAGTCAGCACATGTTGGTGAAAATGTTTGTCCAATTATTTTCTCAAACCAGCTATGCTAGCTACTGAACACTACAAGAATTATGTGCGTGTTGGAATATCATAGAAGTGACATGGGATATATTTTGATCCCTACATAAGACGTCCATTAATATATATAGATGGTTATTGTAGGACTAGAGTTTGAACATATTACCACTCTAATTGAGTAATGAGTATATATTATCATTCCTAATAATGGTGTCCATCAACACATTTTTATCACCATGGGATATGCATGCCAATATCACTACCCTTGTCTTATATATTTTTCATTATATACTAAAAGTGGTAGTATAAGGTGATATTTTAGATATTCAAGTGATCACCCATAAAAGGACCATATCTCCTCCCAATGTAATGTCAATGATGTTTGTCATTGTATCATAAAAAGTACTCAATATAAGTTTTATATACTTTATCTGCATCTGGATACCCATTAGCATATTTATATGTTGACCTAGTAGTGGTTTCATTTTATTACATCCATCCATGAGATATATTAGTATATTTAGGAAGAGACTCAGATTATGAAACGTTTTTCTTCCCCCCTTTCTCCCAGTGATGTTCTATGATATATATCAGTGGATATTGAATGGAAAAAACATATTCTTGAAAATATTTAATTAATACATCAAAATATTCTATTTAAAAATAAGTGTAATTTATAAATACTTATTTGACATCAGGGATCTCACCATCTACCCCCCCCCCCCCCCCCGATGACACATCAGTCACCTAAAAAGAATCCATTTAATGAGGGCCAATAACCTTCCCTAAAAGTGAAATTTAAAAGAATATCTATCCACTGGCAGAAAATGACCTAAGATTATGACCATATCCCTATATTAATTTGTGATAATGTGATGTGTGGATTGTAATTATAAGGACCCAGAATTAAAACAGTACATAATATTGAATTAAAAAAATAATTCACATTGAGGATATTTTCAGGTTTAGAGTTTAATAGAATTAGGACATATCTATTACATCTCAAAAGATTACAAAGTAGACACTTCTACTCATTTTCCATTTTTTTCATAAAATAAAAACTCTTGAAAAAAAGAGTCATGTATAGTTCCATGTTTTAGATAGCATGAATTTTCTTTAATCCCATCCTTGACCCTATTCATCTTTAAGTCCTGTGAAAAACATTTCAAAACATGGGATGAGCATAAAAAGCTCAGTAAAGGTTATTAAACAAATAAAGAAAACATTAGTTCATAAATACATACAGAACAGAAACTCTTTTACTTATCTCATGAAATCATAAGATTTATTAATAACACATAGAAATCATAAATCATAAAGGTAACTTGTGGAATCCATAACATACTTACATTGCAGCTATTACAACTACATAGGGAGTTACTTTGGAATACACATCACAGTATATTCCCTAAATCTCTTAGGAGAAACATCCGCGTTTACCTCCGTCACATTACCCAATGCATTGGAGAGCTATCTCCGGCTCACCCTCCATAGGTTTATCATGGAACCACCTATACACGTAAATAATTCCCAAGAACCACAACATGATCATAACACATAACGTAAGCATAAAAGAAAGATAACATTTCACATTGCAATAAAAATATAAATTATCAATATATTAACGTATCAAAACCATTATCAAAACCATTTTCAATACCAAAAATACATAAAATAGTATATGTTATTTATTTTCCTTTTAAAAACATTACAGCTTGTTAAGGAATCCAAATATCAAATAATACTTGCGGCGGCGGAAAGGTCATTGTCACGACCCGTCCTTAGGACCCGTGCCGTGACTACCCCAAGCCCGCCTCCCATAGGCCGAGGGCTAGCAACTAGCACCAAGGCGTAAATCCCAACAAAAAGAGGAAGACATTGCCTTTGTAAAGTAAATGAACACCACAGAGTAAGCAAGAAGAAGGAAACACTAAGTAAAACTGGGTACAATAGTAAGTGCAGAAAAGTAAGTGGGCCAGAATACAAACCCAAACTGAAAGTAAAGTAATATTGGGAAGAAAGTATAGCAACTGAAAAGTAAAGCTGCAACGTCGAGCCGTCCACTGGAAGTCCCACCTAAATGGTGGGTATAGATAGCATACCCAGCTCCACGTTCCAGCCGTCTGCTCCGTGTATGTCCCGCCCAGTGGTCCACCTCCAGGTACCGACTTTCTCCACAAACCTCCACCATGATCAACGTTGTCTGTCGTCTGTATCCAACACAACGTACTGCGGGCATAGCCCATGCAAGGTGGAGTATAAGCTACTCAGTAGGGACCCTGAGACCCCCGGAGGTCTCCCAGAATCCACAAAGGATAATCCACAAAAGAAAGATACAATCATAAAGTAACAACCAACACTACTTAGGTATATTCCCATACATATACCTAAGTCATCAATTCTAGTTCGGCTCCAACATCCGAGCCCAAGTTTGATCACGTCCACATAGGAGTACAACCCAATCCAAATAGGATAACACAACCCAATCCACATAGGAAAGCAAGTCAATCATATCGAAGATATAGATTGATGTCAAGACTCAGCTCACACCAGGATTTAAACATGATCTTGAAACCATAGCTACTGGGGAAACTCCTCCTCTATCGAGTACAGTGGGCCTGCCGCTACAACCAAGCATTCCCATTAATCTTGGACTACTGTAGTACTCCATCTTTAGAGTACTGTGGGCCTGTTTCTACAACCAAGCGCTTCCCACCATGGGTCTGCCGCTACAACCATGCGCTCCCCCTCATAGCCTCCAGAGGTACTCCTTCTGTTGAGTACCGCGGGTCTGCCGCTACAACCACGCACTCCTCTGTCATGGGTCTGCCGCTACAACCAAGTGCTCCCCCTCCAAGTACTGTGGGCTTGGTGCTACAACCAATCACTTCCCACCATGGGTCTGCTGCTACAACCAAGCGCTCCTCCTCATAGCCTCCAGAGGTACTCCTTCTGTTGAGTACCGCGAGTCTGCCGCTACAACTGAGCGCTCCTCCGCCGTGGGTCTGCCGCTATAACCAAGCGCTTCCCACTGGGCTATCGAAACACTATGAGTCGATCAATTAGTAGTCTTCAAGTCTCATCCAGATCTAGGGTTTCATATAGATTTAAAGTACCATAGTCGTCACCGCCGAACCCACAGAGGATTACAGTACCAAAGTCATCGTCGACGCTGTCACAGCCAGCTCTAGGGTTTCCGCACACAGCACGCTCGTTCCAAGAGAGTCCACTAGACGAGCCAAGAGGCCGATACATCAACTGACACATAGTCCAGAGTTGATGTATCCCAAAGTTACATCTCGTCAAAAGGAACACAACACGACAGACGGCGCGTCAATCAGACGCCTGGTCTGAGAGATATTGGTTTTTTCGTCCCAGGGGCCCGGTTAGTTCTTAAGTCAAAACCAACCCGACCGCACTCTAGCTGCATCCAAACCTCGATCGGAGTAAGTCCAAAGTTCCTTCTCACTAATATGAATCCAACAAGGTCGACGACACGTCAATCGGACATCCAGAGCTGAAGTTATAAGTGTTTCCGCTCCGAGGGCCCGGTTGGTTTCATGTTTGAACCAACCCGGCCATACCCAAATTTCTCTTAAACCTTGAGTGTAATATACAGAAACGACCATCTCGATCTAAGGATCGCTATGCAACTGACTGTGCATCGATTGGAGTTTCGTAGCCCATGATATGGGCAAAAGACCGGAAGTGGTCTAAAAATGGGGGGTTTAGGCCCGGTCTGACCCGGCCCAACCCCCCTGGGTCGGCCTGAACCGGGTCGACCCGACCCGGGTCCGGGTTTGACCCAGCTGGGTGTGGCCTGGCCCGGACGGTGCGGCGCGGCCCGGCCTGGGCAGCCCGGCCCGGTGCGGTAGGTCCGACCCGGGGCGGCTCGGCGCTGGCCGAGCGGGGTCGACTCGGTGCTGGCCAAGCGGCCGCGCAAAGGGGGCGACTGACCCCATGATTGACGCTGCAGCCCCGCATGGGGGCAGCTCCTTGCCAGTGGATGCGGCCTAGCGCCACATCCCCCCTCAGTGTCGCGTGGCGCTAGGCCGCTCCGGTGGTCCATTTTGCCTCCCATTTTCACCGGCGGTCCTCCTGGGATCTACCCTTCACTGCAAAGCCTTCAAAACACCTCCGCGGCCCGTTCCGTCAACACCCGACGATCCGCCATCAAATAAACGATCTTCGAAGGCTTCGAATCTCTGCAACGGCATGGCGCGATGGCACCGCGCTTCTTCGCACGTTCTTCATTGTTTCCGCACGGTGCCGCTGCACCGCGCCGCCTTTGCTCGTGCCGTAACAAGAACAATCATAAAAAGGGGGATGAGGGTCGGCCGTGTTCGTGCGGTCCGACCTCCTCCCATTATTACAATAACAGGAAGCTCAATGACTTTCAACAATTTAATAAAATACCGAGGATATAATCCACATAAATTAAATTAAACCAAACCCCCTACCTCAAGCGGTTGATAATCGAAGATTGTCACCAGAGAAGGAACGTCGCGGAAGAAGCGTCACAGAAGGAGGATCGTCGGGGTCGCGGAAGGAGGATCGTCGGCGTCGCAGTACATGGCGTCGCGTCGTCGATCTCTGAGGGTTCTGCGTTCTTCATCGCCCTTCGTCGGAGGCCGGCGTTCTTCATCGGCGGCGGTATGTTCTTTTCATTCTTCGCATTCTTCAACGAAGAAGGTGAAGATTCATGGCTTGAGAAAAACCTCTCAATTCCTCTCGCACAACCCAAGCCACCCCAATAAAATAAGGTGTAACCTTATTTTTTTTCTCACGCCAACTGTTTTTGAAAATAAAAAACAGATCATTCAATTAATTGATTTAATTGAAGAGTTTTAACCGCCCAATTAAAGAGGCGTTTAATAATTCTATTAAACGCGAGGGTTGACTTGGGCTTTAAGAGGGGGGTGCAGGTGAGTTACCATAATTAATGCATGTGGAAGGTAAAAGGAAATAAAGGGGTGGGGCTCGTGCGGGCCCCACCTCACTAATATCCTACCTAGGAGTTAGGATATTAGTGGGTCCCACTCCAACCGCCATTCCTAGATTAACACTGCTTAGAATAAAAATAAAATATGTTGCACAATTTTATTTTATTCTTAAGTTAACCCAAAAAATTTTAATGACCTCACCCGAGCAAACGCAACTCCAGAAAAGGTGTTCTTAAGCAATTACCGGTGCTGTGATTCCATCAGTGCCCTCGAGATTTGATTCCGAGCACTGGTTCAAAAGTTAGGAAAACCCGCTAGTTCGTTTACTGAACGTACCCAAGCTAAACATCGAAAATTGATTCTGGGCACACCGAGCCTCGGAATCAGGTGCCGTCAGAAACTGCGTTCTTTTAAAATTCCCAAGAAAATTAAAAAAACATTCCTTGAATTTTACAGGTCTTTACATTACTCCCACCTCATGGCTTTACGTCCCCTTAAAGATACATCATAAATAATGGAAACAAAAGGGGGTACTGTGAACGCATCTGAGCCTCCCGATCCCAAGTGCTCTCATGGAGGTTCCCGTGCTGCCATCTGTTGCGCACTAGAGGAATTGACCGCCCACGTAGGACCCGCTCCTGTTGATCCTCGATCTCCACCAGGACCTCCGCAAAAGTCACCCCATCGTCAAAGTCCAGCTCCCCATGGTCGATGATATGCATCGGGTCATGCACGTTTCTCCTTAGTTGAGATACGTGGAAGACGTTGTGCAACCGGTGCTACTATGGTGGTAGAGCCAGGTGATAAGCCACCTCGCCTATCATGAAGAGGACCTGGAATGGTTCGATAAAGTGCGAAGATTACTTTCCACCTCATCCAAATCTCCGTAATCCACATCAAGGTGAGACCCGAAAGAAGACTCGGTCGCCATCCTCGAACTCTAGTGGTCTCCGCCTCCTGTCAGCACAAGACTTTTGCCGGATCTGATCTGTCCTCATCCGCTCTTGGATGAATTTGACCTTCTCTGGTCCTACAAGAGCTGCTAAGATTTCTTCTTTGCCAATAAGAGAAATCTGGTCTCATCCCCTGGATGAACAACGTTATTCGCCTAATACAGTCAATCCCAACATGGATGATACTAATCCATACCAAGGATGACGTCGTAAGGCCTCAACGCTACTACCAAGAGATCCAACTGTTACTCTCGCCTCAAAGGGTTGAGTCACGCCGTCGGCATCAGTGTGTGGTCACTGGGTCTCCTCCAGTAGTTATCTCAAAGTGAGGGTCAAGTCAACAGTTTTTAAACCAGAACCTCTTAGTAACAACATAAAGAGAGGACAAGAAGGTAAATGCCACAAGAAAGGTGTCTTTTATTAATGCATCTCAAAATAAAAAGACACAAAGCATCTAAAAACAAACATCAACAAAGCTAGAAGCAACATGAACAATAGTCTCCAGGTCTGGAGCTAGTCCTGCTCCTGTTCATCTACTCCTGGAGCTCAATGATCATAGGCCTCAGCTGCCTTAAGCTTAGCTCTCCCATGTCCACCTGTTCCCTGCGGTTGGGGTGGACCTCCTGGTGGTGGTGGTGGAAACACCTCGAAGCGTCGTCCATCTCTAGCTACATGGCCAGCTCCCCTGCCACGGTCTCCTGCTCCATGCGGTCCGCCTCGTTCAAACCTCTGCCTCTGCCTGGGAGGTCCTTAGTTTATCTTCTGATCATCTGTATGGCAGGTCGGACAGTCACGAGCCATGTGACCAACCCCGTAGAAGGAGTAACACTATTCGCGCATGGTAAGTCGTTCTCCTCCTCAGGTTCCTCACATAAATGATCCTGCATCATGCGGTCGTCCACCTGTAGGTCTAGTCGTTTTGGACCTCTGCGTCATTTGTCTACTGTCCGCTGCAGAAGACTCTGCTGCATGCTGACTAGTGGTGGGTCCTGCTGCTGGAGACTGCTCAACAAGGAAACTCTCCACTAAGAGGGCTCGCTCCAACACCCCTGTCTGTGTTGGGATGTTGTGAGAAACACCTGAAGCTCTAATCTCTCACCTGAGCCCCTGCTCGAAGGTTCGGGCCCTGAAGAAAGGGTCTCGTACCATGTCTGTGGAATAGTGTGAGAGATCGGTAAACCTTGTCGAGTACTGGGCTACCGTCATGCTTCCCTGCCATAGCTCTAGTAGCTCCTGGATGCGCACCGCACGGAGGGTGGCTGGGACGAACTCTGAGTGGAAGAGGCTCTCAAAGTCCGTCCAAAGAAGAGATGCCTCGTTGTGCACCTAGAGCATCAGGCTCCACCATCTTCCTGCTGCCGCGTGCAGGAGACTCGCTGCAAGGATCACCATGAGGTGAGTTGGTGTCCCCTCTAACCTGAAAACCTGAACAACCACCTCCATCCAATCCTCAGCTGCCTGATGGTCCGTCTCCCCGCAGAACCTGGGCGGTCTCTAGCACTTAAACTCATACAGTGCACAAAGGTGACGTGAACTATCAGCAGCTGGGGCTGGTAGCATCGGTGGCTCGGCGGGTAGAGGTACTGCCGGTGCCTCCAATGTCAAAGGGACCTACACCGAGGCCTCGTCGCTCGGTGGGCTATCGTCTCGCACAACGCTCGGAACCCTAGCTGGCTGCCGTCATGGGGCTATCCTGAAAAAACAGGTGCGCCATTTTTAATACAATATACCTGGTGAGCTGAAACAATGTAATCACAAAGAAAACTTTTGAAACACACATGCAATCAATGTTTTCGTGCATGAAGTCGAAAATTAGAAGTCAGGGTCCTGGTGTACGGATACGTCGGGCACCGTACCAACACTGGAATCCCTAGACTGATAACCACACTCAATACCCTTAACATTATTGCATCACATAGAAGAAAGATTAGAGTCCAGAGTTCTGCGGTAGAACCGAACTCCTCTGATACCAATTTGTCACGACGCGTCCTTGGGACCCATGCCGTGACTACCCCAAGCCCGCCTCCCATAGGCTGGGGGCTGGCGACTAGCACCAAGGCGTAAATCCAGAAAAAAAGGGGAAGGCATTGCCTTTGTAAAGTAAACGAACACCACAGAGTAAGCAAGCAGAAGCAAACACTAAGTAAAACAGGGTACAATAGTAAGTGCAGAAAGGTAAGTGGGCCAGAATACAAACCCAAACTGAATGTAAAGTACAACTGGAAAGAAAGTACAACAACTGAAAAGTAAAGACGCAACATCGAGCCATCCACAGGAATTCCCACCTGAAGGGTGGGTACAGATAGCATCCTCAGCTCCACGGTCCAACTGTCCGCTCCGTGTATGTCCCGCCCAGTGGTCCACCTCCATGTATCGACTTGCTCCACAAGCCTCCACCACGATCAGCGCTGTCCGTCGTCTGTATCCAACACAACGTAGTGCGGGCATAGCCCATGCATGGGTGAGTATAAGCTACTCAGTAGGGACCCCGAGACCCCCGAAGGTCTCCCAGAATCCACAAAGGATAATCCACAAAAGAAAGATACAATCACGAAGTAACAACCAACACTACTTAGGTATATGACCAAACATATACCTAAGTCATCAATTCCAGTTCGGCTCCAACATCCGAGCCCAAGTTAGATCATGTCCACATAGGAGTACAACCCAATCCACACAGGATAACACAACCCAATCCACATAGGAAATCAAGTCAATCATATCGAAGATATAGATTGAAGTCAAGACTCAGCTCACACCAGGATTTAAATATGATGTCGAAACCATAGCTGTTGGGGAAAATCCTCATCTATCGAGTACAGTGGGCCTTCTGCTACAACCAAGCATTCCCATTAATCTTGGACTGCTGTAGTACTCCATTTGTCGAGTAGTGTGGGCCTGCTGCTACAACCAAGCGCTTCCCACCATGGGTCTACCGCTATAACCAAACGCTCCTCTGCCGTGGGTCTGCTGCTACAACCAAGCACTCCCCCTTCACGTACTGTGGGCCTGCTGCTACAATCAAGCGCTTCCCACCATGGGTCTGCCGCTACAACCAAGCGCTCCCTCTCATAGCCTCCAGAGGTACTCTTTATGTCGAGTACTGCGGGTCTGCCGCTACAACCAAGCGCTCCTCCGCCGTGGGTCTGCCGCTACAACTAAGCGCTTCCCACTAGGCTATCAAAACACTCTGAGTCGATCAATCAGTAGTCGTCAAGTCTCAGCCAGCTCTAGGGTTTCATATAGATTTCAAGTACCATAGTCGTCACCGCCGAACCCACGGTGTATTTTAGTACAAAAGTCATCATCGTTGCAGTCGCAGCCAGCTCTAGGGTTTCCGCACACAGCACGCTTGTTCTGGCAGAGTCCACTCCACGAGCCAAGAGGTCGATACATCAAATGACACATAGTCCGGAGTTGATGTATCCCAAAGTTCCATCTCTTCAAAAGGAACACAACGCGACAAATGGCACGTCAATCAGACGCCTGGTCTGAGAGTTGTTGGCTTTTTCTTCCCAGGGGCCCGATTGGTTTTTAAGTCAAAACCAACCCGACTGGACTCCATCTGCATCCAAAACTTGAGCTGAGTAAGCCCAAAGGTCTGTCTCATTAGGAGGAATCCAACAAGGTCGACGGCATGTCAATCGGACGTCCGGAGCTCAAGTTATAAGCATTTCCGCTCCGAGGGCCCAATTGGTTTCATGTTCGAAGAAACCCTGACATACCCAAATTTCTTCAATACCTTGAGTGTAATATAACTAAACAACCATATCGATCCAAGTATCTCAACACAACTGACGGTGCATCGATCAGAGGTCCGCATCCCAAGATATAGGCAAAAGACCGGAAGTGGTCCGAAAACAGGGGGTCTGGGCCCGGTCCGACCTGGCCCAACCCCCTTGGGTCGCACCGAACCAGATCGACCCGACCCGGGTCTGGGTTCAACTCGGATGGGGGCGGCCCGGCCTGGGATGCCCGGACCGGTGCGGCCGGTCAGGCCCGGGGCGGCTCGGCGTGGGCCGGGAGGGTTCGGCTCGGCGCGGGCCGTGCGGCCGCGCAAAGGGGGCGACTGCCCCCTTGATTGACGCCGTGGCCCCACGTGGGGGGCCACTCCTTACCAGCAGACGCGGCCTATCGCCGCGTCCCCCCTCAATCCCACGCGGCCGCGGGACCAGCCACCCGCCGCCACGGCTTCAGCCGGGGCGATCCTTCCTGACAGCGCGCTGGGCGCCGCTGCCTCCGGGCGGCAAGCCGGTGCCGGCCGCCACCTCCAGCCGTTGGAACCGCCGTGCCGGCGTGGGGTGCCGTCAGGACCTTCTGTGGACCACCGGACGCGCTCCGGTGGTCTGTGTTTCCTACCGTTTTCTTCGGCGGTCCTCCCGAGATCTACCCTTCACTACGAAGCCTTCAAAACACCACTGCGGCCAGTTCTGTCAACACCCAATGATCCGCCGTCAAATAAATGATCTACGGAGGCTTTGAATGGCCGCAACGATGCGATGGGATGGCACGACACTTCTTCGCCCGTTCTTCATTGTTTCTGTGCGGCGCCTTTTCTCATGCCGCATTAAGAACAATCATAAAAAGGGGGAGGAGGGTCAGCCGTGTTCATGTGGTCCGACCTCCTCCCGCCATTACGATAATAGGTAGATCAACGACTTTCAACAATTTAATTAAAGACCGAGGATATAATCCACATAAATTAAATTAAACCAAACCCCCTACCTTAAGCGGTTGATGATCGAAGATTGTCGCGGGAGAAGGAACGTCGTGGAATAAGCGTCGTGGAAGGAGGATCGTCGGCGTCGCGGAAGGAGGATCATTGGAATCGCGGTACATGGCGTCGCGTTGTCAATCTCTGAGGGTTCGGCGTTCTTCATCATCCTTCGTCGGAGGCCGGCATTCTTCATCGGCGGTGATGCATTTTTCGCGTTCTTCACGTTCTTCAATGAAGAAGGTGAAGATTCAAGGCTTGAGAAAAACCTCTCAATTCCTCTTGCATAACCCAAGCCACCCCAATAAAATATGGTGAAACCTTATTTTATTTCTCACGCCAATTTTTTTTGAAAATCAGGAACAGATCATTCAATTAATTGATATAATTTAAGAGTTTTAACCGCCCAATTAAAGAGTTGTTTAATAATTCTATTAAACGCGAGGGTTGACTTGGCCTTTAAGAGGGGGTGCGGGCGAGTTACCATAATTAATGCACGTGGAATCTAAAAGAAAATAAAGGGGTGGGGCTCGTGCGGGCCCCACCTCTCTAATATCTTTCCTAGGAGTTAGGATGTCAGTGGGTCCCACTCCAACCGCCATGCCTAGATTAACACTGCCTAGAATAAAAATAAAATATGTGGCACAATTTTATTTTATTCTTTAGTTAACCCAAAAAATTTTAATAACCTCACCTGAGCAAACGCAACTCCAAAAAAGGTGTTTTTAAGCAATTAACAGTGCTGCAATTCCATCGGTGCCCTCGAAATTCGATTCCGAGCACCGGTTCAAAAGTTAGGAAAACCCGCTCATTCGTTTACTAAACGTACCCGAGCTAAAAATCGAAAATTGATTCTAGGCACACTGAGCCTTGAAATTATGTGCCGTCAGAAACTGTGTTCTTGTAAAATTTCCAAGAAAATTAAAAAAAATTCCTTAAATTTTACGGGTCTTTACATTAATCCCACCTCAGGGATTTACGTCCCCATAAAGATACATCATAAACTAGGGAAACAAAAGGGGGTACTGTGCACGCATCTGAGCCTCCCACTCCCAAGTGCTCTCCTAGAGGTTCTCATGCTGCCATATGTTGCGCATTAGAGGAATCGACCGCCCACGTAGGACTCGCTCCTGTTGATCCTCGATCTCCACCAGGACCTCTGAAAAAGTCTCCCCATCATCAAAGTCTAGCTCCCCATGGTCGATGGTATGCGTCGGGTCGTGCACGTATCTCCTCAGTTAAGATACGTGAAAGACGTCGTGCACTCGGTGCAACTGAGGTGGTAGAGCCAGGTGATAAGCCACCTTGCCTCTCCTGGAGAGGACCTGGAATGGTCTGATAAAGCGCGGAGATAACTTTCCACCTCGGCCAAATCTCTGTAATCCATGTCGAGGTGAGACCCGCAAGAAGACGCGGTCGCCATCCTCGAACTCTAGTAGTCTCCACCTCCTGTCAGCACAAGACTTTTGTCGGCTCTGAGCTGTCCTCATTCGCTCTTGGATGACTTGGAACTTCTCTGGTCCTACAAGAGTTGCTGAGATTTCTTCTTTTCCGATAAGAGAAATCCGGTTTCATCCCCTGGATGAACCACATTCTTCACCTAATACATTCAATACCGACATGGATGATACTAATCCATACCAAGGATGACATCATAAGGCCTCGACGCTACTACCATGAGATCCAACCATTACTCTTTCCTCAAAGGGTTGAGTCACACTGTCGGCATCAGTGTGTGGTCACTGGGTCTCCTCCAGTAGGTATCTCAAAGTGAGGGTCAAGTCAACGGTTTTTAAACTGGAACCTCTTAGTAACAACATAAAGAGAGGACAGGAAGGTAAACACCACAAGAAAAGTTTCTTTTATTACTGCAGCTCAAAGTAAAAAGACATAAAGCATCTACAAACAAACATCAACAAAGCTAGAAGCAACATGAACAATAGTCTCCAGGTCTGGAGCAAGTCCTGCTCCTGTTCATCTACTCCCGGAGCTCCCTGATCCTAGGCCTCATCTGCCTGAAGCTGAGCTCTCCCATGTCCACCTGTTCCCTGTGGTCGGGGTGGACCTCCTGGTGGTGGTGGTGGCAACACCTCAAAGTGTCATCCACCTCCAGATGCACGGCTAGCTCCCCTGCCATGATCTCCTACTCCAGGCGGTATGCCTCGATCAAACCTCTGCCTCTGCCTGTGAGGTCCTTCGTTTATCTTCTGATCATCTGTATGGTGGGTCGGACAGTCACGATCCATGGGACCAACCCCGCCGCAGGAGTAACACTGTCCGTGCATGGTAAGTCGTTCTCCTCCCCGATTGCTTCACAAAAAGGATCCTGCGTCATGCGGTCGACCACCTGTAGGTCTAGTTCTTTTGGACCTCTGCGTCATCTGTCTACTGTACACTGTAGAATACTCTGCCGCATGCCGACTAGTGGTGGGTCCTTCTCCTGGAGACTGCTCAGCAAGGAAACTCTCGACTAAGAGGGCTCGCTCCGACACCCCTGTCTGTATCGGGATGCTGTGAGAAACAACTGAAGCTCTGATCTCTCGCCTGAGCCCCTGCTCGAAGGTTTAGGCCCTGAAGAAAGGGTCTCGTACTATGTCCGTGGAATAGTGCGAGATATCGGTAAACCTTTCCGATTACTGGGCTACCATCATGATTCCCTACCGCAGCTGTAGTAGCTCATGGATGCGCACCACACGGAGGGTGGCTGGGATGAAATCTGAGCGGAAGAGGCTCTCAAAGTCCATCCAAAGAAGAGATGCCTCATCATGAACATGGAGCATCAAGCTCCACCATCTACCTACTGCCGCATGCAGGAGGCTCACTGTGAGGATCACCATGAGGTCAGCTGATGTCCCCACTAACCTGAAAACTCGAGCAACCACCTCCATCCAATCCCCGACTACTTGAGGGTCCGTCTCCCGGCGGAAAATGGGCGGTCTCTGGCTCTGAAACTCGTGTAGCGCACTAAGGCGACGTGCACTATCAGCGGCTGGTGCTGGTAGCATCGTTGGCTCGGCGGGTAGAGGTACCGCCGGTGCCTTCGCTGTCAAAGGGCCCTACACCGAGGCCTCGTCGCTCGGTGGGCTGTCGTCTCGCACAACGCTCGGAACCCTAGCTGGCTTCCATCGTGGGTCCATCCTAAAAAGAAATAGGTGCGCCACGTTTAATACAATATATTTGGTGAGCTGACACAAAGTAATCACAAAGAAAATGTTTGAAACACACATGAAATCAATGTTTTCGTGCATTGAGACAGAAATCAGAAGTCAGGGTCCTGGTGTATGGATACGTCGGCCACCGCACCAACACTGGACTCCCTGGACTGATAACCACACTCAATAACTTTAACATTATTGCTTCACATAGAAGAAAGATCAGAGTCCAGATTTCTGCGGTAGAACCGAACTCCTCTGATACCAATTTGTCACGACCCGTCCTCAGGACCCGTGCCGTGACTACCCCAAGCCCGCCTCCCATAGGCTAGGGGCTGGCGACTAGAACCAAGGCATAAATCCTGACAAAAATGGGAAGGAATTACCTTTGTAAAGTAAACAAACACCACAGAGTAAGCAAGCAGAAGGAAACACTAAGTAAAACTGGGTACAATAGTAAGTGTGGAAAAGTAAGTGGGCCAGAATACAAACCCAAACTGAAAGTAAAGTACAACTAGAAATAAAGTACAACAACATAAAAGTAAAGCCGCAACGTCGAGCCGTCCACTGGAAGTCCCACCTGAAGGGTGGGTACATATAGAATCCTTAGCTCCACGGTCCAGCCGTCCGTTCCGTGTATGTCCCGCCCAGTGGTCCACCTCCAGGTACCGACTTGCTACACAAGCCTCCACCACGATCAGCGCTGTCCGTCGTCTGTATCCAACACAACGTAGTGCGGGCATAGCCCGTGTAGGGGTGAGCATAAGCTACTCAGTAGGGACCCCGAGACCCCCGAAGGTCTCCCAGAATCCACAAAGGATAATCCAAAAAAGAAATATATAATCACAAAGTAAAAACCAACACTACTTAGGTATATGCCCATACATATACCTAATTCATCAATTCCAGTTCGACTCCAACATCCGAGCCCATATTCGATCACGTCCACATAGGAGTACAACCCAATCCACACAGGATAACACAACCCAATATACATAGGAAAGAAATTCAATCATATCAAAGATATAGATTGAAGTCAAGACTCACCTCACACCAGGATTTAAACATGATGTCGAAACCATAGCTGCTGGGGAAACTCCTCCTCTATCGAGTACAGTGGGCCTGCCACTACAACCAAGCATTCCCATTAATCTTGGACTGCTGTAGTACTCCATATGTCGAGTACTATGGTCCTTCTACTAAAACTAAGCGCTTCCCACCATGGGTATGCCGCTACAACCAAGCGCTCCCCCTCATAGCCTCAAGAGGTACTCCTTTTGTTGAGTGCCGCGGGTCTGCTGCTATAACCAAGCACTCCTCCACCGTGGGTCTGCCGCTACAACCAAGTGCTCCCCCTTCAAGTAATGTGGGCCTGCTGCTACAACCAAGCACTTCCCACCATGGGTCTGCCGCTACAACCAAGTTCTCCCCCTGACAGCCTCCAGAGGTACTCCTTCTGTCGAGTACCGCGGGTCTGCCGCTACAACCGAGCGCTCCTCCGCTGTGGGTCTGCCGCTATAACCAAGCGCTTCCCACTAGGATATCAAAAGACTATGATTCGATCAATCAGTAGTCGTCAAGTCTCATACAGCTCTAGGGATTCATATAGATTGAAATTACCATAGTCGTCACCGCCGAACCCATGGAGGATTCCAGTACGAAAGTCTCCGTCGTCGTAGTCGCAGCCAGCTCTAGGGTTTCTGCACACAGCACGCTCGTTCCGGGAGAGTCCACTCCATGATCCAAGATTTCAATACATCAACTGGCACATAGTCCGAAGTTGATGTATCCCAAAGTTCTGTCTCGTCAAAAGGAACACAACGCGACAAACGGCGCGTCAATCGGACACCTGGTCCGAGAGTTATTAGCTTTTTCGTCCCAGGGGCCCAGTTGGTTTTTAAATCAAAACCAACCCAACCACACTCTAGCTGCATCCAAACCTTGAGAGGAGTAATCCCAAAGGTCTGTCTCACTAAGAGGAATCCAACAAGGTCGATGACACATCAATCGGACATCTGGAGCTCAAGTTATAAGCGTTTCTGCTCCGAGGGCCCGGTTAGTTTTGTGTTCGAACCAACCCTACTGTACGCAAATTTCTCCGAAACCTTGAGTTCAATATACCGAAACGAGCATCTCGATCCAAGGATCGCTACGGAACTGACGGTGCATCGATCAGAGGTCCGTAGCCCAAGATATGGGAAATAGAATGGAAGTGGTCTGAAAACGGGGGGTCTTGGCCCAGTTCGACCCAGCCCAACCCCCCCTGGGACGGCCCGAACCGGGCGACCCGAACTGGGTCCGGGTTCGACCCGGCTGGGGGCGGCCCGAACCGGCTGGCGCGGTCCGGCCCGGCTGGCTTGGCGCAGCCCGGCTAGGGTGGCCCCGCCCGGTGCGGCCGGTCCGGCCCGGGGCGTGTCGACGCTGGCTGAGCGGGGTCGGCTCAGCGCTGGCCGATTGGCCACACAAAGGGGGAAAATGCCCCCTTGATTAACGCTGCGGCCCCACGTGGGGGGCCGCTTCTTGCCAGTGGATGCGGCCTAGCGCCACGTCCCACCTCAGTCCCGCGCGGCCGCGGGATTAGCCGCCCGCCGCCGTGGCTTCAGCTGCGACGGTCCTTCCTAGCGACGCGCTGGGTGCCACCGCCTCCTGGCGGCAAGCCGGTGCCGGCCGCCACCTCCGGCCGTCGGCGCCGCCGTGCCGGCGTATCGCGTCGGCATGGCCTTCCGCGGACCACCGTACGTGCTCCGGTAGCCCGTTTTGCCTGCCGTTTTCGTTGGCAGCCCTCCTGGGATCTACCCTTCACTACGAAGCCTTCAAAACACCTCTGCGGCCCGTTCCGTCAACACCCGATGATCCGCCATCAAATAAAAAATCTACAGAGGCTTCTAATCGCCACAAAGGCGTGGCGCGATGGCGCGACGCTTCTTCGCCCGTTCTTCATTGTTTCCACGCGGTGCCACTGCACCGCACCGAATTTTCTCGTGCCGCAACAAGAACAATCATAAAAAGGGGGAGGAGGGTCGGCCGTGTTCATGCGGTCTGACCTCCTCCCATTATTACGATAACAGGCGGCTCAACGACTTTCAACAATTTAATCAAAGGCCGAGGATATAATCCACATAAATTAAATTAAACCAAACCCCCTACCTCAAGCGGTTGATGATCGAAGATTGTTGTCGGAGAAGGAACGTCGCGGAAGAAGCGTCACAGAAGGAGGAACGTCGGCGTCGCGGTACACGACGTCACGTCGTCGATCTCCGAGGGTTCAGCGTTCTTCGTCGCCCTTCGTCGGAGGCCGGTGTTCTTCATCGGCGGCGGTGTGTTCTTCACGTTCTTCACGTTCTTCAACGAAGAAGGTGAAGATTCAAGGCTTGAGAAAAACCTCTCAATTCCTCTCGCACAACACAAGCCACCCCAATAAAAAACGGCGTAGCCTTATTTTATTTCTCACACCAACTATTTTTGAAAATCAAAAATAGATCATTCAATTAATTGATTTAATTGAAGAGTTTTAACCGCCCAATTAAAGAGGTGTTTAATAATTCTATTAAACGCGAGGGATGACTTGGCCTTTAAGAGGGGGGTGCTGGTGAGTTCCCATAATTAATGCATGTGGAAGGTAAAATGAAATAAAGGGGTGGGGCTCGTGCGGGCCCCACCTCACTAATATCCTACCTAGGAGTTAGGATATCAGTGAGTCCCACTCCAACCGCCATGCCTAGATTAACACTGCTTAGAATAAAAATAAAATATGTTGCACAATTTTATTTTATTCTTTAGTTAACCCAAAAAAATTTAATAACCTCACCCGAGAAACCCAACTCCGGAAAAGGTGTTCTTAAGCAATTACCGATGCTGTGATTCCATCGGTGCCATCATAATTTGATTCCGAGCACCGGTTGAAAAGTTAGGAAAACGCGCTCATTCCTTTACTGAACGTACCTGAGCTAAACATCGTAAATTGATTTCGGGAACACCGAGCCTTGGAATCAGGTGCCGTCTGAAACTGCGTTCTTGTAAAATTCCCAAGAAAATTAAAAAAAATTTCCTTGAATTTTACGGGTCTTTACATTACTCCCACCTCAGTGATTTACGTCCCCATAAAGATACATCATAAACTAGGGAAACAAAAGGGGGTATTGTGCATACATCTGAGCCTCCCACTCCCAAGTGCTCTCCTAGAGGATCCCGTGCTGCTATCTGTTGCGCAATAGAAGAATCGACCGCCCACGTAGGACCCGCTCCTGTCGATCCTCGATCTCCACCGGGACCTCCGCAAAAGTCTCCCCATCGTCAAAGTCTAGCTCCCCATGGTTGATGGTATGCATCGGGTCGTGCACATATCTCCTCAGTTCAGATACGTGGAAGATGTCGTGCACCCGGTGCAACTGAGGTGGTAGATCGAGGCGATAATCCACCTCGCCTATCCTGCAAAGGACCTGGAATGGTTTGATAAAGCACAGAGATAACTTGCCACCTCGAACAAATCTCCGTAATCCATGTCGAGGTGAGACCCGCAAGAAGACGCGGTCACCATCCTCGAACTCTAGTGGTCTCCGCCTCCTGTCAGCACAAGACTTTTGTCGGCTCTGAGCTGTCCTCATCCTCTCTTGGATGACTTGGATCTTCTCTGGTCCTACAAGAGCTGTTGAGATTTCTTCTTTTCCGATAAGAGAAATTCGGTCTCATCCCCTGGATGAACCACGTTCTTCGCCTAATACATTCAATCCCGATATGGATGATACTAATCCATACCAAGGATGACATCATAAGGCCTCGATGCTACTACCATGAGATCCAACCATTACTCTCGCCTCAAAGGGTTGAGTCACACTGTCGGCATCAGTGTGTGGTAACTGGGGCTCCTCTAGTAGGTATCTCAAAGTGAGGGTCAAGTCAACGGTTTTTAAACAAGAACCTATTAGTAACAACATAAAGAGATGACAGGAAGGTAAATGCCACAAGAAAGGTGTCTTTTATTACTACAGCTCAAAGTACAAAGAAACAAAGCATCTACAAAAAAACATCAACAAAGCTAGAAGCAACATGAACAATAGTCTCTAGGTCTGGAGCTAGTCCCTCTCCTGTCCATTTGCTCCCGGAGCTCTATGATCGTAGGACTCAGCTGCCTGAAGCAGGGATCTCCCATGTCCATCTGTTCCCTGCGGTCGACGTAGACCTCCTGGTGGTGGTGGTGGCAACACCTCGAAGCGTCGTCCACCTCCAGCTTCACGGCCAGCTCCCCTGCCACGGTCTGCTGCTCCATGCAGTCCGCCTCGATCGAACCTATGCCTCTGCCTGGGAGGTCCTTCATTTATCTGCTCATCATCTGTATGGCGGGTCGGATATTCACGAGCCATGTGACCATCCCTTCGGCAAGAGTAACACTGTCCACGCATGGTAAGTCGTTCTCCTCCCCGGGTGCCTCGCAAAAATGATCCTCTATCATGCAGTCGACCACCAATAGGTCTAGTACTTTTGGACCTCTGCATCATCTATCTACTGTCTGCTGTAGAAGACTCTTCTGCATGCCGGCTAGTGGTGGGTCCTGCTGCTGGAGACTGCTCATCAAGGAAACTCTCCACTAAGAGGGCTCGCTCCAACACCCCTGTCTGAGTCGGGATGCTGTGAGAAACAACTAAAGCTCTAATATCTCGCCTGAGCCCCTGCTCGAAGGTTCGAGCCCTGAATAAAGGGTCCCATACCATGTCCGTGGAATAGCGCGAGAGATCGGTAAACCTTTCCGAGTACTGGGCTACCGTCATGATGCCCTGCCACAGCTGTAGTAGCTCCAACATGCACACCACATGGAGGGTGGCTGGGACAAACTCTGAGCTGAAGAGGCTCTCAAAGTCCGTCCAAAGAAGAGATGCCACATCGTGCACTTGGAGCATCAAGATCCAACATCTGCCTGCTGCCGCATGCAAGAGGCTTACTTCGAGGATCACCATGAGGTCAGCTGATGTCCCCACTAATCTGAAAACTCGAACAACCGCCTCCAACCAATCCTCGACTGCCTGAGGGTCCATCTCCCTGCTGAACCTGGGTGGTCTCTGGCACTGAAACTTGTGCAGCGCACTATGGCGACGTGTACAATCAGTGGCTGGGGCTAGTAGCATCGGTGGCTCGGTGGGTCGAGGTACCTCCGGTGACTCCAATGTCAAAGGTCCCTACACCGAGGCCTCATCGCTCGGTGGGCTGTCGTCTTGCACAACGCTCGGAACCCTAGCTGGCTGCCGTCGTGAGGACATCCTGAAAAGAAACAGGTGCGCCACAGTTAATACAGTATACCTGGTGAGCTGAGACAAAGTAATCACAAAGCAAACTTTTTAAACACAATGCAATCAATGTTTTCATGCATTGAGTCGGAAATCAGAAGTCAGGGTCCTGGTGTACGGATACGTCGGCCACCGCACCAACACTGGACTCCCTGGACTAATAACCACACTCAATACCCTTAACATTATTGCTTCATATAGAAGAAAGATCAGAGTCCAGAGTTCTGCGCTAGAACCGAACTCCTATGATACCAATTTGTCACAACCCATCCTCAGGACCCGTGCCGTGACTACCCCAAGCCCGCCTCCCATAGGCCGGGGGTTGTCGACTATCACAAAGGAATAAATCCCGACAAAAAGGGGAAGGCATTGCCTTTGTAAAGTAAACGAACACCACAAAGTAAGCATGAAGAAGGAAACACTAAGTAAAACTGGGTACAATAGTAAGTGCGGAAAAGTAAGTGGGCCAGAATACAAACCCAAACTGAAAGTAAAGTACAACTGGAATGAATGTTCAGCAACTGAAAAGTAAGGCCGCAACGTTGAGCCATCCACTGGAAGTCTCACCTGAAGGGTGGGTACAAATAGCATCCTCAGCTCCACGGTCCAGCCGACCGATCCGTGTATGTCCCACCCAGTGGTCCACCTCCAGGTACTGACTTGCTCCACAAGCCTCCACCACGATCAATGCTGTCTGTCGTCTGTATCCAACACAACGTAGTGCGGGCATAGCCCATGCAAGGGTGAGTATAAGCTACTCAGTAGGGACCCCGAGAACCCCGAAGGTCTCCCCGAATCCAAAAAGGATAATACACAAAAGAAAGATACAATCACGAAGTAACAACCAACACTACTTAGGTATATGCCCATACATATACCTAAGTCATCAATTCCAGTTCAGCTCCAACATCCGAGCCCAAGTTTGATCACGTCCACATAGGAGTACAACCCAATCCACACTGAATAACACAACCCAATCCACATAGGAAAGCAAGTCAATCTTATCGAAGATATAGATTGAAGTCAAGACTCAGGTCACACCAGGATTTAAACATGATGTCAAACCATAGCTGCTGGGGAAACTCCTCCTCTATCGAGTAAAATGGGCCTCACGCTACAACCAAGTGTTCCCGTTAATCTTGGACTGCTGTAGTACTCCATCTGTCGAGTACTGTGGGCCTGCTGCTACAACCAAGCACTTCCCACCATGGGTCTGCCGCTACAACTAAGCGCTCTCCCTCATAGACTCCCGAGGTACTCCTTCTGTTGAGTACCGCGGGTCTACTGCTACAACCAAGCGATCCTCCGCCGTGGGTCTGACGCTATAACCAAGCGCTCCCCCTTCAAGTAATGTGGGCCTTCTGCAACAACCAAGCGCTTCCCACCATGGTCCTATCGCTACAACCAAGCGCTCCCCCTCATAGCCTCCAGAGGTACTTCTTCTGTCGAGTACCGCGGGTCTGCCGCTACAACCGAGCACTCCTCCGCCGTGGGTCTGCCACTATAACCAAGCGCTTCCCACTGGGCTATCAAAACAATCCGAGTCGATCAATCAGTAGTCGTCAAGTCTCATCCAGCTCTATGGTTTCATATAGATTGAAAGTACCAAATTCGTCACCGCCAAACCCACGGAGGATTCTAGTACGAAAGTCATCGTCGTCGCAGTCGCAACCAGCTCTAGGGTTTCCACACACAGCACGCTCATTCCGGGAGAGTCTACTCCACGAGCCAAGAGGTCGATACATCAATTGACACATAGTCCAGATTTGATGTATCCCAAAGTTCCGTCTCGTCAAAAGGAACACAACACGACAGACGGTGTGTCAATCAGACACCTGGTCCAAGATTTATTGGCTTTTTCGTCCCAGGGGCCCGGTTGGTTTTTAAGTCAAAACTAACCCGACCACACTCCAACTACATCCAAACCTTGAGAAGAGTAATAACAAAGGTCCGTATCACTAATAGGAATCCAACAAGGTTGACGGAATGTCAATCGGACGTCCGGAGCTCAAGTTATAAGCGTTTCAGCTCCGAGGGCTCGATTGGTTTCATGTTCGAACCAACCCGGCTATACCCAAAGTTATCCGAAACCTTGAGTGTAATATACTGAAACGACCGTATCAATCCAAGGATCCCTACGCAACTAACAGTTTGTAGATCGGAGGTCCGTATCCTAGGATATGGGTATAATACTGGAAGTGGTATGAAAACGAGGGGTCTAGGCCCGGTTCGACCTAGCCCAACCCCCCCTGGGTCGGCCCGAATTGGGTCGACCCGACCCGGGTCCGGGTTCGACCCGGTGGGGTGCGGCCCGGCCCGGCAGGGGCGGCTCGGCCCGGTGTGGCCGGTCCAGCCCGGGTCGGCTCGGCGCTGGCCGAGCGGGGTTGGCTCGGCACTGGCCGAGCGGCCACGCAAAGGGGGAGACTGCCCCCTCGATTGACACCACGACCCCATGTGGGGGGCCGCTCCTTGCCAGAGGACGCGGCCTAGCGCCACGTCCCCCCTCGGTCCTGCGTGGTAGAGGGACCAGCCACCCGCCTCTGCGGCTTCAGCCACGGCAGTCCTTCCAGGCGGCGCGCCGGCATGGCCTTCCGCAGACCACCGGACGCGCTCCGGTGGTCTGTTTTGCCTGCCGTTTTCACCGACGTTCCTCCCGAGACCTAGCCTTCACTGTGAAGCCTTCAAAACACCTCTGCGGACCGTTCCGTCAATGCCCGACGATCCGCCGTCAAATAAACGATCTGCGGATGATTCGAATCGCCACAACGGCGCGACGCGATGGCGCTGCGCTTCATCGCCCGTTCTTCATTGTTTCCGTGCGGTGCCGCTGCACCACGCCACCTTTGTTCATGCCGCAACAAGAACAATCATAAAAAGGGGGAGGAGGGTCGGCCATGTTCGTGTAGTCCGACCTCCTCCCGTTATTACGATAACAGGCGGCTCAACAACTTTCAACAATTTAATCAAAGACCAAGGATATAATCCACATAAATTAAATTAAACCAAACCCCCAACCTCAAGTGGTTTATGATCGAAGATTATCGCTGGAGAAGGAACGTCGTGGAAGAAGCGTCGCGGAAGGAGGATCGTCGACATCACGGAAGGAGGATCGTCGGCGTCGCAGTACACGACTTCGTGTCATCGATCTCCGAGGGTTCAACGTTCTTCGCCACCCTTCGTCGGAGGCCAGTGTTCTTCGTCGGCGGCGGTGCGTTCTTCGCGTTCTTCAACGAAAAAGGTGAAGATTCAAGGCTTGAGCAAAACCTCTCAATTCCTCTCGCACAACCCAATCCACCCCAATAAAATAAGGCATAGCCTTATTTTATTTCTCACGCCAACTGTTTTTGAAAATAAAAAACAGATCATTCAAATAATTGATTTAATTGAAGAGTTTTAACCGCCCAATTAAAGAGGCGTTTAATTATTCTATTAAACGTGAGGGTTGACTTGGCCTTTAAGAGGGGGGTTCGAGTGAGTTAACATAATTAATGCACGTGGAAGGTAAAAGGAAATAAAGGGTTGGGGCTCGTGCGGGCCCCACCTCACTAATATCCTACCTAGGTGTTAGGATATCAGTGGGTCCCACTCCAACCGCCATGCCTAGATTAACACTGCTTAGAATAAAAATAAAATATATTGCACAATTTTATTTTATTCTTTAGTTAACCCAAAAAAATTTAATAACCTCACCCGAGCAAACGCAACTCCGAAAAAGGCGTTCTTAAGCAATTACCGGTGCTGCGATTCCATCGGTGCCCTCGAAATTCGATTCTGAGCACCGGTTCAAAAGTTAGGAAAACCCGCTCATTCGTTTACTAAACATACCCAAGCTAAACATCAAAAATTGATTCCGGGCACACCAAGCCTCAGAATTAGGTGCCGTTAGAAACTGCGTTCTTGTAAAATTCCGGAGAAAATTAAAAAAAAAAATCCTTGAATTTTACGGGTCATTATAGTCATTATCTCTGATTACATTAAAAAGAAACATTCTATTTGTCATTTAGTAAAATTCTTCATATAAAAAGATTCACTTTGAATGAAATGAAAATTCAAAGGTGTTTCTACAGCGTATAAAATAAATTCATGTATTAAAACAAAATATGCCTCAATGAAAGGAGATTGAGATGAAATCCCTTACCTCGTGTCCGACTTGAATCGATCACTCTTTAATCTCCTGAATAACAAACTAAAGTTAATTTCTACTTGATTAAGAAAATTTTTCAAGTTTATTATTAATTTTATATCACTTATTACCATTTTATAAACATTATTCAGTCATTTAAGTTAATAATGTTCGTTAGTTCGATATTTGGTACTAGAGTCAAAAATGAACATCTTATATTTACAAGTTGTCCAAGTGGTCAATAGTCCATTATATCTAGAATGATATTAATTATTTAGATATAAAATATATCATATATATCATATATATACAGTATATATATATATATTTATAACAGTTCATATCATTTGGAGGTATGAAATGAAATGCACCGTTCATGGAGACAGTAAGCCGTACGTACGCATGAATGCTACTTTAATTTCTATTTATTATTAAAACAAAATTATACATAGGTATATTATAATTCCAGTATAATATAATATATAATATCATTAACTCCATCATTTATACATCCCATATATGGCATTATCGAGTCATATCGTGTTTACCCATAATGGAAACCAAAATGGTATGATATAAAAGAAAAATACAGAAGCATAAAGAAAAAATAAAAATAATATATATCATATATAAATATAGTTTCATCTTAATGGACACCATGATAGGTGGTAGGATATAATCAAATAATCATCGTCTCTTGAGGCGTTAGTTTTCCATCCATAGAAATAGTATGTTATTCACCCATTAGATGGAGGTGTGTGTAAGTGTAGTTCTAATACATATAATAACAACATACTAGTATATTTAGGATATTGGTTTTATTATAAAATAATGGATTAAAAATATTTTAGGGTTTGGAGAAGTAAAATAATAGAAAAGAAGTTAAGAGAAACTGTTACCTTTAATTTGAGTAACTTCCTTTTGTTTGAACCAAACAGACTTCTTAATGTGCATTATGCCAAAGGTAAGGATTCTAGTAGGAGGATAAGGATGTAGGGAGATTAATTGGGTAGTGTTTAGATGAGCCAAAAGGCTTGAGAGGTGTGAGGAATTGTTTGTAAGTGCGGTATTTTTATAAGGGGGAGGAGGGTCTCTTTAGGAATGTGTGATAATATTATTTTATTATATAATGATATTTGGTTTTTAATGGTAAAAAACTAATTAAATTAGAATATAGGATGACTAATGGTAGAAGTAAAATCATCCAATAAGAATTGGACCAGTTTTGGATATTTTTTTAATATTTATAATTTGATTTATTTAAATCTTTTATCAATGAGGTAAATACTGCATCATTATTGTGTCATAAATAATTTAATTTATTTGATGTCTAAAAATTATAAAAAAATATCATGATGTAGGAAATAGTTTTATCTTTATAATGAATATTTATAGTCGAAAAGATAATTCATATAACCCCTTGTAAGAATTAATTTACTAAGAGATATTTGTTTTTGTCATTTTTGCCTTTACTTTGAGTTAATTAATCTAAAGTGTCATTATCACTCCCAAGTGGCTCCATGGGATCCCAAAATAGACCCAAAGATGCCCATGGTCGTAAATAACTCAACCAATATGGTTTGGACAAGTGTTAAGGTAATATTGAATTATTATAATATTTTTTTTACCTTGCATTACCCTATTTACCTTTAACCGCGGTAAATAAAAGTCAAAAGTTACTATTCACCAAAAATTATTTTCATCTTATTGAACCAAATTTTACATACTAATAACAACAATGTATGTTGGATTTTCAAAATTCAATTCACAGAAGTTGTAAAATTTCATTTAAATGAAAAAGTATGTTTTTTAACTAGTACAAAGTGGTTTCACTATTAATCAAAAATTGACGTTTTTTAGAAAAATCCCAAAAATTCAGCCTAAGATATATTTTATATTTTGAAATAAAAAAGTATGTCTATTTTACCAAATTCTAAATATAAAAGTTTCATTAATTAATTTAAAATTAATTCCTATTTTTAAAACAAATAGCGTGTTTTTAAGAAACAGTAACTATCAAAAGATTGACACTTGTTTATGTTCAAATTCAAAGTGAAATTAATTAAAATGACCAAAATTGGATTAAATGGAAAAAATATATTCTAATTAAACCTTAAGACTAATTGAAAAGATAATACAACCATATAAATAAATTATATTAAAATGCAGTTTTAAATTAAAATAAAATATTTTAAATTATTCATTAAAAAATGAGCTTTATCAGAAAAATTCCAAAAATTTACACAGAGTAAATTTTGATGACCCCATTCTAAAAAAGGATTTTATTTGGTCAAATAGAATTTATTAAAGTGACTAAAAATATATTTAAATATGGTTCTCCATTAAAAGGTGGTAAATTGACCTTTTAATGTAAATTATGCTTAAAATTAGATTCATTTAAATTTTAAGCCTCTAACTTTTATGGGATAAAGGTAAATACATTTAACAAACATGTATAATCATATTGCAGTTAGTTTTGTTCATTCCTGCCAATAAAATGGCTAGTATTTAACTACCATAGTAATATTATATTATTAGTGTGCAATGTAATATTTCAAAGAAACCCGTTGTTGCGTATCAGGTACGCTATCGAACATAACAACCCATTTAAAGTAAAATTAATATTTAATTCACAAATTTTTATAAATATGAAATATGTATTATTATTTATTTACCCAGGATGTTACATCCTTCCCCACTTTTGGGAATTGCGCCCTCGCAATTTTACTTATCAAAATAAGTGGGGGTATTTATCCCTCATAGCATTTTCAGATTCCTATATTGTCTCTTCAACCATATGGTTTTCCACAAAACCTTTACCTAGTGAATAACCTTATTCCGCAACACTTTCTCTCTTTGGTCAAGAATCTGGACTGGTTGTTCCTCATAAGAAATATTCTCTTCCAACTGAACTACCTCTGGGCTCAAAACATGAGATGGATCTGGCATATACTTTCTCAAAATAGAATCATGAAAAACATTGTGTACCTAGGATAAGTTTGGAGGTAATGCCACTTTGTATGCAACTGATCCAACTTTCTCCAGGATTTCATAAGGTCCAATGAACCTCGGACTCAACTTTCCCTTCTTTCCAAAACTTATCACACTTTTCCATGGAGAAACTTTGAGAAAGACATGATCACCTATCTCCAAATAAATATCCTTCCTTCAGTTATTTACATAACTTTTCTATTTACTATGAGATGTTCTCATGTGCTTTTGAATCAACTAAAATTTCTCTGCCATATCTTCTACCAATTCTTGTCCCATCAAATTCCTTTCACTTACTTCATCCCAAAAATCTGGAGTTCGACAATGCTTTCCATATAATGCCTCAAATGGATCCATCTGTATACTGGAATGAAAACTATTATTATATGAAAATTCAACCAAAAAAATATGTTGGTCGCAACTTCCCTGATAATCCATCGAGAAAGCATGTAACATATCTTCCACTGTCTAAATTTTTTGTTCTGATTTCCCATATGATTGAGGCTGAAAAGTTGTACTAAAATTTTATTTAGTACCCAATGACTTTTGAAGGAATTTCCAAAAGTTAGAAGTAAACCTGAGATCACGATCAGATACAATGGAAAGGGGAACTCCATGCAACCTGAATATCTCTTTAACATACAACCGAGAAAGTTTATCTAGAGACAAAGTATCTCGAATAGGAAGTAAATGAGAATATTTAGTCAACCGATCAACAATAACCCAAATTGAATTATTACATCGAGATATCTTTGGTAATCCCACAATTAATTCCATGGATATATTTCCCCATTTCCACTATGGAACCGGTAAAGGCTAAAGTATCCCTTTTCATAACTTTCGTTCTGATTTAACCTACTGAAAAGTGAAACATTTCACAGTAATCAGTAATATCTATTTCCATTCCATCCCACCAGTAATACTCCCAAAGATCTCTGTATATCTTAGTACTTCTAGGATGAACTGAAAACGGGGAAATATGAGCTTCACATAATAACTCATTCTCCAACTGTGAATTATAAGGAACACATAATATCATTCCAAATCTCAAAACACAATCATTATCAATGTTAAATTCAGGAAACTTACCATTCTAAACCAACTATACCTTTTTCTATAACTCACTGTCTTCCTTCTATGCTTGCTTAATTCTATCTGATAGAGATGATCTAACTAACAACTGATACAAAATAGAAGAATTTTCTACACCAACAACTTCTATTCCAAAGTTTATCAAATCAGAAACCAAAGGATCTTGTTCCAAACGTAACATGGTTAATGAAGCATTACTTTTCACTCAAATCATCAGCCACTTTATTTTCTTTTACCAGATGGTAATGGATTGTGCAATCATAATCATTGATTAATTCCAACCATATCCTCTGTCTCATGTTCAATTATTTTTGAGTGAATATATACTTTATACTTTTGTGATCAGTATATATTTCACATTTTAATCCATAAAAATGATGCCTCCAAATTTTTAAAGAAAAAACAACAACAGCTAATTCCAAATTATTTGTAGGGTAATTTATCTCATGTGGTTTCAACTGACGTGAAGCATAAAAAATTACCTGATCATTCTGCATTAGGAAACAACCAAGTCCTTTCAACAAAGCGTCACTGTAGATAACAAACTCACCATTTCTGGATGGCAGCGAAAAAACTAGAGCATTCACCAATATTATTTTCAATTCCAGAAAACAATCATCACATTCTCTTGTCCAGATGAACTTAACACCTTTTTGAGTTAACTTAGTCATTGGACTAGATAACTGTGCAAAATTTTCAACAAACCTCCAGTAATTACCTACCAAACCAAGAAAACTATGGATCTCAGTTATATTTTTTGGTTTTGGCCATTCTTCAACAAATTTTGTTTTGGAAGGATCAACAGTTATGCTATTTTTGAAACAATGTGACCAAGGAAAGAAATTTATTGCAACCCAAAATCACACTTGATGAATTTACCAAATAGTATCTTTTCTTTTAAGGTCTGCAAGACAACACTGAAATGACTTTCATGTTCCTCTTTACTTTTGGAATAATCCAAAATATCATCAGTGAACACAACCACAAAACTATCCAAGAAATCACAAAAAATTCTATTCATAAGATCCATTAATACAGTAGGTGCATTGGTTAAACCAAAAGGCATAACTACAAATTAATAATGGCCATATCTAGTACAAAATGAGGTCTTCAGAATGTCTTCTTCCTTTACTTTCAACTAATGATACCCCGACCTCAAATCAATCTTCAAAAAATACTAAGATCCCTAGAGCTAATCAAACAAATCATCGATATGAGGAAAAGGTTACTTATTATTAACAATTATTAAATTCTATATAATCAATGAAATGTCTCATTGAACCATCTTTATTTTTAACAAACAAGACAGGATAACCCCATGGTGATATGCTAGGTCGAATGAAACCTTTATCAAATAACTCCTGCAATTGCTTCTTTAACTCTAAAAGTTCAATTTGAGCCATTCGATAAGGGGGGTTTTAAATTGTCTTAGCATCAAGAACTAAGTCAACAGTAAATTCTACTTATCGATCAGTTATAATACCAGAAAACTCATCAAGAAAAACATCAAGGTACTCATTTACCACTGGCACATCATTAATCTCAACACTTCCTTTATTTTCAACAATATGGGCAAGGTAACATTTATTTCCATATTTTACTAGTTTCTCAGCTTCTTGTTATGTTATCAAAATCAAGGGTTCATTATTGTACACAAACTGAAATTCATTCTAAAAAGAACCCTATTTATATCTAAAGTCAATATTAACATGATAAAAAGAAATCCAATCCATACCCAAAATAACATCAAACTCTACTAGAGGAAAAACAATAAGGTTTGCAGGTAGATTTTTTCTGTACACAAGGACAAGAATGTTCTTATGTTTTATTTTTGTCTCAAAATTTTCTCCAGGTGTTTTTACCATAAGTTCAGTATTCATATCTTGATATGGAATTCCCAATTTACTAGAAAACTTCTTAGAAATGAAAGAGTGTGTAGACACTGAATCAAACAACACATTGGCATAATATGAACAAAAAAACGGTGTACCTAACACTACTTCATTTGATGGCCCAACATCTACTGAAGTAGTTGCAAAGTATTTCACCACCCCTTTTGCTTGTAGTCTGGTTGCTTTCCCTCAGTTGAGTTTTTTGTTGGATACTCATTTGATTAATGACCCATTTTATTGCACTTAAATTTTTTTACTGACTGTAAATCAGATTTTTTCTTACCATTAACCTGATCTTTTTCAGGGCAATTATGACTCTTATGTCCCATTTTACTACATCGGTAGTACTTAACAGAATTCAAAAGACATTCCCCAGCATGCTTTTTACTACAATTTTCACAAACTTTAAACTTATGTTTCTTACCATCAAACTTTTTTGAAGAGTTATTCCCTTTCTCCTACCACCTCGACCTCTTATTATGTTGTTTTTCAAAGAACAACTGATCATCAGAAAACTCTATTTCTACCTTCTCCGCACAATAAACAAGTTTTTTATAACTTTTGAACTCATGAGAAGATAAATCCCTTCGATACTTTGGATATAATACTGAGTAAAAATGGTTGATTTTACTATCAAGATCTCATATGAAATTTGGAGCATACCTTGCTAGATGAGTGAATTTTGCTTCATAAACAGCCACTGAGTCATCATCCTACCTCAATTCTAGGAATTGTTTTTCCATTCTAAGATGAACAACCTTAGGAAAATATTTCTCAATAAACATACCTTTTAATTAATCCCAATCGAGAGAATCAATCTCCTCACTATCCCTGATATTTTTCACCATCGACCACCACTGATCAGTTTCACCTTCAAAATAGTAAATTGCGAGACTAACCTTTTGATGTTTTGAATAACCCATGACATCAATTTTTTTCCAGTGGTTTAATCCATCCTTCTACCAGCACCAGGTCAGATGATCCTTTGAATGATGGGGGATATTGCCTCATGAAATGCATTACTACTGACATGTTCCTATGTGGTTGATCTGGATGATATCGTACATGGACACCACCACCATTTATATCCTGAGTCAACTGTGCCATCACTACAACAAACTGTTCAGTTCTGATTCCAACCATATCAGGTTGCTGATTTGGAAGGTTGTCTTCCTCCTGATGTCGTCCCAACATAGCTGCACCATTTCATCTACGGAAAACCATTCTGAACACAAAACCATCTTAAGCGAAGCAATATGGTAATCTTTAAATGCTATATGATTTCAATATTAACATAAATTACTTTATGGATATTAATTTAATAATTCCCTAACTCTTAAATTTATCTAAACCGTCCTCTGATACCAACTATAAGGACTCGACCTTCAAACATTACATAATATTGAATTAAATGAATAATTCACATTGATGATCTTTTCAGGTTTAGAGTTTTAGAGAATTAGGACATAACTATTAAATCTCAAAAGATTACAAAGTAGAAACTTCTACTCAGTTTACATTTTTTAATAAAATAAAAACTCTTAAAAAAAGATTCATGTCTAGTTCCATGTTTTAGACAGGATGACTTTTCTTTGATCCCATCCTTGACCCTATTCATCTTTAAGTCATGTGAAAAATATTTCAAAACATGGGATGAGCATAAAAAGCTCAGTAAGGGTTATAAAAAAAAGAATGAAAACATTAGTTCATAAATATATATATAACATAAATGCTTTTACTTACCTCATGAAATCATAATATTTATAAATAAAACATAGAAATCATAAATCATAAAGATAAATTGTGGTATCCATAACATAATTACATTGCATCTATCATAGCTACATATGGAGTTACTTTAGAATACCCATCACAGTATATTCCCCAAATCTCTTAGGAGAAACATCGACGTTTACCTCCGTCACATTACCCAATGAATTGGAGAGCTATCTCGGGATCACCCAACCTAGGTTTATCATGGAACAACCCGTATACATAAATAATGCCCAAGAACCATAACATGATCATAACACATAACTTAAGCTTAATGTAAAGATAACATTTCACATTGAAATAAAAATATAACATTTCAATATATTTACATATCAAAACCATTATCAAAACCATTTTCAATACCAAAAATACATAATATAGTATATGTTATTTATTTTCCTTTTAAAAACATTATGGCTTGTTAAGGAATCCAAAGATTAAATAATATTCAGAGCAGCAGAAAGGCCATTGTCACCGTTTACGTTAAAAAGAAACATTATTTTTTGTTGTTTAGTAAAACTCTTCATAGAAAAAGATTCCCTTTGAATGAAATGAAAAGTTAAAGGTGTTTATATAGTGTATAAAATAATGGCTTGTATTAAAACAAAATATGCCTCAATGAAAGGAGATTGAGATGAAGTCCCTTACCTCGTGTAGGACTTGACTCGATCGCTCTTTAATCTCCTGAATAATAAAGTAAAGTTAATTTCTACTTGATTAAGAAAAATTTTCAAGTTTATTATTCCTTTTATATCACTCATTACCATGTTATAAACATTATTTAATAATTTAAGTTAATAACATTCGTTTTGTCGATATTTGTTACTTGAGTGAAAAATGAACACCTTATATTTACAAGTTTTCCATGTGGTAAATAGTCAATTATATCCAGAATGATATTCATTATTTATATATAATATATATAATATATAACATATATATCTATTATATATATATATATATTTATAATAGTTCATATCATTTGGAGGTAGGAAATGAAATGCACCGTTCATGGAGATGGTAAGCCGTACGTACGCATGAACGCTACTTTCATTTATATTTCTTATTAAAACATAATGATATGTAGGTATATTATAATTCCATTATAATATAATATATAATGTCATTAACTACATCCTTTATATGTCGCACATATGGCATTAATGAGTCATATCACTTTGAGGGGGTGGTAGTCCGCACTTCCTCAAATGAAATTATCGCGTTTACCCATAATGGAAACCATAAAGATATGATATAAAAGAAAAATAAAAAAGAATAAATAAAAAATAAACATAATATATATTATATATAAAAATATTTTCATATTAATGGCCACCATGATAGGTGGTAGGAGATAATCGAACAATCATCATCTCAAGAGGCGTTAGTTTTCCATCCATAGAAACAATATGTTCTTCACCCAATAGATAGAGGTGTGTGTATGTGTAGTTCAAATACTTATCATAAAAACATCACAGTATATTGAGGACACATGTTCTATTATAAAATAAAGGAATTAAAAGATTTTATGGGTTGTAGAAGTAAAAATAAAAGAAAAGAAGTTAAGAGAAACCGTTACCATTAATTTGGGTAACTTGCTTTGGTTTGAACCAAAAGGACTTCCTGAAGTGCCTTCTTCCTAAGGTAAGGCTTCTAAGAGGAGTAGAGGTATGTAGGGAGATTAATTGGGAATTTTTTGGATGAGCCAAAAGGCTTGAGTGGTGCGAGGAATTGGATATATGTGAGGGATTTTTATAAGGGAGAGGAGGGGCTCTTTAAGAAAGTATGATAATATTATTTTATTATATAATGATATTCGGTTCTAAAGGTCCAAAAATAATTAAAGTAGAAGATATGATGACTCATGGTTGAAATAAAATCATCCAATAAGGATTGGACCAGTTTTGAATAATGTCTTAATATTTATAATCTTATTTATTTAAATCTTTTATTAATGAGGTAAATACTGCATCATTATTGTGTCATAAATAATTTAATTTATTTCATGTATAAAAATTATAAAAAAATACCATGATTTAGGAAATATTTTTATATTTCCAATTAATATTTATAGTTGAAATGATAATTTATATAAGTCCTTTTAAAAATTAATTTACTAAGATATATATTTTTTGTCATTTTTTCCTTTAAGTTAATTAATCTAAAGTGTCATTATCACTCCCAAGTGGCTCAATGGGGTCCCAAAATCTACCCAAAGATGACCATGGTCGTAAGTGACTCAACCAATAAGGTTTGGACAAGTGTTAAGGTAATTTTGTATTATTATTATATTCTTTTTACCTTTAATTACCCTATTTACCTTTAACCACGGTAAATAAGTCAAAAGTTACAATTCACCAAAAATTATTTTCATCTTATTGAACCACATTTTACTAAATAATAACAACCATATATATATATATATCAAATTTTTAAAATTCAATTTAAAAAAGTGGTAAAATTTCATTTAAATGAAAAAGTCAGTTTTTAACTAGTACTAAGTGGTTTCACTATTCATCAAAAATTGATGTTTTTCAGAAAAATCCCAAAATTTCAGCCTAAGATATATTTGATATTACAAAATAAAAAATGTTGTCAATTTTGAAAAATTATAAATATAGAAGTTTTGTTAATTAATTTAAAATTAATTCCTGTTGTTAAAACAAATATCGTGTTTTTAAGAAACAATAACTATCAAAAGATTGACACTTGTTTATGTCCAAATTCAAATTGAAATTAATTCAAATAAACAAAATTGGATTAAATGGTAAAAATATTTTCTAATTACACATTAAGAACAATTAAAAATATAATATAACCATATAAATAAATTATATTAAAACCTAGTTTTGAATTAAAATACAACATTTTTCAGTATTCATTAAAAAATGAACTTTATCGGAAAAATTACAAAAATTTACACAAAGTAAATTTGGATGTCCCCATTATAAAGAAGTATTTTATTTTGTCAAATAAATTTTATTAAAGTGACAAAACTATATTTAAATACAGTTCTCCATTAAAATGTGGTAAATCGACGTTTTAATGTAAATTATGCTTAAAATTAGATTCTTTCAAATTTTAAGCCTATGAATTTTATTGGATAAAAGTAACTAAATTTAAGAAGCATTTATAATCATATTTCACTTAGTTTTGTTCATTCCCACCAATAAAACAGCTAGGAGTTAACTAACATAATAACATTATATTATTAGCGTGCAACGTAAGATTTCAAAGAAACCCGTTGTTGCGTATCGGGTACGTTATTGAACATAGCAACTAATTTAAAGTAAAATTTATATTTTATTCACAAATTTTTATAAATATGCAATATGTATTATTCTTTATTTACCTGCAATGTTACAGTAATAGTTGAATGAGGTGGAAAAATAGTTTACTAATTCCTCTTTATATTGTGAGAACATCATCAACCATGGAGTTCCTCCCTTTTATACTTTGATAACTTGTTTTTGAATTTCTCCATATAAAACCTACCATGAAGTTAAATCCCATAGAAACATAACGCTCTGTCACTAGTGCTATACCAATTATCCTAGCTATGAAAGACTTATTTATTGTGAGATTATCAATATGAATTATGGTAAGCCTCTAATAAACTAATTTATTGGTATAATTGAAGGTCCCATTGATGAAATACATGCATATAATGTGAGAAAAACATCACCCATGGAGTTCCTCCTAAGGTATTGAGATAGAAAATGTGGAAGAAATCAATGTTGAATCTCATATGGGATATATTCCTATGAAAGGTAAATCAAATGAATAAGTATCTATTTATCATCCCACCCAACATAATGGGGTTACTTAGACCATATGTGTATTGTCAAATCGCTATGTTGGATCAAGATTTATACAACCTATTTACTTGAACCTAATGTTTTAAGAAGATAAAATACATCCCCCATTACTACAATATCTTCTATAATTTTCGGAGAGTCTCCTAGTTCCGAAAATAATTAAGAATCAACAAACAATATGTGTTGGTTGAAATTATCCAGATTTACATCCTACCCATGTTAAGGCCATAGTTTAGAAAATATTTCCTTCAAATATGATAATAATCATTGAGTTTCTTGCCACTCGAATGAAATAAGTAGAAGGATGATGTGAACATTTTCAGCCTAAAAGAAATACATATATATAATTCAAGAATGGTTATCCTCCTCCACCCATAATTGAGAATATCACATTCATAATCTCCAATGGAATGAGGGATATAACAAAAAAATTATTGAAATAATTTCCTAGTGAGATCATATGATAGAAGACTAGATCAATGGTAATATAAAAACACATATGTTTTTTGTATACATTGGATGGAACAAAACATTCCAAGTATAGTAATTTTCTAGTTATATCCATAAAATTCTGGCAAGATCTCCATTTCTAGTTTCTTTATTAATTAATCTATAAATATTTGAAGATAATCGTCACTAATCTCTTTAATTACAAGAATTATGTACATGATATGGTATAAAATTTAGTTTTTATGTGGAAATGTTTAACATACTCACTTAATTTGAATCTCTCAAAGTAGAAACTATTATAGATTTGTTTAATTAATATCTATGTTGATTTTTAGACATAATTAATCTCTTAGAAGTTAATAATTAGATTTTGGGAGATTTCAGCCATATCACATTATCTAGATAAATCAATTCATAAAACCATGGTATAGACTTCGTATATGTCTACTACTTAGAAAATATTTCTTAGAAATAAATAAATTTATATTGTCACACTTAAACCAGTGTTGGAAACTACTATGATTACTAGGAATTCTATATATCATCCGACACCACACATGGAAAAATAACAGTAAAAAATTGAACATTTCCAAAATAAAGGAAGGAAAAAAGTCCACCTATAGAATGAGGACTAAGGAAACAAAACATACTATTTATAAAAAAATAAAGTTCAAGGATATATTTTCATATCTATGGAAAATAATCTCTTAAGGATTCTTGAAGTAGGAATATCTGATGATGTCAACCAGAAGGATCATCCCAAATATTTCCCTTCCCACACGGTGTTATGACACAATATTATTGACTAATTCATCTTTAAGGAAATACTATAAGAAATTATAAACTCAAGATAGCTGAAATTGCTAAATAATACTTCATTAGAACCATATGTTTCCACTACAAAGCTAGAGGATGAAGAGGACTCATTAGAATCCCTAATATTTCATTAATGGTTCCTAGATAACTAGATGACCTAAAATATAAGCTATCAGGATCATGATATCCTTAGGTAAAATATCAGTAATCATGATATATCCCTAATTCCAAATATACCATCCATGGATATTCATTAAAATACATGTTCTAGGTTTTGATTTTTCTGATACAGAATAATATGGTGCATGAAGAGGAGTTTCATTGAAAACCCAAACTAGTAAAAACTCTCAAATTTTTTATTCCCACATAATTTAAACCATGGGAACCATCCTTGAAAATGGAACCCTACTTAAATAAAGTGTCACATTTGGGACTTATTAATTTCATTCATGTGTAAGTTCCCTCATTTGAAGATTAATATGAATGTGAACCTAATATTATATCACTTAACCAAGTATCATGGAGATGTTTCCAAAAAATCATAGAGAATTGGTGAAGATGTGGGTGTATATGATATTTAAATTTAATCCATGTATCAAATAATAATATAAATATACATCCAAGAATGAAGGGAATGTACTTAAAAATTTCCAAATTAAACACAAGGATACCTCTTAATCCTCGTGAGTTTTTTCAAATCAAATTTTCATGGAAGATCCTTTGGAAGGATTAAATATATTTGATCTACATATGAACATGATCATACCATCATTACATATCCCACTAATGAAATAAATTCCCTTATGTTATAGTCATGAAAAGGAATGTTAGCACCAAATAACTAAATCTCAAATACCTAGAATAGGAATATTCCCAGGTCATAATGTGTCAAACCTTTTTGTAAATGCATGATATCATAATGAATTTTGTAGTCTTACAAACCAAAATATTGATCATATATTAAATTAATATCTCAATAGAGACTAGGGAATCAAATATCAAATCACTTCTAAGACCCCTAGTGTTTAAGGATGATACTATTGCTGTCGAGGTGTATTGTGTTGAGATTTCCATAGGAGAATACCAAAATGATATCTCATTCATAGAGCTCAATCAAGAGGTTTTAATCAATGCATACATTAGAACCCTATACATCTTAGAAATGATAAATAATGTAGACATTAATGAATATTTAATTGATAATGTATATAGGATTAATCTAATCCTAATCTAGAATCATCTATCCTTTTTTATGTTGTGGATGAACTGTATCCCTTGAAATTGACCATTCATGTGTATGAAAAAAGGGAAAAAATGTTTAATGGGAGGTTCAAAACCAAATACCAATTCAAACATCTCTTAAAAAATAGTAAATTTTTCAGATATCTATTATACATAGTATGTAATGTAATTTTAGGGAGTCCATGGATTCAATAACAATCAACGATTCCTTTATCACACAATCAAAAAATATGAATCTATCCCCAATGGATCAGATCCATGAATAAAAGAGATAGAAGAAGAAAAAACTAAAAAAAAACACCATTAATGTGTACTTACAATGTAATCTGAGTTTCTAAGACACATAGATTCACCAATGGATCCCTCTATGATAAATAGGAATAGACTCTCTCTACTTTAGAAGGAAATAAAATTATGTTATGGCCTAATTATCGGAAAAACAAGGGATTAATAATTTTATTTTTATTAGATATAAAAAATATGGATATTTTTTTATGTTTCATGTTAATAGAGAAAAAATATATGATAAACATGTGTTAGAAACTACCAACAAACACCCATTGCATGGTTGGATTTCACAGCTACAAAAATCTTGCACCTACCATGAAAAACCCCTCTATATAGAATCACTTGGTTTCTCCAATGTGGATGCAATTTTTTCCTAAATATGAACTAAACCAGTGATCACTATTTTAATTGTGGGGTTTTTTATGGAAGGGTTTTCCTGGTTTCTACTTACCATTCTCAAACCTTACACCACCATAAAAACTCCAAAAGTATGCTAAAACTCCTCAAAACCTTCCAAAACATAATCAAATAACAATATACACTTATAAACAATTAATAAAGTATTAAATAACTAAAACTAAGGGTTTTAAAATCTACCCACAATTGGTATTTCTATCATTGTTAAGTTGGAAACCACCAATGGCATGAAAGAGTTCACGCCACTACTCAACCCTTTCCTTCTCCCTCTCCCATGTTTCTTCCTGAATCTAGTCTGATTTCTATAAAACCCATGCTACACCATTTATTTTACAATGAAATTATTTAAATTTACTATTTAGAGATCATTTATTATTTTTAAGATATTATAATACATGGAAATATATTTTCATAGTCAGGCACAAAGAAGACATGTGAATCCAAGGCTCGGTCTTCCTGTGATTGATTTTATATGAATAATAAAGATATTTATTAATAATCATTCATAGTTTAATGAAGAAAATTGGATATTGCCTAAATAGAATCTCGGACTGGAAATCCAATACCATGGATGAGTTTGAAACATGATGTTTACCCTAGGCCTGACCAAATATAGGTCAACATAGGACATTCCAATAAAAGAGTTTGTGGGTGGGTCCATTTAGTTTAAATAATTGATTAATTATATTAAATTAGTTAATTATAATAATTATAATTTCACCTATTTAATCATAATTTTAGAGATTTTTGTATGGTTATCTGCATAAACCTAGACACATTGTCTAACGACTCCTTCCTCCTCTAATTATGAAAATCATATTTAGATGATGAAAAGCATATAGATCTAGGTAGATTGATGTGTAGAGAACTTAGTGACCACTATCAATCATTTCCATGTATTCTCTTCAAAGATGAATGATCCAACCTCTTGATATGAATATTTAATTCATGATTTAGGTCCATTTAGATAAAATTTAATGAGTGGGATCATATTTCTTTTTCATCTATGTCAATTTAAAGAAATTTCATGCACCCATGTGTTAAACATAAATTTATTATTCATTTATCTCAACCCAAACACCAAAAAATTTTATATTTTATCCACTAGCACTTGGAAAATGAACTTTTAACCATAGTTTATTGTGAATTTCACCATTCATTATTCACATTAGTCATCATTAGACCATGGGGTCGTGATTTAACATTATTGGGTTGGACTAAGCCAAATTGTACCACTAGATTCATTATGGATTTGTTCATAGAAAATGAAATGATTAAAAAAATTAAAATGGATGATATGTGGGTTTCTAGTGATCAATTTTTTGATATTCTTTTTGAATAAGATATGGAAAATGATGGGCGGATCTTGCGGTGTGTACATCTTCAAATAGGTGTTTTGGAAACCAATTCCTCAAAATTGGATGACTTGAAATGGTGAATGAGCATGAAATACACTAATTTTGGGTTGGAAGTAGTGGATATGAAGGTTATGATATTGGATATCGATTTTAGAGACCAAATATATTTTTCTATAGAAATCACTACTACACTCCATTTTTTTCCAATGAACAAATTGTGGGTAGGGCCTTAGTTTGGGTGGCTAGGGTTCTACAGGTTAATAAGAGTCACATGTCATTTGGGACCCCCAAATTCCATGTTACCTTATTTTAGATAATTTTCATGATCTCAGGAATTACATGAACATGCTATTGACGGGTAACATGTAATGTTCCAAAGTACATAGACATGGGATGGATACACATACTCAACAAGGAGTAAGGGAAGGACCCCAGGTTGCTCAAACACATCATGCAGATCCTCTACACACCATGTATCTCCAAATGGGTAGATATCTGTGTACTGGTTGGTACACAACCAACAAATGGAGGGAGAACACATACCAAGTCGGTCTTCTTATACATTGTGTACCACTTCATCTTATTTGAGGAAACTTAAACCAGTTATATCTCCACCATTGGACTCATATTTTGGGCCGCGAGTAGCCTATAACTAGTTTTTTTTCCAAAAAGAACATGATTGAGGAATTAGTAGTGTATTTTGAGAAGTGATGATAGATATTTATATTGGGATTATTCTTTAGTTGACATTTGATGATGGCTTTGATCAGGTAGAATCACCAGGGGCTTTAGACTGGTACCCTTTAGTAATGTTGGGCATAGGTCATCTACCTATCTATAGAGTGTAACCCTCTTATAGAGGTAGGGAATTGTTCTTTGAATACTATACTAGAACCCTATAGTTGTGATGGAAATGGGTTACATATCATCAATCCAAGTGGATCCCTGCAATAGTATTAGGGTCTGAATCATCGACTATGAGGGTCGAACCATCCAGCTTGGCTGTTCATGGGCAATCTATCTTTTATCCAAGTAGACCCCTCATTCTATATTAGGGTATGTGTCATCAACTACTATATATTCACCCTCATACTAGGATATGGCATGGGTCTTATATTGTCTACAAGAGTGGAAATATTCCGAAAGTACTGGGCATGGGTCCACTACTGGAAACTTGAGTTTCACCCTCACATTAGACATGGAATGGTTCCTCTAACTGTACACTAAGTGGAACCCACATGATGTACCATGGAATGGGTCCTGTCCTTCGATATTTTTCTCCTCTACTATGTGTAAAAAAGATGTTTTTTGTATTGACATGAATGTTTTATACCATGAAGATCTATGATATTATAAGTATCATTGATGGACATCAGGAACTGAAGTATCTGTTATCCTAGGATACATTGTGATATTGATATACCCTTCTCTATCATTTGGGTTTCTTTGGGTTGATGACATATATTGTATCAAGGTTATTGGATTTGTTTACTGGCATTGTATGGGTTGGGTAATATGTCTATTTATTCCTATCGTGTGTCTCACTTATCCCCTTTTAATTTTAGGGAATCCTACAAACTATGTATATACTCACCCTTTCATGGTCCTTTACAAAACATGTTGTGTCTTATATAGAATATGGATAGGTCAGAAATGACTAAATAGGATTGTATGGATCCCTAGTTAATTAGACCATATATGGTAGTAATATCATGGAGATTAATATTTGTTCCCTCTCAGCACATTTACTTTATAACTTTTTTATTTAGGGACATCATCCAAGTTTGGAGTGTTTTTCCCCTTTACATTCAATTTGCACCATCTTAACTCTTATACACCATAGATGTTTTCATGCATGTTTTTTATTCTAGTGGTTGAAGAATTTCTATTATTATTCCTCTTCACTAATCCTTTGATATGGCTAGGTTTGTACATATATGTACATTAAGAAATGTACAACCTTTTTGGATATTCCATTTGAAACTTCTCACCACCCAAGGGCTTATGGAGGAGACATTGGGATAGTTGTGGCTCGAGCCCCATTGGGTTGGGTCAAGAAATAGTTTTATTAGAAAATTTCATTCCATGTGACGGAATTCAGAGTATTACAAATTTGAGGATTTTTTTGATTATGAAAATAGTATCAATGTGTCTCAAGTGTGGATTTCAGTAATGAGAATCTAGTGTAATGGCCATTGTATCTACTCATTATGACATTGAATACCTTCTAGTCTACTCAGCATACTGAGACATTGGTTGTTGGGATTAGATGGTAAATAAATCATATAGGATTAAGTCTTTTAATATAATTCATGATTCAAAACTCTATTATATATATATATATATATATATATATAATCAACTGAACATGGTCAGTATTGATTTATTTTTCTTGATTTCTCCATGATGACAACCAAGAAGGTTTTGAGTTCTGGAATGTGATAACGATTCGATCAGTGATGAGGCATCAGTTTAGGGTCCATACTATGAAATAATTATTATAGGCACATAGGTAACAACACCCCACCTATTGAGTAAATTATTATACCAATAGAACAATATGAGTATGAAATAGTAATTGAGGGATCAATGTGGCTGATTGTGCAGAGAGGTTGACAAACATTATAAATTACTACCTTAACATGATAAGAGATGACTAATTACATGAATGGACATTTGAAAAGTGAATATGTGGTATTTTTTGTTCTTGTATAGTTCCCTTTTACATTCCCACATATGTAGGGGTGTTGTAGTAGGAGATTATGATTGAGAGATTCCTATCAGAGGGACTATAGGAAGATAGAACTGGTAATGAGACTCATAGGGATGAGTGGTCTATGGTAGCTAGTAGGGAACAATCGATAGGATCTCTACATAAGTGATCTTTCAAAGATTAGTCTCGAGCATGTGTTCTTGTAAAACATAGAGGAATAAGACTAATCATAGAGGGGTGATGCTTTTCATTTGATGGGAGAGTTCACATGGCTTGTGACTGCACAAACATACATGATGAGGAGCACAAGTAGATAGAATATGAACCACAATGGAAAAGGTATTGTCATTATTAGGGATATCCTAGCTGAGGGAAAGGTGGGCCCCAAGGAGGAGGAGCTTGTAGAGGAGTATGTGGAGCTCTTGGAAGAGGAGTTGTGGGTGGTTTATGATGTTATGATATCCTTCCTCCACCACAATTAGGCTTCCTACTCTTGGATTTTGGGTGATGGTGGTCAGTGTTGTGGATAACTACATGCTACCATGGCTTAAGAGAAAGTGGACATTAGATTATTATAGGTATCTTCTATTTCTATTATACTATTACACTAGTATTCATAAAAACAAGTTTTAGTCAGTCCTACATCTCTATAATCCTAGTGAAAGAGATATATCTCCTAGTTAAGGAACTAGCCTAGAAGATTTGTATTTATGTTATTACAGTGAACTAATCTTATGTATTTTATATCTGTAGGATGTGTGACCTATCACTTATTGGAGAGAGAGGGTATTGTGGGAAATTTTGGTAATCATGATGGAACTATATGACATATTCTTTGTTATGGATTAGTTACCCCTTGACTAATCCCTGATTTACTATCACTCTAGATGACTCAGATGCCTTCAATATAATGGGATGAGATTCTCCATAATGAGTGAGAGAGATATCAATGTAGGTGTAGACGCCGGAAAAGTCCGTTGTTCCCAAACGAAGCTCCGGATGCGGAAAGCGAAGTGATATTTGGAGTCAGAGGCACGTTCCGGAGGGCCCGGAGGACTTGCGCGAAATTTCAGAGGCCCGCGCGCAAAGTTGAGCCGCGGCGCGCAATCCTCCCGGGATGCGCGCAATGCGCTGGGCCGGCGCGCTATTTTGCGCGCCCGTGGCCTGCGCGGCTCCCTTGCGCGCCCGGTCCTGATTCCGCGCCCGCGAAGGGAATTCCGCGCTCGAGACCGGATTCCGCGCCCGGTGTTGCCTATAAATATAAGGCGACCCCCGACGTTTTGAAGGTTGGCAGAATCCGAAGCGTCGCTCGTTGGCGCAATCCAACCCCTTCCGCGCGCAATGCCGATCTTCAGGTAACATCCTTTCTTTCGCGCAATAGAGCCTTGGGGTTCGCCTTCGCGCGCAATCACCTTGGCTCCTTTCCTTTGAATAATCCTTAACCTGAAGGCCTTTGCGCGCAAAAGAAGCCTCTTGCGCGCAATTGCCCCCGGGTGCGCGCAATCCAGCCCGATTGCGCGCACCCCCCTCTTCAAAGTGGCCGTTCGTTAGAGAATGAGCCGTTGCCCCCGCGTGCTACCCGAAGCCCGGTGCGCGCAATCTCAGTCATCCGCGCGCAAAGGGCTGGCCCGATTGCGCGCCAGCCCGCCATTTTGCACGCCGACCTGCTGTTTTGCGCGCAAAGCTTCTCTTTTGCGCGCAATCCGCCAGGGTCGCCCCCCTTGACCCCCTGAGGGTACCCGCCTGCGTGGCGCCCGATGATCTTCATCCTTGGTGCCCGCACCGTGCGTTGTCTTTCCGTGCGGCCCTCCAGGCTCGCGCGAAGTGACACGGACCCATCGGCGGCAACCAACGTCCAGCATGACGTTAAACTGCACATACGTCCAGCATGACGTTAAACTGCACATACGTCCAGCATGACGTTAAACTGCACATACGTCCAGCATGACGTTAAACTGCACATACGTCCAGCATGACGTTAAACTGCACATTCGTCCCGCATGACGCTAAACTGCATCCGTCCAACATGACGTTAAACTGTACTACGTCCAAGCTGCACGACGCTAAACTGCCTAGCCCCTATCGTCCGTGTTGCAAGATGTTAAACTGCCAAGCACCTTCGCCCTCAACACACGACGTTAAACTGTACTTCGTCCGGCAAGACGTTAAACCGTCCGCTTCGTCCTCAACACATGGCATTAAACTGTACTTCGTCCGACAATACGTTAAACCGTCCGCATCACCCGATCCCGTGCCTCGCACGCAGGGTCCCCCCCGGTTTGGATGTGGCCCCCACCCGCTCATCTCTGCAGGGATGTCGGGATTGCCCCTCTTTAGGGACGATTTAATGGGAGCGGATTTTCCCTACGGGGGTAGGGTATTACAAACCCCTAGTTTCTTGTGGGGGGCTGCACATGTGTATCTCCATTGCGCCTCCCCACTGCCGAAGCCAGTAGAGGGTGTGACTGGGATCGAGGTGCCTTCTACTTTCGGTCCAAGTCCCTTCCAACTGAGCTTTGCCGCATTCGGGCTGCCTCAAGTGCGTAAGTCCTGACAGAATGAACTATGTGGACTTTGATCCCTGTCTTCTAAACAGGGTACGTAGGAAGCCTCCCTGAGGTTCAAGCCCACCACCTGGTCGTCCCGGTCGTATTCACGTCGGTTCGTCCATCAGTGGACCCCTCCAGGGTTCACGCTTGCGTCGATTCACCTATGAATCCGCCCCTGTGGGAGACTGCCCGTGTGTATCTCCATTGTGGCTCCCCACAGCCCCTTTTTCCATTTCTCCTTTTATCGTCCAGCATGACGTGAAACTGTGATCCACTCAGCCGTTCCATCCCCCTCTGTGCGAGGTGGTTCGGTTCAATCCTCCGCCCGGCGGCCTCGACCCCTTTGTGAGTCGGCTTGCCGACGTCCAGCATGACGTTAAACTATATACCCGAACTACGTCGACTTTGATCCGTGCTAACGCGCGGTACGTAGGAAGCCCCTATGGGGTCCAAGCTTTTCACTCCATCATCCATCCTGATCCTTACCCGGGCCGCCACATCCCGGTGGGGTCATTCCACTTCACTCCACTCCATATCACTTGGGAAGCCACCCATGCGTTGGCCCCAGCGTCGGAGGTTCCCCGCAAGGGGTTCTGTCATCTGATCCACTCTTCGTGTTGATCGGTCCGATGCCGTCCCCGCTGGACGTTAAATTCGCGGCATACCCCGTGTTAAACATGGGAAGCTGAGGAAAACCTCAGGGGACACAGTTCCCCGCACCCAGTGCGGGATGCCTCAGGCCATTATGCCTTCGAGAAGCCCTATTAGGGACGGAAGACAGACGTGCAGAGCCGCAGTGTTACGACACGCCCCCAGCACCCATAGCCACCCGGCCTCCTCACCGCAGGTTGCTGCCCCGACCAGACTCCTTGGAGCGTCCGGGCGGAAGCAGCGTAATTAACCGGTGTCCATGAAGATATGGCGCCGGGAACGAGATTCACGAGCATGTCTTAAATCTATGAGGGAGACCCGGATTAGGCGACGAGTTCCGAGGAGACGTCCAAGGAAGGAGGAGCCGACATCCCATCATCCCGGTTTCGATCAAGGAGAAGACGCCCCTGAATAAGGGACGGATGCCGCCCGCCTTTGGAAAGCGGGACTGCGGGACCACAAGCCGCGTGCCCATCCCCTCGGGTTGACGGGTGCACGCGCGAACGCGTCCTGGCGGAACAGCGTAACCCGACGCACATCCGCACCGAAACAGAAAAATGGTGAACCCGACGTGAATCTCTTCTCCTCGATACGAAGACCGATGGCTTTCAGAGGTGTTGGAAGACCGGCATGTTGCCCGGACAAGCATTCAGTCTTACCCGCCAGGGGCTGGGGAAGGGACATCGGGCACTCCGTCTCGCAACGTCGGGGGCCTGGGTTCCCCCCACGGAAGGCGTCGTGGCGCTAATGGTTAGTTGTCGATTCCTTTTTCCTGTCAGTGTTAATGGGTCCTTCTCCCTGCTTTCAGAAATCAGGTCGCCCGATCCAGTGCCCGATCGCCACCCGCCCACTGGCGCAGGGGTAGGGGAAACACCGACGTGGCTACTCCGCGCGGTCCCGCCCGTTCCACAGCCGTCCCAGCAGCCGCAATTGCGGGACGACCACGCCCTCTCTCCCCCTCGGAGGTCATCCAGAGAAGGGTGATCAACACCCTGGTGCGGAGATATGAGGAAGAGGGAGTCATCCCCACTAGGGACATGGCTCGCCTAGACCTTGAGGAGGCTGCACCTCGCCACCACCGCCGCCCCCAAGGGCCGCGCAGGGAGGCACCGCTGCCTACCTCAACGTCCAACCGCTTCGGGAGCTTATCCCCGGAGCGCTCTGACAGTTCCCTTCCCTATGCGGATGAGGTGGAAGATGCCCGGGATCACCCTATCCGGGATTCGCTCCAGGGATCTACGGTAAGGACTCCCGCCAGGCCACGGCGACACCGCCGCCAGGCCTCTCAAGTCGAAGAGCGGGCTCTCCACCTGCCCGCGCCGCTCATCCCGACTCGTCTGTCCCGACGCCAACGTCGGGCACGAGCGGAAGAGGATGCCCACCTTGGGACCCTAGCAACAGCAGCCGCATTGGCCCAAGCCACTGTTGGCTCCAGTCGCCAGGCCCCTGCGCATCCTGAGCAGGGGAACTTCTATGCCCGACCTGGATCGAGGCCTCGACCGCCCCAAAGGAAGGTTGGGTCGACTCTCCCGGTTGCTGGTACAGGCAGTAGCCACCGCGGACCACCTCGCGGTAGCGCTATTCACCAGCGGGATCTACTCCGTGTGGCCGATCCAGGAGGCATGGGTCATCCCACCTTCCGATCCCAGCCCGGAGGCCTGCCCGGAATCATCTCTCCCCGCGTCCCCTTTGATATCTATCCCGGTGCCCCTCGCACCTTGGTTTCCAGTCCTCTTGGCCCCAGCACCAGTGCGGCCGGAGGACGCCAGGACAGAGATCAGCCCTGCCCCGAAGAACCACCTAGGGGCAAGAAGGCAAGGCGTCGACGCCGAGGGAAGAATGTTACAGAATTCCGGACAGAGATCCGACCAGTTCGCTTCTCTGATTCAGAGGCGGAGTACGATTCGGCGACAGAGCCCTTTCCCCAATCCCGCCAGTCAAGGGCAGGGGTAGGAATGCGGCACGTCAGCCTCGTGCTCCCCGAGAGCGAGATCGATGTGATCCCCGCTTCTCTACGAAGGTATATCCGGAGTAACGAGGGCCTGGTAGACCCCCAAGGATCAAGCTTGCGGTTGGTACCGGCCCCTCCGGAAGTGCCTTCCGTCTCGGTCGGAGAAGCCGGAGACTTTTTCCGGGGACCGACGGTCGAACCACGATCTGGAGCACCCTCGGCGAGCACCGATGCTACGGCAGGATGTTCGCTCGCCGGCCCGTCCTATCGTGATGTGGTAGCCAGGGCACCGCCACCCTCAGAGGGCGGCCCGGGATATGGAGGCCAATCGGCCTGTTCGCCGTATTCACCGCCGGCCAGCCCGTCAGCTCGGCGGCCCGCCTCGGCACCACTGCCGGTTCCCCGTCCGTTCCCAGCCATTGAAGAGGACCAAGGAGATCTGGGTCCCGAGTTTGAGTCGTGGAGCTTCTGGACCGTCCTTGCAGAGGGCCACTTCCCTGAGAAGTTTTGGCCAGTCGCAGGACCGGGCTTTGATGCACCCGAATCGCTCACCCCGGATGAGTTTGAATGCTTCCGCCGAACTCTCCGGGAGACTCGCTCTTGTCTTCACCGCCTACAAATGCCATACCCCAGGAGTCAAGCGCACCTGGAGGATATTGGTGAGCAGTGCCGTCAAATTGACATGGCCATGCTCCCCGCGGTTCGGCACCCCGGGTCATTTGGGCACCACGAGGCCCTCCAACAACGATGCATTGAGTGTTTTCAGGTACTCCGCAAAGTTATCGAGGAAGCCACTCCCCACGTGTATATCCGTGGATGGGGGCAGTACGCTGCCCTACGCTTCAGTGTGATTCGCCGACAGCCCGATTCGCTGGGTGACCCTGAGGGTATATCCCCAGGGACAGAAACGGTCAATATGGCTGACCTGTCGGGAGAGGGGAACGACTTGGAACTTCTCGACGGGGGCTTCCCCCCCGAAGACAAGCCGTCGTCAGAGCCATCAGTGAGAGTTACTCGTCCTCAAAGGAACCTCCTGGGGCTCCCCGCACCAACTGAAGCACTGACGTTGAGCCGAAACGTCAGCAAAGGAAAAGAGCACAGCGAGGGTATAAAGCCCGCCGACCCATCTTCCTCCATGCAGAGGGAAGAGGAGGATCCCGAGAAGGCTACGCTACGTCAGCAGCTCGCCGAACAGAAGAAGCTGGTTGACCAGCTCCTCGCCGAGCGCGCTGCAGAACAGCGGCCTGACTACGGTGATCCTAGGCCAGGACAGCAGGGACCGGAACAACCGCTCCTCGATGAGACTCTCCCGGGCAACCGTGATTACGCCGTGTTCGCCGACAGGAGAGAGGCCATTGCCTACGGCAAGAGGGCGCGGTATGTTTCGCCACACCCTCCCGAGCGGCGTGACTACCTGAGAGACCCCGCTCGGATTCCTCCCGCTGCCCCAAGGGCCGCTCCGCCCGCCATCCCACGAGCTGCCGAGTTCGACGACCCGGTCGATGACCCGATTGAAGGGCCATGCAATGCGCTCGTGGTTAGAGATCCTCGCCAGGACTGGAACCCATGTCCGGACGATCCGATGGCGGCACTCATTGCCCTCTTGGAGGCCTTGGAGACTCGGAAGGTGGCGATCCCACCGGATGGCAAGCCCTACCCAGCATGGGTGGATGACATGCCGGCGCCTCCGGGATTCGGGAATCCCACTTTCTCTCCCTTCAACGGGACTGGAGATCCGCCACAACATTTAGCCCACTTCAACTCGAGGTGCGGGCCTATGTTGGGGACTCCGGCGCAGCAAGAGGCCGCTAAGCTTCGCTTCTTTGTTCAGACACTGGAAGGGCCAGCATTTGTCTGGTACAGCCAGCTCCCCGTCGGGTCGGTAACCAGCTGGGAGGACCTCCGTAGACAGTTCCTCTACCAGTTCAGTTCCACGACCCGGAAGACAAGTATCGCAGACCTCTTCAAGTGCAAGCAGAGGCCTGATGAGCGAGTCGCGGACTTCGTCGCCCGATGGAAGGGTCTCACGTATTCCCTTGACATGCCATTGACTCAGGAGCAGTTGCTGACAATGTGCGTCGGGAACATTAAGACCGAGCTGGTCCCTTCCCTGATCACTCAAAATTACCCCGGAGGGTTCAGGGACTTCTCAGACAAAGCTCAACGTCTTGAGGAAGCCCTGCAACAGGCCAGCCAGGCACACCCGCTGCCTCCTATGATTCCTGCAAGGAGAGTCAGCAGGGCTGAGCCCGCTGCTGTTGCCCAGATAGAGGCCCCCAGGCCGTTGGAGCTGCTGCCGGCGAGGCCAGCTCCACAGCCTCACAGGAACCCGCCTCCACGGGCTCAGTTCCCGGCCCAGCAGCGGCAGCCTCAGAACCGGCGGGCCCCTCCGCGTAATGTACCGCCGCAACCCAGGCGAGATAATCAGGGTCCACCTCCTCGGCCAGCCCCTCCAGCCCCTCGTCAAGACCACGCTCCCAGGGGCCCGCGACACCTGACTTACTCATTCCACGAGGATCAGGTCCCCGGTTATTTCCGGAGCGCCTTGGAGCAGAGGATTGTGCGACTGCCTGAGTGTTGGAGGCCAGAGGAGGCACATCTTACGAATAACCCCCGCTACTGCCCCTACCATCGGGCCCTGGGGCACACCATCCAGCGGTGCTATGTGTTTAAGGATTGGCTCCAAGACCAGATTAACAACAATGTAATCAGGTTGGGCCCAGCTCCAGCACAAGTGGCGGGCGTGTTCGTGGGATCAGATGACGATAGTGGCAACGAGGACGAATGGCAGCTGGTCTCCAACCGCGGATCCCAGAAGTATAATAACTGGATGGCCCGCAAGACGACCATTCGCGCCCACGGAATCATCCGTGCGCGCTTGAATCATCCTGAGCCTCAGAATCTGCGGGTGCTGCTTCGGCATCGTCGTCCCAGCCTGCCTCTTCCAAGAGGAGCAAACGGCGGCAGTGCAAGAAGGAAGAGCGCGCCCCGCCGGTTCCGCCACTATCCCGCACTCTCGGTGATTTCATGCCCCCGGAGATGGGGGTCCCTCCTCGGATCCGCCCGGTGATGGATGATTCGTCCGATGACGGTATTGGGTACGCTTCGGTTAACACCGTCGAGCTGGTAAATCCCATTTCGGTTCCCGACGTTGAAGAACACCAGGTGGACCTCCCTAGTGTCCCCGGTCGTCGCCACCGTCGGAAGAACCGCAGCAGCAGGAGTCGCCGGGGCACAGCCGTTGGTACCTCCAGCCAGGCCGTGCACGCCACTGAGACTAGGCAGCAGGCTCAAAACCGATCACAACGTGCACCGCCCCCCCATTCGGGGTTGACGGATTCGCCTCCGCCGCTGTTTGTGGTGTGGGACCAGGCAGAACCGCCTCAGCCGCGTCACGACCAGCTCCGCCCTGCCACGGGTCCATCCCGGCCTCCTGACCCCAGTACGGTGACCATTTCCCGAACTGCAGCCAGTGAACTGCGAGATGCTTCAAGTGCCAGTCGGCCGCCGATCCAACCGGCAAGGCCCGTCATGCTTCCAACCGCAGAGCAACCTCCTGCAACCAGGGGCTCGCGCTTGGCCAAAAAGTATGATGTCCTGAAGCACTTGGCCGACATCCCAGCAAGGCTCTCCATCCTTGAGGCTCTGCGCATGTCATCTAAGATGCGTGAGGCACTCGCTGAAGCCCTGAAAATCCCCCTCCAGTTTGAGACAGAGGTTTCGGCTGCAGAGGCCTTTCACGCCGAAACGATCGAGGACGCCGAATGTCAGGCAGTTATCTCGTTCTCCAGTAAGGATGAAGACCCTCCTATATAGGGACATATTCGTCCGCTGTATGTCACTGGCCAGTTCAATGGCCTTGAAGTCCGGCGCTGTCTTGTCGACACGGGGTCCGGGATCAACCTGATTCCAACTCGGACGCTCCGGAGATTGGGGTTGTCTGAGGATGACTTGATTCCCTCCGACCTCAGGATCCAGGGGTACGACCGCACCGAGCAAACCCCGGTCGGCAAGATACGTTTGAAGACCCAATTCGGTGACTTGGTTGCCAACACCGAATTCATGGTAGTCTCTCAGGACACTGCGTACAACGCATTGATGGGCAGGCCATGGCTCCACCTTCACGCGGCGGTTCCCTCGTCATACCACCAATGCCTCAAATACTCCCTTAATGGTCGAGTAGGCGTGCTTCAAGGAGATGCCTCTCCTTTTGCCTCATGTGAAGCCCGTTATCTGGACGCGGACTATTACAAGAGCAAGGATAAGCAGATCCTGGCAGGTGAGGTTGAGCCTGTCTCTGTTGCAAGTGATCCCTGGGCAAGTCTGGATGACGCTTACGTCCTCCCGATTCACCGATTGGACGTCGCCATGGTCTCGACGGCCCGCGAGTCTCCTGATGAGATAACCGTGACCGCCCACACCAGTACCAGTGGCCCAGCAGGATCTGGTAGCCCCAATGCAGTTTCCAACGCAGTCTCCCCCGTGGACGATCCCTCCACGAGTGGAGAGGATATGGAAGACGCACCCCCAGCCTTTGAGGAGGGCTTCCCCGCCACGGTCGATGAGTTAATACAGGTGAACCTTGGAACCGAGGCCGATCCAAGACCCACATTGGTCTGTGCCGCCATGCCCTCTGAGGAGCAGCAGCGGTACGTGGACTTTCTCAGGCAGCACCGTGATGTGTTCGCTTGGGGCTATGACGAGATGCCGGGGCTAGATCCTCAGGTAGCCGTCCACCGCCTTGGTCTCCCGGCGAACCATCGCGGGTTCAAGCAGCCTCCCAGGAAGATGCACCCGTCCCACGGTGCCATGGTTGAGGCTGAAGTTGACAAGCTTATCAAAGCCAACTTCGTGAGGGAAGTTCAGTACCCCAAATGGCTGGCCAACATTGTGCCGGTCCGGAAGAAGAACGGGCAGATCAGAGTCTGCATCGACTTCCGCGATCTCAACCGCCACTGTCCGAAGGATGATTTTCCCCTTCCAGTGACAGAGCTGTTGATTGACGCCACGGCAGGGTTCCAGGCCCTCTCCTTCATGGATGGATACTCCGGATATAACCAAATTCGGATGGCCCCTGAGGATGAGGAGTTCACTGCCTTCAGGGCCCCCCAAGGTACCTTTTGCTACCGGGTCATGCCCTTCGGCCTGAAGAATGCAGGTGCCACCTATCAACGGGCGATGCACCGCATATTCAAGCCAATCCTCGGCACACTGGTGGAATGCTACGTCAACGACTTGGTTGTAAAATCGCGCCAGCGTCGGGACCATCTCAAAGATCTTGAGAAAGTGTTCGGCTTCCTCCGGTCTCGCTGCCTGAAGATGAACCCGTTGAAGTGTGCCTTTGGGGTCACCTCCGGAAAGTTCCTTGGATTTGTGGTAATATACCGGGGTATTGAGATCGACCCAGAGAAAATCAGGGCGATTAGCCAGATGCCTCCCCCAGGTACCATCCGGGAACTGCAAGGGTTCCAAGGCCACTTAGCCTATATACGCCGATTCATCGCGAATCTGGCCGGAAAGTGTAAGCCCTTTTCTCGGCTCATGGAGAAAGGTGCCACCTATGTATGGGATAAAGAGTGTCAGACCGCTTTCGAGGAGATCAAGCAGTACCTGCTTCAACCTCCGGTTCTGATGCCGCCTGTATCCGGGAAGCCGCTGGTCCTCTATGTGACCGCCCTGGAACGGTCCCTGGGTGCCCTTCTCGCCCAGAAGAACAACGAGGGAACGGAGAATAGCCTCTATTACCTCAGTCGCATGCTCCTCGATGTGGAAGTTAGGTATTCCCCCATCGAGAAGAGCTGCCTGGCGCTCGTATTTTCCGTACAGAAATTGCGGCACTACTTGCAGCACCATGAGGTACAGTTGGTTTCTCGGGTAGACCCGTTGAAATATATCCTGAGCCGGCCTATGTTGACTGGCCGTCTAGCACGGTGGGCTGTGATTCTCCAGCAGTTCGACATCAGGTATGTGTCTCAGAAGGCCATCAAAGGGCAAGCATTGGCAGACTTTCTGGCAGCTCACCCGACCTCCGCGGATCAGCCGCTGGATCTAGGCTTTCCTGATGAGACCATTCTCTCGGTTGATCGAGCCGATCCATGCTGGCAGATGCACTTTGACGGTGCCTCCCGGAGCCCCACCGGTAGAAGACTCGATAATCCTAAGCTCAACAGAGTGGGCTTGGGCATCGTCTTCATTACCCCGGAGCGAGCCGTGCTGCCATACTCTTTCCTGTTGTCAGAGGGCTGTACCAACAATGAGGCGGAATACCATGCCCTCATCACCGGCCTTGAGTTAGCTCTCGAGATCGACGTGCCCCATCTGTGCGTGAAAGGGGACTCCGAGCTAGTTGTTAAGAAGATCAATGGCGACTATGTTGTCAGGAAGCCGGAACTTGTGCCATTGTTGGAGTGCACCCTCCTTCTGATGGCTCGATTCCCTTCTCGGACAGAAATTGTCCATATTCCCCGGTCGCAGAACGGTCGAGCAGATGCTTTGGCCAGCCTTGCTGCGTCACTTGCGGAGCCTGAACATGACAACCCGATCGTCCGCGTGACGCGCCGCAGGCTCATCGCTCCCGTTATCCCGGAAGAAGATCGCGGCCCGTTGGTAAGTAATCTCACCGCGGTTGCCCCTATGCCCGGAGACCCGAGTACCCCAGATATGACAGTCGGATCAGCCCCTGATTGGAGGACGCCTTTGGTTGAGTACCTCCAACATGGCATTCTTCCATCAGATCGGGCCGAGCGCGAGCGAGTTCGACGCCGCGCATCGCAGTTTGTCCTCCAGAGCAGTCCCGGCCTGGAGCAGGTCCTCTACAAACGCGGATTCGATGGTGTTCTCCTCCGTTGCCTTCAGGGAGTTGAGATCCCACGAGTCATGCAAGAGGTTCATGCCGGTTCATGCGGCGCCCACCAGACTGGACCGAAGCTGTCCCACCAGATTCGGAGGTTGGGATACTTCTGGCCCTCCATGATCCATGACTGCATCGAGTATGCCAGGAGGTGCCATGCATGCCAGGTTCATGCGAACTTTGTGCATCGGCCGCCGGAGCCTCTCTATACCACTAAGTATTCCTGGCCCTTTGCAGTCTGGGGTCTGGACATTGTGGGACCTTACCCACCGGCGACAGCTCGCCAGTGCCGGTTCATTCTGACCGCCACGGACTTCTTCTCCAAATGGGCAGAGGCGATTCCGCTCAGAGAGGTCAAATCCTGTTCGATCGCTGACTTCGTGACCTCCAACATCATCTATCGATTTGGAGTGCCTCACGCTATCCTCACGGATAACGGAACCAATTTCCGAGCAGCCGAGTTGAAGAAGTTGTACGCCAAGTATAACATTCGCTCGAACCATACATCTCGCTATCATGCGCAGGCGAATGGGAAGATCGAGGCGTTTAACAAAACCCTCTCTAACATTCTGCAAAAGATGGTTGGTCAGAACAAGAAGAGTTGGCCGGACAAGCTCCCCAACGCCCTCTGGGCTTATCGGACGACGACTCGCAATTCCACCCAGATGACCCCTTATTCCCTGGTGTATGGAGCTGAGGCCGTCCTGCCCATCGAGATCCAGTTACCGTCCTTGCGCACTGCGGTCTACGACCAGCAAGCGCCGGACAGAGTTGCTGAAGCCCGTCTAGTCGAGTTGGAAGCACTGGATGAGAATAGACTTCGCGCTTTGCACAACTTGGAGAGGCATCAAAGCAGAATGGCTCGAGCTTTCAATAAGAAGGTTCGCCTCCGCTCCTTCCTGCAGGGTGATCTAGTGCTAGCCCTAAGAGCACCGATGATCCCCGGCCAGAAGCCGCCCAAGTTGGAGCCCAAGTGGGAGGGACCTTTTGTTGTCCACAAGGTCTATCCCAATGGCGCGTACTCCCTAGCGACTATGGATGGTGAGCGTGTCACTCCTCCCACCAACTCTAGGTACCTCAAGCAGTACTTTGTCTGAGTGTACCAACGTCCAGCATGACGTTAAACTGCACATTTGTCCAGCATGACGTTAAACTGCACATTTGTCCCGCATGACGCTAAACTGCATACGTCCTGCACGACGTTAAACTGCATACGTCCAAGCTGCACGACGTTAAACTGCCTAGCATATCGTCCGTGCTGCAAGACGTTAAACTGCCAAGTGTTTCGTCCTGCATGACGCTAAACTGCACTACGTCCAAGCTGCACGACGTTAAACTGCCCAGCGTATCGTCCTGCATGACGTTAAACTGCCCCTCAAGAACTACGTGCGGCTTGATTCCCATCCTTATGGGATACGTAGGACCGTCTGGACATTCATGTTTCAGGCCCAGCCCCATAATTTGGGAATTTCCATCCCATCTCGGGCCCTTGGCCCAGTTACCTCCGGGTGTGCGACGTATGGTGTGAACGCGGGGCTATGCCCTCATTCATGTCGGTTTGCTCGCCACGCTGTACGCCCCCCACGTTTGGGGATGCCTTCTGCTCCCCCCTTCTTTTCTCGTCCTGCATGACGTTAAACTGCACTTCAAGAACTACGTACGGCTTGATTCCCATCCTTATGGGATACGTAGGACCTCCTGGACATTCATGTTTCAGGCCCAGCCCCATCTCCCGGGAATCTCTATCCCGCGTCGGGCCTCTGGCCCAAGTTCCCCTCCTTTTTGTGCGAGGCGTATCGCGTGAGCGGGGGATTATGTCCTCATTCGCGTTGGTCTACTGGCCGCGTCGTACGCCTCCCCCCGTGTGTGGGACCACCTCACACCTCTCATCGTCCTGCATGACGTTAAACTGCCTCTCAAGAACTACGTATGGCTTGATTCCCATCCTTATGGGATACGTAGGACCGCCTGGACGCTTGTGTTTCAGGTCCAGCCCCGTCTCTTGGTTGATCACGAGGATCTGCCCTCTTTTGGTTTCTCTCAGGGTGAGTCCTCCGACCCTTTTCGGTGATCTGTTAACATGTTTTGGGTACTTCGGTCTATGACTCGTGGTGTCAGATTCAATCCCGACAGGTCCTGTGTTGCTTGTCAGGCCTCGCGCTTCCTCTTGTTCGAGCCTTCACTCAAAGGGATCCTCGTTAGCGGTTTGGGTACGATGCCTCAGTGCTCTCCTACCACTCCGGGTCGATTTACCAGCAGGTCTTGGGCCGCAAATCGATATGAATCCTGCGATTGAGCGGTTGATGCTCGTTTGCTTGCCCCGTCTTAGGCTGACGCGATCGGGTGTTGTGTTGCGAATATGGTCAGAAACGTCCTTGATCGCCATGTCGGCTCTTTCAGGCTCTGAACATTGGTTGCACAGTCCTCATCAAACTCCGCCTTTGTGCGTTGTAGTGGAATCTCGACACTCTTTTCATACTGGCCTTCAGTACACCTCTACACGTTAGGTAGACCAACCAGGGTAATGATGTCGTTCGAGGCTCCCATGATCTGAGCACCAAGGATATATGCGGATATCCTTCCTAAGGGCCATGCGTAGCTGGACCCTCGTCCCCATAAGGAGGAAGGAGTCGCCCGAACAATCGCGTTCTGGGCCCAGTATATCTGGAGGCTCGCATCTCTGCCCCTCGGGTGATGGACATACGCAGGCCCCTATCCCAGGATCCTTCTCCTGGAATCGTGCGTGACCGCAGGGCTGGGTATGTTCCCACCCCCGCCGTGTCCGCCGTACCGCGATAAGCGGGTTCCTCCATGGTCCGAACCACACGACCTTAAACTGTGTTGTCTGGTCCTACCACACGACCGTAAACTGTGATCGTCTTGGCCGCCCGACGGGAAACGACACTGCATCGTGATGTCCTCCTCAGGGGACACTCATGTTGGGTGCTGGTTAATAACCACGTCATTCATCAATGCCTTCCGTTGCTTGATTATTGTGGCGACGCCGGAGATTTCTCAATCACAGGCATGTCGCCGCACAAAGAAAAACCATTCATCTTTAAGGACAAACAAGAAATATCAAATGCCGCTCCTTCTGTGTGCGAGGGTCAGACCCGCACTCTTCCCCGCGCTGGTGCCCGATTGTGTTGCGCCGCGCTTCAAGAACTACGTGTGGCTTGATTCCCATCCTTATGGGATACGTAGGAACGCCCGGATGTTTGAAACTTCGGGTCCAGCCCCCCACCTCTTAGAGATTCCCCCTTCTCTGGGGAATCCGCCGCCTTCAGGTCACCCTCAAGGCGTGTTCCCCGACCCCTTGCAGTGGTCCACCGGTGTCAAGAGTACTCTGGTTTATTGCCAGGAGGGTCAGGATCCGCTTGGTCAGGTTTCCTCCACTTTTCAGGATTCGTGCTCCCTTTCATTCGGACCCATCGTCTACGCCCTGGGTGGAGCCCCCGTGAACGGTTCGGACACAATGCCTCAGTGCTCTCCCACCGACTCGGGCCAGTACCCCCAATGGCCTCGGGCAGCAAATCGATATGAATCCTGCGATTGAGCGGTCGATGCTCGTTTGCTGCCTCATTCCACCAACGGTTAGTGCGATATTGATGCTGCTTTTCCGCCACGGTCGGCAGTACTCCCATATCGTTACTCCGGTGCCCCCAGTCCTTGAGTGAATGGCCGCATGATTCACATTTTCCACCTCCCATTCTGACCAGGCGAAACCTCGGCACTCTTGACAATATCACTCAGTGCATCTTTGCATATCCAGGGGATAGGACCACGATGTGGCGTACTTTGAGGTCCTTATGGTCCGAGCTCTAAGACCTTAAACTAAGATCTCTCCTTATGGTCCGAGCTCTAAGACCTTAAACTAAGATCTCTCCTAATGGTCCGAGCTCTAAGACCTTAAACTAAGATCTCTCCTTATGGTCCGAGCTCTAAGACCTTAAACTAAGATCTCCCCTTATGGTCCGAGCTCTAAGACCTTAAACTAAGATCTCTCCTTATGGTCCGAGCTCTAAGACCTTAAACTAAGATCTCCCCTTATGGTCCGAGCTCTAAGACCTTAAACTAAGATCTCTCCTTATGGTCCGAGCTCTAAGACCTTAAACTAAGATCTCCCCTTATGGTCCGAGCTCTAAGACCTTAAACTAAGATCTCTCCCTATGGTCCGAGCTCTAAGACCTTAAACTAAGATCTCTCTTTATGGTTCGAGCTCTAAGACCTTAAACTAAGATCTCTCCTTATGGTCCGAGCTCTAAGACCTTAAACTAAGATCTCTCCTTATGGTCTGAGCTCTAAGACCTTAAACTAAGATCTACCCCTATGGTCCAAGCTCTACGACCCTAAACTAAGATCTCCCCTAAACGGGATTCTACGTCCTGCATGACGTTAAACTGCACTCTCAGAACTACGTATGGCTTGATCTCCAGCCTGATGGAGTACGTAGGAACGCCCGGGCATCTCAACTCGGGTCCAGCCTCAGGGATCGTTAAGTCCCGCCCCTCCTCGTCGTCGGCCGTCTGGCCTGGCTTCTGGTAGAGTGGTGCAGTTGTGATATTCTCCCTGATTCAGCTCGGGATGCCCCACTGCAATGGTGGGAAGCGACGGTTTCCTCGTCAAAGAGGTGCTGTCTGAGAATTGGGGTGACTCACGGCCAGATTAGTGCATCCGCCTAATACGCTTTCCCCACGGTGGCGCAATTTTGAGAGCGTTGGATTCTGTCCGAACAAATCGTCACTTCGCCCCACGCTTCGCATGCCCTGTTGATCTGGATTTCCACCCTTGTGTATGAAGGAACCCCCCAAGCGGTATTCATGATGACATGTGGTCCGCCTCCTGCAATATTGCAGTTGTTATGGTTGATCCACTGTCCGCCTACCGTCTTGGGCATTTCCTGGAAGGCCGACCATTGTGGATGTCCGGATTCGGGACACGCGATTCACCCTTTCTCATTTCCCTATGTTCGGATAAAATCTCAACGCCCCTAGCATTGTCCCGCTCGTGTGTTGGAACAAGTTGGGGGGATGATACACTGATTAGGCTTGAGGTCTCCTTTCCTAGGAATGACCTCCCTCTTTTCTCCAGCAATCCAGGCCCAACTATGGATGCCTGATGCTTGGTTAACGCTCCCGCAAGACAGTGAATTGTGGTTGAGCATGTTAAGCCAAAAGATGCAGATAAATATATTGGTTCATACAAATGGATCAAGGTAGCAGAAGCAAAATGTTCTGGGAGTGGCAAAACAAAGCCCCTAGGGATTAGCGTGCTGAATGAGTGTCTCTAACGCCGCTACCCTTTGGCTGGTGGCCTCTAGAGCTGCTTCTTGCTCTCTGCGTGCCCTCTCCTCGTCGGCGGTCGCAGCACGCAGTTCGTCGATTCTGGCCTGTGCACGCTCCCGCTCGACCTGAATTGTGACCATCTGTTGGCCCGCCTCCGTCAGCTGTACCTGGGCGTCAACCAGCTGGGATGCTAGTTGCTCCACAAGCTCGGTACACGTTGCGACGAAGGCCTCCTTCTCTGCCGCCTGCCCTTCGAGACGCCGGACTTCCTGCTCCGCCGCGAGGAGCGCCCGCGTGCTCTCCGACATGTCCCGACTTTGTGTGACGTCGGCACACCGGCAGCTCTCGCGCATCTTTTCGGCCATGAAATCACGGACCGTCAGATGGAGGCGTTGAGCATCAGCTCCCCCGGCACACAGGAAGCGCAGCCAGGTTTGAAGTGATCCCATGCACCCCAGCCACTCCGATGGGTCTCGCTTGAGGAAGCGCTGGATGCACTTCCACCCCCTGCGGTGCGTTATCCGGCTCTCCTCGACCGCCTCCGCGTCTGAGTCGTCCATCTCCTCGGGGTCGGCAGGCCGGTAGACAGGGAAGGCAGCCAGCAGGTCTGCTGCAGGGTCCGCCCCTGGGAGGTCCGCATGAGGGATGGGTTCCCCAACATCCGGGCGAACTTCTTCTCTCTCCCCAGCGGCGCTGACACCCTCGTCAGCCCCCGACCTCTCTCCGACGTCAGCACTGCCGGTGTCCGCAGCCCCCTGATCAGCAGTTGGTGGGGCCGGCTCGGTTTGGGAAGTCTGTTCCGGAGCAGGCGGCATGTCCACCTCTGGTCCACTCGTAGATGGCCCGGGTTCGGCAACCCGACGAGCCTCCAGTCCTGAGATCACTGCGCAGGGCATGCCATGGTTAGTCACGGATCGTCAATGGCAAGCACCAGCAGTAAAGCAAGGAGACTTACGGGAGGTCAGAGCGTCATCTTCCGCTATCCCGGCCGCCACAGGAACAGTTGCAGCAGGGGGCCCTTCCGCGCCTGTCAATTCGATAATGGGTGCCTGGCCCCCGCCTTGTCCTGCTGGCGCCCCTCCTACTCCCGCTGAGGACGCCTGACCAACATCCGTGCGCTCCTGAGAAAGATGGAGAAATGGGTTAGAAGCTGCATAAGAGAATGGATGAAGCAGATTGAGTAGGGATAGAAGCGGACCTCGAGGAGCTCAGTGACATCAACATTGTCAGAGCCGGCCACCTCGCCGCTCTCCCGCGGACTCCCCTGATGGGATCTTCCCTCGGAGCCTTCATCCTCCCCCATTTCCTCCTCTTCCTCGGAGTTGTTGCTACTGTCGTCTTCTTCCGGCGGCATCTGTTCTGGAGCGGGCTCTAGACCGAGCATCACCTTCACCAGAAGGGATGGCTCCGCACGCTGACCACGTTGGAGCGCGTAATCGTCCATGGCCGTCAGATACGCATACTGCCGGTTGAAGTCCACCCTGTCGGCAATATGGAGGCGCCCGACCTCTGGCAGATGGATTCCTTCTCTGAGAATCTTTCGCCAGATGGCGTCGGTCCCCAGTGACTGCCGCAGGGTCATCCAGGCCGACCACAGCGCCGGGAAGACTGCATCGTGGGAGGGTTCGAGCAGACGTCTCACCTGCTTCCCGGGCCGCTCTTCGACCACCGCGCGTGCCCCCTCTCTAGGCGCCGAGGTCGTGGCGACAGCTCGCGATGTGCCTGCCGCCGAAGTCCCTGCCCGCGCCGGCTCCGCTGCTTGGCGCGCCTCCGTTCTCCCCCGTGTGGCGGCGCCTCGCCTCCTCCCTTGACGCCCGGTCTCCGCACGGGTAACCTCGAGCCACCGAACTGGCTTCCGTAGAAGCCCCTCGGGGTACGCGATGACCCAGTGTTCGGCGTACTCGGTCGCCAAGCCTGCGTCAACCCCGGTAGGAGGGAGAGTGATGACGTCGCCAGAGCCGAAAGCGGCAAACATCAGCCACATCTGGCGAAGGACGCAAGGGTTCGGTTCCTCCCGGACGGCAGTGAATACCCTCTTCGGCATCCGCTGAAGGCACCTGAACTGCCTGGCGAACCGGGTTGGCACGTAAGGCTCGCAGATCACCTTCCCGTCGATCCGAGCCACGAGCACCCCGCCCCGCATGTTCAGGAAGTATTCGTGCTGCTCCAGCGGACCCTTCCCATTGTCGATCATCTGGCCGACGGGAGTGGGGAACGGACTGAAGTTGAAATTGGCATGATTGCCAATCTGAATCCTCACGCCCTCCTCACTTAGGGTCATCGGAGCGACCCCCGCGATGTTCAGCAGGGAGGGTCGCAGGCCGTTGCCCGGAGGAATGATGGCGTTCGGAAACGTGTACCCACCGAGGTGAGCAGCCACCCAGCCGTGGAAGAACTGAAAGGGCCCACAGATCCTTCGTGGCGACCCCCCTCGTGAGATGCGTCCCAGGATGGCATACAGCCTCGCCATCACTGGGACCCCGAGGTTGTATCTTTTGTTGGCAGCCATAGCGCCCGCCACCGCCAGTGTCGCCGGGCGAACGCCCATTCTCGCGTCCCGCACTGGCAGGAGCCACCCACTCAGAAAGGCGGCCAGGAACGCCGCGTACCGGACATTTGGGTCCCGAGCCTCGATGACGCGGTACCCCCATGAGCGGTAGTCTCCTGTCTCCAGAACCCGCCAGTACGACCCGTTCCGGCTCCTCTGAGCTGCGGTCGGGCACCGCTTCCCCCTGCCTGGCATCTTGACCGCCGGGTCATGCTCCAAGAACTGGCCGAACCACTCCTTGTAGGCTATGTCCTTCTGGAAGTCCTTGATCCCGAGCCGCTGCGTAGCCAGGTCAAGCAGATGCCAGGTCAGAATAAGAGTCCGTGACCTGTCTTCCCAGGTGTTCTTCGGTGGCAGGAACTCATCGTATTGGTAGCCCTCCAGCGGGATACCTCCGATGCAGTGGATGTCCCAGAGACCGATGCCGACCTCCCCATGGTGAAGATGGAAGGTGTTGGTATACGGAGACCAGCGGGTGAACAGCTCCGGCCCGAGCTCGGACTGCTGGTAGAAGTGGAACTGCGACGTCCACACCGCCTCAAATAGGCCGATGTACCGCAGCTCCTCTGCGAAGTGATCGCAAGTGTGGCGTACCCAGAACGCCCAGGCCCACTCGCTGGTGAAATTGCCCCCAGACCGCAAGTCCCAGTCCTTCAGCCAGCCCTTGGTGTCGTCAGTGACACTCTGGCGATATGTGCTCGAGTAGAGGGCTGGAGAATTCTCCGCAGTAGGCTCACCTCCGTCAATGGTTCGCGTCCTCGGGTTCCGGACATAGACGTCCAAGTGCCTGGTCTCCCTGGCAGGATGCCCATTGTTGGTGATGTTATAGCGGGGAAGCTCGTCCTCCCGAGTCACCCAGGTCCGTGGCGCATCAACCTCGAACCCTGGCACCGGAACCTCATCTAGGATGCCGAAGTTCCAGAGCGGCAGGTTGTCCGACAGTGGATATGTCTTCTGGGCCGGCGTCAGTAAGTCGAACAGGGATTGATTGTTGGAAACAATCTCCTTGGCTCCGTAAACCTCCTCGTTCGCCGCCATCTCAGCTCTGCGAGTGGCGGCATCCCCCTCATTTCCTTGATGCGCGGCCATCTCAGAAGTTTCGGGAGTCATGCGGGCTAAGGGATGAAGCGTGCGGGATCGGACGAGGCTGGTAGAGAAGTTTGAAGGTTGGCGCGCAATCCAAGTGGACGGCGCGCAATTGGGAAGAATGTCGCGCAAAGTTCCGGGTTTTCGCGCAAAGACAGGCGAATTCCGGATGGTTTTGCGCGCCGATCGGGCGAATTTCGCGACCGGAAAAGGCAATTTCGCGCACGAGAGCGTTGGAGCTTATCGCGCGGAAGGCCTGTGTACGGAACGCGGAACCCTGGACCCCTATTTATAGACAAGGCCGGGATTCCGCGCCGCGCGGAACGCTCGATTGCGCGACCGCGGCTGCAAATTGCGCGCCCGGCGCCCCTTTTTGCGCGCCTAAGTCCCGCGCAGCCCAGGACTTCGGCATTCCGGCGTCTCCCTCGGAACCCGATCGTTGCGACCTCTCGCCGATCAGATTCCGAGGGGGGGCTTTTGTAGACGCCGGAAAAGTCCGTTGTTCCCAAACGAAGCTCCGGATGCGGAAAGAGAAGTGATATTTGGAGTCAGAGGCACGTTCCGGAGGGCCCGGAGGACTTGCGCGAAATTTCAGAGGCCTGCGCGCAAAGTTGAGCCGCGGCGCGCAATCCTCCCGGGATGCACGCAATGCGCTGGGCCGGCGCGCTATTTTGCGCGCCCATGGCCTGCGCGGCTCCCTTGCGCGCCGGGTCCTGATTCCGCGCCCGCGAAGGGAATTCCGCGCTCGAGACCGGATTCCGCGCCCGGGGTTGCCTATAAATATAAGGCGACCCCCGACGTTTTGAAGGTTGCCAGAATCCGAAGCGTCGCTCGTTCGCGCAATCCAACCCCTTCCACGCGCAATGCCGATCTTCAGGTAACCTCCTTTCTTTCGCGCAATAGAGCCTTGGGGTTCGCCTTCGCGCGCAATCACCTTGGCTCCTTTCCTTTGAATAATCCTTAACCCGAAGGCCTTTGCGCGCAAAAGAATCCTCTTGCGCGCAATTGCCCCCGGGTGCGCGCAATCCAGCCCAATTGCGCGCACCCCCTCTTCAAAGTGGCCGTTCGTTAGAGAATGAGCCGTTGCCCCCGCGTGCTACCCGAAGCCCGGTGCGCGCAATCTCAGTCATCCGCGCGCAAAGGGCTGGCCCGATTGCGCGCCAGCCCGCCATTTTGCGCGCCGACCTGCTGTTTTGCGCGCAAAGCTTCTCTTTTGCGCGCAATCCGCCAGGGTCGCCCCCCTTGACCCCCTGAGGGTACCCGCCTGCGTGGCACCCGATGATCTTCATCCTGGGTGCCCGCACCGTGCGTTGTCTTTCCGTGCGGCCCTCCAGGCTCGCGCGAAGTGACACGGACCCATCGGCGGCAACCAACGTCCAGCATGACGTTAAAATGCACATACGTCCAGCATGACGTTAAACTGCACATACGTCCAGCATGACGTTAAACTGCACATACGTCCAGCATGACGTTAAACTGCACATACGTCCAGCATGACGTTAAACTGCACATACGTCCAGCATGACGTTAAACTGCACATACGTCCAGCATGACGTTAAACTACACATACGTCCAGCATGACGTTAAACTGCACATTCGTCCCGCATGACGCTAAACTGCATCCGTCCAACATGACGTTAAACTGTACTACGTCCAAGCTGCACGACGCTAAACTGCCTAGCCCCTATCGTCCGTGTTGCAAGACGTTAAACTGCCAAGCACCTTCGTCCTCAACACACGACGTTAAACTGTACTTCGTCCGGCAAGACGTTAAACCGTCCGCTTCGTCCTCAACACATGACGTTAAACTGTACTTCGTCCGGAAAGACGTTAAACCGTCCGCATCACCCGATCCCGTGCCTCGCACGCAGGGTCCCCCCCGGTTTGGATGTGGCCCCCACCCGCTCGTCTCTGCAGGGATGTCGGGATTGCCCCTCTTTAGGGACGATTTAATGGGAGCGGCTTTTACCTACGGGGGTAGGGTATTACAAACCCCTAGTTTCTTGTGGGGGGCTGCACATGTGTATCTCCATTGCGCCTCCCCACTGCCGAAGCCAGTAGAGGGTGTGACTGGGATCGAGGTGCCTTCTACTTTCGGTCCATGTCCCTTCCAACTGAGCTTTGCCGCATCCGGGCTGCCTCAAGTGCGTAAGTCCTGACAGAATGAACTACGTGGACTTTGATCCCTGTCTTCTAAACAGGGTACGTAGGAAGCCTCCCTAAGGTTCAAGCCCACCACCTGGTCGTCCCGGTCGTATTCACGTCGGTTTGTCCATCAGTGGACCCCTCCAGGGTTCACGCTTGCGTCGATTCACCTATGAATCCGCCCCTGTGGGAGACTGCCCGTGTGTATCTCCACTGTGCCTCCCCAGAGCCCCTTTTTCCATTTCTCCTTTTATCGTCCATCATGACGTGAAACTGTGATCCACCCGGCCGTTCCATCCCCCTCTGTGCGAGGTGGTTCAGTTCAATCCTCCACCCGGCGGCCTCGACCCCTTCGTGAGTCGGCTTGCCGACGTCCAGCATGACGTTAAACTGTATACCCGAACTACGTCGAATTTGATCCGTGCTAACGCGCGGTACGTAGGAAGCCCATACGGGGTCCAAGCTTTTCACTCCATCATCCATCCTGATCCTTACCCGGCCCGCCACATCCCGGTGGGGTCATTCCACTTCACTCCACTCCATATCACTTGGGAAGCCACCCATGCGTTGGCCCCAGCGTCGGAGGTTCCCCGCAAGGGGTTCTGTCATCTGATCCACTCTTCGTGTTGATCGGTCCGATGCCGTCCCCGCTGGACGTTAAATTCGCGGCATACCCCGTGTTAAACATGGGAAGCTGAGGAAAACCTTAGGGGACACAGTTCCCCGCACCCAGTGTGGGATGCCTCAAGCCATTATGCCTTCGAGAAGCCCTATTAGGGACGGAAGACAGACGTGCAGAGCCGCAGTGTTACGACACACCCCCAGCACCCAGAGCCACCCGGCCTCCTCACCGCAGGTTGCTGCCCCGACCAGACTCCTTGGAGCGTCCGGGCGGAAGCAGCGTAATTAACCGGTGTCCATGAAGATATGGCGCCGTGAACGAGATTCACGAGCATGTCTTAAATCTATGAGGGAGACCCGGATTAGGCGACGAGTTCCGAGGAGACGTCCAAGGAAGGAGGAGCCGACATCCCATCATCCCGGTTTCGATCAAGGAGCAGACGCCCCTGAATAAGGGAAGGATGCCGCCTGCCTTTGGAAAGCGGGACTGCGGGACCACAAGCCGCGTGCCCATCCCCTCGGGTTGACGGGTGCACGCGCGAACGCGTCCTGGCGGAACAGCGTAACCCGACGCACATCCGCACCGAAACAGTAGGGTAAGTTGGTGTTATGAGTAGGATGTATCATACCATCATCCATTTGTTTATGAGTGTATCCGATGGTGCATTGAGCTCTTTAAGAATATGAATTCCTTCATTCATGGAGGATTTTATGGACTTGTTCCCCAAGGATGTTCTAGGACTACCTCTAAGGATGGATATGGAATTTTGTTACAACATGAATCCTGGGACAACTTTGATATATTTTAAATCATATCAGATGTCCCATAATGATTTCCAGAAGCTATGTTTCCAGTTGGATGATCTTAGAGAGAAGGGATTCATGAGGACCAATGTACCCCCTGGAAAAAATAGTTTTATTTATAAAAAAGGAGGATGTGAGATTAAAAATATTCATGGATTATAATCTCATGAAACTATCCATGATAAATAATTAGTATCCCTTTCTGATGATTGATAATCTATTTTCCATTTTTGAGGCATTATATGGTACTCTAAGATCGATATCTAGTCTACCTAACACCTATTGAGAGTTCCTGATGATGATATTATGAATTTGGAATTCCAAAGTCCCAACAGACACTATGAGTTCCTATTGATCCTCTTTGGTTTGAAACATACCCCAAATGTGTTTATGAATTTTATGAATAGGATCATCCAACCATACATGGAACAATTTTTGTTTTTATTCATTTATGAAATAGTAATATAATGTACATCCGAAAAAGAAAATGTTGAGCACTTGATGATAGACCTAGATTCTATTCATGATAAAGAACTTAATGAAAAACTATCAATATGACAGTTCTGTATTCATGAGGTTCACATCACGAGGAATGTCAATTTTGAGAAGGTTTATCAATGGGACCAGTAAAGATTGATGCATTGGTTTCTTGGGATCCACCAAATATAATGTTATAAATTTATAGATTTCATGGATTAGTAGGGTGTTGCCAGAGGTTTGTGTAATACTATTCATATATTTCCTCCCATTTGACTTCTTGAGCATGTAAGTATAATTTGATTAACTAGACTGTGTAGTTACAGGTAACCTTTGAGTATTTGAGGCTGATGATGATTATTTTTTCTATTTTGAGACTACTAGAGGATGGTGTGGAGTATGTAGTGTATTGTGATTCCTTAAGAGTTGGGTTTGGCTGCGTGTTGATGTAGAAGTAGGTAGTTATCGTATATTGGTTGATGAAGCTGATGTCCCATGAGAAGAACTATGCAATCCGTAAATGATATCTGATAGAATTAGTATTCTATTTATGCATGTGGAGATAATACCTTTAGGGAGAGTGATTTTCAGTTTACTCAATCCATCAGATCTGTGGGTATGTCTTCACATACATATACATTGACATGAGGCAGTGGAAGAAGATGAAGTTCCTATTGGACTATGACTTAGAGATAGTCTATAATCTAGTGGAGGGAAATGCGGTACCATATTCACTAAGAAGTAATTCCCATGATCTCTTTATTCAAGGGGATACTGAGTAGTAGTCTTCGATGCAGTAAATAAATGTGGACTAGGAGGGTTCTTCAATTCTTCAATCGATGGTGTTGAATCCTATACTCCTTCATTGTGTGAGGGATTTCAAATTGGGAGACATCAACTCTAAGATCATTCATAACGAGATATCCTACGGTGATTCACCTTGTTTTTTTTACAGAGGGAATCCCATCATCCTTTTCCACAGACAGACAGTGTTCCCAATAATTATGTGAGTGGAGGTTATTAGGGATATTGACACTTCTTCTTTGGAAATACATCCCAGTGTGGGAAATATGAAAATATAATTTCATTGGGTTTTTTTGGGAAATTATGTAATGGATCTTGGATGATTTATTTTATAATTCACTCTCCTATCATCATATCAATGATGATCACCTTGTTCATGGTAGGTTTGTTGAATACCCTGATGATCCCAGAGTGGAAATGGGATAACATATCCATGTAATTCATGATAGGGCTCCTGTAGACAGAAAAGGCCCACAATTATGACTATGTGATAGTTGATCTAGTCATGAAGCTAACACACTTACATTAAATCAAAGAGTAGTGTTTAGTGGAGGGTTTGTTGAATATCAATGAATGAAATATTTTTTATATTTATGGGGTTCCCATGACTATTATCTCCAACTGTGATGCATGGTTCATGTCAATGTTGTGGAGAGTCCAATAGGAGGCATTCATGATATATATGTCAGTGAGTAAAACCAATCACCCACAAGAATATGGGAATACTGAGTTCACTATCATGGTTTTGGATGATATGATAATTCCTTTCATGAAGAACTTTGGTCAGAGTTGGGAGGATCACTTTACCTTTTTAGGTCATGTTTACAACCATATCTACCACTCTAACATCATCATGGAACCATTCTAGAACATGTACAAGAGACCCTGAAGGTAACACTTGAATGAGATAGAGATTAGAGAGGTATATCTTGTGGGATTAGAGACGGTGTGGGTGATGATGGAGAAACTCTAGGTCATCTGTGAGAAGATGTGGACACCCAAGTGTAAGAATAAATCTTATGCATATCAATATCATAGTCTCATGTAGGTTCATCTAGGAGTCCAAATTTTACTATATATCTCCCCATGATGGGGATTTTTCATATTTTTCTAGGACTAATGGTATCCAAAGGTCCATCAGGGTGTTTGGGATCTTTTCAAGGGTTAGTGAGGTTACTTACCACGTCTCCCTACCACCATAGGTGGAGCGGGTGCACATAATCTTCCATGTGTCACATCTATAGAGATACATGCATAACTCCAAGAACATAATCTCATGGGGTGAGAAGAACATCATGTATGGATCCACTTTTAAGGATCACCCAAGGTATATTGCAGATCAGCCGGAGAGGACCCATCAAAGATGAACCAGCCCCATGGATCATCTATTATGGAACAAGGTAGCGTGCAGGAGAAATCCTTATAGAGGGAGATCCAGATGAAGGCTCAATATTCTAATATGTTTGTTTATTTTTTCTTTTTGAGTATGAAAATCATGAATTAAGGAAAAATTTATAGACCCTATTTTTTATCTTATAAGACATTCTAATGTATCAAGAAATATTTTTGCAGTACGGTGCTGAGAAGATATGGGATTCCGAGGCCTAGTGTACCCAGAATTAATTTTAAAAAGATACTAAATATATTAAATATTATGTTTTCATTATTTTTTAAATAAAATGGTTTAACTCTTAAAATTAATATTGTATAATAAATATTATACCATGATTGAGTTTAGAATTTTATGTTTACAAATAGTCATGACTTAAAATAGGCCAACACATGACATTTGGACAATCGAGATCATTGGTGGGTGTGTTTAGTTGAATAAATGTTTAATTTTTTAATTTAATAAAATAAAATAATTATTATATAATATAGTTAAACATAATTTTATATATTTGTAATGGTTTGTATTGATAACCCTAGGTTCATTCATAATTAATTTTTCCTCTTGTTGGAAAATTGGATTCATAATATGATGAACATCTAGATCCTGGAAGTTTGACATGTAGTGAACACAAAAAACCATATCAATCATTGGGGAGAGACTTATTTGATGAATAACTACTTAATATCTAGTTTGTATTGATAACTTTGTATTTTTCCCTTATTTATTAAATTTATTGAACAAGATGAAATTTCTTCTTCTTCTTCTTTGAAAATTTTAAGAAATTCCATATGCCTATGTATTGAAATTAAAATGAGTATTCATTTATCTAACCCTAAACCCCCAAATTTATATCCATTATCTAATAACACTATGATAGTAATCATTTCACCTCAATTTCTTGGGCATTTATCCCATAATTCTTCACATGAGACATTGTTGGACCATGGAGTCATGATTTGACATTTCCAGTTAATTACCCGCCCAATTAGACTCCATGATTCATTATCAATTCACATGAGGAGAATGGAACAATGATCTAAGGATGAAATCATATGATTTGTATGTTGAATGTGATTAATATTATGATCTTTTGTCCTAATTGGATAGGGAGAACCACATGAGGAATGTGTTATGCATAAGGCCTCAAATGTGTGTATAAGAAGCCATTTTTCATCCACCGGATGGGTAGAAATAACATGTGATCTTGAGAACCACCAGTTTCAGGTGGTTAAACAATGGATATGATGGCGAAGATACTAGATTTGGATCATAGATACTAGATATAACATTATAGAAAAATCCTGTCTACACATCATGTATTTCTAAGAACACATGACATGTGGGGCCTTATATTCATAGTATAGGGTTCCATTGGATTAAATATATAACATTCCATTTGGAAACCCCACATGCCATATGACCTTGTGATGGAAGACCGACATTTACTCGGGGATTACATGGTCATGAGAAAAATTTGGCACATTCCATTTGAAACATATCCCAAACATAGGGTTGATAGATTGACAAGATGAAGGAGAAAAGGTAGGACATTGGTTTGTTCGAACACATTGTGTAGACACAATACACATAGTGTATCCCTAGAAAAGAAGTGAGATTTATATAATAAGGTATGATAAATGAAGTTGGAGCAGTACAATATTTTTTATGGGCCCCCTTATATGTCGTGTACCCCTTATTATTATTCTAAGAAACATCAACCTATCTTATCCCCAACTTTTGGAAATGTATTTTGACCCCCCAATTTCCTATCCATATATTTTTTCATATAGAATTCATTGGTTTCATTCATAGTGGATTTTGAGTTATGATGCCTAAAGTTTTGAGGGGTTCGATTCTTTAAGCGATACATGATGACATTTGTGATTAAAAAGGATCACCAGGGGCTTTAGAGATCCACCTTAGTACTAGGATGAGCATGGGTCCAATAATTATCTATAGTGTGTCACTATTCAGTGGAGGTAGGGAATGGTTCATTGACTACAATAATGGAATCGTCTAGCTAGTGTTGGAATGGGTCCTCTATCTTCTTTCTGAGAGGAACCCTCCTACTATATTAGGTTATGGGTCCTTGACTGTGAGAGTTGAACCCTTTAGCTCCATTGGTCATGGGTCCTCATTATACTATTTGAGTGGAACCCTCCTTCCTTATCAAGGAATGGGTCCACAACTACTATAGTTTAACCTTCCTACTTTTATAGGGCATGGGTCCTCTATTGACTACTGGAGTGGAAACATCTATATAGATGTAGGAATGGTTCCTATATTATTTACATAAGTTGCACCCTCCTATTATATTGGGAATGTGTCTTATAGAAATATTCTGATTGGAACCTTCTTGTTGTACCATGGCATGGGTCCTCTACTTTGATTTTCTTCCACTCAACAGTGTGATGTAGCACCGAGGTATGGAATGTCATGGATGTTTTCTACTAGAAATATGTAAGAGATTATGGGAATTATTGATAGACATCTATAACTGATTAAACACTTTTACTAGGCTAATTTTTCATATGGTTATACCCTTATCACTAGTTTGGGTTTATTTGGATTGACCGTATAAATATATGTATCCATTTCAATTTTTTACTCTCTTTATTTGTGTTGAGATGTATGTCTATTTATCCCCATCATACTCTTGTATGCCCTTGATTTTTTCTATGCATGGCCTATATTTTAGATGTTACATATTCTCTTTTATTATTCCCCTTCACTTATGAATTATGATGATTGGGTGTGTGAATACATGCACATTAGAAAAATTCCTCCTATTTATGATAAGCCTTTCAGTTATTTTTCCCCACCATGGCCTATGGAGGCGGGCTTGGGGTAGTTATAGCTCAAGCCTTGTTGTTTTGAGTCATAAAACCTACCAAAAATCCTCAATTACACATTATTCTACATAGAACTCAATTTTTTTTATCGTGATCTAATTGAATCACATGGTCTGGAGTATATTGGTACTTCTTCAACTGAGATACATGAAATGGATTATGCCCTAAACTAATCCATGGTGGAAAATACAACAGACATGACACCTCAAAAACCTATTCAAGAATCTCTAGAGGGACAACATATAGAGTGGATATCATTACATGATTCAAAAAAGGATGTTTTCCAATCCTTGTAAAGATTTTCATGAAAACAAGATCACTCAACTCGAATAAAAATGGTCATCGATGATGACAAACATACAATTTCTGATGATTCTGATCAATCTCCATCCTTTTCCTAACCAACTAAATATTTTTCGTTGTCTCTTACACTAGACATGGCCCCAGAAGTTAGGTCACACCATTTTCCAACCAACAATATGTTGAAAAATAAAGACACCTATACAGTGCTTCAAAAATATCCATATGTATTTAATGATGATAACTATTTTTATATTAGAAGTCAACTAATAGTATTTTCTCCTCCCATGAGACACCAAAATCCATTACATAGCCCTTAAACATGAATTCTAAAAATTTTATCATTCTTTTGGATTTTCAATCCATATATGGATGACAAAGCATTTAAAAAGTCAATTAAGTCCTAAGGGCTTTCCATAAGGATTTCTTATAATGAGAAACATTCCTTGGATCTCAGTTTTCTACTATAGAAACTGGTACACCATGACTTTTTTACCACTTATTAGATACTAATTTTGGATAATTCCTCCACTATATCAGATTCAGGAATATAGATGAAATGGGAAGACTTTTGATCTAATCCACTATCTCCCATATGTAATCGTGTTTAAGAACTGTACAAGGAGGCCAAAAAAATATGTTACTATTTACTACAATATCCGAATATTAATAGGTAAACACTGCAACATACCTGATGGCTACCAGTGCTCAGCCTTAACCTACTCTGTTTTGAAATCATAGAAACCAATTCAGAATCTTATGTCTATTCCTCTCTATATTTTTCAATTAAATTAGGTAAAAATTAAACTATAATGAAAATTTCAACACTACAATAGTCTTCATAATCCATATACTTGTAGGAAGTCACCAAAATCAACTTCAATTGATATGAAGCCTCTTTTTTCAATTAATTATTTGGATTCCTTCTTAATTCATATTCCACTAAGTTTCTAAAGCCCGGTGTATACATCATGTAGATGATGAACATATAATGATACTCCATCCATTTTGTTTATCTCAAATTAAATCTTTATTGTGAGAAAGTGAGTTTCTTAATTTTATAATCAGTACACAACATAAATTTCCCACCAATTATATAATGCCACCAAGTCTTCAAAGCTTGGACTATAGTAGCAAATTCAAAATTTTGTGTTTGAATGTTTTTATCATGAAACCATGAATGCATTGAGCCGTAAGAAACAAAATAGTCTATCTACATAAGAACACATCCCATCCTTGATCCTAAATCATTATAATACACCACATATACTAATACTAATTACAGCAATATCATGATCAATGATAATGTAGGGAAAAATATCTTCTTCTGAAAATATTCCTAACATTCATTAATCTATTGGAATGGAAAATATTTCATTGTAAGAGCTATCATTTATGATTCTAGTAATGAATAGTCATGAAGAAAATACTGATTATTTATTGATAATCCAAGGAAACTACATATCTCAAAATCATTCTTTAGATATTACCAATATATCAGAAACTCTATCATTTCTAGATCCAAAAAAACACCTTTTTTTAGAGATAACATGGCTATGGAACCATACACCTTGTATCCAAAATCTATACATTGGAAGATTGGCATATAGATTATGATCATTAAAAATAACCAACACTATCACAATGTGCTTTTCAATCTCATCTCATGTCCATTAATTCACCAATATTTCATCCACATACAATAGAAAAAAGAATCAAGATTCCTTTGAGAAATCTAATTCATCAATTTGATAGTGGTAGTATGTACATTCATAAGTCCAAATGAAATAAAAACATATTAATAATTATATATATATATATATGAATGTTTTCTTTGTAATATCTACCTCTAAAAACCACAATTAGTGATATCTTGATATCAAATCAAATTTAGAGAACCACCCCCCCTCAATTGATATAAAAGGTCACCAATGTGTGGAATTTGATAATGATTATTTTTTTAGCACAGTTATGTTTAGGATAACCCACATAAATCATTAGAGTTTCTTACACATTTTTCAAAATCAAAACATGTTCTACACATGGAGATTTACTAGACAAATGAACACTTTTCTTTCCAACTCTTCGAACTAGACATTCAATTCCATTAATTGTTTTTGTTCCATCTGATAAAACTAAATTGAGATAGTAATAGTCCCCAAGAAGTGATAAATCATAAACTCTAGTTGCCTTATTGGTGGAAACCAAGATACATTCAAAGGAAACATATCATGAAACTAATCAATGATTGCTAGAAATCTATTATTCATAATATCATCCACAAATTCGTTGTTCAAAACATCCAATTGGGATGATATAGTTCCAATTGTATGTTACAAAAATCATATTTCTCCTTCATTTTCATTCTAGTTTCCTATAAAGAGTTTTTTTAATACAATCCTCTATTGTAAGAATATCCTTTTGGATATTACAGTCGATGTGAGTTTTGAACATTTTCAACCAGTCTATCATAATGATTATGTCATAAAAATTGATATCAAGAATTGAAAAATACCATATCAATTCATCGCCATTAATAGTTATATAAAATGCATTTCCCAAAATTTATCGACATTCTCTTTGTCTAAGTGGAGTTTGTTGTTTCAAAACAAAAGAAATAATCTATAAATGAAACCCCAAAAGGTCAATAGCATGATAATTAATAAACTAATGGTATTCACCCATATAAAAAAAATATTTCATAAGGGTAGAATTCAAAATAATCATACCGCTCACCAATGATGGACCAGATTTGTCTTTTATAGTCACATAATCAGATCCATACAATATCTTACTCAATTTAATTTTATCCTTTTTACCTAATGGATATTTACCTTATTTAGGAGGCATTGTTTTAATAGAATCACCATGACTTCCATGGTTCTTATGATGTTAATTGTTTGGTTTTCCTCATCTTATCAAAGCATACAACATTTGTGATACATGAGATTTTTCTTGAACACCAAACCTAAGAGAACATCCATAATAGTTCAAATGATACCCCCTATCGTTGTAATTGTGACATGCTCTATGTGGTTCAATACCATCTCAAATCATGTGATAGAAATAAAAACATTGAAGGAATATAGGTTAACCATTTTTTAGAGGAAGATTCACTAATCCTTATCTATTTCTATGTCATACCACTACATAAAAATAGGTTCTTATCTTCTTATTATTTCCAACACTAGTGTTTCAACCATTTCATATTGGTATAAACATACTTACCCCACACATATTACATGATATTTCTCTTTCTACCACCATTTATCTATCGAACATCTCTGTATAATCCATTTTACAAATCATGAAAATATTCAAGTGAATATATAGTCCCAACCCTAATTCAAAAAAGTGTTCAAATAATGAAGAAAATCCAGAAAAATTATGTGAAATAAGAATAAATTCATAGATTTAGATGCATACTCTATTAGTGATAGATTGTTTTATATCATGATGAAAAATTACATTGTTCTATAAATCCTATAAGTTTTATGAGACATTTTTTTGGTTAATAATTTTTTAAAATCATCACAAGCAACACATTGGAAAAATTTAGCATGATGTAGTCAATCCCGCCACTAGAATTATAGATCCTATAACATATATATTTACAACATGAATTTTAACTCAGCTAGTGTTCATAGGAAATAAAATATTAAATTAATTATATTCATCCAAATATTTTCCTTTTCTGAATCTAGATCACCCTGAAAGATGGGTGGATTCTACTTCTAGAATTGAATAGAATGATCCACTCAACATGGTTCATCCCTTATGTTTTCATAATACATGACTTAATGGAAAATTCTCCAAACTAGTTTTGGGAAAACCTATGGCTTAGGTTCAATAACATTATCAACATCTTTTTCTGGTTGGCTCCTACGACACATACTCAATAAAATTTTCTATATCAAAAAAAAATTCCCTTTTTTCTCACTCCCCTGAAACTAAAGGCTTAATGATAATTAATTTTAAAAAGTCACACATACATCTAATAGGCATTCAAAAAATTAATTTTTTTCCTCTATCATTTCATTTTTGAATATTCCACCATGCTTTGAAAAAATGAAACAATTTTCAACTATATTAAAAAATCAACACGTTTTCACAAAATTATAAATAATTAATCAAGATGAATTATTCTGACATAGTGGTACATAATTTCTATCTATGAATTCCGTGTACATCTCATTTGACAAACCCATAATGATGAGGTTATAACTCATAGAATTTTCTCAGAATAGTCATGTTCCCAAGATCCCAGTTAACATGATGAACACTATAAAGATTGTTATATATGCCACTTTATGATATACATTTAATTTCTCAATAGTCATACTCCTTAATATAATCCCAAATCAAGGGAAAATAGAAATTATTTTCAACTAAAGGATTGAAAAAACTAATACCATTTGTAACATCATGTCCCTTAAAAATTTTACAGGGAAGAGGTGGAGGGTGTAACTATGTATTTGTTGAAATCCCCATGACACCAAAGGCTATAAATAAATTCCATGTTCTTAATTATCAATTTGGGGAGGATTTTCCCTTTCAAAATAAAGCAACCAACTAACTATTTGAAGCCAAACATGTCTCCATATGATGTATTATAATGAATAATTAGAACTCAAAATAATCTAAACATCCCACTAAACCAAACCATATCAGAGTAAAAAAGAATAAAAAAAACCATGATCAAGGTACAATGTTAAATCCAAATCTAAGAAAACTCAAATAATCCTAGACACCAACATAGTGAAACCCAACATACTTTAATATCCACCACAAAATTCCATTCCCATAGAATCGTGATTCTTATCTAAAGAAATGATATATATTTCATTTACCAGTTACTCGATAAATAGTATTTCTAGATGTACCAAATTAACCAAGAAGTGGGTGAGGATAAAAATTAGTAGGATTTATCTAATGGATTTTCAAATCATTATATAATTATATATTAAGTTAGAAAAAATATTGAAAAAAATATATTAATAAATTTAAAATAGTTTATTTAAAATCCAAACCATTTCTCAAACAACCCAATTTTCCAAATAAAGAAAACAGAAAAGACATTAAATAAATTTCTCAAATCAATTTGGCATACCCATTCCATTCTGAAAAACTACACATGAATTCCTAGTTGATAGTTCTATACTCATTAGTGGCCTTTCAATGATTTACTAAGTCATCACAAGGTAACAATTAAAAATTTCCCCAATGGAACACAACCTTCCACATGGTCACATCAATGAAAATGAACACAAGCTAACAGTTTATTCCAAATTCCATGTCAATTCAACTGATTCAAAATTTATTTAAAATAAAAATTTTAATGAAAATGTTTTCTGACAAATTTCTATATGAATCAAAACAAAAAAATTATTTTAAAATCATGTAAGCTATTCTAATTTCTACAAAATAAAAAATTTATATAATTACATGAAAAATAACAAATGTGTGTTTCTAACACATGTTGAACATAATTTTTACAATTAAAAACAAGAAATTATATCAATTTGAAATCAATACATCATGTTATAACTAAAAGTAGTTAGGAGTATATCCTCCTACATCTCAATGTTTAGAAAAATAAAGATCCAAACAAAACTAAAAAAAACTCATCTTGAAAGTCCGAATGCAATATTTAGATCTTGTTCCCTATCATAAAATAAATTATAATGCATCATTATTGTAGTAAAAGACCATGAATATATCCCCAACCTATTAGAACTATGAAGAGAGGAGAGTAAAGAAGAATAAAACTAAGGAAAACCACTAGGAATGAGAATACTAAAAGAAATATGGGCCTCCAACACACACATACTCACCAAAGGATCCCTCATGTATAGAGAGGAATAGTCACTACATCCATTTAATTAATGGAAATAATTTTATGGCCTTATAAGGGGTAAAATGTGAGATTTCAGACAAGATTATGATTAGATACACAAAAGTCCGATATATTTTTTAATGTATAACATTTAGGGTTCATGGTTAGGCAAACCATGTTCTAATGATGCATTAGACAATTCCTCAAAACACCACTTTCATGGGTTTCTAGAACGGTTAGACAAACCATGTGCCAATCGTGCTAAACCCATCCAACCAAAGACACACAACTTCTAATGGGTGTCCACATTGTTTTCGTAATCATGTACCTAACCATGATCCAACCTAGTTACTACTATTTCAGTTTCACTATTTCTTGGAAGGTGTTTCACGATCAAGTAACTGTGTTAAAACCACGCTCCTCCATAAGAACTCCAAAAATTTCAAAAAATCTTCACAACATCTAGAAACATAACGAAATAACTATATATGACTAAAATAACTAATTGAAGTTTCAATTACTTGATCTATGAGTAATTAATTTTAATTTTATAGTAAATTTATGTGACCATAAGTGTGAAAACGTTATTATCAATGTAATTTTGGAAGAGATTAATGATTGGTAAAAATAATGAAAAACTGGTGAAAAAATAACATAAAAATGAAAAAAATTTATTGTATGGGTGAATTTAATCACATAAAAATCCAGTTTTCATTAATTTTAATTTTTATCCATTGGGAAATGAAAAATAATTTATATTAATTTAATATTTTTATAAATTACTTTAATTACCCTCCCCTCTCATATAAAAGAAAACCCATTATATCTATTCATTACACCACATTGATAAAGAAATATCATTCAAAAACTATCCAATTACTTTCCAAACACCTTTATACACATTATAGAGGTTTTTTATTTTCAAAATTTTGGCCCCAATGTCCCTAAGAGGAGATCCAAAGGATGTTTCATTAAGATTAGTCAATCATCATAACCCTACTATTTGTTTTTTAATTCATTTTTACCACATTAAATAATTTCTTAGAAATAATATTGTAATAAAATTTATCTTATTCATATAATGAGATAGTTTCATTTTTTTGAATAATATTTATCAATTTCCTTCTCCAAGAAATAATAAAAAAACCATCACCCATGTGTCAGAAAAACTACCACCTCTTGAACTGATATAATTTTTTTCTTTCACCATTTCACATGGAATGTCATATTGATGAATCCAATGAAAATATATGGTTTTATTAAGAAATTATTATTATGTAATTATAGGATCATATCTACCTTTTTAAAAATCTAATATGTAGGACGATGACCACATCACTCGTGTGTATATATAGACAATCATTTTCATTAAGTGATGTGATGCATTTTTCATTTCCAAAGTAAATAGATGATAAAAAATGTATTCAATAATTATATATAATATATAAGATATAAAAATTATCATATAAAGGTGAATTATAATTTTCCATTCGTTTATTCCTTCTCTCAAAATGTGAAAATAAAATTCATACATTTGTACGGTCTAACATCTCCATAAACACTATAACTATATTATCTATAAATGTATTTTATAAATGAAAATGAATATAATATATATATATATATATATATATATTCAATATATAAGATATACATATCATTAATAAATTTCAATATATAATGGAACCATGAGAAATATAAAAGGAATGAGACTACCGAATTAAAACATTCAAAAAAAAAACAATGTAGTCACCACCTGAAAAAATGACAATAATAATGATTTCTAACAAACAAGTGATTAAATTTTATAAAGGGATAATATATAATATTAAAGATATGAATATAATTTTTATATTTAATTAAAATAAATTCAAATTTATTCTACATTATGTAAGAGAACCTTAGAATAAATTCTATATTGAGGTTAGGTACTTCATCTCATTTTTTCCTCCATTGTGATTTGTTTTTTATTTTGCGCATAATTAATTTTTTATTATTTATATACTATTTTTATGATGTATTTAACATTAATATATTTTCATTAATGGGGAATAAAGTTTCATTTTACATTTACACTATCATGGGGTTATACTTTTAATGTTACTAAGGAGTTAAGGATTTATTGTGTACACTCATTTTTACAGATTTATCTTATTTACATAAATGGAATATTATAATCTATCCTTTATAAAATCCATATGTTTTTAAACAATCTATATATTTAAGGATTTTCCATATTTTCTTCCACTATTATATTTATTTTTACCTTGAATGATTAATTGAATTGATTAAAATAAAATATGATTTTCTTTAACTTTTGATCATGTTTAATGTTTTTCTATGTATATATTTTTGAAAATTGTTTTAAAATAGTCCATTTTATTTTCTCAAATGATTTTTTATTTAAATTTTAAATTATACATACATTTTCAAAATGATTAAAAGGAATATTTATATTGTTATCCCAATGGTTCATTTTTTATATTCAATAAAAACAGACCAAATCAAGATTTTTTAAATGTATTTTGTGAAAATGGGATTGCCCACCATCATAACCTTTTTTGATATTTAGTTTCTCAAAATAGTCTGCAATATTTTACAAAATTAATATGGAATGAATGGTTACAATAATTGTTTTTTTCAATTTTCTGTTATTCTATTATATACATAAATTTATTAAAAAACTTATATTTAGGATGAATTGATGATCATGTTTTATCACATATTAATATTGTGCTTGATAAATTTATATTGATATATTCACTTTCTTGTGATAAAATTTAATTGGATGTAACATTTCTATTAAATATCCAAATTCTTTGTATAATTAATTTGATTATTTCTTAAACCATGAACCATATCGATACATGGTGTTTTTTAGGAAAGTTAATTAATTGAATTGAGAAATATTGATATTTTGAATTCCTTTATCAAATATGGACATTTAGTGAAAATATATATTTTATATGAATTAAATTGATTATTTAAAATATTAAAGTACATTTTACATGCAATTATGGGTGTGGACTAATTATTGATTTTATCTCAATGTATCAATAGGTCTCACGAGACACATTAGTTGGCCAAATAAAACGGGTTTATTGTGTTTACCTACTAATCTATTAAACAATCATAACATAAGGATTTAACGGTATATATATCATGATATCTAAGATCATGTTTTTTAATATAAATAATTTACATCATTGATAATACAATTATTATTTTCAAGTAGATTACTCCATTAATATTATAAATGGATTTATTTTGGGATTTTTTTGACTAGATGAAATTAGTTTTCCATTATTTATCATGCATTATTCATTATGACATATTGATTCATGATATCTTCATATGTATATAACCCTTAATAATAATATGATCTCATAGTTATATGATTCATTCCCTAGTATTTGATGAAGGATATTATTATCAATATCGAGGCTTCAATAAATTTTTATGCTACATATTTTATATATCTAATGTAATATGGGAATAATGTATGTATATACTTCTTCAAGACTAAAAGACATATCAATCATGGATGGTGAGATACATTTTTTTTGTATGAGCGTATTAATGTGAACTCCGACACTGGATTACTAGAGTTTTAGTTTATACAACTGGTATCATTGGATGTTTATTTAAAATAATAGGAATTATATTTTTTTTAAATATAGATAACATGATAATTATGGTAATACCTTGTAATATTTATGATCATTAATTCTTATAGGGATTCATATATTATAATTCAATAATCAGGATGATTAAGAGATAACTCAATGTGTGCCATTATTTTTTGTTGGTTCCTAATGGGAGAAATATAATAAACTCCCATAGACAATAAATGGGTTAACATGCTGAGAAATCCTATATAGGTGGTCTTGAAACTATGTAAACCATGACTACAGTAAGGAATATGACTATGGTTTTGACTAACAACCTTATAGGTATGGAGAAACCTATTGTTCAACAGTGTGACTCAACTATGATAGATCACTTAATATGAAATAAGCCTCCATTTTTAAATGGAATTAGAAATCCAATTGTATCTAAGATATAAGTCAAGTCATTACAAAAAAATGTTGGGTTTGGGATGTTATATATGATATTATTAATCAAACTAAAACTATCTTTTGGTGTGAGTATAAAACCCAAAATCCAATGGAAAAAACTTCATTCATATGGGTTGTACTACCTATTAATGAGAAATGTTTTTCTCATATTTTTATAGAAAAACTCATCATTAATGATATTCCAATTGAATGGGAGTTTTTAATGTATTTATAGAAGTTTTTCCAAGTCATCCATTGAGTCATAATGTTTATTTTTCAATATAAATTATACCCGAATCACACCTATTTCAAAGACTCTATATATAATGGACTCAATTGAGTTGTAGGAACTAAAGAATAAAATATATGAGAATCTAGATATGGGATTAATTTGGACTATTACTTCATCATGGGGTGAACCTATTAATTTTTTAAGAGGAAAGATGGTTCAATTTTTCATTTCATTGATTATTAGGAACATAAAAATATCACTATTAATAATTATTATCATATACTACATATCAATGATCTATTTGATCAAATATAACTAGGTAAATATTTTACTAATATAGATCTTCAATTTGGATGTCATCATTTACTGACTGAGGACGATATACTAAAGATAACATTCTATATAATATTTAGTCCATATGAATTTATATTAATTATATCTAGACATACCAATTTACCTACTCTCTTTATGGATTTACTGAATGGAGTCCTAATGTATTACCTTTCTTGGTTTTAAGAAGTATTTATAGACGATATTCTTATATATTAAAATTGTAAGGAATAACATAGATAATGTTTTATAATTATTTCAAATAGCTTGAGGATGGAGGAACTATTTTCTATATTTTCCATGTGTAAATTTTAGCAGCAAGAAGTATGGTTTAGGGTTCATATAATTTATAGTGAGGTTAAATCAGTGAATTCATTATAAACAGAAGTTATTGAAAAATGTACTAGACCATCCTGGGTTACTGAGATCCATTTTTTCATTGGATGGTAGGATACAGCCAAATATTTATGAGAGATTTCTCAAAAATATCTAATCCACCCACCATGTTGACTTAGAACAAGGTTGTGTTATTGTGGACTATTGAATGTGATGAGAATTTCAATGAGAGGGAAGGTTTGTAAATGTGCCCATGATTACAATACCCTACAATATAAAATGATTTTTTTGATAGTGATGAATTAATGAAATTATTGGAATGATTCCTTAATAATATTGGAATGCTGAAAATATTTTCTTCTCATCAATTAAAAATTCATGATTAGAATTAAAAACCTCATGATTTGGAGTTGGAATTAGTAATTATTTGATTAGAGACATATAAGTACTATTGATATGGTGAATGGTGTGATATATAAAGATTATAAATGTTGGAATTATATTTTTACATAGAAATAAATGAATATGGTCTAGAGAATATGGTTTTAGTTGATAATATATTAAGACTATTCAATACATTAACTTCATAGGAAGGTGAAAAAGATAACTGATATTCTAAGTTGTAATGATCATGGATGTTTCTACATTATATAGATTTAAAGAGATAAAATATTTTATTATTATTATAAGATAGATCTTGAAATATTGAGGAAAATAGGCTGATCTTTTCTTTAGTTGATGGATGCTCAAACATACATCCATGAGAGGATTAAGAATTTGTATAAGGAAGTTGTGGAAAGATAGAAGTAGTTGAGGAATTTTCTAAAGATCAAATATGATCATATTTAAAATGGAAATTTTATGAATCAATTATGTGTCCCATAAATAACATTGATTAAGAAGGTGTGATTGGATGAATCTCATTGTTCATACTTCTTGATTAATCATATAAGTAAAATGATGTGTACTAATCTAAAACAATCTTTCTAGTGGGATAAAAAAAGGGATATTACTGGGTTTTTATCCAGAGTTTAGGTTTTTTATAAAGTTAAGACTAATAGAGAGAAGTTTAAGGGGATGTTACAACCATTACCCATAACTTAATGGAAATGGAAAATATATCTAGTGATTTCATTATTCAATTCCCAAAACAACTAAATGACAGAATAATATTTGGGTTGTATTCGAACACCTTATTAAATTAGTTCATTTAATCAATATTGTAGAGAATTTTTATCTTGATCACCTTACACAATTATACATTAAATACATTAAGATATTATATGGAGAACCACTATCAATCATATCTAATTGATATATAAGGTTTACCTCAAATTTTTGGAGGTCTCTTAAGTATGATCTGAATATATTGATGACTTTAAGTACATCTTATTATTTTTAGATATATTGTCAGTATGAGATAATCATTAAATCACTAGAATAAATTCAAGAGATTTATTTATTGATTTCAATGGTTTTTTAATTAAACCCTTTATTGAAATAATATTTTTCAATCAAGCATTCAAATGGATCAGTATAAAGCCCTCTATGGATTGAATTTTATTACTCGAACATAATGGGGTGATGTTAGTAAAATAAAACTATTTTAAATTGAGTTAGACAAGGAAATAGAAAATAAGGATTGATATATTCAATAGAAACTAAGGAAATATCACTATTGATAAAAAATTTAATACCAATATTTATAAGTGATATTTAGATTTTTATGTTGGAAATAAATTATTTCAACAAATATCTCTTTAGATGAAGGTTATGATATTTTTTAAAAAAGGGATGTTGAGACCTAGATATACCAGTCCCATAGGAATTCTTGATCATATTGAGAGAATACTTTATTGATTTGGTATATCCACCCAATCTCTATCATTTTTAAGATGTTTCCCAGGTATCTATCTAGAGGAAGTAAATCACTGATACTTTATATATAATGAAATCGATAGTCATACCACTGGTGCTACATCATTCTCATGAGGAATAAGTGATAGAAATTATAGATAATAAATAGAAAGTAATGTGAAATAAGACAAATCATCCAATAAAATATTTATGTTGAAATCCTAAAATTGGGGAACCTATTTGGGGACCTAATAATCTGATGAGGAAAAATTATACATTTTTTTATCAGAGTAACACAATTTTGGGGGATAAATTATTATTAGTGGAAGAATGTGGAAACCTACAATTTTATGATATATTTATCATTAAATAAATGCCATTAATAGTTTTACTTAAATTAAATATGAAGATTAAATGATTCACAAAAATATATTATTATGTTTATTTTTTTTCTTTTTTTAAATCATCATAATAAAATTATCTTACATTGAATTTTTGTGATTTTTCTAAAAATATTTATTTTTTAATGAATAGTGAAGTTACTAATTTTTTAAAATATTTCATTTATTTATTTTAATAAATATTTCTAAAATTTTATATTTTATTTTATATTTTTTATTAGTGTGATATAAGATCCATTTCATTTATATTAAGATCTAAATTTTATAAAAAAATCATAAGTCTGTTTTTATGCTTAAAAATGCATTTTTCTACAAGAATTTTTTTCATTATAATTTATGGGTTTAATTTAATTTTAATTAATAAAACATTTTGGAAATTAATTTGATGAAATGGATTCAATATTTGGAATTTGGATGTTAAAATTTGGAAAATGTGACACTTTTATTTTTAGCCATTATGAATAGTAATATTGATAAAATTATCACAATGGATAAGGGAAAATATGGTAACTATGATTGAAAACAATGTGATAAGGCATTAAAAATAAATCAAAAACATCTCATTATTTAATTTTTTATTGAATATCATCTATAATCATAAAAACATAAATCATATGACCAAAATTTTTAATTTAGCATAAATTTTGAGCACTATTGTATTTAAGTAAATGATAATGTCAAAAATGTCCCTCTTTTTCTTTTATTATATATAATATTTTGTGAAAATGATAAAAAAACACCTTTTAATATATTAATTTTAAATATGATATTTTGTCATCTTAATATTTTATTTTTTATAAAATCAGTAATTTCTTTAAATGCATACATGATATTGATGAATTATTTATTCAATTAGTCAATAAATAAAATAAATGATTATAAAATTTATAAATGAAATAAAATTTTGATGAATTATTTTTTTGAATAATTAATTGATAAATATAACATATTTTTGATGTTTTAAATTTTTATATTTGAATTTCATTTTTATGATTTTATGCTAAAATTAAATAAATACGTTAAAAAATTCCGATTTTATGTAAATAATAATTTGTTAAGTTATTATAATTAATTTAAATATTATAATACAATATGTGGGATAATATAAGTGGCAACATTTCATCCATTAGCCAATTATGGAACAATTATCCTTATATTGTGACTTTCTTGGTTTCAATAGTGTAACAAACATTGTGATTAGGGTAAGTGTCAAAATGTACAAAAGGGGTTATAATAAAGAGATAAGGGTGAAAAGATCACCTAAACCTGTAAAATTTTAATTGGATGAAAGGATATAAACATATAATTTGATTATATTAAAATTATGGGAATTTTTATATATACCGACATGAAAATTAATTTACATTCATCTATAAAAATAAATCCAAATAATACAACTCCCTTCACTCGTTAAAGAAGTCCACTTATATATTTTCATTACATCACATTGAGTAACCAAGATTAAAAAAACAATCCCAATTAATTTTCCAATATACATATCCCAATAATAGAGGTTTTGTTTCTTCTCAAAATACCAACCCATGTGTGTATAAGAAGATATAAGAAGGAGGTTTTACTAAGATAATGCAATCTTCTTAAACATGATCTTTTTTTACTTCTTCTTTTCACACCAAAATGTATTAAATATAAATTGAAATATAAAAAACCTATAAAATCCACATACATAAATTTTATTTTTTTAGGGAATAATACTGATTCAACTCCTTCTCCATCATTTGGGAATGAAATCCATCACTCGCGTGTATGAGAGACTTCCTCCTCACGAACTGATATAATTTGTTTTCCATCACTGCATCACATGGCTAGTCATAATGAAATAAATAATTAATATAAATTATATTTATGAATTAATTATCCATATTTAATTACCTTATCATATATACATTCTGAATTTCCAATCCATTGGAAGAAGATAACATTAATCGTGCATATGTGTGGTCTACCAACTCCATGAAGGGATATGATCCATTTTCCATTACCACTTTCCATGGATAATGATAAATATAGATTTAATGATAATATAATATATACATGATTAAAAATTCTTATATAAAGGTGAATAATTATTTACCTTAAATTTTACCTGCCTATCAAAATTTAAAAACAACATTCATGTGTACGTACGACCTACCATAACCATGAATGGCATAGTTAATTTTTTTATCACTATATTTTATAGATGATTTTAAATTTTTATATATTTAATATATATGATATTTATACCTTAAATTAAATAATAATTTTTTAACCATGATAATGTCAAAAGTATTGATACTATTCAATCAAAACATACATGAAAACAAACTAGTTAACCCTAGAAATAATGATAACAAATAATTATTATTAAAAAATGGTGGTAAAATGTAATAAATGGGTCATATATTAAATTATATATATTAATATGGTTATTTTATTTATTTATAATGAATAAATGATAATTATAAATGAGCATAAAAAACCTATAAATAATGTTAAACTTTTTGTAAGGGATTTCGTCTCAATTTCTACTCTATTGAGTCATATTTTGTATTATGCACATATCTATTACTGTGTGGTTTATATACAACATATTTGGAGTATTTGAAATGAATATAAATTTACTCATGATGATTAATGTTTCATTTTATTTTCACTCTTCCAAGGGGTTACAATTTAAAATTTACCAAATAGGTAAGTATTTATCTTAAAATGTATATTTTTTCAGAATTTTTATAGTATCCATTAATGAAATTTTACTATATAAACTTTCCAAACTCAATTTTTTTTAATATTTTATATATTTTAGGATTCTACATATGTTCTTATAAATTTTCTTATTTTTTTACAATAATCAATAAAATAAATGTTTTAAAGAAAATTTGATCTTATTTATCCTTTGAACGGTTATATTTTTTTGTTGTATATCTATTTTTTCAACATTATATTTAAAAAGTTATTTTAATCTGAAAATAAGATTTATTTATTTAATTTTATGTAATATTTTACTTTTTAAAATGTTTTAGAGGAATATTTAAATGGTTCTATAAATGGTATATTTTTGACATTCTTTATAAAAACTCAAATGTAGTGTTTTTAACTTAAACGACATTTAAGTGATTTCCTTCCAATATAGATGTTTTAAAATATTTTTATTTTACATTTTTATCATTGGTATTACAAATAAAATGATTTAATGAAATCTTATTTTAATGTTGTTTTCTTTTCCCTTATTCTATAAAATACATGTTGTTATTACACAACCTATATTTGTGATGAATTGATAGTAATTTTTTATCTCTTATTAATTTTTTGGATGGTAGATTTATTTTTAATCATTGCCTTTATTGTGATAATTTTTTATTTGATGTTAAATTTCTTATAAATATCAATTTTATTTGTATCTTAGATATGATAATTGAATATATTGTATACCATTTATACACACGATGTTTTCTTTAGAATGTTATTTGATTGGTTGTGGAAATAATGATATTCATTATTCATTACTAAAATAAATTTGTTTTGAAAAGAAAAATTTTCATGAAATAAATTGATCATTAAATATATGTGTAATTAATTTTATCTCCAATTATGGGTGATAGTCATTTATATATAGATCCTTCATGCATCAACATGTCTCTTGAGATAAATCAATTAGATAAATTAAATGGGTTTCTGGTGGATAAGTACCCATTTATTATACTATCATGGAACAAGGATGTGATGGTATATATATCATGATGATGTAGATCATGATGTACTATATTAATATTTCTATCATTGAAAATTTATTTATTTTTATACCTGATATTATTGTATTGAAATTATCCGTGTAATTATTTTGTGATGATTTTATTGATTAAATGAAAAGTTTTTTAAAATATCTACCATTACAAATTAATTATACCTTATTTATTCATGATATATTACTCTATAGATAACACTTAAAAAAATATGAGCTCAAATTTTATTGGATTTAATTTCCCAAGGTTACAAAGAAATATATTATGAATAATATCAATGATAAGAGAATTGTTTTCATCCCTTATATTTTATATTTTCAATGCAATATGCTAATCTTTTATGTTTCTACTTCTTCAAGACTAATAAATTGATCGATCATGTATAGAGATATCCTTTGTATATTATATCAGTACAATAAAGTTAATACTATCTAGGGGTTAGTATATTGGGGTTTTATATAGGAAGGTCAATATTCTCTTTATTTAGTCACCAATTCTGTCTTCATACATCAAAATTCCTATTGAATTCAACCAAAAATGGTTCTCATGTATAATTCCAACATCAAATATTTCTAGAAAAGCTTTTTATAATAACATATTTTGAAATATGTTAAAAAACTTATAATAGGTTCTTTACACATGACCATAAAAGTTACAACATGTCCTATTAAGTGTCACCAAGCTACATGGGCTCCAGTTCTCCTCCCAGGGATATATAGAAATACCTTATGATAGACTCATTACAAAAAGCAATAATAAATTCCACCTTTATTTATGGACAAAAACATCAGAGTTCCCAACTATATAGCTTCAAAAAAGTATTAAATCTATAATTAATAAAGAAAATATAGAGAAAATATGATATATATATGGAATCGTTGATGGGGAAACTAATATATATATATATAGATTTTCACGTTAATGGAGGAATACTTATATGTAAATGATTATCACACAACCACATGATTATTACCAATCACATTCATTGGAGAAACCGACATGACATACTGATTTGGGAGGGACTCACAAATATAATAAAAATATATAAGAGGGTCCATAAGAATAAATTTTTTTCCCTAAAATGGTGTGGATGATACTAAAATTTGATCCCCATAAACAATGTTCAATCCAAGGTTTCAATAAAATATACCCACTGGCCACCTCCCTTAGGAAAGTAGGTCCACACCTACACAAAACACTATAGAGAGATTATGTAGAATGCCTCTATTAGATAAAAATGTAAAAAAAATATAGAACCCACTATGAAACATTAAAAACAAATAATGATTTTTCAAACATGACAATAATTTTGATACTTCACTGATGGTTTTTCTTATTTTTGGTGTTCTTTTTTGTTGGGTTTCCTTATTGAAATACCACTTCGATTTAATTTGGTGACTGATACTTCACAAAAATGGTATTATTATTAATTTTTAGTAGTGTGTGTAATTACCATAACAATATTGATGATGTAAATCATCATAAACCTCTGGAACAATGTTATGAATGAATTTTCATGGGAGTATCATTAACATGATACCATTAAAACCCTATAAAATGTATGTGAGACCCCCTAGGCATTGAATCCTTGCATCCCATCCCATCTGAAGAAAGATTTGATGAATCAAGTGGCACATAATGTCACCTCAAAACTCATGAGATCCTCCCCTTAGTGTGTGAAAATCAATTCCACCATTGTCTTAGGGATGTGGATGAAGATGTCGATCCTAACCTCACAAATTCACAGGAATTACTATGGAGTGATTCTTCTACTCACCATCACTGCATAAAATGTTTTAAGACCTAGTTCCCCTAGCTGGAAATGAGGAGGATAACTATGAGATCTAAGTATCATCAAATCAATCCCGATTAGTCCAAAGGAGGTCATGTTGAATAAATTAGACACGAGTAAATCGATAACATTCACATATTACAATTCAATAAGATGAGATCGGTCACCACATGTTGGTGAATGTTTTTTTACTATTTAACTCATCAAACCAAATATGATATCCACTAAACACTAACAACATTATGGGCATGCTGGAATATCCTGGAAGTGTACGAGAGGGCCTATATTCTGATCCCTATACAAGAATTCCATAAATATATGTCAATGGTGACTGAAGTACAAGAGTGGGAACATATCACGAGACCCAATGAGTAATGTGTCTATATTATTTCTTCATAATAATCATGGACATCAATACATTTTTATCACGAAGGGACATAAAATCCTATATCACTACCCATGTATTATGAATTTTTGAGGATATCCAAACAATTGTAGTATATGTTGATAGTTGAGATATACAAGTGACCACCATTGAAAAGGAACATATATATTCACATGCTAATTTCAATGTTGTTTGTCATTATATCAAAAAAAATACTCAATAGATATGTTATGTACCTTCTTCACATCAGGATAACCATTATAATATTTATATGTTGACATGAGAGTGGGATCATATTATGACATCCATCCAAGAGATATATTAGTGTATTCAGGAAGAGGTTTGGATTGAGGAATACATTTCTTCTCTCCTTTATCCTAGTGAAGATCGATTAAATGTATCAGTGGATATTGAATGGAAAAAAATATTCTTTAAATTTTTGAATGAATCCATCATCATATTATATTTCAATACAAATGGAATTCCCAAATTCTTATTCAATATCAAGGATCTCACCATCTATCCCCACTGATGAAAAAAGGGTCACCTAACAAGGCTCCATTTAATGAGGTTTGATAACCTTCAATTTTTTTTAATATAACATCTCTACAATGGTATAAAATGACATATGAGTTGTCCCATATCCCTAAAATAATCTATGGTAATGTTATTGATACATTAGAATATTTGTATGTGCTAGAAAAATATTGTACTTTATCCTCTCTATAATGAGAGAAAAATATGATACTTAGAGTTCCTCCCTTTGAAAATATTACTATCATTTTTTGAATTTATCCGTAGAAAACCTACCATAAAGGTAATTCCCATAGAAACATAATTTTATATCATTTGATCTATACAAATTATAAAATCTATAAAAGACTTATTTATAATGATATGATCAGTATTAAAGATGGTAAGCCTCTAATAAAATCATTTATTGGTATGATTGAAGGTATCCAGAATGAAATCTATGTCTATAGTTACCATAAAGGTCCTCCCTATTTTGAATTTTCATTATGGAAATAAGTTCCTCCCTTTTCAAAGCTACGTCAAGAATTTCCACACACCTAGTGATGCTTAAAAGATTGAGGTTGTTTTTCCCATAGAAAAAAATCCCATTTTTTATATTTTATCTTCATTAATAGATGTATTGGATTGTTAGTAGTGTCCTGGACATCCTTCATCCCATTCTTACTCTTTCTTAATAAAAGAAAATTTATGAATATATCCTCTTACATATAAAGTTTCGTCAACAAAATCATGGGGGATAGATTATGTGGAATTTTTTCCACAAGATATAATGAGGATAACATGTATATTTTGTAAAAATTATCAAATAATTTCATCTTGAAAATGTTATGGACTATTCTCACTTCCCGATACGATATCTAGAAACTGTTGAATGAGGATTTAATTCCTCTCATGCACTCAAATTTGTGACTGAATATCCATCATCTAAATTCTGAAAAACTATATTTTTCAAGATTATTCAAGCCATTTCCAGGATATAAGTAGTATATATCATGAAATTGAATTTTCTAATTTCCCAATAACTCAGTACCCTATATTAGCGAAATAATACATGAACACGTAACACGATTGATTTCAAAAAATAAATTTAAATTTATAAATAAATAATGATATTCCATATGAAATTCATATATATGGTTTGGGAGAATAAAAATAATTACACTTTACCCTAATACAAGGTATTCAGATTCCCCAAATATGCAATCATTTTATGTTATTTCTATAAGAGATTTGTATGAAAAAAAATTTATTCTATTTTTCCCTCAATATAAAATCATAGTCTATCTAAGTCGGTAATAGAAGTAAAAAAGTCCATCTATATGAACTTATTCCAATCTTAAAAATTAGTTTCATGAGCATCTCAGTTATGAAAGGAAAATTCCTTGATCAATTGATGGTTAACTATGACATGCACTTAAAATTTGGATCATGCATTACACCCAACCCATTCTTGATCGACAAAACACCATGTTAGGAAGAATATATTGGTAGAAAATCTGGGAAACATCTAAGAGTATCCCCATACATAATGATAAGTGGAATTTTTACTACCACCTCTTTGAGGTTCATCCTTTTTCTGATTGGGTGGTGTCCTCTCACAGCCAAGACCCTCAACATTCCTATTGTAATTTGACATAACCCAATTATTTATTGAATGATCAAACTATTAGGGAACCCATCAGGATCACTATCCATAGATTGATTCCTATGGAATTTCTAGTAATTAATATTTATCCTTAAATATTCCATAATTGAAAAATGATTTTACACCAAAGGGATACAGATGATAATACTAATGTTAAATTAGAATATATTAAAGGGAATGAAGATGCACCATGTTACTCTAAGTTCATGAAGTGGTTCAAGATTCCCTATATTCATCATTGAATGTCATCATTACTAATTTGAATAAAAGTTAAAGGTAGATATATATACTCCAACTCATGTAATGATGAAATTTTTTCCATGACGTAGTTCCCATTAAAAGCCATGAGGAAAGTATGTGGACATTTCATCATAAATAAATCTGGTAAATAGTAGCTACAAATTTTTTATTTACACCACCTCAATGAAATTATGCTACATATAAATATAAATGCATCACTATATCCCAATATATTCCACAATAAATCATTTTATTGTACATTTAAAATAGGATGGTGTATTATGAGTTTGAGATAGACAATGTAAAATGACTCAATTTGAATCTCATAGGGGATATATTCCTTCTATATATAAATGTCATGAAGAACGAACTATTTATCATCATACCAAGCATAATGGGGTTACTCATCATATAAGTATAGAGTGTAATCACTAATTTGGATCAATATTCTTACAACTTATTTACTTGAATGTGATGTTTTCAGAAGATGAAAAGCATCCCTCATTACAAAAATAGCTTTTATAATTTTGTGAGATTCACCCAGTTCCAACAATAACTAGGAGTCAACAACCAATATCAGGGAGGAAAAATTTTCAAGATATACATGCTACCCATGTTAAGGTCTCAATTTGGAAAATATTTACTTCAAATCAACTCATCATCATCTAGTATCCTTCCAATCAACTTAAAGAAATATAAGGATGATGTGCCCATGTGTAGCCTAAAAGAATGACATAAATAAAAATAGAGAATTCCTATCCTCCTCCACCCAAAATTGAGAATATCGCATTCATATTCATCAATGGAATGAGATATATGACATGGAACATAACAAACCAAATTTCTATTGTGATTCTATGATGGGAAACTGGATCAGTGAGACTAGAAAAAACTCATGTGTTTTTAAAAATTGGAGGGAATAAATCATTCCTTGTATAGTACTTTTATATTTTCTTCATCAAGGCCTAGTGAGATCTCTATTAATAGTTTCTTTATCAATTCATCTCTACACTGGCGATTTAAATGTTCATTAATGTAATTAATTACAATTGGTATGTAAATGATATAGTACAAAATTTATTTTTTTATGGAAAGGTTTAATATACTCAAATAATTTGAATCCCCTAATGTAGATAATATTGGTTATTTACTTAATTATTATATATTATTATTTTTAGACACATTTAATCTGATTGAAATACATAGTTAGATTCTTGGATATTTAATCCATAACACATTATATAAATGATTCCATTTAATAATCCAATGGAAAATATTGGCACATGTCTACTTCATAGGCAAAACTTCCAAGAAAAGAATAAATTTCTACTATCACTCTTAAACAATTGTTTGAAACTACCATGATTACTTGGAAAGATTCATATCATCTGACACCTCACATAGAGCAATAATAGTAAAGAATCAAACATTTCCAAAAGAGAGGAAGGAAACAAGTTACCTATAGTATGGGGACTGATGAAGAAAACATACTCTTTTTAAAAGATAATGTTCAAGGCTATATAATTATATCAATGGAAAATAATATCCTCAATATTCCTAAGGTAGGAAAATATGATGATTTCATCCTCAAAGATCATACCAAATATTTCCCTTTCCACTAGGCGTTATGACAAAGTATTCTAGAATAATTCATCTTTAAGGTAATCCCCCCAAAATTATTAATTCTAGATAGGTGATATTTGGAAACACTCCTACTTTATAAAATTATGTTACCACTTTCCAAACAGAAGATGAAGATGACCCATTGGAATTCCCAATCATTAATGAATGATTGTTGAATGACTAGATGACCAAAAAGATAAGAGATCAGGCTCACACTGTCCTCAATTTGAAACTAAATAATCTAGATATATCCTTAACTCCAAATTTTCTTTATATGAATATTCATTCCAATACATGTTCTAGGGTGATGCTTAATTTGATAAAGAATAATATGGTGCAGGAAGAAAAGCTTCAGTGAGCACCAAAACTAGTACAAATTACCACATTTTCCCTCCCCCATCATTAAAATAATGGGAACCATCCCATAAAATGTAACCCTTAACAAATTAAGTGTCACATTTTGGATCTATTAATGTCATTAAAGTGTATGTTCTCTTATTTGAAGTGTAATATTAATATGAACCTAATATTTTCCCACATAACCATGTAGCATGAATAAGATTCCATAAAATCATAGAGTATCGGTGAAGATGTTGGTGTATAATATATTGAAATTTGGGCCTAGTATCTAATAATAAAATAAACTAAAACCATTAATTGGGGGAATATACTTCATAAATCCCAAAATAACCACCAAGATACTTATTAATCCTCATGTGTTTTTGGAAAACAAATTTTATTGGATGATTATTTAGATGGTGTGAATCTATTTAATTTTCAAAGGAACATGATCATACTATCATAACATATCCCACTAATGAAAAAAATTCCCTCATTTTTTAGTGTGGCACAATAATTTTAGCACCTAATCCTTCAATCCCAAATCCTTACAATTCAGAATAGTCCCATGTCATAATGTGATTCCACTTGGTGTTAAAGTATGATAACTTGAAGAAGTTGGCGGTCTTCCCAAAATATTTTTTTTTCATATATTAAATTCACGTCTTAATAGAGATTTGGTAATCATATATATAGTCACTTATAATACCCCAAGAGTGTATGGATTGTATTATTGCAGTCAAAGTTTATTGTCTAGATATTTCCATAGCAGAATACCATAATGTTATATTGTTCTTGGATCTCAATCATGATGTTTTCATCCAAGAATACATCAGAATGCTATACATCATAATAATGCTCAATAATTTTGAAATTAATAACTATATAATTGACAATGTCTGTAGGATTAATCTGGTCCAAATCTAGATAATTTTAACTATTTTTATGTTGGGGATGACCTATATCCCTTGAAATTGACCATTGAAGTGTATGGAAAAAGGGAAAAAATACCAGGGAGGTTCAAACCAAAAAAAATTCAAATATCTATTAACTAACAATAAATTATCGGAATATAATTTAGACATAGTATGTGATGTACTTTTAGGGATATTTTGGCTTGAGAAGAAATCATTGATTCCTTAATTATACTAACAATTTTTAATGTTCCATATCAATGGAGTGGTCAGAGTACTATGTAGCGACGATGGACCCATTGAACCTTGTGAGTCTTAGTATATAAAAGAATAATTATAATAGAGGCATTTAAAAAAACTAATGATATGGAGAGACATTCAGGTCACTAACCCCATGGTTTGGGACCTAATACAACATTTTCATAAAGCATATTTGATAAGGATTTTGGGTTTCTCATTAATATGATTGAGTTAATGAACTCAACTCTAGAGAGTTGAAATTTTTCAATGACATAATGTTCTTATTATATTATGGTGATATCCATTTAATAAAATAAAATATTTATAGATGAATACCATCATTTTTAATGGAAAATGACACCATATGTGATGATTCCATTTCCAAGAAATGAACCCTTTTCATATCCGTCACCAATGGATATCCTTATATCATCATACAAATTAAATAATAATTTGAAGAAGCTAAATATTACATAAAAAATATTCTAATGACCTTGATATTATTACCTTATCCACCCTATATGATTGTAGATAGGATGGAAATTACATATGAAATTCCCCTCATGGTTATAAAATTTCACCAAAACATTCATGACCGATGGATATATCCTTATCATTCACAAAAGATGAATAATTCCCCAAATCATCATCTAAGTATAAAAATTACTCCTTTTCTTGAAACAATGAAAATATTGAGGTTGAGTGTGAATATGATGATGAACAAAATATTCCCCTAAATGATTTTAAGAAGGAATCTCTACCATCATGGATGATCTAAAATAGTTGAATCTCTAATGTAGAAGTAGATTTGAGACCCACAATAGTCCATTCATCAATACTCCAAGTGGATAAAGTAGACTATAATTACATCATAAAATGATATTGATTTGTGGGGATATATAATTTCACTAAAATTTATGTATTGAATCTCTAGGGGTCCACACATCACCTAGGCTCGGAAGATGACAATGTTGGATATACAAATTATTTGAGAAGAATTAATAAACCAATTATTTTTGTTGTATATCCTATGTTTTTAAAACACATAAATTAAAAATTCATAGAATGAGATTATTATTTTATGTTGATAAAAAGCATCACTTTTATTAAGATGAAAAATAGTAATATCCAAAACTGTATCAATTTCAAGGTCCTCAACATAAATTACCCAAAAGAGAAATTATCAATCTTGATATAGCAAAAAATACTTCTTATTAATAGATATTATATATTAATATAATAACATTCATTGTATAACATTACAGTCCATGAGAGGATCATATTGGTTTAGTTTTTTTTGAATCATGTATTAATAAAAAAACTAGTTTGTAAGAGATTTACATCATATCAGACTATGTTATTCATAACTACACCCCTTATTCGATATATCTTACATAAATCCTACCTATATAACCTAGTGAAAGAGAATAATAATAATTAGTGACCTCAAATGACCAGTATGGGAAAAATGAAGATATCAATGATCCCTTAGACATAAGAGAACATAAGTGTATGAGAAAATGAGAATAAATTTTAAAAAACATACCATACATATAAAATAACGAAATCTAGATTAATGACATAAAACATGAGAGTTAATAGGACACGAATAATAGGGGGCTCAGATAACATGATCCATGAGAGAATAGAATTTCCATAATATATATGTTTTTGGCATATTCATAATTATATATTGTCATTTCCTTAGTTAGGAATAACTATCAATACTATAATAGTGGATGTGGTTAACTAATGATTCCATATTATCATTATTTAAGGTTCACCTACATGACTATCATAGTATTTTGGGTTCAATACACATTCCACACAATACTTAATCATGGTTCAATGGAAACTCTATCAAATTTGATAGAGTCTCTTATTAAATAGGGTTCACACCCAAATATTGATCTTATTATCTAACTATAAATATTAATTTACCCAAGGGATTATAGGTCTATATAATTGTAGTTCCAACCTATCAGAAAATAATAAAAAATTCATAGTTATTCCATATAATAATAATTCATTCATCATATATCAAAACCTATGAAAAAGAAATATGTTTTAGAGAAATTTCAACAATTCATCAAGACATAAAATGTGAAAAATAAATTGGTTTCATAAAAATCACATAATAATAACCATAAAATATCCAGAAAAAGATTAAAATTTTTTATCCTTAGATAATATACAGAGTAAATAATATGTATAATCTAATTATGTTATAATAAATTAAAATTCCTGCAAAATGTTTCTAGACTATTTCATGATCAAAATTCCGTATTCATTTTAAAAACATTTCCTTAAAATATTAAAAAATAAAAAAAATTGTATGGAATGTTCCTTATTTGAAAATAAAATCTAAAACTAATAAATAAATATTCAACTAATTTAATGATTATAATTATGTGAAATTTCATTCATGTCAGGTAAGACAAAACAAAAAATTATTTAACATTTTCGGTAAATTTTTTAAATTACATCATTCGGAGAATGATAAAAAGATTATTATTTAAATATTTTATAAAAATAAACCATGAGGGAAAATGACATTAAAATATTATAGAATAATATGAACATAGTCTTCAATTTTTTTTAGAAACATGGATATAGAAGGAAATATTATTTTCAATAGAAGAGAGATTGAATGTCTGGTCCTTATAAAAGCATTCTTCCAAAATATCATGTTCTAAATATAGGGAAAGTAATGGAAATTATATAATATGTAAAATTAAAGAGAGGATAAATAAATAATGGGATCTTATAGAGATAGGTTATTAAAGTTTATCGCTATAAATATAATCATAAAAAATCTTGATAAATATTGAGATAGTGATATAAATCCCATAACTCAAGTTTGAATATCATAAAAAGTTATCTAAAATATTTTATAATAAATTTTAATTTGTTACAATTTTATTATAGAGGCATATAAAATATTATAAACCCACTTATAAAATTTCAACACCCATTTATAAATAATTCCTTGTTCAAATCATCATTTATAGGTGTTAACTGTTTAGTTTTTCATAAGAGTTACAATTTTTATGTTTTGATCCTTATATATTGACAATGGTTAAATAATATTTAGAATTTTAATAATGATATAAAGTTCATATATATTAATTATATTTATATTTATATTCATTTATAAAATCTATATATTTTGAAATGATTTACATTGTTCATGGAGATGGTAGGGAGTATGTGTACATGAACACTGTTTTAACTTTTTGAAAGATGTAATGAATGAAAATTAATTCATAATTCTACATTAAAATTATTTATTATGTCATATATATAATATAAATTCATTAATTTTAACATAATTTCATAAATTTAATGGGAAATGAAAAATGCAATAGATTACATTATAGAGGTGGTACTCCCCATGTACACACAAGAAAAATTGACATTTTTGAATATAAGAGAATATAAGAATATATATATATATATTGTATTTTAATTTAGGAATAATAATAATGTCATAAATAACATATATAAACCTTAAACCTATTATAATGACCATCCTAGAAGGATGTTCTATAAAATTAATTGTATCAGTACATGGAGGTGGTTGTTTAAGCTTACACATGAGTGATTATTTCACTTCACATATTTTGGAAAAAGTGGATGTATAATGGTAGATACATAATCATAGTAATTTAAAAAAAAATTAAAGATGATACTTTTTTTATGATGAATAAACTTGATTTATATGATTTAGTAGAAGAAATAAATAGGAAGAGGTCAGGTTGGAGGATATCCTATACTTTGGTTGTAGCCCCCCGACCCCGAAAGCCTAAAGTCAGTGCATTATTACGTATCATTAGCATGATCACAAGGAAATCATGTCTCGAAAGACTGACCAATTTAGTATTATTGGAAACAAGATTCATACATAAGTTCAACTTTACCACATGAAAATAAATACAACATGTATTTATTCCATTAGAAACATCCAAGCCTCATAGATTATGCCTGCAATTCACTCATAACGAACTTCTTCATATCCTGGGAAAATGAAACATAAGAAAGGGGTGAGCTCAAATGCTCAGTAAGGGTAAGAAATACAGCGGAAGATAACATAACTATTAAGAATGTTGAATAATTGAAACCACAAGCCTTTACCAATAATAAACATGAACACTTTTATGGCAGGAATATGAGATGAGTAAATAATGCCGTAATAAAAAACACTACTAGAAATAAGGGCTTTAGCGGCCGCCATTTGGTGGCCCCTAAAGCCCTTTAGCATCTGCCTAGTGTCCGCCAAACGGCGGACATTTTTGGCCTATCGTGAAAGCCTTTAGCAGCCACCAAATGGCGGCCCCTAAAGATCAACCCCAAAAAAAAATGCAATTTTCGGTCCGTGATGCAGTAGGAAACACAGATGTGGTCCACCAGCTTGGCTCACCAGCCATGGCAGATGCACGATGACCGGGCAGGGTTCGGGTCAGTTAGTGGGAGTAATTTTGTGGTGGGGTGATGTCAGGGGGAGACCATAGGGTCACTAGTGGTGCAGTGATGTGTTCGGGATGGTTGCAGGTGAGGCGGGGGTGGGGCGGCAGGGGGCGGCGCTACGGCGGGCAGTGAAGGAGTGGTGTTGCAGGTCTTGTCGAAGAAGATGAGGGAAAAATGCTGCCGATTTTTTACTTCTGTATTAGAGGCCGCCATTTGGCGGACACTAATACACCCTTTAGCAGCCTCCAAATGGCGGCCTCTATTACATGAAACCAAAAGGTGGGAAAAATCCTACCGAATTTTATTTTAGTATTAGTGGCCGCTATTTGGCATCCTCTAATACCCCTTTTAGCGACCGCCAAATGGAGGCCACTAAAACGGACCGCGAAACTACCCAGAATTCAAGTAGTCACATAATCATGGGAATTATACTAGTCTAATGACCACATGAAAAAAATATTATTTTCATAATTAGGGAATGTATAATTCCAGACATTCTGAAACATTTTGTCAAGGCCTCGACCAAAATGTCAAAAAATGATTAAGGCCTCGGCCAAAACCATATATCAAATTTGGAAATGACTTGGTCAATTCCAGGTCTAGTTGTCTCGTGAGACCTACCAATTCATCAAGGAGCTATAGTGGGCTCCACCCATCACTTACTAAGTCCAATACATTCCTCATATAAAAAGGTTGAAATGTAACAAAAACATTTATATTAAAACTAGCATACGAAATGTCAATACATTAACCATAAACCACGAATGGTATAAAAATATCACATCCATAGTCAAACATATCACAAAACCTTTTATATAATATGAAAGTTTTTTATCATATTAAATCAACTTCAAATAAACTTAAAACCCATCAAAGGATGTTGTCATAGATGAAATCAAAAGCTTTTTTAGAGAAATATATCTTTCTATTTTGAAATCATTTAAGAGTCACATAATTATAATGAAAAAATTTATTTTGAAAATATTATTATAATCTTGTAAGGGATGCTTAGACGATGTTATAATGGCAGAAAATAGCCGCACCCACCGTATAAGTTAAAAAAACATTCTTACCTTAATTTTGTCAAAAAGGGCATAAAGTACCTTGTTTAGAAAATGATGAAAAGATTCCTTTCAAAACATATAAGATCAAATAAGGGTATAAATGACTTTACCCCATAGTCTAGTAAATAGTAAAAATGTTTTGAAATACATTTTTAAGAAACATGGATGTGGATGATAAAGAGGTCCCAGTAGATAATTACGTATATAAAACCTCAGATAATAAAGAGATTGTGAAATTAACCCTTACCTTGAACTTTTTCTTGGTAGAGGGTATGTTAACCTCCTATATAATGGTGAAATAATTGTTATTAAATTATACGAGAATCATATATATTAATATGATATCATATGTGATCTTTTAATATTACTTTGTTAATAATATCTTAGTATTATCATGATTTCTGGTGTTAACTGATTCGTTTTAATTTATATGATTTGTTTCGTAAGTAATGTTTGTTATGGATAGGATTTATCTTATTAATATTCAGAATGATATTAATTCTTTAAAAATTATTTTTAATCACCTAATGAAAATTAGTCTTGAATGGATACGATGGGGAATGAATCTCATCGCGTTCGTGGAGATGGTAATCTGTACATACGCACGAGCGACAATATCATTTTTTTGATATTAAAATAATATATAATTGGATGTTATATCATATATAAAGAATCATTATCATGTTATATTTATTATTTACATCAATTACACATCATTATTATAGACATCCAAATAATAATGTATTTAATAACAATTACACCACGACGTGGAGACGGTAAGTCGTACGTACGCACGTATGGTGACATGTCATTCAAAGGATGGATAGAATAATTAATTTGGTTGTAAAATATTTATAATAACATTAAATTATATAGAAGATAATGGATTTATTATTTTAGAATGAAAACAACAAAGAAAGAGGATGTGGAAGAAGAAAGGAACTTGAAAGAGGTGATGAAATATTTACCTCTTCTTCGGGTTCATCCTTTCGATTTGATCAAAAGGGTTTCTTAAGATGGATTTATGACCAAAGGAAGGCCTCTAGGATGAAGGGAGGATAGTTGATATGGTATTTGGGTAGGGGTTGGCTGGGCCAAATGGCTTTGAATGTGTGAATTAGAGATAAGGGGGAGTGCCCTTTTATAAGATGGGTGAGGGGAACCTTAGGAAAAGCTAGAAATATTATTTTATAATAAAATATATTTCAGTTTATAACGGAAAACAAATGGATTATTTAAAGTATAAGGTGGGTATGGGTCTAAAACCACTCAAACAATAGGTTTTAGACAGGTTTGGATCACTATATTAACTCCATCTATTAAATTTAACTCTTAGTTAAATAGTTTGGCCTTTACCATAGCTCTATGTATTTTTATATTATATGGTTAATATACTTACTATATACTTGCAAGAGAACCCCAAGTGGTTCGTTAATGATACAAATATCATTATATAATTCTTTTGGATGAACTTTATATTTTTATCAATAGAATATCAATTAATAATATAATATTTGTTTTAAAAACCCTTTTATGTCAATTTTGAAAATATTTGGTATTTTGTTTTTGCTAAATTTATAACAGCATTATTACTTCCAAAAAAATTCATATAAACAACCCTAATATGTCATATTAACCTTAAAAATTAGTTTAATTTATAAAACATCTTAAATTACATTTATTTGGATATTTATAATGTCAATTATTTTAATCTTTCATTAATTAGGTAATTACTGCATCATCATTGTGTCATAAATAAATTAAATTATATAATATCTAAAAATTATTAATAAAATACCACTATGTAGGAAATATTTCTATATTTCTAATGAATATTTATAGTCGAATTTATCTTATGTGTAACCCTATAGTAAAAATGTTTTAGTTATTAAACCTTGAATTTTACACTTTTAACTCTTCTTTGAATTAAATAATAATAAATGTCCTAATATAATCCAAGTGGATCTAAATGATCTTATTTTATTCCTATGGTTGTTTTTGGTCGAATTAAACTTATCCAATTGAATTAGGACATGTGTTAGGGTAATAATAATGTCATTTTTACTCTTAATTACCCTATTTACTTTTAACCGTGGTCAATAAAAGTAAAAAGTTACTATTCACCAAAAATTATTTTCATCTTATTGAACCACATTTTACTTACTAATATAAAACGTGTCTCTCAAATTTTATAAATTCAACTCACTGAAGCTGCATAATTATGTTTTATGTAAATTTCCAAATGCTCCTAGGAGGTGGGTAAAAGACTGTAAAAAGTTCAATAAAATTTTTATATATCTAAAATTCTTATAAACTGACTCCAATGAATTAAATTGAACTTATATATGTATTATGTATCTATTTTGACCTAAAATAAATTTAAATAAAATAAATAATTATTTAAATAAAAATACAGTTTTAAACTCTAACTCAATGTTTTTCACTATTCACCAAAAATTGAAATTTTTAAGAAAAATACGAAAAATTCCCCCTAATCTAATTTCAATATTATGAATCCAAAAATGAAGTCCATTTTAAAAGAAAGAATTTATAAAATTTCAAAAAGTGGGTATTACTATTCATAACGGCTAGTTTGATTGGTTGTGGTGTGTTAGAACTCGAAGTTGTGTACAACACAGGCTATTATATTATTCAAAGAGAAGCGTACCATGGAAGCTTGGGGTGTTACATTTTCCCCTCCATTAAATAATTTCGTGCTCGAAATTTCTAGAATATTACTTCATAAAAAGAAGAAGGTGGTTCTTCATCATAAGTTCATCGGGTTCCCACGTTTCCTCTTCCATCTTATGGTTTCTCCATAGAACTTTTACTAGACGAGTCGTACGATTTCTCAGCAATTGTTATCTTGTATCAAGAATCTTGATAGGCTCTTCGTAATAAGGTAGACCTGGTTCTAGTTCTAATTCCTCATTGGTATTACATGTGTTGGGTTAGACATGTATTTTCTCAACATTGATACGTGGAACACATCATGAACTTTGGAGAGACTTAGCAGCATTGCCAACCGGTAAGCGACAGCCCCAATTCGTTCTAGAATTTCGAAAGGTCCGATGTACCTAGGACTCAATTTTCCTTTCTTACTGAAATGTATAACACCCTTCTATGGAGATACCTTCAAGAAAACATGATCTCCTACCTGAAACTCCATATCCTTCCTTCGGTTATCGGCATAGCTCTTCTGCCTACTTTGAGCTGCATTGATGTGGTTTTGCATTACTTTTACCTTTTCCATCGTTTCCTCCACAAGTTCTGGCCCTACGAGTTTTCTTTCACCAACATCATCCCAACAGGTTGGTGTGTGACATCTCTTTCCGTATAACGCTTTATATAGTGCCATATGAATACTTGAATTGAATCTATTGTTATAGGAAAATTCTACCAGTGGTAAATATTGATCCCACATACCTTGAAAGTCAAGTGATCATGATCTCAACATGTCTTCTAATGTTTGAATAGTCCGTTCTGATTTTCCATCAGTTTGGGGGTGGTAGGAAGTGCTAAAACAAATATCAGTATCTAGGGATTTCTGAAGACTTTTCTTGAATATTGATGTAAAACATGGATCATGATCAGAAACAATTGATTGGGGTACTCCATGAAGTCTTACAACATCATTAATATATAGTCTTGCTAGATGTTCAAGTGGTAAATCTTCTCTTATAACAAGAAAATATGCAGACCTGGTAAGACAATCAACAATGACCCATATTGCATCATTATTTCTAGGGTTATTTGGTAGTCCCATGATTAAGTTCATCATAATATTATCCAATTTACACTCAGGTATAGGAAGAGGTTGCATGACTCCTCCAGGTTGTTTCCTTCTAGCTTTAACTTGTTGAAAAACCATACATCTTGACTCAAAATCAGCAATCTATCTCTTCATGTTGTCCCACCATAAATGTTCTTTCCAATCTCTATACATCTTAGTTCTTCTAGGGTGTATAGAAAAATTTGAACTATGAGCATCATCCAAAAATTCCCTTTTTAAATCAGGTATATCGGGAACACAAAGTCTCTTCCCAAATTTCAGAATTCCATCTTCATATACGAAGTCACTGAATCTCCCATCATTCAAAGATTTAATCTTCTTTTGAAATCTTCTTCACTGGTCCGAGAACTATTTATCCTTTATATCAAATATGGTTTGGCAACCATTTGAAAAATTATTGATGTTTCACCTTCCATGGTGATTCCTATATCCATCTTTACAAGATCCATATATATAAGATCCTTTTCAACTCTCATCTTGTTCAAAACTCCATGATCCTTTCTACTCAAATCATATGCCATCGTATTTTCCTTCCCTAGGTGGTAGTGTATAGTGAAATCATAATCCTTGAGTAGTTCAGGCCATCGCCTTTACCTCATGTTGAGTTCTTTCTATGAGAAAATATATTTCAAACTTTTGTGATCAGTATGTATATCACATTTTTCACTATAGAGATAATGTCTCCATATCTTCAAAGCAAAGATTATCGTTTCTAACTCAAGATCATGAGTAGGATAGGTTTTCTCATGAACTTTTAACTGTCGTGATTCATAAGAAATAACCCTATCATTCTGCATAAGGACACAACCAATTCCTTTTTTTGAAGTATCACTATAAATAACAAACCCATCATTCCAAGATAGTAGAGTCAATAAAGGTGAAATGAATAATATTCTCTTTAGTTATTGAAAACATTATTCACACTCTTTTTTCCAAAAACATTTCACCCCGTTACGTGTGAACTTTGTTAATGGGTTAGCCAACTGAGAAAAATTCTGGATGAAATGTCGATAATAACCTACTAAACCAATAAAACTGTGTACCTCAATTATACTCGTCGGTGCTGGCCATTCTTGGATTGCCTTGGTCATAGAAGGATAAAAAAATATTCTATCCTTAGAGACAATGTGGCCAAGAAAAGAAATCTCTTGAAGCCAAAATTCACACTTTCTAAACTTCCCATATAATTCGTGTCTTCTAAGAGTCTTCAGGAAAATGCACAGGTGATTTTCATGATCTTAATAGCTTTTGGAGCATAGAAAGATATAATAAATAAATACCACTACAAATTCATCAAGATATTCCTTGAAAACTCTATTCATTAGATCCATTAAAACATAGGGTGCATTACTCAATCCAAAAGGCATAACTGTAAACTCATAATGCCCATACCTGGTTCGAAATGCAGTTTTCGGAAGTATTCTTTCTTCACACAAAACTGATGATATCCAGATTGAAGGTCAATCTTTGAAAAGTATTTAGCTCCATGAAGTGGGTCTAATAAATCATCAATGCAAGGTAGGGGATACTTGTTCTTTATTGTTATAGCATTGATCTCCCTATATTCAATGCATAACCTCATAGATCCATCTTTCTTCTTAACAAAAAAGACAGGGTCTCCCCCTGTAGGAACACTAGGGAAAATAAATCACTTATTACTCAATTCATCTAGTTTTTTCTTTAGTTACACATGTTCCAAAGTGGAAATTATATATGGGGTCTTTGATATGGGCCATGAACTGGGAATTAAATCAATGGAAAACTCAATTTCTCGTTCTAGAGGATGTCTAGGTAAATCTTCTGGAAACACATCAACATATTCTTTCACAATAGGTACATCCTCTATTTGAACATTCCTTTCCTCACCCACAATTATTTCATTCACTTCCTCCCAAATAATTGAATTTAGTGGAGCTAGTGCGGGTGGATCTAGATAAGAATCTGGTGGTGACATTTCCGCTCTAAAGATAAGGTGTTCTTTATCATCGTCATCAAAAATCGTAACCTCCTTCTTATTACAAAAAATTTTTACATCATGGTCCAAAATCCAATCCATACCATGGATTATATCAAATTCAATCACGGGAATGACGATGAGATCAGCAGATAAAGAACATTTATATGCCCTAATGGGAATTAGTTCACAAAACATTATAGCTATGATACTTCCCTTATGAGTTTTGATTGAAAACTCCCTTGTTAAATCAAATTGGAAATATCTAATTTTCATAGAAAACTGGGAAGATATATAACAATGTGATGATCTAGAACCAAATAAAGCATTGGATAAACTTGTATAAACCATTAAATTAACTGCCACCATGGCTTTCAGGGCTTCAACCTCAACAGTAGTGATCACATAAGCTTGGTCTTGATCCCTTGGCATTTTTTGAGGTATGATTCCTTGATGCTTAGGAAATTCATTTTCATTATTCCCCATCTCCTTGCAATTGTATCATGGATCATTGATAACATATTTCTTTCCCTTACAATCCCCAGAAAGATGGCCTTCCTTTCCACATTTGTAGCATACTCCTTTTCCTTTTAGATAGTCACCGGGGTGCTTCCTTTCACAATTATCACAGTGTGGAAATTCAATTCTCCCTTCTTCCCTATTTCCTTATTTCCTTTCCCAGAGTGTTCAACAGATCTCTTCTTATCTTGCTTTTCTTTAAAGTCATAAGACATAGAGAATTACTTTTCTGTCTAGATAGCACATAAGACAATATCTTTGTATGATGAGAAGGATTGTGATACCAATGCTTGAAGGAGAAATGGGTTTAACCCATCAAAGAAATGGTCAATCTTATTTATTGTGTTACGTATATAATCTACAGCCTGCCTCACTAACCTTGTAATGTTAGCTTCATAATTTGTGACATTCTCATCTTCTTTTTGCCTCAGACTCAGAAATTATCCTTCCATATCCGCTCGATGGTCATGAAGAAAGTATTTTTCTAAGAAAATTTCTTTAAACTCCCTCTATTCCATATTTGATACTTCATAATATTCCTTTGTGTTTGGAATCAATGACCACCATTGATCAGCATCTCCAGTGAGGTGGTAAACTGTCATGACAACTTTTTCCCTTTAGTTACTCCCCAAGGCATGGAATATTTTCTCAAAGTAATTTATCCATTGATCATATACTAATGGATTTGTACTACCATTGATTTTTGGTGGTTGTTTCCTCATGAAGCGATCTAACATTGATCCTCCAAGCTGCGGATTAGGGTGCTCCATACGGGTAAGGTTATTATTCATAACCTGAGTGAGTAGTCCCAGTATGGTGATTAGCTGATCATAACCAGTTGCATCACTAGCTCCACTATAATTATCTTGAGAAGGAGGTAAATCTATACATGGAGTGCATGCATCGATACAGTTTCCATTCCTTCCACTAGGCGACATTTGTATACAATGACATACACTATATTAGTTTATTAATCACAATACATAAATCCAAACTTGTAAAATACTTAACATAAATTGAACAGTTTATGGATATAATCTATAATCATAAAAATGTTTTCTTTGAGGAATTATATACTCATAAACCCTTAATAATGGTTTGTAAAGAAAATGAGAATTATCCTAAGCATATCCCCTAGGAGTGTCGCAACCAAGAGTGTAGCAAGGCCCATTGTCATGTACCAGAATATCTCAGGTCAAGAGCAAAACTCATTGTCAGATTTTTCTCTCCTAGGTACATCTGTGCCAGAGCTGCCTCTACCTGCTTGTATCCAGATAGGGATTTATTGCTTGGAAAATACACAAAATCTCTACATTACCAAAATTCTAGAAAGTTCTTCTATACTAATCCTAAATGTCTATCTTTGGGTAGTGTTCTCTAATCAGAGTTTATCTAAATCTAGTTTCCAAGGTTTGTACTAAACTTCCTCTGATACCAACTGTAACACCCCAACCCCAGAAGCCCAGATTCGGTGTATTATTACGTATCATTGGCATGATCACAAGGAAATCATGTCTTGAATGACCAATCATTTTAGTATTATTGGATACAATATTCATACATAAGTTCAAATTTACAACTTGAAAAGAAATAAAACACAAATTTATTCTATTAGAAACATCCAAGCCTCCTAGATTATGCCTAAAAGTCACTCATAACTAACTTCTTCATATCATGGGAAAAATGAAACATAAAAAAGGGGTTCACTCAAACGCTCAGTAAGGGTAAGCAATACAGCGAAAGATAACATAAATATTAAGCATGTTGCTTAATTGAAACAACATGCCTTTTCCAATAATAAACATGAATACTATTTTGGTAGGAATATGATCTGAGTAAATAATTCCATAATAAAACATAAACATGGGTATTCTACTAGTCAAATGACTACATGAACCATCAATATTATTTTCATAATGTGGGATTGTATAATGCTAGACATTCTGAAACATTTTGTCAAGGCCCCGACCAAGACGTCTAAAAATGATCAAGGCCTTGACAAAAACCATATATCATATCTGGAAAGGACTTGGACAATTCCATGTCTAGTTGTCTCATGAGACCTTCCGATTCATCAAGGAGCTATATCAGGCTCCACTCGTCACTTATTAAGTCCAATACATTCCTTATATGAAAAGTATGAAATATAACATAAATATTCATATTAAAACTAGCATACGAAATGTCAATACTTTGACCATAAACCATGAATGGTATAAAAATAGCACATCCACAGTCAAATATATCACAAAACCTTCTATACAATAGGAATGTTTTTTATCATAATAAATCAAGTTCAAATAAACTTAACATCCATCAAAGGATGTTTACATAGATGAAGTCGAAACCTTTTTTGAGAAATATCTCTTCTATTTTGAAAACATTTAAGAGTCACATAATTATAAAGAAAACATTTATTTTGAAAATATTATTATAAGCTTTTAAGGTAAGCTTCTAATATTTTAAAATGGCGGAAAATAGTGGCACTCTCCGTATAAGTTAAAAAAACATTCTTACCTTAATTTTGTCGAAAAAGTCATAAAGTACATTGTCTAGAAAATGACAGAAAGATTCCTTTAAAAACATATATGGTCAAATAAGGGTAAATTTTACTTTAACCCATTGTCTAGTAAATAGTAAAAATGTTTTGAAATACATTTTTAAGAAACATGGATGTGGATGATATAGAGGTCCCAGTAGATAATTACGTATAAACAACCTCAAATAATAAAAAGATTGTGAAATTAACCCTTACCTTGTACTCTTCCTTGGTCAAGGGTAGGTTAACCTCCTATATAATGATGAGATATTTTTTATTAAATTATACAAGAATCATATATATAAATATGATATCATATATGATCTTTTAATATTTCTTTGTTAATAATATCTTAGTATTATCGTCATTTCGGGTGGTAACTGATTCAATTTACATTATATACATTGTTATGTAAGTAATATTTGTTATCAATAGGATGTATCTTATTCATATTCAGAATTATGTTAAGTCTTTAAACATTATTTTTAATCATATAATGAAAATTATTCTTGAATGGATACGATGGGGAACGAATCTCATCGCGTTCGTGAAGACGGTAATCCGTACGTACATACGAGCGACAATATAATTCTTTTGATATTAAAATAATATATAATTGGATGTTATATAATATATACAGAATCATTATCATGTTATATTTATTATTTAGATCAATTACACATCATTATTATACCCATCCAAATAATAATTTATTGAATAACAATTACACCACGACGTGGAGACGGTAATCCATACGTACGCACGTATGGTGACATGTCATTCAAAGGATGGATAGAATAATGAATATGGTTGTAAAATTTTTATAATAAAATCATAGTATGTAGAATATATTGGAGTTATTATTTTATAATTTAAACAACAAATAAAGAGGAAGTGGAAAAAGAAAGGAACTTGAAAGAGGTGATGAAATATTTAACTCTTCTTCGGGTTCTTCCTTTTGATTTGATCAAAAGGGTTTCTTAAGTTGGATTTATGACTAAAGGAAGGCCTCTGGAATGAAGGTAGGACAGTTGAGAGGGTATTTGGGTAGGGGTTGGCCGATCCAAATGGATTTGAATGTGTTAATTAGAGAGATGGGGGAGTGCCCTTTTATAAGATAGGTGAGGGGCACCTTAGGAAAAGCTAGAAATATTATTTTATAATAAAATCATTTTCAGTTTATAATGGCTCCAAAATTAATTATTTAAAGTATAAGGTGTGGATGGGTCAGAAAAAACTCAACCAATAGGTTTTAGACAAGTTTTGGTCACTATATTAACTTTATCTTTTAGATTTAACTCTTAGAAAAATAGTTTGACATTTACAATAACTCTTTGTATTTTTATATTATATGGTTAATAAACTTACTATATACTTCCAAGAGAACCTAAAGTAGTTCATTAATTATATAACTATCATTATATAAGTCTTTTGGATGAACCTTATATTTTTATAAATATAATATCAATTAATAATATAATATTTTTTTTAAAACTCTTTTATGTCAATTTTGAAACTATTTGGTATTTTGTTTTTTCTAAATTTATAACAGCATTATTACTTCGAAAAAAATTTATATAATAAAACCAAATATGTCATATTAACCTTGAAAATTAGTGGAATTCATAAAAAGTCTTAAATTACATTTATTAGGATATTTATAATGTCAATTATTTTAGTCTTTCATTAATTAGGTAATTACTGTATCATCATTGTGTCATAAATAAATTAAATTATTTAATATCTAAAAAATATAAATAAAATATTATTATGTATTAAATATATTTATATTTATAATGAATATTTATAGTCAAATTTATCTTATGTTTAACCCTATATTAAAAATGTTTTAGTTATTAAACATTGAATTTAACACTTTTAACTCTTCTTTAAATTAAATAACAATAAATGTCCTAATATAATCCAAGTGGACCTAAAGGACCATATTTTATTCCTATGGTTGTTTTTGGTCGAATTAAACTTTCCAATAGAATTATGACATGTGTTAGGGTAATAATAATTCAATTTTTACTCTTAATTACCCTATTTACTTTTAATCGTGGTCAATAAAAGTAAAAAGTTACTATTCACCAAAAAATATTTTCATCTTATTGAACCAAATTTTACTTACTGATATAAACCATGTCTCTCGGATTTTTTGAAATTCAACCCACAGAAGCAGTAAAATTAAGTTTTATGTAAATTTGCAAATGCTCCTAGGAGGTGGGTAAAAGACGGTAAAAAGTTCAATAAAATTTTTATATCTCTAAAATTATTATAAACTGACTCCAATTAATTACATTGAACTTATATATGTATAATGTATCTATTTTGACCTAAAAAAAATTAAATAAAATAAATTATTATTTAAATAAAAATTTGGTTTTAAACAATAACTCAATGTTTTTCACTATTCATCAAAAATTTAATGTTTTTAGAAAAATACCAAAAATTCACCCTAATCTAATTTCGATATTAGGAATCCAAAAATGAAGTTCATTTTAAAAGATAAAATTTATTACATTTTAAAAAGTGGGTATTACTATTCATAACGGCTAGTTTGATTGGTTGTGGTGTGTTAGAACTCGAAGTTGCATACAAAACACACTATTGTATTATTCAAAGAGAAGCGTACCGTGGAAGCTTGGGGTGTTACTTTTTCCCCTCCAAATAATTTTTTCCTTGAAATTTCTAAAATATTACTACATAAAATGAAGCAGTTGATTCTTCATCATAATTTCCTTGGTTTCCCACATTGCCTCTTCCATCTTATGGTTTCTCCATAGAAATTTTACCTGATGAGTCATCTGGTTTTTTAGCACTTGTTCTCTTGTATCAAGAATATCGACAGGCTCTTCTCAATAAGGAATCTCGGGTTCTAGTTATAATTCCTCATAGGTATGTACATGCGTTGGGTCAGACATGTATTTTCTCAACATTGATACGTGGAACACATCGTGAACATTGGAGAGACTTGGTGGCATTTCCAACCGGTAAGCGACAACCCCAATTCATTATAGAATTTTGAAAGGTCCGACGTACCTAGGACATGATTTTACCTTCTTACCAAAACGTATAACATCCTTCTATAGAGTTATCTTCAAGAAAACATGATCTCCTACCCGAAACTCCATATCCTTCCTTCGGTTATTGGAATAGCTCTTTAGTCTATTTTGAGATGCTTTGATGTGGTTTTGGATTACCGCCACCTTTTCCATCGTTTTCTCCACATGTTCTGGCCCTATGAGTTTTCTTTCACCAACATCATCCCAACAGGTTGGTGTGCGACATCGCTTTCCATATAATGCTTCATATAGTGCCATCTGAATACTTTAATGGAAGCTATTATTATAGGAAAATTATACCAGAAACAAATATTGATCCCACATACCTTGAAAGTCAAGTGATCATGATCTTAACATGTATTATAATGTTTGAATAGTTCGTTATGTTTTTCCATCAGTTTGGGGGTGGTAAGCAGTGCTCAAATGAAGTTCAGTATCAAGGGATTTCTAAAGACTTTTCCAGAATCTTGATGTAAAACATGGATCGCGATTGGAAACAATCGATATGGGTACTACATGGATTCATAAAACTTCATTAATATATAGTCCTGCTATACGTTCATGTGGTAAATCTTCCCTTATAGAATGAAAATGTGCAGACTTGGTAAGATGATCAACAATGACCCATATTGCATCATTCTTTATAAGAGTATTTGGTAGTCCCATGATGAAGTTCATCATAATATTATCCCATTTCCACTCAGGTATGAGAAGAGGTTGCATGACTCCTCCTGGTTATTGCCTTCCAGCTTTCACTTATTGAAAAACCATACTTCTGGACACAAAATCAGAAATCTATCTCTTCATGTTGTCCTACCAAAAATGTTTCTTCAAATCTCTATACATCTTAGTGCTTCCAGGGTGTATAGATAAATTTGAACTACGAGCATCATCAAACAATCCCGTTTTTAAATAAGGTATATCGGGAATACAAAGTCTCTTCCCAAATTTCAAAATTATATCTTCATATACGAAGTCACTGAGTCTCCCATCATTCAAAGCTTTAATCTTCTTTTGAAACTCTTCATCACTGGTATGAGAACCCTTTATCCTTTCTAGTAAAGATGGTCTGGCATCCATTGGAAAAACTATTTATGTTTCAACTTCCATGGTGATTCCTATATCCATATTTACTAGATCCATGTACATAGGATCGTTTTCAACTCTCATCTTTTTCAAAACACCATGATATTTTCTACTCAAAGCATCTTCCACCTTATTGGCCTTCCCTAGGTGGTAGTGTATAGTGAAATCAAAATCTTTGAGTAGTTCAATCCATCACCTTTGCCTAATATTGAGTTCTTTATATGAGAAAATATACTTCAAACTCTTGTGATCATTATATATCTCACATTTTTCACCATAGAGATAATGTCTCCATATCTTCAAAGAAAATATTACAGTTTCTAACTCAAGATCATGAGTAGAATCGTTTTTCTCATGAATTTTCAGCTGTCCTGATGCATAGGCAATAACCCTATCATTCTGCATAAGCACACAACCAAGTCCTTTCTTTGAATCATCCCTATAAATAACAAACTCCTCATTCCACGATAGTGGAGTCAATATATGATCATTGAATAATCTTCTATTCAATTCTTCAAAACATTATTCACACTCTTTTGTCCAAACAAATTTCACACCTTTACATGTGATCTTTGTTTATGGGAAAGCCAACCGGGAAAAATTCGGGATGAAATATCAATAATAACCTGCTAAACCAATAAAACTGCGTACCTCAGTTATACTAGTCGGTGCTGGCCATTCTTGGATTGCCTTGGTCTTATAAGGATCAATAGAGATTTTATCCTTAGAGACAAGATTGACAAGAAATGAAATCTCCTGAAGCCAAAATTCACACTTGCTAAACTTCCGATATAATTTGTGTCTTCTAAGAGTTTTCAGGATAATGCGCAAGTGATTTTCATGATCTTCATAGATTTTATTGTATAAGACATCATCAGTAAATACCACTACAAAGTCATCAAGATATTCCTTGAAAACTCTATTCATTAGATCCATGAAAATAAAGGGTGTATTAGTCAATCCAAAAGGCATTACTGTAAACTTGTAATGCCCGTACATGGTTCGAAATGCAGTTTTTGGAATGTATTCCTTCTTCACACACAACTGATGATATCCAGATTGAAGGTCAATCTTTGAAAAGTATTGAGCTCCATGAAGTTTGTCTAATAAATCATCAATTTGAGGTAGGGAACACTTGTTCTTTATTGTTATAGAATTGATCTCCCTATAGTCAATTCCCAACCTCATAGATCGATATTTATTCTTAACAAAAAGGACATGGTCTCCCCATGGAGAAACACTAGGGATAATACATCACTTATTACTCAATTCCTATAGTTTTTTATTTAGTTCCACAAGTTCCACAGTGGCCATTCTATAATGGGTCTTCAATATGGGTCTTGAACCAGGAATTAAATCAATAGAAAACTCAATTTCTCATTCTAGAGGATGTCCAGGTAAATCTTCTAGAAACACATCAACATATTCATTCACAATAGGTACATTCTCTATTTGAACATTACTTTCCTCACCCACAATTATTTCATTCTCTTCCTCCACAATAATTGAATTTAGTTGAGCTAGTGGGGGTGGATCTTGATAAGAATCCGGTGGTGACATTTCTTCTCTAATGATAAGGTGTTCTTTATCATCGTCATCAAAAATCGTATCCTCCTTCTTATTACCATAAATTTTCACATCATGGTCCAAAAGTCAATACATACCAAGGATTATATCAAATTCAATCAAGGGTATGACGATGATATCACCCGATAAAGAACATTTATATACCCAAATGGGAATTGATTCACAAAACTTTGTAGCAATGATACTTCCCTTATGAGTTTTTATTGACAACTACCTTGTTAAATAATATTGGAAATATCTAATTTTCTTAGAAAACTGGGAAGATATGAAACAATGTAATGATCTAGAATCAAATAAAGCATTGTCTAAACTTGAGGAAACCATTAAATTACCTGCCACCACGTCTTTCAGGGATTCAACCTCAGCAGTAGTGATCACATAAGCTTGGCCTTGATCGCTTGGCCTTTTCTGAGGTAAGTTTCCCTGACGCTTAAGACATTAATTTTCATAATGTCCCATATCCCTATAATTGTAGCATTAAACAATGGTAGCATCTTTCTTTCCCTTACAATCAGCAGCAATACTGCCTTTCTGTCCACATTTGTAGCATACTCCTTTTCCTTTTAGACAGGCACTAGGGTGCTTCCTTCCCCAATTATCACAGGGTGGAAATTTAGTTCTTCCCTTCTTCCCTATTTATTTATTTCCTTTCACATAGTGTGCACCAGATCTCTTCTTCTCTTTCTTTTCTTTAAAGTCATAAGACTTAGAGAATTCCTTTTCTGTCTTGATAGTACATGAGACAATATCTTCATATGATGAGAAGGATTGTTATACTAATTCTCGAAGGAGAAATGGTTTTAACCCATCAAAGAAATGGTCAATATTACTTCCTGGGTTACGTATATAATCTAAAGCATGACTCGCTATCCTTGTAATGATAGCTTCATACTTTTCGGCATTCTCATCCTCTTTTTGCCTCAGACTCCAAAATTATCTTTCCATATTCGCTCGATGGTCATGAAGAAAGTATCTTTCCAAGAAAATTTCTTTAAACTCCCCCATTCCATATTTGATAATTTATAACATTCCTTTTTGTTTTGAATTAATGACCACCATTGATCACCATCTCAAGTGAGGCAGTAAACTACCATGAAATTTGTTTCCCTTTCGCTACTCACCAAGGCATTGAATATTCTCTCTAAGGAATTCATCCATTGATCTGATAGTAATGGATTTTTACTACCATTGATTGTTGGTGGTTGTTGCCTCATGAAGTGATCTAACATTTTTCCTCCAAGTTGTGGATCAAGGTGCTCTATATGGGTAAGGTTATTATCCATAACTTGAGTGAGTTTTCCCAGTATGGTGATTAGCTAATTAGCACCAGTTGCATCACCATCTCCACTATAATTATCTTGAGCAGGAGGGAAATCCATAAAGGGAGTGCATGCATTGATATGGTTTCCATTCCTTCCACTAGGTACCATTTATAAACAATGGAATACACTAGATTAGTTTATGAATAGAAATACATAAATCCAAACTTGTAAAATACTTAACATAAATTGAATAGTTTATGGATATAATCCATAATAATAAAAATGTTTTCTTTGAGGAAGTATATACTCATAAACCCTTCATAATGGTTTGTAAAGAAAATAAGAATTATCCTAATCATATCCCAAAGGAGTGCCGTAACCAAGAGTGCAGCAAGGCCCGTTGTTGTGTACCAGAATACCCCTGGTCAAGCCCGAAACTCCTTTTCAGAGTTTTCACTCCTAGGTACATCTGTGCTGGAGCTGCCGATACATGATCGTATCCAGAAATGGATGCATTTCTTGGAAAATACACAAAATCTCTACATTACCAAAATTCTAGGAAGTTCTTATATACTAATCCTCAAAGTCTATCTTAGGGTAGTGTGTTCTAATCAGTGTTTATCTAAATCTAGTTTCCATGGATTGTACTAAAATTCTTCTGATACCAACTGTAACACCCCGACACCAGAAGCCCAGATTCAGTGCATTATTACGTATCATTGGAATTATCACAAGGAAATCATGTCTCGAAAGACCGATCAATTTAGTTTTATTGGAAACAAGATTCATACATAAGTTAAACTTTACAACTTGAAAAGAAATACAACACGAATTTATTCTATTAGAAACATCCAAGCCTCCTAGATTATGCCTGCGAGTCACACATAACTAACTTCTTCATATCTTGGTAAAATGAAACATAATAAAGGGGTGATCTCAGATGCTTAGTAAGGGTAAGAAATATAGTGAAAGATAACATAAATATCAAGCATGGTTCATAATTAAAACCACATGCATTTACCATTAATAAAAATGAATACTTTTATGGAACGAATATGAGATGAGTAAATAATGCCATAATAAAAAATAATCATGGGTATTCTACTAGTCAAATGACCACATGAACCATCAATATTATTTTCATAAGGAGGGAATTTAAAATGCCGAATATTCTGAAACATGTTTTCAGGGCCTCGACCAAGACGTCTAAAAATTATTAAGGCCTCTTCCAAAACCATATATCAAATTGGGAAAGGCCTTGGCCAATTCCACGTCTAGTTGTTTCATGAGACCTACCGATGCATCGAGGAGCTATAGTGGGATCCACCCATTACTTACTAAGTCCAATACATTCCTCATATGAATAGGTTGAAATATAACATAAATATTCGTATTAAAACTAGTATACAAAATGTCAATACTTTAACCATAAACCATGAATGGTATAAAAATAGCACATCCATAGTCAAACATATCACAAAACTTTATACACAATATGAAAGATTTCTATCATAATAAATCAACTTCAAATAAACTTAAAATCCATCAAAGGATGTTGACATAGATGAAATCAAAACCTTTTTAGAGAAATATCTCTTTCTATTTTGAAATCATTTAAGAGTAAAATAATTATAAAGAAACATTTATTTTGAAAATATTATTATAAGATTGTAAGGGAAGCTTCGATGATGTTATAATGGAGGAAAATAGCCGCACCTGTTGTATAAGTTAAAAAAAACATTCTTACCTTAATTTTGTCGAAAATGTCATAAAGTACATTGTTTAGAAAATGACAGAAAGATTCCTCTCAAAACATATAAGGTCAAGTAAGGATATAATTGAATTTAACCCATGGTCTAGTAAATAGGAAAAATGTTTTGAAATACATTTTTAAGAAACATGGATGTGGATGATAAAGAGGTCCCAGTAGATAATTACGTATAAACAATCTCAGATAATAAAGAGATTGTGAAATTAACCCTTACGTTGTAATTTTAATTGGTCGAGGGTACGTTAAACTCCTATATAATGGTTAAATAATTGTTATTAATACAATAATATTATATATTAATATGATATAATATATGATCTTTTAATATTTCTTTGTTAATAATATCTTAGTATTATCGTCATTTCGGGTGCTAACTGATTCATTTTACTTTATATGTTTTGTTACATAAGTAATGTTTGTTATTGATAGGATGTATCTTATTCATATTTAGAATGATATTAATTCTTTAAAAATTATTTTTAATCATCTAATTAAATTAGTCTTGAATGGATACGATGAGGAATGAATCTCATCGCGTTCGTGGAGACTATAATCCATACGTACGCACGAGCAACAATATCATTATTTTGATATTAAAATAACATATAATTGGATGTTATATCATATATAAATAATCATTATCATGTTATATTTATTATTTACATCAATTACACATCATCATTATACCCATACAAATAATAATGTATTGAATAACAATTACACCACGACGTGGAGACGGTAAGCCGTACGAACGCATGTATGATGACATGTCTTTCAAAAGGATGGATAGAATAATGAATATGGTTGTACGATATTTATAATAACATAAAATTATATAGAATATACTAGAGTTATTATTTTATAATGGAAACAACAAAGAAAGAGGAAGTGGAAGAAGAAATGAACTTGAAAGAGGTGATGAAATATTTACCTCTTCTTCAGGTTCTCCCTTTTTATTTGATCAAAAGGGATCCTTAATTTGGCTTTATGACAAAATTAATGCCTCTATGATGAAGGGAGGAAAGTTGATAGGGTATTGGGGTAGGGTTTGGCCGAGACAAATGGCTTTTAATGTGTGAATTAGAGAGAAGGGGGAGTGCCCTTTTATAAGAGGGGTGAGGGGCACCTTAGGAAAAGTTATAAATTTTATTTTATAATAAAATAATTTTCTGTTTCTAATGGCTTTAAAATTAATTATTTAAAGGATAAGGTGGGGATGGGTAGAAAATCACTCAACCAATAGGTTTTATATAGGTTTGCGCCACTATATTAACTTTATCGTTTAGATTTAACTCTTAGTTAAATAGTTTGACATTTATCATGTATCGTTTAGAAGAGATTTCTTGAATCAAAGTGTCCCATAACACTATGCAACTTTTGAAAGTAATTTTAATTTCAAAATAATCATGTCCATATAAATAAATCCTTAAAATCATTTTTAAAACATGGATGTTAATGAAAATGATTTAGAATAATAAATCTTTAAAACATTTAAAATGATAATTTAGTTAGTGTTATTAACCAAATGAGAGATGCTTGAATACAGATAATTGAGGTAACAAAAACATTATAATATCATGAGAATAATGGGATTCATGATATAATATGTCAAATATATTATATACACCATATAAAAGTGAATTGGTTCATAACAACAATGAAGTATCAATTGAATTTAAATTGAGATGAAATCTCTTATAAAAACCATATCCTTTGGTTAAGGATAAATCAATGACATAATTATGTGTGAAAAAAATAAATTCACTCAATATTATTGGATATTAATTGTAAATCAATCAGAGGAAATTCACACATATTCTTGTAATAATAACACCAATGACTTGGATGTTTAAATCAGTGAATGGAAATTGAGTTAAGATTACTCTTATCAATTTCATATAGATGACTTGAGAATTTATAAATGGAGTGATTATGTGTATCAAAAGTATTTCTAAACAACGGGGAGTGGAAATTACTAAATAAATGAATAAACAGAGTCTTTTCACATAATCTTGGAGTAAAATAATCAATGAAGTTTGCGTAAAACTCAATGAGTAGAAATCAAAATTAGAAATTCCCTTACCAATTTGGTAACTTAAGAAAGATACACCCCATGAAAGAAGTATCATAAAATGAAGATGTAAATAACAATAAATATAATTACATTACATAAGGAATAAAATCATGGGCAATACATACACCACACAAAAGTAAATATTGGCAATATAACATGAATCTTACAGGAATAAGAAGTGAGATGAAACCCCCTTACGACGTTGTAATCCATCGAGTCATAAGAAAAAAAGTTAATAACCACTAAATTAATAACATAATACCAAGAATATAAATAAAATCATGATAATATATATCAAATGGTAGAACACAATACACCACATGCATTAAAAAAGTGGTGAAAATGGAAATCTCACGAAATTAAAAGTGAGATAAGAAACCTCTTACCTTATACTTTTCCTGAGTCGAGGGTATTTTAAACTCCTATATAAAAGTTAAATAATTTTTATTAAATTATAAAATAACCACATATATAAATATGATATCATATATGATCTTTTAATATTTCTTTGTTAATAATATTTTAGTAGTATCATTATTTCTCGTGTTAACTAATTCGTTTTCCTTTATATGTTTTGTTACGTAATTTATGTTTGTTATGAATATAATGTATTTGATTAATATCCCGAATTATATTATGTTCTTGAAAATTATTTTTAATCCTAAAATGAAATTTTTTCTTGAATGGTTATGATGGGGAATGAATCTCATCACGTTTGTAGAGACGATAATCCATACGTACGCATGAGCGACAATATTGTTCAATTAAAGATGAGATCATATATAATTGGTTTTATATAATATATTAAGAATCATTAACAAGTTATATTTATTATTTAAATCAATTATAAATCATTATTATACCCATCTATGAAATGAAGTGTTGAATAAAAACTACACCATGACGTGGAGACGGTAAGCTGTACGTACACACGTATGGTGACCTTTTCATTCATAGGATGGATATAATAATGAATATGGTTGAACCATATTTATAATAATATCATAGTAAGTAAAAGGTACTGGAGTTACTATTTTGGTACGAAAACAACAAAGAAAGTGGAGGTGGAAGAAGAAGATAACTTTGAAAGAGTTGATGAAATTATTACCTCTTCTTCGGGTGCTTCCTTTTTATTTGATCAAAAGGGATCCATAGATTGGCTTTATTATCAATGTATGGAATCTAGGATGTAGTAACAGTAGTTGGGAGGATATTTGCGTAGGGTTTGTTCATGAAAAATGGCTTTGGAGGTGTTAAATTAAGAGATGGGTAATATCCCTTTTATAAGAGAGGTGACGGTCACTTTAGGAAAAGCTTGAAAGATTATTTTATTATAAATTTATTTTCAGATTTTAATGGATCCAAATGAATTTTTATATAGTCTAAGATCGGGATGGGTCTAAAACCTCTCAACCAATAGGTTTTAGATAGGTTTGGGACACCACATTAACCTCAACTTTTAGATTTAACTCTTAGTTAAATATTTTGACATTTACCATGTCTCCTTGTATTTTAATATTATATGGTTAATATAAATACTATAAACTAACAAGAGAACCTCATGTGGTTAATTAATGACATATATATCATTATACTAGTCTTTTGGCCTATCCTTATATTTTTTGGACTATTATATAATTTAATAAAATATTATTTGTTTTAAAAACTCAATTAAGTAAATTTTGACACTATTTAGTATTTGGTTTTTGTTAATGTCATATTAACTTGATTACTTCAATATAAATTCATTAAATAAACCCTAACATGTCATATTAACCTATAAAATTCATGTAATTCATTAAAAGTATCAATTATCATTTATTTGGATATTTATTGTATCAATTATTTTAATCTTTCATTAATATGGTAATTACTTCATCATCATTTTGTCATAAATAAAGTTAATTATTTAATTTCTAAAAATTAAAAATAAAATTCCATGATTTCGGAAATCACTTTATATTTCTAATACATTTTTATAGTCAAATTTATCTTTTTTATAACCTTATATTAAAAATGTTTTAGTTAGGAAAATTTTAATTTAACACTTTTAACTCTTTTTTAAATAAAATAATGATAAATCTCCTAATCTAATCCAAGTGGACCAAAGGGGATAATATTTTATTCCTATGATTTATTTTGGTCAAAAACCACATATACAATAGAATTAGGACATGTGTTAGGGTAATTATAATATCATTTTTACCTTTAATTACCTTTTTTAATTTTAACCATGGTAAATAAAAGTCACAAGTTACTATTGGCCAAAAATTATTTTCATCTTATTGAACCATATTTTACTTACTGATGTCAACTGTGTCTCTAAAATTTTTTAAAATCAATCCACAGAAGATTTAAAATTACGTTTTATGCAAATTTACAAATGTTCCTAGAAGGTGGGTAAAAGACGGTAAAAAGTTCAATAAAATTTCATAATCTAATCTTATTATAAAATGAATCCAATGAATTAAATTGAATTTATATAAGTATTATGTATATATTTTTAATTAAAATAAATTAAAATAAAATAAATAACTATTTAAATAAAAAGATTTTTTTAAACAATAATGCAATGATTTTCACTATTAATCTAAAATCAAATGTTTTCAGGAAAATACCAAAATATCAGTCTAAGCTAATTTTGATATTTAAAATTCATAAATGATGTCTATTTCACTGAATTAAAAACCTATAATTTGTATTAATTAATTTAGAAAATATTCCCTTTTTCAAAACCAAGAATCTGGTTTTTGAGAAGTTAGAACTATCAAAAGATTGATATGTGTTTATGTCCAATTTAAATGTAAAATTCCTTCCAATGACCAAAATTGTATTAAATGATAAAAATATAGTATAATTAAACATTAGAAACATCCAGCAGGGATGGCCAGAGTAGTTCCGGGCTTACCTCCAGCGGGGCTGGGTAGTGGTCCCCGATGTCGGGCTTACCTCCAGCTGGACTGGGTAGTGGTCCCTGATGCCGAGTTTACCTCTAGCTGGGATGGGCAGTGGTCCCCGATTTTGGGCTTACCTCTAGCGGGACTGGGCAGTGGTCCCCGATGCTGGACATACCTCCAGTGGGGTTGGGCAGTGGTCCCCGATGCCGGGCTCACCTCCGGCTGGGCTGGGTAGTGGACCCCGATGCGAGGTTTCCTCCAGTTGGGCTGGGCAGTGGTCCCGTCGCTGACTTTAGCCGGTTCTCCCTCCAGTGGTTTACCCTGTTATGGGACTAGGCAGTGTGGCACCCATCGACTTTCCGGGTCTCCCTGTAGTGGGAACCTGTTGACTTCCAGGGACCCTCCAGCGGGGCTGGGTAGGGGGTTGCCTGTCGACTTTGAGACCTCTCGACTGCGGGGGCAGTGATGTGGTGTGGTTTGACATTACCCCAGAACTCTCAAGTATGAGGAGCTTTTCCCCCCACCAAGATGCGTCCTTGTGACATGACCTAAAATTGTGCGGGCGAGTCAGTGCCGCCCAAAGCGGATAGTGTCGAGGTGTGGGGATTGAGCCCTTGGCTTGCGGTTCGGGGAAGACGTGCGGGATGCTGGGCATCGATGGTGTTACTTCTAGGACTGTTGGCTACTCTTTCTTGGGCTGAGCTACGGGATGGAGATCCCCTTACGACGTTGTTTGAGCTTATTGACAGAGCATATGGATATTTATATGCCTTGTTCTATTACCCACTTCTTGGGTTTGGTTACTCTCCTTCCAGGAGAGAGGAAGACGCGTGGGGTATGCCACGTGCTTTCCGTGTCTAGCTTCTCATGGTTGGACGAGTATACTCTCCTACTATAGTTAGGGAAGACTCGACGGGAAGTTCATCTTCTCACCATTTCCAGCTCCTTGTGTTTGGACGAGTCTACCTTCTTTCCTCTTGATGGGTTGAGCTGGACTCTAATGTTACTCTACTGCACTCCTTGTTGTACTCCTCTACTTTTTTCTGTTCGCTCTACTGCTCACCCTTCAGTACCTCCTTTGTTGCTCCCTAGAGCCTTCGGGGTATCCTACTGAGTATTTGTTTTATACTCACCCCTGCTTGGGCTTTGCCTACACTTGGTGTGCCCTTACAGACGACATACAGGTGGAGCGCGACTTCAGTGGAGCATAGGAGTTCGGGAGCTTGGACCGCGTGCGGTGGTCGTAGCCGGGTTCCAGGTGGGAGACCCGTCAGCGGTTTTTTTTGTTTACCTGTTGCCGGGTTGTGGCACTTTTGGGTTGGGTGCATGTTTTTCCCCTTTTCTTTTCAGTGTTCCATTAGCTTTCTTTGTACTTTTAGAGGTCGATGCACTTTGTGGTATATATACACCAGTTGTTCTTTTTTACTCTGCTTGTTCTTTCTTTTACTCTGCACTTTGGCATTGAGTGTGCTGCATGTGTGTGTACAGGTACTTAGGCAAAGGTCTCCCTGAGTTATTGTGCCTTCGGCGCTGGTCACCAGCCCCTGGCCTATGGAGGTGGGCTTCGGGTAGTTGCGGCTCGATCCCGAGTAGGGTCGGGTCGTGACAAAAACCCCTTACCACGTTGTAGTCAGTCGAGTCATAAGACTGAAATTTAGTAACCACAAAATGAATAACATAATACCATGAATATAAATAGAGTCGTGATAATATATATCAAATGGTAGTACATAATACACCACATCCAATAAATAAGTGGCGAATAATGGAAATATCACTAAATTAAAAGTGAGATAAGAAACCCCTTACCTTGTAATTTTTCTTAGTCGAGGGTATGTTAACCTCATGTATAATAGTTAAATCATTTTTATAAAATTATACAGAACCTCATACATAATTATGATACCATATATGATCTTTTAATATTTCATTATTAATAATATTTTAGTAGTATCATTGTTTCAATTGTTAGCTAATTCATTTTCCTTTATGTGTTTTGTTACATAAATTATGTTTTTTATGGATATGATGTATTTGATTGATATCCAATATTATATTAAGTTCTGAAACTTTATTTTTGATCATAAAATGAAAATTATTCTTGAATTGTTATGATGGGGAATGAATCTCATCACGTTCGTGGAGAGGGAAATCCGTACGTACGCATAAGCGACAATATCATACAATTGAAGGTGAGATCATATATAATTGTATTTTATATCATATATAAAGAATAATTAAAATGTTATATTTATTATTTACATCAATTATATATCATTATTATACCCATCCATATAATGAAGTGTTGAATAACAACTACAGCACGACGTGGAGATGGTAAGCTGTACGTATGCACATATGGTGACCTTGTCATTCATCGGATGGACAGAATAAAGAATATGGTTATACCATATGTATAATAACATCATAGTATATAAAAGGTACTAGAGTTATTATTTTGGTACAGAAACAATAAAGAAATAGGAAGTGGAAGAAGAAGATAACTTTGAAAGAGGTGATGAAACTATCACCTCTTCTTCGGGTGCTTCCGTTGGATTTGATCAAAAGGGATAATTAGGTTGAATTTATGATCAAATTAAGGATTATAAGATGAATATACAGTAGTTGGGAAGATAGTTTTCTAGGTTTTGTCCGAGAAAAATGGCTTTGGAGGTGTGAAATTAAGAGAAGGGGTAGTTCCCTTTTATAAGAGAGGTGAGGGCCACTTTAGGAAAAGCATTAAATATTATTTTATTATAAATTATTTTTTGGTTTCTAATGGCTCAAAATAGTTTTATTTCGAGGATAAGGTGTGGGTGAGTCAAAAACCTCTCAACCAATAAGTTTTATATTGGTTTTCATTCCCATATTAAAATTAACTTTTAGATTTAACTCTTAGTTAAATTGTTTGACATTTTCAATGTATCCTTGTATTTTTATATTATATGTTTAATAAACTTACTATAAACTACCAAGAGAACCTCAAGTAGTTCATTAATAACATATATATCATTATATAAGTCCTTTGGTCAAATTTCAGATTTTTTAGGACTATTATATAATTTTATAAAATATTATTTGTTTTAAAAACTCAATTATGTCAATTTTGACACAATTTAGTACCTGGATTTTGTTAAAGTCATATAAAATTGATTAATTCGAAAAAAATTTCATTAAATCAACCCTAATATTTCATATTAATATAGAAAATTCTTTTAATGCATCAAAAGTATCAATTTATATTTATTTAGATATTTATAATATCAATTATTTTAATATTTCATTAGTAATGCAATTACGACATCATCATAGTCTCAAAAATAAATTTAATTATTTAATTTCCAAAAATTATAAATAAAATACCATGATGTAAGAAATATTTTTAGATTTAAAATTAATTTTTATAGTCAAATTTAACATATGTATAACCCTATATTAAAAATGTTTTATTTATAAAAATTTTAATTTAACACATTTAACTCTTCATTAAATAAAATAATAATAAATGTCCTAATCTAATATAATTGGACTAAAGAGGATAATATTTTATTCCTACAGTTTATTTTGGTTGAAAAACACTTATCTAATAGAATTATGACATGTGTTAGGGTAATTATAATATCATTTTTCCTTTAATTACCCTATATACTTTTAACCGTGGTAAATAAAACTCAAAAGTTTCTATTCACCAAAAATTATTTTCATCTTATTGAACCATATTTTAATTATTTATGTCAATTGTGTCTCTTGTATTTTTTAAATTCAATCCATATAAGTGGTAAAATTATGTTTTATGAAAATTTGTAAATGTGCCTAGAAGGTGGGTAAAAGACGGTAAAAAGTTCCATAAAATTTTGTACATCTAATCTTATTATAAAATGAATCCAATGAATTACATTGAATTTATATAGGTATTATGTATCTATGTTGACTATACATAAATTTAATTAAAATAAGTAATTATTTAAATAAAAAGTCGGCTTTAAACAATAACATAGTGTTTTCACTATTCATCAAAAATCAATTGTTTTTAGAAAAAAACCAAAAATTCACTATAAGCTAATTTGGATATTTCAAATTAAAAAATGATGTTTATTTCACTGAATTAAAATCACAGAAGTTTTATTAATTAATTTAAAAATATTCACATTGTCAAAACCAGAAAGTGGGTTTTTAAGAAGTAAAAACTATCTAAAGATTGATATGTGTTTAAGTCCAATTTAAATGTAAAATTACTTACAATGACAAATATTGTATTAAATGATAAAAATATAGTCTAATTATACCTAAAACTCATTAAAATAGATAATTTATCACTATAAATTATTTTGATTAAAAAAGTTGTTTTTAATTAAAATTTAGTATTTTTCACTATTCAACAAAATATGAATGTTATCAGAAATGCACAGAAAATTTATCCAAAATAAATTTTTATTTCCTTATTCTAAAGAAAAAGTTTATTTCATTAAATTGAATATATAAAAATGTCAAATATTGGATTTGAAAATGGTTCTCCATTAAAAAGTGATAAAATTTCATTTTTTGAAAAAATAATTCTTTTATATAAAAAATTGAATTTGTTATTATATTATGTTTAAGAAACACATAATATGGATGCTAAAATTATAGAGATTATATAAAATTCATAATGCAGTTAATACTATTCATAATCGTTTTTTGAACAACAAGTTTGGTAAGTCGTGGTGCCCTCGAACTCAGTGTTGCGTGTAGCACAAGCTATTGAATTACTTTAAAGTAAATAAATTACTATGAAATATTGGGGTGTTACATTATTCCCCCCTTTTGGAAATTTCATCCTCACAATTTTATAATTGGGCTTTGGAACTTCATTGATTGTCCAAATCGGAAAAAGATTCAAAAAAACTATCACTTTAAAATAAAGAGAGGTACAAAGGTTACCCGAGATAACCCATACCAGGATTCCATGTAGTGAAACAAGGATATGGAAGATAAACTAAGTGTCAAGTTCTTATGGAGTGTGTTAGAAAACATGATCATGAGAAAGTTAACAATAAGAAAACCACAAAATTGTGATGGGTTAAACTGTCACTAGCTTCCTAGTAGGAAATGTAAATAAACAATATTTTTTGTTTTAAGTTCCATTTCATAATGTTGAGGAATTTATTTCTGAGATTGAATAATAAGATAAAGATATATACGTAATTTTTGAGTATAGTTTCATCCTTTAATAAATTTCTACCACTAACTCATCTTTTTTCCAAATGATGAGTACTCAAGATGACTTGGTTACACCTGAAGTGCTAGAATCAACTTCTAGAGAATCTCATAATACACAAAGGGTGAACTATATATTTCCCTTGTCTTTAGAGATTAACCAAAACCAAATTGTTAGTACAAGATCAGATGATCCCTGAAATGGATAATCCTTTATAGAAAGAAATACTAATCTTAATTTTAAAATTAAACAAACAATACCCAAAGTTCAATAAAGACCATTCAAAAAACAATTATCCTTAAAATCCTTCAATATAATCCAAACTAATATTGAAACCCAAAACACTAAAGAATTTAATTACATATTATTTCATAATAAATATTAACATTTATCTCCAAATAATATCAACAACTCTTAATGTCTCATACAGAAGTGTAATTAACCAAATCACATATTCTCTATGATAGGTTAATCATTTCCATTAGCAACCTGAATCTCTACAAAAAAAACATAGATTCTTCCAAAATAAAAAAATCCATGATTACTCCTCAAATGAGATTCCATAGTATTCTATTTTCCATAGGAATATATGTTCCCAACAGAGTGCACGTCTTCCAAAATAACATTTATAACTTAATCATCAAATAATTTTACAATACTAAGGGTATCCAATTGGTAAAACATAATATCCCAAATCAAATTATTATTGATCCATAAAATAATTTGACTAAAAATAATTAGTCACACGAACCAGGGACTTCACGTAGTCTAGTGGTAGGAGATAAATCCCAATTTCACTCTGGTTGTAGGTTCAATTCCCAGAGCTTTGTCTGACACGACGGGTTGTCACACGGTCTTGGCGTGGTCCTTTTTAAAAAACTATATTTTATAACATTCCCAAAATGAGATAAATTCCTAAAAATAACCATAACATAATTTATCCACAAATTTTATCTCATACCTCACATTTTCATCCCAAAAATTAATAACCTGTAATTTCCTCAAATTCAAGGATCCTATCAACCAAAATGGTTCTTTATAACTATATCCACAAAATAAAATATAATTATTCCTCAAATAGAATTTTCACATAACAAAACACATGGTTACACATACAAGAGAGTAGTCTTCCAATGTAATCCCATAAAAAATATCTTTAATACTTTTAAACATTTCTCCATCCATTTATTTCCACATAGGTTCTTCCTTGACCAATTGTTTATCCTATAGAATAGGGCATTCACTCGGGTAATGCCCAGGTCCCCTACATTTATAGAAAATGACTATAAATGGATTCTTAGGATCATTTTTATTTTCTTATATAATAATGTTCATTTTTCTTTAGTAATTCATTACTTTATGTCCTTCTTTCCCACACATAATGCATTTTTTTATTCCATTGGAAAACTTTCCTAGGTGCCTCTTTTCACATTTCCTGCATGATGGAAATTGAGCTTTCTTTTCTCCATGATCCCAACTTCGGGAGGTCTTTTCATTAACCACCATTCTCTTCTTTGTTGAGTTCAGTAGTTGGTTAATATATATGTTGTTGATCATATTTTTTGAAAACTGATTTGTTATAAACACGGTCACTTTTATGCCTATCAATATTCTATTTTGTTTCTCATTTACTCAACCGTTCCCACCTTGTACATCATATTCAATGTTACTATGACTTCCTTGGAATCTAGACATTGACTAAAACTAGAAAGAATTGTGTGATTAACAATATTCATAAAATCATTTAGATAGTATCATGACACCATATTTTCAATCTAAAACACCTTATAAAATTAACCGTGGTTATTTATTCTCATCTTATATTAAAATCATTAAAAATCGGTTTGTAAAGAAAATTTGAATTATCCTAAGCATATCACTCGAGAGTTTCGTAACCAAGAGTACAGTAAGGACCGTTGCTATTTACTAGTTCCCATTTGAGTCTAGCTCAAAGAGGTGTTTTTGGGTTTTACCCCTAGGTACATCTGTGCCAGAGCCGTCTTGACCTGATCGTATCCATATAGGGATGTATTTTTTTTGGAAAACCCACATAATATTTACATTACCAAAAATTATGGATGTTCTTCTATAATAATCCCCAAAGTCTATTCAGTGTAATGTTCTCTAAAAATAGTTTTTCTAAATCCAGTTTCTAAGGTTTGTACTAAACTTACTCTGATGCCAACAATAATGTCTCGACCCTAGTTACCCAGATTCGGTGCATTATTACATATCATTGGCATGATCACAATATATCAAGTCCCAAATGACCGATTAGTTTAGTAGCCTTGTAAGTTCTAGATACATATATACGTTTTACATTACATCATGAAATAAAGAAAAAATCATTATGTAACCTTTGAACACACTGATATCGTTTAGAATATTCCTGTAGGTTAATCTTGATATACTTCTTCACATACTAGGAAAAATAAAACATAAAAAGGGGTGAGCTCAGATGCTTAGTAATGATAACAATATAGCAGAAACTTTCATAAATAAGCATAAACATTTAAGGGAATTTATAAGAGTAAAACAAAAGCCTTTTAAACATAAAATTTAGTATAATAAGGAAAATATAAATAAAATAATGCCAATTAGTTATTCACATAGATATTCTACTAGTAGAATAATTTCATGAAATATCAATATCTAATTTCATAATGATGGAATGCATAATGCCAGACATCATAACCATATAGTCAAGGCCTCGTGCCAAGACTACAAAATAAGATTTTGTCAAGGCCTTGTGCCAAGTCACTATTTTGTCTCATGATACATACCGATGGATTGATGAGCTATAGGGGGATCCACCCATCACATACTATGTCCAATGCATTCCACATATGAAAATTTTGAAACATAACATAAACATTCATATTAAAACAAGCATATGAAATGTTAATATTTTAACCACAAACCATGAATGGTATAAAAATAGCACATACATAGTCAAACTTAACTTATTCAATACAATAAAAATGATTGAATTATAATAAATCAACCTCAATAAAAAGTAAAATACAATGAAGGATATTGAAATTTATGAAAATAATCAGTCAAACTATTTTAAATAAATATCCCCCTTTTATTGAAAACATTTAAAAGTCGCGCTATATATTAAAGAAGACGTTTAGAAGAGATTTCTGAATCAAAGTGTCCCATAACACTATGAAACTTTTGAAAGGAATTTTAATTTCAAAACAATCATGTCCATATAAATAAATCCTTAAAATCATTTTTAAAACATGGATGTTAATGAGAATAATTTAGAATAATAAATCTTTAAAAAATTTAAAATGATAATTTAGTTAGAGTTATTAACCAAATGAGAGATGCTTTAATACAGATAATTGAGGTAATAAAAACATTATAATATCATGAGAATAAGGGGATTCATGATATAATATGTCAAATATAGTATATACACCATATAAAAGTGAATTGGTTCATAACAACAATGAAGTCTCAATTGAATGTAAATTGAGATGAAATCTCTTATAAAAACCATATCGTTTGGTTAAGGATAAATCAATGACATAATTATGTGTGAAAAAAATAAATACACTCAATATTATTGGATATTCAGTGTAAATCAATCAGAGGAAATTCACACATATTCTTGTAATAATAACACCAATGACTTGGATGTTTAAATCAGTTAATGGAAATTGAGTTAAGAGTACTCTTATCAATTTCATATAGATTACTTGAGAATTTATAAATGGAGTGATTATGTGTATCAAAAGTATTTATAAACAATGGGGAGTGGAAATTACTAAATAAATGAATAAACATAGTCTTTTCACATAATCTTGGAGTAAAATAATCAATGAAGTTTTCGTAAAACTCAATGAGTAGAAATCAAAATTAGAAATTCCCTTACCGATTTGGTAACTTAAGAAACATACACCCCATGAAAGAAGTATCATAAAATAAAGATGTAAATACCAATAAATAAAAGTATATTACATAAGGAATAAAATCATGGGCAATAAATACACCACACAAAAGGAAATATTGGCAATATAGCATGAATCTTACAGGAATAAGAAGTGAGATGAAACCCCCTTACCATATTGTAATCCATCGAGTCATAAGACAAAAAGTTAATAACCACCAAATTAATAACATAATACCAAGAATATAAATAGAATCATGATAATATATATCAAATTGTAGAACAAAATACACCACATGCATTAAATAAGTGGTGAAAATGGAAATCTCACGAAATTAAAAGTGAGATAAGAAACCAATTACCTTGTACTTTTCCTTAGTCGAGGGTATGTTAACCTCCTATATAAAAGTTAAATAATTTTTATTAAATTATAAAAGAACCACATACATAAATATGATATCATATATGATATTTTAAAATTTCTTTGTTAATAATATTTTAGTAGTATCATTGTTTTGGGTGTTAACTAATTCGTTTTCCTTTATATGTTTTGTTACGTAAGTCATGTTTTTTATGAATATAATGTATTTTATTAATATACCGAATTATATAATGTTCTTGAAAATTATTTTTAATCCTAAAATGAATTTTCTTCTTGAATGGTTATGACGAGGAATGAATCTCATCATGTTTGTAGAGACGATAATCTGTACGTACGCATGAGCGGCAATATTATTCAATTAAAGGCGAGATCATATATAATTGGTTTTATATAATATATTAAGAATCATTAACAAGTTATATTTATTATTTAAATCAATTATAAATCATTATTATACCCATTTATGAAATGAAGTGTTGAATAAAAACTACACCATGACGTGGAGATAGTAAGCTGTACGTACGCACGTATGGTCACCTTTTCATTCATAGGATGGATATAATAATGAATATAGTTGAACAATATTTATAATAATATCATAGTAAGTAAAAGGTACTGGAGTTACTATTTTGGTACGAAAACAACAAAGAAAGTGGAATTGGAAGAAGAAGATAACTTTGAAAGAGGTGATGAACTTATTACCTCTTCTTCAGGTGCTTCCTTTTGATTTGTTCAAAAGGGGTCCATAGATTGGATTTATTATCAATGTATGGACTCTAGGATGTAGTAACAGTAGTTGGGAGGATATTTGGGTAGGGTTTGTCCATGAAAAATGGATTTGGAGGTGTTAAATTAAGAGAAGGGTAATATCCCTTTTATAAGAGAGGTGACGGTCACTTTAGGAAAATCTTGAAAGATTATTTTATTATAAATTTATTTTCATATTTTAATGGATCAAAATGAATTTTTATATAGTCTAAGATCTGGATGGGTCTAAAACCTCTCAACCAATAGGTTCTAGATAGGTTTGGGACACCACATTAAACTCAACTTTTAGATTTAACTCTTAGTTAAATATTTTGACATTTACCATGTCTCCATGTATTTTAATATTATATGGTTAATATAAATACTATAAACTAACAAGAGAACCCCATGTGGTTAATTAATGAAATATATATCATTATATTAGTCTTTTGGCCTATCCTTATATTTTTAGGACTATTATATAATTTAATAAAATATTATTTGTTTTTAAAACTCAATTATGTCAATTTTGACACTATTTAGTATTTGGTTTTTATTAATGTCATATTAACTTGATTACTTCAATATAAATTCATTAAATAAACCCTAACATGTCATATTAAATTATATAATTAGTGTAATTTATCAAAAGTATAAATTAGTATTTATTTGGATATTTATAGTATCAATTAATTTAATCTTCCATTAATATGGTAATTACTTCATCATCATTTTGTCATAAATAAAGTTAATTATTTTATTTCTAAAAATTAAAAATAAAATTCCATGATGTAGGAAATCTCTTTATATTTCTAATACATTTTATAGTCAAATTTATCTTTTTTATAACCTTATATTAAAAATGTTTTAGTTAGGAAAATTTTAATTTAACACTTTTAACTCTTTTTTAAATAAAATAATAATAAATCTCCTAATCTAATCCAAGTGGACCAAAGGGGATAATATTTTATTCCTATGATTTATTTTGGTCAAAAACCACATATCCAATAGAATTAGGACATGTTTTAGGGTAATTATAATATCATTTTTACCTTTAATTACCTTTTTTAATTTTAACCGTGGTAAATAAAAGTCACAAGTTACTATTGGCCAAAAATTATTTTCATCTTATTGAACCATATTTTACTTAATGATGTCAACTGTGTCTCTAAATTTTTTTAAATTCAATCCACAAAAGATTTAAAATTACGTTTTATGCAAATTTACAAATGTTCCTAGAAGGTGGGTAAAAGACGGTAAAAAGTTCAATAAAATTTCATATATCTAATCTTATTATAAAATGACTCCAATGAATTAAATTGAATTTATATAAGTATTATGTATCTATTTTTAATTAAAATAAATTAAAATAAAATAAATAACTATTTAAATAAAAAGTTTTTTAAACAATAATGCAATGTTTTTCACTATTAATCTAAAATCGAATGTTTTCAGGAAAATACCAAAATATCAGTCTAAGCTAATTTTGATATTTAAAATTCAGAAATGATGTCTATTTCACTGAATTAAAAACCTATAATTTGTATTAATTAATTTATAAAATATTACCTTTGTCAAAACCAAGAATCTGGTTTTTGAGAAGTTAGAACTATCAAAATATTGATATGTGTTTATGTCCAATTTAAATGTAAAATTCCTTCCAATGACTAAAATTGTATTAAATGATAAAAATATAGTCTAATTATACATTAGAAACATTATAATATTTAATTTAACACTATAAATTGTTTATAAACAATGTCTCTCGAATTTTTTGAAATTCAACCCACAGAAGCAGTAAAATTAAGTTTTATGTAAATTTACAAATGCTCCTAAGAGGTGGGTAAAAGATGGTAAAAAGTTCAATAAAATTTTTATATATATGAAATTATTATAAACTGACTCCAATGAATTACATTGAACTTATATATGTATTATGTATCTATTTTGACCTAAAAAAATTTAAATAAAATAAATAATTATTTAAATAAAAATTTTGTTTTAAACAATAACTCAATGTTTTTCACTATTCATCAAAAATTAAATGTTTTCAGAAAAATACCAAAAATTCACCCTAAACTAATTTCGATATTATGAATCCAAAAATGAAGTCCATTTTGAAAGATAAAATTTATAAAATTTTAAAAAGCGGGTATTACTATTCATAACGGCTAGTTTGATTGGTTGTGGTGTGTTAGAACTCGAAGTTGCGTACAAACCACACTATTGTATTATTCACAGAGAAGCGTACCATGGAAGCTTGGGGTGTTACTTTTTCCCCTGCTTCAAATAATTTTTTCCTCGAAATTTCTAAAATATTACTACAAAAAATGACGCAGGTGGTTCTTCATCATAATTTCCTTGGTTTCCCACATTGCCTCTTCCATCTTATGGTTTCTCCATAGAACATTTACCTGACGAGTCATCCAGTTTTTTAGCACTTGTTCTCTTGTATCAAGAATATCGACAGGCTCTTCGCAATAAGGAATCTCATGTTCTAGTTATAATTCCTCATAGGTATGTACATTCCTTGGGTTAGGCATGTATTTTCTCAACATTGATACGTGGAACACATCGTGAACTTTGGAGAGACTTGGTGGCATTTCCAACAGGTAAGCGATATCCCAAATTTGTTATAGAATTTTGAAAGTTCCGACGTACCTAGGACATGATTTTCCCTTCTTACCAAAATGTATAACACCCTTCTGTAGAGTTACCTTCAAGAAAAAATGATCTCCTACCCGAAACTCCATATCCTTCCTTCGGTTATTGGCATATTTATTTAGCCTATTTTGAGATGCTTTGATGTGGTTTTGGATTACCGCCACATTTTCCATCGTTTTCTCCACATGTTCTGGACCTATGAGTTTTCTTTCACCATCATCATCCCAACAGGTTGGTGTGCGACATCTCTTTCCATATAATGCTTCATATAGTGCCATCTGAATACTTGAATGGAAGCTATTGTTATAGGAAAATTCTACCAGAAATAAATATTGATCCCACATACCTTGAAAGTCAAGTGATCATGATCTCAACATGTATTATAATGTTTTAATAGTTCGTTATGTTTTTCCATCAGTTTGGGGGTGGTAAGCAGTGCTCAAATGAAGTTCAGTATCAAGGGATTTCTGAAGTCTTTTCTAGAATCTTGATGTAAAACATGGATCACGATTAGAAAAAATCGATAGGGGTACTCCATGAATTCATAAAACTTCATTAATATATAGTCCTGCTATACGTTCAAGTGGTAAATCTTCTCTTATAGGATGAAAATGTGCAGACTTGGTAAGACGATCAACAATGACCCATATTTCATCATTCTTTCTAGGATTATTTGGTAGTCCCATGATGATGTTCATCATAATATTATCCCATTTCCACTCAGGTATGAGAAGAGGTTGCATGACTCCTCCAGGTTGTTGCCTTCCAGCTTTCACTTATTGAAAAACCATACATATTGACACAAAATCAGCAATCTATCTCTTCATGTTGTCCTACCAAAAACGTTTCTTCAAATATCTATACATCTTAGTGCTTCCAGGTTGTATATATAAATTTGAACTATGAGCATCATCCAACAATTACCTTTTTAAATAAGGTATATAGGGAATACAAATTCTCTTCCCAAATTTCAAAATTCCATCTTTATATATGAAGACACTGAGTCTCCCATCATTCAAAGCTTTAATCTTCCTTTGAAACTCTTCATCACCGGTCTGAGAACCCTTTATCCTTTCTAGTAAAGATGGTTTGGAATCCATTTGAAAAAGTATTTATGTTTCAACTTCCATGGTGATTCCTATATCCATATTTACTAGATTCATGTACATAGGATCGTTTTCAACTCTCATCTTGTTCAAAACACCATGATCTTTTCTACTCAAAGCATCTTCCACCTTATTGGCCTTCCCTAGGTGGTACTGTATAGTGCAATCATAATCTTTGAGTAGTCCAATCCATCACCTTTGCCTAATATTGAGTTCTTTATACGAGAAAATATACTTCAAACTCTTGTGATCATTACATATCTCAAATTTTTCACCATAGAGATAATGTCTCCATATCTTCAAAGAAAAGATTACAGTTGCTAACTCAAGATCATGAGTAGAATCGTTTTGATCATGAATTTTTAGCTGTCGTGATGCATAGGCAATAACCCTATCATTCTGCATAAGCACACAACCAAGTCCTTTCTTTGAATCATCCCTATCAATAAAAAACTCATCATTCCACGATAGTGGAGTCAATATAGGATCATTGAATAATCTTCTATTCAATTCTTCAAAACATTATTCACACTCTTTTGTCCAAACAAATTTCACCCCTTTACATGTGATCTTTTTTTATGGGAAAGCCAACCGGGAAAAATTCTGGATGAAATGTCGATAATAACCTGCTAGACCAATACAAATGCGTACCTCAGTTATACTAGTCGGTGCTGGCCATTCTTGGATTACCTTGATCTTATAAGGATCAACAGAGATTTTATCCTTAGAGACAATATTGACAAGAAAAGAAATCTCCTGAAGCCAAAATTAACTCTTGCTAAACATCCCATATAATTTGTTTCTTCTAAGAGTTTTCAGGATAATGAGCAAGTGATTTTCATGATCTTCATAGATTTTATTGTATAACCAGACATCATCAGTAAATACCACTACAAAGTCATCAAGATATTCCTTGAAAACTATATTCATTAGATCCATGAAAATAGAGGGTGTATTAGTCAATCCAAAAGGCATTACTATAAACTTGTAATGCCAGTACATGGTTCGAAATGTAGTTTTTGGAATGTATTCCTTCTTCACACACAACTGATGATATCTAGATTGAAGGTCAATCTTTGAAAAGTATTGAGCTCCATGAAGTTTGTCTAATAAATCATCAATTTGAGGTAGGGGACACTTGTTCTTTATTGTTATAGCATTGATCTCCCTATAGTCAATTCACAACCACATAGATCGATATTTATTCTTAACAAAAAGGACATGGTCTCCCCATGGAGAAACACTAGGGAGAAGACATCACTTATTACTCAATTCATATAGTTTTTTCTTTAGTTCCACATGTTCCACAGTGGCAATTCTATAAGGGGTCTTCAATATGCGTCTTGAACCAGGAATTAAATCAATAGAAAACTCAATTTCTCATTCTAGAGGATGTCTAGGTAAATCTTCTAGAAACACATCAACATATTCATTCACAATAGGTACATTCTCTATTTAAACATTACTTTCCTCACCCACAATTATTTCATTCTCTTCCTCCACAATAATTGAATTTAGTTGAGCTAGTGGGGGGGATCTAGATAAGAATCAGGTGGTGACATTTCTTCTCTAATGATAAGGTGTTCTTTATCATCGTCATCAAAAATCGTAACCTCCTTTTTATTACAATAAATTTTCACATCATGGTCCAAAATTCAATACATACCAAGGATTATATCAAATTCAATCATGGGTATGATGATGATATCAGCCGATAAAAAACATTTATATACCCAAATGGGAATTGATTCAAAAAACATTGTAGCAATGATACTTCCCTTATGAGTTTTTATTGACAAATACCTTGTTAAATCATATTGGAAATATCTAATTTTCTTATAAACTGGGAAGATATGAAACAATGTGATGATATAGAATCAAATAAAGCATTGTCTAAACTTGAGGAAACCATTAAATTATCTACCACCACGTCTTTCAGGGATTCAACCTCAGCAGTAGTGATCACATAAGCTTGGCCTTAATCGCTTGGCCTTTTCTGAGGTAAGTTTTCCTGACGCTTAGGATATTAATTTTCATAATGTCCCATATCCCTGTAATTATAGCATTGAACAATGGTAGAATCTTTCTTTCCCTTACAATCAGCAGCAATACGGCCTTTCTGTCCACATTTGTAGCATACTCCTTTTCCTTTTAGACAGGCACTAGGGTGCTTCCTTCCCCAATTATCACAGGGTGGAAATTCAGTTCTTCCCTTCTTCTCTATTTCCTTATTTCCTTTCATAGAGTGTGCACCAGATCTCTTCTTCTCTTTCTTTGCTTTAAAGTCATAAGACATAGAGAATTCATTTTCTGTCTTGATAGTACATAAGACAATATCTTCGTATGATGAGAAGGATTGTGATACTAATTCTCGAAGGAGAAATGGTTTTAACCCATCAAATAAATGGTCAATATTACTTCTTGGGTTTCGTATATAATATAAATCATGACTCGCTAACCTTGTAATGTTAGCTTCATACTTTTCGGCATTCTCATCCTCCTTTTGCCTTAGACTCAGAAATTATCTTTCCATATTCACTCGATGGTCATGAAGAAGTATTTTTCCAAGAAAATTTCTTTAAACTCCCCCATTCCATATTTGATAATTTATAACATTCCTTTGTGTTTTGAATCAATGAATACCATTGGTCAAAATCTCCAGTGAGGCGGTAAACTACTATGAAAACTTTTTCCCTTTCGCTACTCCCCAAGGCGTGGAATATTCTCTCTAAGGAATTCATCCATTGATCAGATAGTAATGGATTTTTACTACCATTGATTGTTGGTGGTTGTTGCCTCATAAAGTGATCTAACATTTATCCTCCATGCTGCAGATCAAGGTGCTCCATACGGGTAAGGTTATTATCCATAACCTGAGTGAGTTTTCCCAGTATGGTGATTAGCTAATCAGCACCAGTTGCATCACCATATCCACTATAATTATCTTGAGCAGGAGGGAAATCCATAAAGGGAGTGCATGCATTGATATGTTTTCCATTACTTCTACTAGGTACCATTTATAAACAATGGAATACACTAGATTAGTTTATGAATAGCAATACATAAATCCAAACGTGTAAAATACTTAACATAAATTGAATAGTTTATGGATATAATCTATAATAATAAAATGTTTTCTTTGAGGAATTATATACTCATAAACCCTTCATAATGGTTTGTAAAGAAAATAAGAATTATCCTAATCATATCCCAAAGGAGTGCCGTAACCAAGAGTGCAGTAAGGCCCGTTGTTGTGTACCAGAATACCTCAGGTCAAGCCCGAAACTCCTTTTCAGAGTTTTCACTCCTAGGTACATCTGTGCCAGAGTTGCCGATACCTGATCGTATCCAGAAATGGATGTATTGCTTGGAAGATACACAAAATCTCTATATTACCAATATTATAGGAAGTTCTTCTATACTAATCCTCAAAGTCTATCTTAGGGTAGTGTGTTCTAATCAGAGTTTATCTAAATCTAGTTTCCATGGATTGTACTAAAATTCTTCTAATACCAACTATAACACCCCGACACCAGAAGCCCAGATTCGGTGCATTATTACGTATCATTGGCATTATCACAAGGAAATCATGTCTCGAAAGACCGATCAATTTAGTTTTATTGGAAACAAGATTCATACATATGTTAAACTTTACAACTTGAAAAGAAATACAACACGAATTTATTCTATTAGAAACATCCAAGACTACTAGATTATGCCTGCAAGTCACTCGTAACTAACTTCTTCATATCTTGGTAAAATGAAACATAATAAAGGGGTGAGCTGTGATGCTTAGTAAGGGTAAGAAATATAGTGAAAGATAACATAAGTATCAACCATGGTGCATAATTGAAACCACATGCCTTTACCAATAATAAACATGAATACTTTTATGGAATGAATATGACATGAGTAAATAATGCCATAATAAAAAATAATCATGGGTATTCTACTAGTCAAATGACAACATGAACCATCAATATTATTTTCATAAGGAGGGAATGTATAATGCCGAATATTCTGAAACATTTTTTCAGGGCCTCGGCCAAGACTTCTAAAAATGATTAAGGCATCGGCCAAAACCATATATCAAATTGGGAAAGGCCTTGTCCAATTCCACATCTAGTTGTCTCATGAGTCCTACTGATGAATCGAGGAGCTATAGTGGGCTCCACCCATTACTTACTAAGTCTAATACATTCCTCATATGAATAGGTTGAAATATAACATAAATATTCATATTAAAACAAGTATACGAAATGTCAATACTTTAACTATAAACCATGAATGGTATAAAAATAGCACATACATAGTCAAACATATCACAAAACCTTATACACAATATGAAAGTTTTCTATCATAATAAATCAACTTCAAATAAACTTAAAATCCATCAAAGGATGTTGACATAGATGAAATCAAAACCTTTTTTAGAGAAATATCTCTTTCTATTTTGAAATCATTTAAGAGTCACATAATTATAAAGAAAACATTTATTTTGAAAATATTATTATAAGATTGTAAGGGAAGCTTCGACGATGTTATAATGGAGGAAAATAGCCGCACCCGCCGTATAAGGTAAAAAAACATTCTTACTTTAATTTTGTCGAAAAGGTCATAAAGTACATTGTTTAGAAAATGACAGAAAGATTCCTTTAAAAACATATAAGGTCAAATAAGGGTATAATTGAATTTAACCCATGGTATAGTAAATAGTAAAAATGTTTTGAAATACATTTTTAAGAAACATGGATGTGGATGATAAAGAGGGCCCAGTAGATAATTACGTATAAACAACCTCAGATAATAAAGAGATTGTGAAATTAACCCCTACCTTGTACTTTTCCTTGGTCGAGGGTAGGTTAAACTCCTATATAATGGTTAAATAATTGTTATTAATACAAGAATATTATATATTAATATGATATAATATATGATCTTTTAATATTTCTTTGTTAATAATATCTTAGTATTATCGTCATTTCGGGTGCTAACTGATTCATTTTACTTTATATGTTTTGTTATGTAAGTGATGTTTGTTATTGATAGGATGTATCTTATTCATATTTAGAATGATATTAATTCTTTATAAATTATTTTTAATCATATAATGAAAATTATTCTTGAATGGATACGATGGGGAATGAATCTCATCGCGTTCGTGGAGACTGTAATCCATACGTACGCACGAGCGAAAATATCATTATTTTGATATTAAAATAATATATAATTGGATGTTATATCATATATAAAGAATAATTATCATGTTATATTTATTATTTAAATCAATTACACATCATCATTATACCCATACAAATAATAATGTATTGAATAACAATTACACCACGACGTGGAGACGGTAAGCCGTACGTACGCATGTATGATGACATGTCTTTCAAAGGATGGATAGAATAATGAATATGGTTGTACGATATTTATAATAACATCAAATTATATAGAATATACTAGAGTTATTATTTTATAATGGAAACAACAATGAAAGAGGAAGTGGAAGAAGAAATGAACTTGAAAGAGGTGATGAAATATTTACCTCTTCTTAGGGTTCTCCCTTTTGATTTGATCAAAATGGATCCTTAATTTGGCTTTATGACAAAAGTAAGGCCTCTAGGATGAAGGGAGGAAAGTTGAGAGGGTATTGGGGTAGGGTTTGGCCGAGCCAAATGGCTTTTAATGTGTGAATTAGAGAGAAGGGGGAGTTCCCTTCTATAAGAGGGGTGAGGGGAACCTTTGGAAAAGCTAGAAATTTTATTTTATAATAAAATAATTTTCTGTTTATAATGGCTCAAAAATGAATTATTTAAAGGATAAGGTGGGGATGGGTTGATAACCACTCAACCAATAGGTTTTAGATAGGTTTGCGCCACTATACTAACTTTATCTTTTAGATTTAACTCTTAGTTAAATAGTTTGACATTTATCATGTATTGTTGTATTTTTATATTATATGGTTAATAAACTTAGTATATACTTCCAAGAGAACCCCATGTGGTTCATTAATGATAAAAATATCCATATATAAGTCTTTTGTATGAACCTTATATTTTTATCAATTGAATATCAATTAATAAAATAATATTTGTTTTAAAAACTCTTTTTTGTCAATTTAGAAACTATTTGGTATTTCATTTTTGATAAATTTATAACAAAATTATTACTCAGAAAATATTTCATCTAACCAACACTAATATTTTATATTAACCTATATAATTAGTGGAAGTCATAAAAAGTATTTAATTAGACTTATTTGGATATTTATAATGTCAATTATTTTAATCATTCATTAATTAGGTAATTACTGTATCATCATTATGTCATAAATAAATTAAATTATTTAATGTATAAAAAATATAAATAAAATACCATTATATATGAATTATTTTTATATTTCTAATTAATATTTATTGTCGAATTTATCTTATTTTTAACCCTATATTAATAATGTTTTAGTTATTAACCATTTAATTTAACACTTTTAACTTTTCTTTGAATTAAATAATAATAAATGTCCTAATCTAATCCATGTGGACCTAAATGAACATATTTTATTCCTATGTTTGTTTTTGGTCGAATTAAACTTATCCAATATAATTAGGACATGTGTTAGGGTAATAATAATTTCATTTTTACCCTTAATTACCCTATTTACTTTTAACCGTGGTAAATAAAAGTAACAAGTTACTATTCAATAAAAATTATTTTTATCTTATTGAACAACATTTTACATACTAATATAAACCATGTCTCCCTGATTTTTGAAATTAAACTCACATAAGTGGTAAAATTAAGTTTTATGTAAATTTTCAAATGCTCCTAAGAGGTGGGTAAAAGACGGTAAAAAGTCCAATAAATTTTTTATATATCTAAAATTATTATAAACTTACTCCAATGAATTAAATCGAACATATATATGTATTATGTATCTATTTTGACCTAAAATAATTTTAAATAAAATAAATAATTATTTAAATAAAAATTTGGTTTTAAACTATAACTCAGTGTTTTTCACTATTCATCAAAATTGAATGTTTTCAGAAAAATAAGAAAAATTCACCCTAAGATAATTTCGATATTCCAAATCCAAAAATGAAGTCCATTTTTAATGATAAAATTTATAAAATTTCAAAAAGTGGGTATTACTATTCATAACAGCTAGTTTGATTGGTTGTGGTGTGTTAGAACTTGAAGTTGCGTACAACAAATGCTATTGTATTATTCAAAGAGAAGCATACCGTGGAAGCTTGGGGTGTTATATTGGTAGGCCCCCACTAGATTCCTTCTAAAGGACCCTTGAAATGGTATTTTATGGAGATCAAAACCAATAATTAATATGTTGGAAAGTTTATAATACAATTGGCTATATTGTTTTTATAAAATAATGTCTAATGTGTTAAAAACAGCAGAGTGAAGGGGTTTCCTTTTATAATGGAGGTAAAGGGCCCAATTTCAATTAATTTAATGTATAAAAATTAATTAAATTTCTTCTCATGAACAATGCATAAAAATAGAAATGAATTATAATAAAAATAAAAATTTTAATAAATTACATCATATAATGAATCTCAGACTAGTCTTTTTGTAAATTTAATAATTATATTTTGATTTAACCCATTCATTAATTGATTTTAACCTTAAATATGATACATAATTTTTCAATAATAAAGGATTATAATTTTAAAGAATATTTAATAGTTTCTTCATATGTGTCAAACCGATGAAATTTTAAATCTTTTCTCATCCCAATTTTACTTTGTAAATATTTTTATTATTTTAAATTAATTTAAAAATATATCATTTTCATTAAATATAATTAATTTCATTTTTTACACCATTCATTTAATTTGACATTAAAGGAAGAAAGATAGATTTATAATTAAAATATAAATAATTATTAATATATTATATGCAATATAAATTACTTGGGGAACTATATTAATCCTAAAAATGTTACTTTTAGTTTTCTTTAAATCATTTAAAAGTTTTTCTACTACTTTCACATGAATAGTGTCAGTGTTTTATGAGAATCTAAGGAAATTATTTAGACCCTAATAATTAAAAAATTAAATATGGTTAAAAAATTAATTAATATTTCAAATAATAATTTATAACTAAACCTGTCCCCTTTTTATCCTTATGTAAATAAAATTAGAGATATTAATGTCAACATAGTGATATTTTAGAATCCCCTTTACTTGAAAAAATAAAAACTATTTTTTTCTAGTATAAAGGAACCACAATTACACACAAACACATACACACACACACACACAGATATATATATAAACAAAATATAGATTGATATATTCAAATTTATTCCATAAATATAAATATAGTACAATGTTGTGTGGATTTTTTGAACATATCTCATGGTTTTAACACTATTTTATCCATTTTACCCTTACTGAGGTGACACATATTTATCATGGTTACTATTCATAATAACCAAAAAATAAAAGTGAAATAACTACTAAATTTTATCCTATATATTCCAAATGTTGTATATATTTTTCAAAATTCAATTCAAAGAATTGGTGTAACTTAATTTACAATTAATCCTTCCAAACACAATAAAATATAGTTTTCGAAAAACATTCTGTAGTATAAAATGTTTGAATACTAAATTCCAATAAAAGGTTAATTAAAATGGCTTTAACTATACTATTAATACAATAAATGAACTAATTTTATTGTTTATAACTTAAAAAAAGAACTTTTTAAATGATTGAAACTAAAAACATTTTACTATAAAAATCAAATTTTTCACTATTTATTGAAATATTAAAATTTTATGAAAATTATAAAAAAATAAAATGAAAATAATTTTTTCATGATGATTTAAAAAAGGAAGCTGATTTTTTAAAATAAACTTTATAATAGTGGTAAAAATTAATTATGGTTTTTTCTCAAAAAATTTAAGCAAACTCATTTTTTTGAAAAATATTTTTTTAAACATATACAGACTTTTTAACATTTTATTTCTTCTATATTTGATTTATCTAAAACTAATATATTTTTTTATATTTTAAATTTTGTTCTTTATATTCACTACACGAATTTAGCATATTTTTTATAATGGTATACCATATTATATTTCATTTTGACATCAGGTTACATGTATATCATGAAATAAAAAATTTAGAAAAAACATATCATGAAAACTTGAGGTTTTATATTCTACCCCATTAATATGAATTTATGCCTTGAAATGAAGTCACTAAAATAAGAAAATATCATATCTCTATTTTTCATATCCTCGAGTTCTCAAGTAACATCATTTAGTTCTTGATTCCTCTAAAGAACATTAAACTGTTGAGTTGTCTTATTTTTTTAACTCTTTATATATATGATACAAAATTTATACCTTTTGTTCGACATAATAAAATTCATGATCTTGGGGTGAACACTCTTATTTTAGTACACATTATGGATCATGTATATAATATTATAGGATATATACATGGAAATCATCGTGAACATGGGAGAGGTTCGGTGGAAGTTCAAAGCCATAAGATACCATCCCTACTCAATCAATAATCTTGAATGGGTCAATATAAATATAGCTTCAATACCTATTTTTTAGTCTCAAAACCCTCTTCCATGGAGAAATTTGTATGAATAAAATCTCACAAACTTTAAATTTCTTATTTCTCTGATGACAAGAAGCACAAATTTTCAATCTACTTTGAGAATCCTAGATGACTTTTTGAATTGTTCTGAATTTCTCATCAATTTATCTTGATAGATCTTCTCCTGATATCTTTTTTTCGATAATTTCATCTTAGTAAATTCGATTTCTACCCTTCTTTCCATATATTTCTTCATAATACGACATCTAAATTCTCCAGTGAAAGGTATTATTTTATGAAAACTAAACTATATGATAGTGGTGATCCCTAACAGATTTAAAATCCATAGATAAAGTTCTCAATATGAACTATAGGATTTGAATGTTTCTATAATAATAATTATATTTCCATGGATTAAATGAAGTATATAAACTCAACTCTGTATCCATATCCCACTGAAGACTTCATTAAAACAACAAGGTAAACCTTGATTCCTAATCATATATAATAGACTTTGATAATCTATTCAACTTTACTACTTCATTAATGATTATTATTGTAAGATTATAGAGATATAAAACATATCTAATAGAAATGAAGAGTTATTTATTCATAAGAAATCTAATTCAACACAAATATCATTATATCCTTTCGATGTTTTGGGGAGTATGATGAAAAAAACAAAGGTGATGTTTTCCCATTTCTATTATGGAATAGGTATTAGTTTTAATATCCCTTTAGAATTAAAATTCATAGGCATAACCTACTAACACAACAAGAACCAATATAAATACATTGAAATATCTATATTCATGTTGTCATGTCAAATATAGTCATTAAAATATCTATACATATTCATTTTTAATTGATGAATGGATAATGTTGAAGTATAAGATCTATATAGCATCTCCATCATCATGTCTGGTATTGATTGGACCCATACATGGTAGCTAAACCTACTTATTCCATCACAATCAATGTATAAATCCTGAATATTAATCTCCTTATTTTACAGATCAACATCTTCCTTATGTCCCTCTTTAAATCCCACATGGATAAATAGTTCAACATTCATCTGGAAATGATAGGTTATCTCCCCTTTACTAAGGATTTAAAGTTTCATCATAAAAAAATCCATAATTATTAGATATAATTCAATACAAATCATTGAAAAACTAGAATGGACATTTTGACTCAAAGAATTAGATAAAATTTTCACCTTACAATTGTTCTAATGCATTGAGAAATCTTAATCATTAATCCACTCTAAAAAAATTATTTGGGATATATTAAACTCCTTTAGGATAGATATATTCATTAACATTTTATTATTAGTATATATGTCACACATTTCTCTATAAATATAATTCCTCCAAATCCTTAAAGATAAAACTACCACAGAGAATAATGAATCCTGAGTTAGGTAATTTTTCTCATGGACCTTCAATTCATGGTGGAATAACTTATCACCATATTATTCTTTATGAGGATTCATCTCACTACCATATTTTATATATCATTAAATACAAAAAACCCTCCCCAATATTGGGTAAAGTAAATATAGGTTCACTGAATAAACTTATTTTTTTCTCTAAGATATTTTCTTCTCACTTATATGCCCAATAGAACATGGATCACTTTTGAGTTAACTAGGTTAGTGGATTAGATGTATAACACACATCTCTATATACTTTAATAAAATCTAGAAAAACAGAAAAAATAGATCTTAGTTATAGTGGTTGGCCTAGGACAATGTTAAATAACTTCTCCCTTTTATTGATCCACTAATATACCATATCTTATGATTATATAACCCAATAATGAATATTTTTGTAGTAAAAATTCACACTTTTTAAATTTTACATATTTATCCTCCATTTTTAGGGATTTAGTACAATCAATAAGTTAAATTTATGCTCTTATTTCCTCTTTGAATATATAATAATATCATCTATAAAGACCAACCCATACTAATCAAGGTAATCTCTAAAGAAACAATTCATTAAATCCATGAAGATAGTGGGGTAATTAGTAATACCAAATCTAATCACTATAAATTAACAGTTTCTCTACATCTCATATATTTTTTTATTGAGTATGTATTCACATTTGACCCTCAACTGATAGTATTTTGATTGAGGATCAATCTTGAAAAATATTTTCCTCCTTTTAATTGATCAAAAAAATCATCAATACAGGGAATATCTCATATTTCTTACTCCTATTGGATACATATTTTTATGAAAATAAACAATTGATAAAATTAATCTTTAGTTAGATAATAATAATATAATCATATCTCATATGTCATCTAAAATTTTCCCCATATGAATAAATGGATTCTACATCCTTCTACATTATCTGAAGGAATATTTTAAAAATTTTCAATAAAATATTGTGAAGAATTAACTTGTTGAAAAATAATCTCTTAAATTTATACCACTCAATGGAGTCAATTAGTTCCTGTTCCCTCTTTTATTTGATAATATTCCTCCATTTATCCTCTTCACCATCCATGTAATTAAAAGTTAAAATAACTTCTTCATGTTCTAAAAACTAGAAATTGGAAAATATATTTTCCATTATTTTATTCCATTTATCAACAAATAGTTGATTTTTATACCTATTTAAAAACGGTGGTTATTTTCTCATAAAGTACTCAATATAATATTGTCACATCCTATGTTTGTTTGGAAGGAAAAAATTATTTATAGATAGAAAATTATTCATAATAATAGAAAATAAAATTTCATTCCAGGTCCAATAAAATTTAGTTTCATAGGAGTATAATAATTTCATTTTGTTTCACATTATGTATTAAAATGGTACCCTTAGGTTACAACTATTTAATAAAACAAAACAAACCGAGTGATAATAATTATAATTATTTTTAGAAACTAAATAATCATGAAAAATCATTTATTGAAAGACTAAATCATGAAATACTCCTTTTAATCTATGACTACATGGTTTTGTACATGATAATTCATGATCAATTCCAATAATTTAGGATGTTATTTTATACATAGATGTATCCCCATGTTTTTCACCAAATTACTCTAATTATAATCTCTAAATAATGATTAAACTGTCACTCTGATACCAACTATAGTGATCTATAATTTTAATTTATAGTTGTTATATAATAATATATGAATAATCATAACATAAAATTACTATGCACCATAAATTATAATATTTCTAAAGTATTTGGGATCATTGATACATAAAAACATGTTTATAAGATATTTACATAACCTCATACTATGTTCATCATAAACACATCCCTTCTTATACATATTATTCTAAAAACCCTTCTTTTATCTCTAGGAACAATAAATATAACAATTTGTGAGATTAGATGGTAAATTAGAGTATCCAAGAGAGATATAAATGATCCCTTAAACATAAAATGTTAATAACAGTATAAGAATGTGAGATTGAAAGTTTAAAACCAAACATTGTATATAAAATATCATATTCATGATTCATTTTCTGAGACTTGGCAGTTTATAATATATGAATAATAATGGAATAAAATACTTTTTCCATTAAATCATAACATTGGAAAAATACATTTTTTTGTATCACACATTAAATAGTAGAAAATCATCCACATAGTCAATGATTAGTAGTAATATTATCATAGTGGATTGGTTTTATTCCCTATTCCAACATATCATATGTCAAGGATCACAAAGAAGACTATCAAAGTGAATTCAGGCCACTCTTAATTACCTCATATCCTTTTTCCTAGTTGACTCCTAAGAGTATCATAATGGATATAATCCCCTACTGTACTTGGTTAAAACCCCATTTCAATAATTATTATCTAATGAGATATCTATATTTACCCAATGAATTTGAGATATATATAATTTTAGTCCTACCAATAACATAATCAAAATACATTCTTATTTTTCGAAAAATATTATATAAAATTCATCATATATCATAACTAGTCGAGAAAGACGATGATTTATAGGAATTTAAACAATTAATAATAGCCTAACCCAAGGGAAATATAAGGGTTTAAACAACATATCATTAGGATAATAATAATCCATCTAGAGAAAATAGTAAGAATGAAATCCTTGTGTCATGTCCCCCATAAATTATATATAACATAAAAGGATGTTATCATAAATGAAAATTATTTTAAAATATATATGTAATATTTCATGAGGGAAATACCCTTTTAATTTTGAAAAAACTACTTTTAATTAAATTAAAATATGTTGGAAATGATTTACATTGAATGGAACCATATAATATTTAAATTATTGACTAAAGTTTTGATTAGTTATGATAATGGGAAATTTTTCATGCCGTGCATGTTAAAACAAAGATTCCATTCACATTTTAGATAAAAATTAAAAAGTACATCATTAATAAATAAACAAGATGATTCATTTTAAAACATTTTTTATAAGTTAAATCATGGATAAAATTAAATTTAAACAATCATTGGAGAATATAAAAACATATGTGAAAATGTTTTTAGAAAACATGGATATGGATAAAAAATATATTTTCAACCGAAGAGAGAAATAATATCTATTTCTATTAGAAACATTCCACAAATATAATGAGTTCTTAAATTCTTTAAAATTAATGTAAAATAAATAATCTCCAAAAATAAACATATATGAAATAGAATTCATTGGTTTCATTATTGATAGGTCATAAAATTTCATCAGTTGAAACTTTATCCTAAACGATCACAATAATCAATGATTTGTAAGATAAATCCATTACCAGAAGCCAAAATTTCTTCTAATGAAATCTAACACCTTGTTTATTAAATTTAAATTTATTATTATTATATAGTTAAGTCATGTACAAAATAATATATCAACTTTTAAAATTTTAACACCCATTTGTTTATTAATTATTTATTTATATCATCATTTCATTTTGTTAACTATTTAATTTTTCAGGATTTTTTGAGTTTATATGTTCCGGTCCATGTAAATTTAAATGGTTACATAATCAAAATAAATTTATTAAAGATAAAAATATCAAATATTTATATTATATTTATTATTATATTCATCCATAATAGTAATAGGTAGAAATATTAATTACCATGTTATTGGAAATGGTTGACCGTACATATACATGAATACTATATTCAGTTTTCAATGGTTGAAATAAAAGAAAGTTAATTAATAATTCAACACTATAGATCCCTTATTATATCATAAGTATCATATATATTAATTAAATCTATCCATATGACCAACCATATAATGTTTACAAAAAAAATCACATTTCTACATGGGGGTGGTAGTCCATATATACACACGAGTGATGTTATCATTTTCCAACCGATAAAAAGGTAATAAGATATATATTATATTATAATTATAGAATAAAAATTATTTTATAAATATAATATATAAAAATTTTAACCATCATGACCACTATCCATGAATGATAGTGTTGTAAAATGACCAGTATCACTATGATGAAGTTCTAGTATATATATATGCAGAAGGTATACTTTCAATTCCCTTATGATTGAAAAGTTGGTGGATTTTTGAAAAATGAAAATAAAATTAACAATATAGTTCATTAATAATACCATAATTATTATTTTATCATTATTACTAGATATTTATAGGAGGTATAATAACAAATAAATTGAATGATGTTGGGTAGGAAGATCACCACTCCTTTAGTAATCCTCATTTTGATTGGTTCATATGGACCATTGAAATGTTATTTTAATAATGTAATAACCTATATGTCATGAAATTTGATCTTTATAAGAGTACTAATTTTTGAGATATGACTCTCAATGTGGTGTAATGAAAAGATACATGGGGTTTCTATTTATATGGGAGGGAAAGGACACATTTGGAAATATTTATAAGTGGAAAATGGAATTAAATTATTTATCCAGTATAATTCATAAAAATATATTATAATTAAAATTAAAATAGGTTCTGGTATATGTATTATCATCCAATTAAATTTATATTGGTTTTTGGGTCATTTTAATTATTTATTTTCTTTAACCACTTTTTTAACAAATTTTACCCTTAACCATAATATGACTTTTTTTCCAATCTAAAATGTTTATAATTTTTATTATAAGGAAATAATTTTATCATGAATATCCAATAGTTGAAATAAATGACCATTTATCATCTAAATTTTCCTATTTAATCATTCTTATGATTCATAATTTTTTTTATAAAATAATACACATTATAAAAAATCAATAATTTCCTTTTAAACACTATTCATTTAATATGTATTTAATTGAAAAAAATATAGGTAGAGAATTATAATATAAACAATTAAAAAATACCTAAAATTATATTCATATATAAAATTTTATGGTCTGAATAATATACCAAAAAAATATTACTTTTAAAGATTTTTAAATCATTTATTTAATTTTTTTACTACTTGCACAATCACTATGTCAGTATTGTGTAAACATATGAGGTAATTATTTTAAAAAATAAAAATAAAAATATTATTAATATTTCAAATAATAAATTTTTAAAAAAATCCCCCTCTTTTAATATGTATGTATAAAATTTAGATATATTAAATTCAAGAGAGTGATATTTTAGAATTTTCATATCATAAAATAATTGAAATAAAATTTTGAAGAGAAAATGAAACCAAATGACATACATTCAAATTTTTTATTGATATGGATGATTAAATACCATTTAATGAAATAGAATAATCTGTTGGGTTGATTTTGAGACCTTAATGCATGGATCTAACCCTACAATAACAAAATTTATCCTTCCTTAAGTGAAAAATATATTCTACAATCACTATTTATAACAAAAAAAGTAATAACGACCTATTTAAACATTAAAATACAACATATCCCAACTATGGTATTGATTTTTTTTATTTAATTAATATATCTATCATGATTTTATTTATAATTAATACCACAAAATGAAATGAAAATATTTTTTTAGAGAAAAATAGTGCATGAAATAGAAGAAAAAAAATTGTACTAAAATAAAAAATAATAATTGATACAATAGAATATTTTAAATTAAATTTCATTGATATATTACACTGGTTAAGAAAATGTGTTAATATTTCACTTCACGATACACTGGGTTAGAATTCATTGCACACAATACCAAGTTAAAAAAAACAATGATATGTTATTAATATTATTCAAATGTGACCATTATAACCTAATTGTTAAAATCTTTGTGATTAATATTAATAATTAATTTCAAAATATGTTATATTTTTTTATATAAATAAAATTAGGTAAAAAATACCTAATTTTTTATAAAGTCTTTATATGTTTTGAAAATACTATCTTCACAAAAAGTATATTTATTTTGTTTTTTGAAGAATAATGAAATATTACTTTACAATATTAAAAAATTAATTCTAATAAATAAAAATCCTTTTCTATATCATCTTTCCAAAATTATCATAGGGTGAATATTTCAGTTTTTTATATATAGTTTAATTTTCTAATTAATATTTATGAATACTGAATATTAATTGAAAATATGATTTTTATCTAGTTTGCATATAAAGTAAAATTATTTTTTAAATTTATTTTAATTTTAAATAAATTAATTTATAAATTAATTAATCCTATTTAGGATATTTAAATCCTTTTCATATTATATTTTGTTCTAAAAACATTATAAACATTTGAACATTTTCTCTTTAAAACTCACTTTCTCATCATATATATGGGATTATTTTTAAATTAAAATTTTACACTTATGTAAATGGAATTTGGAAAATTTTATTCTATATCTCAATAATAATAATTTATAATATATAATAATTTCTACTGAATTTATGGCCAAATTTGGAAGTGAATTCGGTAAAAGTTAATTACAACAGTTAAGGTAAAAATTGGTTTACATTTGGTTAAACTATGAAGATAAGGGTTACCATTAAACATAAAATTTCCTAAAAGCTGTTATCTCTTCATATTTAGAACATATATTGTCTAATGTTTTAATTTTAGTGATTTTGGGCCCTTGTGACAAATATAAAAAGTTGTATCACTCAATTATTTTAAAAAATTACAACCTTTTCCTCTCTCCCATATATATAAGGCCACCCCAATTCCTCTCATCTTCACACTATCAAAATAATTTGGATCATTCATTCTATGACCAAATAAATTTCCATTATCCCTCCCCTAGTCTTAAAATTCATTTTTTATATATAAATCCAACCTAAGATGACTTTCAATGAAATCCTAATAGGGATACTTAAAGAAGAGGTAAAATTTATCAACACATGTTTTTATTTTATTTAATTATTCACCCATTCAATTAATATCATAACATAAATATATAAAAACTAAATATATTCCTTATATTTAGATTTTTTTATGTTAAGGCAATGACCTAATACCATATCAATATCCCTGAAATTGGTTACAAAATCATCATTCATGTGTACGACAAACTACCACCTCTCAAAATGATGTCATCCATTTTTCCATTAAAATCAATAGTGGATTGATTTATTGATGGATTTATTATTTATATATATATATTTTAATAATTCATTATGATTCTTTAATTACTAAAACACACATACCTTTATACAATCCATTTTGTTGGAGTACGAGAATATAGCTCATTTGTAAGATAGACAACTACCTCACAAAGTGATGTGATTCGTTTATGATTTTCATAGAATATATTAATGATGTAATTAGTAAAAATATTATATATATACATGAAAAAAAATTAGTTATGAACTATAATATATATAATTTTATATTATTTCATTCATTTTTTCAAGTAATGGAAATAGTGTTTACGTGTACGTACGACCAACCATCACTGTATTTAATATTATATCACTAAGATATATGAATTAATATAAATACATATATAATTAGTAGATATTATATTTATATCATTTAAAAAATTATCGATATTATTAATCCATGATAAAATTAATATGTCCATTAATAACAAGTCCCAACATAAGAGATAAAACAATACAGTTATTACACAAACCAAAACATTAACATGGAATTGTTAATAAAATAGTAATAATAGAAGGACATAACCAAATAATATATATTTTTATATATTTTAATATGTATATTTAATAAATTTTTAATATATCAATATTTATTTTACAAGATTTTTGAATGAGTAAGATAAAATGCATGACATAAGGTAAGGGATTTTCCTCTAACTTTTTAATTATTTGAGACACTTTCCATATTCACCACCTATTTATTTAATGTGTTATATATAGTTAAAATTAATTTATTTTTTCATGTTTTTTCCTAAAATAATGTGTATCTGCATAGAAATTTTATGATATCTATTTTAGGGGGATTATCGTTCAAAATTTACCAAACTGGTAAGGGTTTTTTTTAGTTTTCATTCTTTAAGATGTATATTAGGTTATGAACCTATATTATTTAACATGTTTTGTATACATAACCTTTGACATATAATATAATTAATTAATTTATCTTTATGGTATTTTATGTTAAATTTTATGTTATTCCTTCATGGGAATTACAATTCAATGTTACCAAAGTTGCAAAGAGTTTATGTTACAATCTCAAATTTTTTGGGATTGTTTCTAATCATGTTTCCCATGATAAAATATTGTGAACCATGACTAATGAAAATATTTAATTTTATTATCCTATATATATTGATGACATTTTAATAGAATAATACCACTTACCTCCTCCATAGTACTTCAAATAAATTTGATTTTTTAAATAAAATCCACATGTATTTCTTCATTCATTCGAAAACACAATTTTATCTAAAACCTTATTCACAAAAATTTTCTCACAATTTTTATTTTATTATCACAATATATTTTAAATTCATTCATAAAAAATCATTTTAAAAAATGTTTTTAATGGAATCATCATATCATTTTTCAAAAATTACCCATTTAAATTCGACAGAAAATATAAAAGGATTCTTCATTTTAATGTGTATGGTTGGAACCAATTTTTCTGAAGTCATGAAAAATAATTTATTCAAATCATTATTTATTAGTGTTAAATAGTATTTCCAGTGAAATTTATTTTATCAATGTTTTAAATTTTTAAATGTGTTTTTTCAAAGTGGAATTAATATTTTCATAAGTATTTATTTTATGTTATGGAACAAAATCATTTTCCATCTATGACTTCATCTGTTGATGATTCTTATTCCATACTAGTTATGTGATCCAAAGATACTGTTATTATTATTTCTACGAATGGTATATGATAATATTTTCATGATATTTTGGAAACCCATTTCTCAACGCTAGGTTATACTTTGACAAAAATCCTATGAAACCTTATTCTTTTAATGAGTTATGCTATAATGAAATTATTCTGAGACTTGTCTCTTTTCCACGTGGAATGATACAATGAAATTTATATAATACCTATTTCATTTCATGGGTTATTATAATATGAATAATTATTAATTATGGAAAACTTAAATGTGATTTTATTTATGTGTTGGGTGGGACCTATATCTACTTCCAATGGATTGGGTAAATATTAATATCCTTTGATATTAATAGGTATAGAATGAAGAGTTAAATTAGTTCAATAATGAACTTTATCCACAATGATGGTCTTGGTAGCGAGACTGAATTACTATTATGGCTTAGGGAGTGAACCCATTCCAATATGATATCCTTGGTAGAGATCCTTAACTAATATGGAAGTCATTCTATGTGCTATGTATATTCCAAAAAAACATATCTTATGCCATTGTTATACTCTCATGATTATTTTATGATTCATGTAATATGAGGTTACATTAATTTTTCCATGATTAATGATTATGATATTTGATATGATGGGGTTGTTTTTTAGATTTTATGATCATTTCCTTATATGATAATTCTCATTTTTTGATTAAATATGTACCATTTTTACCATTACTGAGAATTTGAGATCACCCATTATGTTTTCATTAAATAGGTTATAAATAAATTTATAATTCATTTAATTTCTTTGAAATGATCTAGTTATGAAGAATTGATTTAGAGAGGTTGTAGATCACTTTTGGACATGTGTTTATGTTTTTAAGTATCCAATGTCACAAAACTATTACAATCCTTATGCCTGTATTTGTGTAATGTAATTTATATTTATAAAAATGTTGTAATATCTATTAATGTAAATAATTATGAACTATATTTCATATTAGATAAAAGTATTTGTTTTCCATTGTAAACAAGGATAAGAGAACATTAATGTTATCTATAAGGATTCATCTAATGATAAGTCTATGGGTGAGTAATCATATTGGAAAATTACCTAAAATTTTGGTATTGTATATAGATAGTTGTATCTTATAAATACATCCATGTATGGATACTACAATTGGATATGGCTCTGGAATAGATATGAATAGAGGTAACCACCCTGAAAGCATAGTATTAAGTAAGACTAGATCGAGACCTGGTTCAAACCAATGGGCCTTGCTACACACCCAGTTTTACACTCTAGTGGGATATTTTTTGAAATTCACAACCTCTTTATGAACTAGCATGATGATATTAAATATAATATGTTTATGAATGAATTATAATAAACATAATATTTCATGAATTAAGAATAATGATTTAAGATTTAGACATCCTATTAGTGTTTTTTCATGATTATGTGGTTCCCCATCATGAATGTTGTTTCTTACACAACACATTTTTTAGTAAATTGATGGAACCCAAAGGAACCATGTTAATGTTGATGTTATAAGAACATACATTGATTATCCTTTTAAGAATAAATTTTTTTATGGTATTTGTAATGAAAAAATCATTTCTATTCTCACAAAAATTTATCTTGTTATGAAAAATGTTAGACACTCAAATGAATAATGGAGGGAAAACATTGTGTTAATTTCTTTATGTGACACATCTACCTTAAATTGGTGGATTTTATAATTCTATAGTTTCATTGAAATGGATCAGTACAACTAAAATGGTATTTTTTATTCTCCAGTGTTCAGAACATAAAAATTCATTTTAGTCATCTAGAATTGGAAGGTGAAGTATATCAATGGTGGAATCTTATCATGAATACAAGAAAACATGATAAAATTGGATCCATGGATTGGGAACAATTTATGAACATGTTTTTCAATAATCAAATTCCTATTATTCTTCATATAATGATAGAGAAGAAATCCTTTAGTTAAAGAACAATTAAGATGAGTCTATTGGTACCTACGAGGAATATTTTACAAGAATTGTGATGTATGATTCCATTATTATCATCCAATCTAAAAAAGGTTGTTGAATTAATCGATGTATTAAAAAAATTTATCTAAAGGGTGATATCCATAAAATAATTCATTATATATGAAGAGATTTTTTAGGTTATATAAAGGTAGAAATAGGGGATCGAGTTACGTATCAATCTCATGGTTTCAACAAGAAGAGTAAGATAAAATTTAATGGATGATCTAAACACTATAGATAGAATATGATGGGATTACATTATGCTCAATGTATAGAAATTATAATGGAGGTAAACATATTTATTGTACTAGTTAATGTATTAATTTTGGAAGGTAAGGTCATCAGGAAATTGATTGTTCAAGTAATGTGAATAAGATAACAAATGATACGAATATAGAGAATGTGGCATTTAATTCTCCACCCACACTCCAATTATTCAATTTCATTGATAGTGGGATCTATGTTAACCAATTTCAAAATATAGAGATTAATGATGATGATAAATGTTAGTAACCTCTTAAGTCAATATAAAAAGGGAAATATAAAGTGATCAATGTTTCTCATTAATGGTTCGATAATGACTTGGTGAAAATTATACTTATGATCCACTCAAGAACTACTAATGTCTTCTTTGAATATAGACCTACACATTCATTAATGTCTAGATAATTTTCTATTGTCATTATGATTTCAACCAAATTATTATATTTATAATTAGTAGTGAAACCCACTATTGGTACAATGATCGAATATCATGTACATGATTCCTATCTAATTTATATTGGTGGGGATTTTTTCCAGAAAATATTTTCATTCTTCCTCTAGTTTAAATTAATGATATCATCATGATGAATTGTCTTTATCTATGTAAATCTCACATAAATTATCTAGTAAGGTATTTCACATTTGATATCCCCAAAAACCAATGATCACATATCGATATGATGATAAGAATGAACATCTGATGGAGATCACAACCATTATAAGGGTTATAATTCCACTTTAGAAGGGGTGTTCATCTTTGATGGTTGGGGATAAAATCAACATCTATTATATTCCTGTAGTGTTAGGATGTGTTAATATCTTTTTGTATTAGTTTATCATCCTTACCAAAATATTAAAGTTTAAGTTATCAATATAAATCATTCTGATGTTCTCCCATTTTAAGGACCCCATATATAATAGCTCTAGTTGAGTTGCAAGAATTGAAGAAGAAACATTAAGAAAAATATGATGAGGGACTAATTCAGATAAGTGTGCCACCATGGGATCCATCGGTTCTTTTTTTTAAATTAATTATGGATAAATGTGACTCATCATTGATTATATAGAGTTAAAAAATATCACAATTATGGAAAAGTATCATATTCCCCATATTAAATAAATGTTTGATAAACTAAGCAGAGATAAATAATTTTCCAATAATGTCCTTCATTCAAGATATCATCAAATGAGGGTCAATATTGAGGATATATAATAAAATGATATCATATACATAATCTATGAATATATATTTTTTCTTTTGGGTCTTACTAACTACCCTAATATATTTATTGATTTAATAAATATGCTCTTTAGAGAATACCTTGATCAGTTTTTGGTAGTCTTTATGAAAGACATTCTAATCTATTTGAATAGAAATTAAGATAATAATGATTAATTTATAATTCTACTAAATACCCTAATGAAGGAGAATCCATATGAATAATTTATAATTTTATGAATTTTGGCTACAAATGTTTTTATGCATGTGTCATATAATCTCAATAGAAAGTATATATGTGTATCCATCAAAGAAAAATGAATTTATTGTTGGCCAAGACTAACCATGGTGACTGAGATCCATAGTTTTTTTTGGTTTACAAGGATATTATCCACTTTTTGAAGATAATTTCTATTGACTATGTAATCCTCTAACCATGTCAACTCATAAGGGATCCATGTTCCTCTAGATAGATGAATGGGAGGAAAATTTCAAGGAACTGAAGAGACAATTATTCAGTACACATTTTCTTTCAATAACTCATAGTGGAGAAGGGTTTTTAATTAGTAGTGATGAATCCAAAAAGGGATTGAAAGGTTTTGTTAATTATAATACTTATTTATAGATTATTCCTCATTAAAATTTAATATTCATCTGAAAAAGTACCCAAATATTTATTTAATGTTAGTTGATGTAATTTTTATCAATGAAAATATAGAGGCATTATAATTATAGAGAAAATATGATATATATCCTGTCCAAAATGATTAAATTATATATTCACATATATGGAGTTAAACACGGACCAAGGAATATGGTTAAATAGGATTAATCTTCATAAAATATTAACACATTACTACTAAAGGAAAGTAAACAAGGTGGCTGATTCATTGAGTCAAAAGATCACATAATCTTATCAATCACGAGGTTCATTAAAGATCTAATACATCTAGATTTTTAAAAGATGAATATAGAAATTATTAAGGAAGAATAATAATATTATCTTTCACAATTTAATGTTGAACCATAAATCCATGTGAAGATTAAAGAGGTATAGAAGGAAGATATAGATATGTAAAATATGGTTTTAAATTTTCTAGAGTTTTACATTGATCACGATGGACTGATAATGTTTAGGAATCATGTATGTGTTATTAATATACCATAATTGAAGACATATTTGATAGAGTATTCTCATTGTTCTTAATTATATATTCATACATGATTTATGTGGATGTATAAGGATATGAAAGAATACATATTGTGGGATGGAATAAAGATTGATATTGTAATGTTTTTGTCTCAGTGATTTTTGTGGAAACAATTTAAGGTTCAAATACAATATTATAAGAAGATATTTTAACCACTACCCATTCCATAATCAAGATGTGAAAACAACACCGTGATTTTTTTCATTGGACACCTCAAGACATCTAAAGGGAATAATTCTATATGTGTTTTAGTCAATCACCTTGCTAAGTCATCACACTTCATTTCTATCAAAAAATCATCTATGAGCTTCATCTTACAAGGATATAAATTTAGGACGTGGTAAGGTTTCATGAATTATATGATTCCATTGTATCTGATTGAGATACATAGTTTTCCAAAATTTTATATCAAAGTCTTCATGAGGATCTTGATATATAGTTCTGTTTCAACACTTCTTATCATCCTCATGCATATTTTCGTCCCAAAGAAGAAATCAATCCATATAGGTTATATTGGGATCATATTATTTGGATTTAAAAGGTTTTTGAGATCAAAAAATTCCTCTATTTGAGTTTTATTATAATAATAACATTCACCGAAGAATTATAATTGTTCATTAAGAATCCCTCAATGGAATGAAATTTTTATCTAAAACATGTTGAAATTTTGTTTGAGAATGAATGCTAATAGGACCTGTGATAGTCAAAGAAATGGCAGATATGGTTGGATCCATTCATCAACACATCAAGGTATCTAAGAGATGGAAGAAAATTAATGCTCATAATCATAGATGTGACCAAGAATTGGATAATGGTGATATGGAATACTTAATAATATCTACCTAGAAGTATATTATAAGATTCAGGAAGAAAGGTAAATTAATCCCTAGTTATATTGGTACCTTTTAAATTCTTGATCACATTTTGTGGGTGTCATGTCTCTTAGAGCTTCCACCAATCCTCTCTTAGGTCCATGATGTGATCCATGTATCACTCCTAACGAAGTTAATACTTGAACATTCATAGGTACTGATATGAGGGGTCATACCACTAGAGAAATATATTTCTAATGGGGAACAACCACTAGAGATTCTAGAACATATAATAAATGTTCTATGAAACAAGATAGTTCCCATGGTCTGTGTTTTATGTATAAATCACATGTTTGGTGAAGCGACAGTGGAACTTGAGGATATGAGGATGTATAAATATCCTTATTTTTTATATCAGAATGAAAAATATTGATGTGAAATTCATTTTATGGTGGGTGGAATATAACAATTATGTATTTTATGAAATTTCATAAGACATATTAACTTGGTTTGATATCATTATATAAATATAAAACCAATTTAATCTTGTGTTACACGCAACACTGGGATAGCCTGCATTGCATATGATACCATGTTTTAACAATACCAAAATATAATTTTAATATTATTAAAATGTGAAAATTATAAATTAAAATTTTAACATAGTGAGATGAAATATAATTATTTATTTCTAAATATTACATATAATCATGTTATATAAAGAACACATATTGATAAAAAATACATAAATATATGTAAAGTCATCAAATGTTTGCGAATAATATTTTTTTTGAAAAATACCTTTTATTTAATTTTGTAAGAAATAATAAAATTAATTATTTGACCTTTTATAAAATTAATTTTATAAAATAAAATTTAATTTTTCAATCAACATTTCAAAAGTGTATTTGGTTTAATGTTTGGTATTCTTCTGAAAAGGTTAAAGTTTTATGAATTGTGAAAAATACTCAATTTTAATTGAAAAGTGAATTTTGATTTAATATATTTATACATTTATATTATATATTAAATTTATTTTAATGTTACATTAACCCAATTATACATAAATTAATCCAATTTATTTTATTGTAATCAATTTAATATTGAGTTTTGATATAAAAAATTGTAAACATTTGAACATTTTCACATAAAAAACCATGGGTTCTCATCATGTTTATGGGATTATTTTTAAATTATGTTTTGATACTTATGTTAAAATAATTTTAACAAATGTATCCATATTTTTAAATATTTTAATTTATATTATATAATAAGTTCAAAATAATTTTTGAAAAAAATTATAAGAAAATGCAGTAAAAAATAATTATCATGGTTTAGGAAAAAATGGGATTAACAGGTGTTAAACTGAAAAATATAAGTTCTACAATTGTATAAAAACTTTTCTAAAATATGTTTTATTTCTATAAATAAACCTTATATAATGTTCTAAGTTGATTAATTTTATGCACTTTTGACATATAAACAAAGTTGGAGTACCCAATTCTTTTCAAGAATACCATGTGTATCCTCACTCCCATATTTATAAAGACCCCACATCTCCTCTCATCTTTACAACATAAAACACTTTTAGGTCATTAAATACCTTCCAAATTATACTAAAAAATTCTCTATACTCATCCTATATTCCGTTTTATATAAATCCACCCATGGATGGATTTTTGTGCAAACCGAATGAGCATACACGATTAAGTGGTAACATTAATCAATAAACATTTTCTTTTTATTTTTTTGTATACTACCTTAAATTATAATTATAGAATTTTTGTATGATATCCTTAATATATATATTATAATTATAAATTTTAATGTTAATTGGATTACCTAAAACTTTCTCCACATCAATTAAATGGGTTATGAAATCATCATTCATGTGTGTGGTGGACTACCATCTCGCAAACTAATGTCGTTGTTTTTTTCCATTTCCTCATCTCATAGATTGTTTAAATTGTTGATTTATTATATATATATATATAGGTATGATATTTATTATTTTATAATTATTCTGGAATTTTTAAATAAAAATTACATTCACACTCTCTATTTTGTGAGAATACGATAACATCACTCGTGTGTATGGAGGACTAGATCCTTGCGATGTGTTGTGTTTTGTTAATGCTTTAAATTTGATGTATTAAGGACATATTTAATAAAAATATATAATATATATTAAAAAATATTATGAAATATTAGTAGATATCATTTATAAATCATTATTTCAATCCAAAAAAATGGATAAAGCATTAATACATAAGTACAACCTACTACCTCTGTGAACAGTGTATTTAATTTTCTATCAATAAAATTTATAAATTACTCAAAATGAATATTACATAATATATATGATATTTATATCATAGTTAAAATTCTATAGGTGTTGAAATAATAATAAATGTTATAATGCTGAAATATAATGTCAAAACAAAGGAGAAATACAAAGTAGTTATTGCTTGAAACATTACTTTAACATGCAATTATAAATTAAAGAATAATAAAAAGGTCAAAAATAAAATATTATATGATATATATAAATATGGTTATATAATATATGTATAATAATATTATATTTATTATAAAAATGTTTTTAATTATGAAAAAATAAGGTAGGACATAAGGTAAGGGATTTTCATCTCAATTTTTTACATTAGGGAGACACATTCCATATTCACCACATATTTAATTTGTGTGGTTTAATTAATTCCCATGAATGTGTTTTATTATTTTTATTTATAAAATAATTGGGACATACATATCCATTTTAGGATATCTCTTTCAATGGGTTTTTAATTAAAACTTTTCCATATAAGTATGGTATTTTTTACTCAATTTACTTTCTTTGACAAGTAAATTATGTTATACACCTATATTCTACGATGAGATGAATTTAAAGACCCATTGAAATCAAATATAATGAATTTATTTATACTAATCATATTTTATGTTCCATTTTATGTTCTTCCTTCATGGGGATTATGATTCAAAGTTACTAATGTGGTAAGGAGTTTATGTTACAATATCATTCTTTATAAGGAATATTTATGATTATGTTTCTGATGATACAATATTATAATAAAATTCTCATTAAACTCATGAAATTAATTATCTTATAGTTACTAATGATATATTAATGTAAAATTACTATTTTTTGACTCTATGGTACTTAAAATAAATAAAAAAATGTATTTAAAAAAATTAAATATTATTTAACTCGTCGGATAGAAATCAATTTTATTCAAGAACCATGTTTTATAAAAATGTTTTCAAAAATAATTTATTATTTTCCAAATTATTTACTGAATATATTATTACCCATTTGTTTCTTTTAAAGAAAATTCAATGTAATGTTTATTTTTCCCAAATAATGACAGTTTGTATTTTATAAAAAATTTAAAAGGAATATTTATTTTAATGTGTACAACATGAAAAAAATTCAAATATCATGAAAAATAATTGTATAAAATATTACATTACTTGTTTTCTAAGTTATTTCAAGGAAAACTATTTTCAAAAGGTTTTACATTTTAAAATGTCTTTTTCAAATTAGAAAATATATTTCCCCAAGAAATGTTTTAAATGATGATCAAAATCATTTTCTCTCTTTGAAATCATCTTTGGAAATTAAATATGCAATAATGGGGATATGATATTAAGATACTATTCATATTACATTTTTGAGTGGTTTATGTTTATGTTGGCATGATTGTTATGACACATTTTTCTCTTGCATGGGTTATACCCTGAGAAAATTCTTATGAAAGACAGTTCTATTAACATGGTATGTAATGATGAAATTATTATAAAACAAACATATTTTCAACAGGTTATGATATGATGAAATTATTATTATTCCCATCTCATCAGATGGATTATGATAATATGAATGTTTATGATATTGTACCATAGATAATTATTGTTTCCATTATATAATGAGTGGGACCTATATCTCTATCTAATGCATTGAGTAATGATTCATGTCTCATGAGATAAATCAGACTTGAATGAGGATTTAAATAGGTTAAGGGACTTTTTACACTATGATGTTCTTGTGGTGATCCATAACTACTATAATTTTTTTGGGTATTGAACCCATTCCAATATTATAGCCTTTTTATTGAGAACTTTCTAATATGGAAATGATTTTCTATTCTTATATATATGCTACAAATCCTTGTATTATATCAATGTTATGTGCTCATGATTATCTTATAACTCAAGTCTTATGAACTATAAATCCTTATACAATGATTCATGATCATTGACCTTTGATAGGAAGGGTATGGTTTTAAGATGTTATTCTCATATCCTCATACACTTATGCTCATATTATGCTTATGTATATCCCTTATTAAACCTTAATGATCATCCAAGATCACCTTTTATTATGTTTCCTTCCCTTATAATATGAATAAATTCAATCTGTATTTTATGCCAATAGAAGGGTTTCTGAAATGAATAATGTAGTGGTAGATAATGTGGCAAACATATTGACTAGTCTTTGATTTCATGTTTCCAAAAGAAATAGATTATAATAGTCCCCTTTCATTTCATTCTGCAATGTTATGAAAATTCATGACAAATTCTATAATATATATGTATGATATGCCTAGTTCACTATAAAAATTTTGTTAATTTTGTCAAATATAATTTTAAAAGTGGTATAATTATTAATATTATTTTCACAAAAATTGAAATAAAAATAATTAGAGGAAAATTTTGTTTTTAAAGCATAAAATTATTTTATAAAAAATAGTAATAATATATATTTTTTACCTAAATCATTTATATATATATATATTGTAATGCCCCAACCCTAGTAACCCAGAGATGGCTCGTTATTACATATCATTGGAATGATCACTAGAGATCAAGTCTCGAAAGACCAATTAGTTTAATAGTATTGGAAGTACTAGATATATAAATCAGTTTTACATTACATCATAAAATAAATTAAAAAAAATTATATCCCATTTGAACACACTCATATCCCTTAGCCTATTCTTACAGGTTAATCATGATATACTTATTCACATTTTGGAAAAAATAAAACACTTAGAAAGGGGTGAGATCAAATTCTCAGTAAGGTAACAATATAGTGAAAACTTCCATAAATAAGCATAAACATTTAAGGCAATGTATATGACTAAAATAAAATCCTTTTAAACATATACTTCAGCATAATATGGAAAATTTAAATAAAATAATTCCATTTACTTATTCACATGGATATTCTACTTGTTGAATAATCGCATGTAATATCAATAGCTAATTTCATAATGATGGAATGCATAATGCTGAACATCATAATCACATAGTCAAGGCCTCGCACTAAGGCTACAACATAAGATTTTGTCAGGGCCTTGTGCGAAGACATTAGTTTCTCTCATGATACCCACCAACGCATCGAGGAGCTATGATGGGCTCCACCCATCACTTACTAAGTCAAATGAATTCCTCATATGAAAAGGTTGAGTTATAACATAAAAATTCAGATTAAAACTAGCAAACGAAATGTCAATATTCTAACAACAAACCATGAATGGTATAAAAACAACACATCCACAGTCAAAAATAACATATTCAATACAATATGGACGTCAATCAAGAATAAAATATAATGAAGGATATTGACATTGATGAAAATAATCAGTAAAACTATTTGAAATAAATACCCCTTTTTCTTTAAAACAATTAAAAGTCACAGTATTTATCGTAGAAGTCGTTTAAATGAGATTTTTGAATCAAAGTGTACCATACCACTTTGGAACTTTTTAAATGAATTTTAATTTCAAAACAATCATGTCCATATAAATAAATCCAAAAAATCATTTTTTAAACATTGACATTAATGAGAATGATTTCGAAAAATAAATATTTAAAACATTTAAAATGATATTTTAGTTAGATTTTATAACCAAATAAGAGATTCTAGAATAAAAATAATTGAGGAAATTACAAAATTATAATATCATGAGGATAAAAGGATTCATGATATAATATGTCGAAGTACAGTATATACAACATGTAAAATTGAATTGGTTCATAACAAAAATGAAGTCTCAATAGAATGTAAATTGAGATGAAATACCTTATAAAGACCATATCCTTAGGTTAAGGATAAATCAGTGAAATAATTATGTGTGAAAAATATAAATACACTTAATATGATTGTATATCAAGTCTAAATAAATCATAGGGAATTCACACATATTCTTGTAACAACAACACCCATGAGTTGGATGATTAACTCAATGAATGGAAATTGAGTTAAGATTACTCTTATCAAGTTCATATATATGACATGAGAATTTATCAATGGAGTGATTATGTGTATCAAAAGTATATCTACACAAAGGGGAGTGGAAATTACTAAAACAATATATAAATAGATATTTCACACATAATATTGGAGTAAAATAATCAATGAAGATTGCATAAAACTCAATGAGTGGAAATCAAAATTGGAAATTCCCTTACCAATTTTGTAACTTAAGAAATATACACCCCATGAAATAAGGATCATATAATGAAGATGTAAATACCCATGAATTAAAGTATATTACAAAAGTAATACAATGATGGGTAGTACACACACCACACAAAATGAAATAATGGCAATATAGCATTAATATCATAGGAATAAGAAGTGAGATGAAAACATTAAGAACCCTGTTTTTACTGTGGAAGACTTTGGAATATTCTTGATGATATTCCAGAGCAGCGCCCTCAGATGGCATGCGATTCCAAGCCCCAGTGTGGCCGGAATTGAGTTTCCAGTGCGTTCACACTGGAAACACCAAATAAATGGGATAACTACTAAATGGTGCTTCAGATCAGAGACCCGAGTGTACGGATGGGTCCGGAATGGGTTTTTTACCGTAAGAATGACATTAAACTTGTCGGCGCGGGATGTTTGGACCCCTCGCTCGCTTTCGGAAGGTTAAACGGATTAATTAATAAATTTATTTATTCATTTAATGGTTAAACTTGAGTATATCTTAAACGGTGGCTCGGATTGGAAAACCGAAGGCACCATTGAGTTCGGAGCATTCTTTTTACCCTAGGATGGGTATAAGTTTTACGGGCGCTGGCCGTCTGTGAAAAATGGTCCCAGGGGAATTTTCGTAATTTAGCGGCTTCGAACGATAAATTTTATAAATTTTGAACGGGGTCTCGGATTATAATTCCGAGACCTCTGTTGTGCTAAGGAGGTGGTTTTCACCTTAGGGGAGGCTTAACCTCGATCATGCTGAGGGTTCGAGTTCGGACCGACGGGTGGGTGGTTAAGCGTTTTCTATTTAAACGCTTAACTCATCCCCTTCCTCCCCTCTTCTACCCTGGAACCAGCAGCTCCCCACAGCAAAGGAGGAATCTCCCCTCCATCACCTCCTCCTCTCTGGCAAGGCGCGACTCCGATGGATCGCGGCGAAGATTCGGGCGAAGCCCATCGAGGTAGGATTTGTCCTTAGCATTTTCCTTTCACCGCACCGACTTCGAGCTCAAATATTTGTATATAACTCTATCGTATTGTAGAGAAAATCCGATAGTTGTGTAGTAGAGTTTATTCCCTTTCCAACGCATCTTTCAGATTCGAATTCCGAGCCCCGTGGCGTCCGCAATCATCCGCCGAAGATGGCGGGTTTTCGGTTTCCGGCGGGTTCGAGCGGCGGCGCGGCTAGGGTGGACGGCGCGGCAACGGGGTGCTTGGCGTCAAGGGCGTCAGTAGGGCAGCGAGGGGGAGCGTCCAGGCGAGGCCAGGGCGTGCGGCGCTGGCGGGTTTGCTGGGCGCCAGCGCGAGGCAGCGCTCACCGGAGCGCGGTGGAGAACCGGGGTCGCGGCGCGCGACCCCGTCGAGGAGGCACGACCCGCATCGTGCGGGTCGTCGCGCGGCGACCGGCCTCAGCCGGTCGGCCGGATGGTGGACTGGGTCCACCGCCGGCCCGTGCGGCTCAGCCGCGGGCTGGCCCAGGCCGGGCGGACTGGCCGGTCCAGGCCGGTCCAGCCCCAGGGGCCCTGCCCCCTTGGTGTTCGGACACTCGTATTTTCCGCTACGGGTGTCCGTTTTGAGTGCCGTCTGCGGCGGTGGAACTGTATCGACGAGGCCTACATTTTGAGATGGTTTGGGGAATTTTTAATTCCCGAAACGAGGGGACTCGGTGGCGCGACACTTACATCGAGGGGTTAGTCGTTTACTCGGCGGATCTTGTTTTGGGCGGCGCGGACGCGTCCGATGTCCGGTTTGAGCGCCGTCAGTGGCGTTGGGACCCTAGCATCGAGGCAGAGCTTTCCAGGGTGGTTTTAGGCGTTGAGGACGAGGTTGAGGTGTGTGCCCTATGGCCCGTCTTTTGAGTTGTGTGCAGCTTTTAGCGACTTTTTCCTCGGACGTCCGTTCAGGGCGTGCGAGTAGTCGATGTTGGGTGTTTTTCCAAGGGAATCACATTGGTGCAGTCTGCCCCCTATAATTCCGCACGATGGTGCAGGCCCCATGAGGGCTGTTTGGGCGTCGATGGTGACTTTCCATCTTAATCACTGGGCGACCATTTTGGACAAGTGGATAGTCCATCTTGTGTGCTTTTTCGAGAGGATCGCCACAGTGCGATCCGTCCATTGAGTTTCGGGACCGGGGTGCGGGTCCCGCATGGTAACGCTCGTGCGCGGGGCACCGGAATGCATCTTTCTCTCCAAATATCTGTTACACTCAAGTGAGTAGTGATTTTGACGTGTTTTCCCAAGGGGATCTAAATGGTGCGACGCGCCCGACTGTTTTCAGGGCCGAGGCTCGGGATCACGGGGCGTCGTTCGGGCGTGAGGCGGTGTTGGTGACTTTTCCATCAGATATCCATTGGAGGCGAGTAAGTAGTCGATATCGCATGTTTTTCCATGAGGATTACAACGGTATGATCTGTTTGGTTGTGCAGAGCCTCTTGAACTATCTTATTAAATGTGGAAGTGTGAAAGGCGCTCTGGTGGAGGTTCTTCTCGCCGTGTTTGAAGATAACCCTTGGAGTGTGATCGCGTGCACTCCCGTGAGAGTGTAAAAGATGTGGTTGGCTGTGCCTCAGCCGATGAGGTGGCAGGTTGGAGTTGTTATGTCACGTCTTCACGCTGATTTTGGGTGCCGGGTGCACGATAGACTTAGGGCTGGAGACGAAGTATACTCTGGGAGTATACGGGAGCGCTTGGAGGTACGTGTGGTTGTTTATACCTCAAGATGTTTGTGAGATCAGTTGGGGTTGACTTTGCGCCACACGTCATGTGGGCCCCAGGTGCGTGTCATGTTCTGCTTTACGTACTTTGACCTCTCACGACGTAGAGGGTCCCTCTGTGCTTGTTTGTTTGACCAGCATGGTGGAGTTTTCCCCTGGCTTTGTGCTCGTTTGTTTGACCAGCAGGGTGAAGTTTCCCCTGGCCTGGTGCTCTTTTCTTTGACCAGTAGGGTTGAGTGGTTTTCCCCTTGTCCTATTCTCGTTGGTTTGGCTAGAAGAGATGGTTTTTTTCCTCTGTTTCTTCAGCTATGAGGGGTTTCAGCACTGTGCCCTTTCACCGGTCTGCGGCACCGTTTTCCGCTACGGGTGTTCGTACAGTGTGGGTGTTTTCCCCACTTTCTAGGATGACGTGTCTTGGTCCGCTTCGACAGTGACTCATCGGATTGGATCAGGATCACCTTGTGAGGCCTGGGGAGTTTCTCTCGTTGCTCCGTGTTCCCTGGTAGAGCTTGTGGTTTCGGTGTGACCAACACTTTACACGGGCACAGATCCTCTACCCAGGAGGTTGTCAACAGCAGGGCTGAGGTTGTTCCAGTAGGGCTGAGGTTGTTTCTAGCAGGGCTGAGGTTGTTTCCAGCAGGGATGAGGCTGTTCCAGCAGGGTTGAGGTTGTTTCCAACAGGGCTCAGGTTGTTTCCAGTAGGGATGAGGTTGTTCCAGCAGGGCTGAGGTTGTTTCCAGCTGGGCTGAGGCTGTATCGAGCAGGGCTCGTCAGTGGGTTACCATCCAGCAGGGATGGCCAGTACATCGGTGTTCACCGAGCAGTACCATCTAGTAGGGATGGCTAGAGCAGTTCCGGGCTTACCTCCAGTGGGGCTGGGTAGTGGTCCCCGATGCCGGGCTTACCTCCAGCTGGGCTGGGCAGTGGTCCCTGATTCCGGGTTTACCTCCAGATGGGCTGGGCAGTGGTCCCTGATGCCGGGCTTACCTCCAACGGGGTTGGGTAGTGGTCCCCGATGTCGGGCTTACCTCCAGAGGGGCTGGGAAGTGGTCCCTGATGCAGGGCTTACCTCCGGCTAGGCTGGGTAGTGGTCCCTGATGTCGAGTTTCATCTATCTGGGCTAGGCAGTGGTCCCGTCGCTGACTTTAGCCGGTTCGCCCTCCAGTGGTTTACTTTGTTATGGGACTGGGCAGTGTGGCACCCATCGACTTTCCGGGTCTCCCTGTAGTGGAAACCTGTTGACATCCGGGGACCCTCCAGCGGGGCTGGGCAGGGGGTCGCCTGTCGAATTTGAGGCCTCTCGACTACGGGGGTAGTGACGTGGTGTGGTTTGACATTCCCCCAGAACTCTCAAGTATGAGGAGCTTTTCCCCCACCGAGATGCGTCCTTGTGACACAACCTAAAACTGTGCGGGCGAGTCAGTGCCGCCCAAAGAGGATAATGTCGAGGTGTGGTGATTGAGCCCTTGGCTTGTGGTTCGGGGCAGACGTGCGGGATGCTGGGCATCGATGGTGTTACTTCTGGGACTATTGGCTACTCTTTCTTGGGCTGAGCTATGGGATGGAGATCCCCTTACGACGTTGTTCGAGCTTATTGACAGAGCATATGGATATGTATATGCCTTGTTCTAGTACCCACTTCTTGGGTTTGGTTACTCTCCTTCCAGGAGAGACGAAGACGCGCGGGGTATGCCACGTGCTTTCTGTGTCTAGCTTCTCATGTTTGGATGTGTCTACTCTCCTACTATAGGTAGCGAAGACTCGACGGGAAATTCATCTTCTCACCATTTCCAGCTCCTTGTGTTTGGATGAGTCTACCTTCTTTCCTCTTGATGGGTTGAGCTGGACTCTACAGTTACTCTACTGCACTCCTTGTTGTACTCCTCTACTTTTTTCTGTTCGCTCTACTGCTCACCCTTCGGTACCTCCTTTGTTGCTCCCTCGAGCCTTCGGGGTATCCTACTGAGTATTTGTTTTATACTCACACCTACTTGGGATTTGCCCGCACTTGGTGTGCCCTTGCAGACGACGGACATGTGGAGCGCGACTTCAGTGGAGCATAGGAGTTCGGGAGCTTGGACCGCGTGCGGTGGTTGTAGCCGGGTTCTAGGTGGGAGACCCGTCAGCTGTTTGTTTTGTTTACCTGTTGCCGGGTTGTGGCACTTTTGGGTTGGGTGCGTGTTTTTCCCCTTTTCTTTTCAGTGTTCCTTTAACTTTCTTTGTACTTATAGAGGTCGATGCACTTTGTGGTATATATATAGCAGTTGTTCTTTTTTACTCTGCTTGTTGTTTCTTTTACTCTGCACTTTGGCATTCAGCGTGTTGCATGTGTGTGTACAGGTACTTAGGCAAAGGGCTCCCTGAGTTATTGTGCCTTCGGCGCTGGTCACCAGCCCCTGGCCTATGGAGGTGGCCTTCGGGTAGTTGCGGCTCGAGCCCGGGTAGGGCCGAGTCGTGACAAAAACCCCTTACCACGTTGTAGTCAGTCGAGTCATATGACTGAAATTTAGTAACCACAAAATGAATCACATAATACCATGAATATAAATATAATCATGATAATATATATCAAATGGTAGTACACAATACACCACATCCAATAAATAATTGGAGAACAATGGAAATATCACTAAATTAAAAGTGAGATAAGAAACCCCTTACCTTGTACTTTTTCTTAGTCGAGGGTATGTAAACCTCATGTATAATAGTTAAATCATTTTTATTAAATTATACAGAACCTCATACATAATAATGATATCATATATGATCTTTTAATATTTATTTATTAATAATATTTTAGTAGTATCATTGTTTCAAGTGTTAACTAATTCATTTTCCTTTATGTGCTTTGTTACATAAATTATGTTTGTTATGGATATGATGTATTTGATTGATATCAAAAATTATATTAAGTTCTTAAACTTTATTTTTGATCATAAAATGAAAATTATTCTTGAATTGTTAGGATGGGGAATGAATCTCATCACGTTCGTGGAGAGGGAAATCCGTACGCACGCATAAGAGACAATATCATACAATTGAAGGTGAGATCATATATAATTGGATTTTATATCATATATAAAGAATAATTAACATGTTATATTTATTATTTACATCAATCATATATCATTATTATACCCATCCATATAATGAAGTGTTGAATTACAACTACAGCACGACGTGGAGATGGTAAGCTGTACGTACGCACATATGGTGACTTTGTCATTCATCGGATGGAAAGAATAAAGAATATGGTTATACCATATTTATAATAACATCATAGTATATAAAAGGTACTAGAGTTATAATTTTGGTACAGAATAAATAAAGAAAGAGGAAGTGGAAGAAGAATATAACTTTGAAAGAGGTGATGAAACTATCACCTCTTCTTCGGGTGCTTCCTTTGGATTTGATCAAAAGGGACAATTAGGCTGAATTTATGATCAAATTAAGGATTATAAGATGAATATACAGTAGTTGGGAGGAGATTGTGCTAGGTTTTGGCTGAGACAAATGGCTTTGGAGGTGTGAAATTAAGAGAAGGGGTAGTTCCCTTTTATAAGAGAGGTGAGAGTCACTTTAGGAAAAGCATGAAATATTATTTTGTTATAAATTATTTTTTGGTTTCTAATGGCTCTAAATAGATTTATTTCGAGGATAAGGTGGGGATGAGTCAAAAACCTCTCAACCAATAAGTTTTATATTGGTTTTCATCCCCATATTAAAATTAACTTTTAGATTTAACTCTTAGTTAAATAGTTTGACATTTTCCATGTATCCTTGTATTTTTATATTATATGTTTAATAAACTTACTATAAACTACGAAGAGAACCTCAAGTGGTTCATTAATAACATATATATCATTATATAAGTCCTTTGGTCAAATTTCAGATTTTCTAGGACTATTATATAATTTTATAAAATATTATTTGTTTTAAAAACTCAATTATGTCAATTTTGACACAATTTAGTATTTGGATTTTGTTAAAGTCATATAAAATTTATTACTTCGAAAAAAATTCATTAAATAAACCCTAATATGTCATATTAATATAGAAAATTCATTTAATGCATCAAAATTATCAATTTATATTTATTTAGATATTTATAATACAAATTATTTTAATCTTTCATTAATAATGAAATTACTGCATCATCATAGTCTCAAAAATAAATTTAATTATTTAATGTCCAAAACTTATAAATAAAATACCATGATGTAAGAAATATTTTTAGATTTAAAATGAATTTTTATAGTCAAATTTAACTTATGTATAACCCTATATTAAAAATGTTTTATTTATAAAAATTTGAATTTAACACATTTAACTCTTTATTAAATAAAATAATAATAAATGTCTTAATCTAATCTAATTAGACTAAAGAGGATAATATTTTATTCATATAGTTTATTTTGGTTGAAAAACACTTATCTAATAGAAGTATGACATGTGTTGGGGTAATTATAATATCATTTTTCCTTTAATTACCCTATTTACTTTTAACCGTGGTAAATAAAACTCAAAAGTTTCTATTCACCAAAAATTATTTTCATCTTATTGAACCATATTTTACTTATTTATGTCAATTGTGTCTCTTGTATTTTTTAAATTCAATCCATAGAAGTGGTAAAATTATGTTTTATGAAAATTTGTAAATGTGCCTAGAAGGTGGGTAAAAGACGGTAAAAAGTTCCATAAAATTTTATACATCTAATCTTATTATAAAATTAATTCAATGACTTACATTGAATTTATATAGTTATTATGTATCTATGTTGACTATAAATAAGTTTAAGTAAAATAAGTAATTATTTAAATAAAAATTCGGCTTTAAACAATAACATAGTGTTTTCACTATTCATCAAAAATCAATTGTTTTTAGAAAAATACCAAAAATTCACTATAAGCTAATTTTGATATTTCAAATTAAAAAATGATGTCTACTTCACTGAATTAAAAAAACAGAAGTTGTATTAATTAATTTAAAAAATATTCACATTGTCAAAACCAGAAAGTGGGTTTTTAAGAAGTTAAAACTATCTAAAGATTGATATGTGTTTAAGTCCAATTTAAATGTAAAATTACTTACAATGAAAAATATTGTATTAAATGATAAAAATATAGTCTAATAATACCTCAAAACCGTTCAAATAGATAATTTATCACTATAAATTATTTTGATTAAAAAAGATGTTTTTAATTAAAATTTAGTATTTTTCACTATTCAACAAAATATGAAAGTTATCAAAAATGCACAGAAAATTTATCCAAAATAAATTTTTATTTCCTTATTCTAAAGAAAAGGTTTATTTCATTACATTGAATATATAAAAGTGTCAAATATTGGATTTAAAAATGGTTCTCCATTAAAAAGTGATAAAATTGCATTTTTTGAAAAATTAATTCTTTTATATAAAAAATTGAATTCGTTCTTATATTATGTTTAATAAACACATAATATGGATGATAAAATTATATTGATTATATAAAATTCATAATGCAGTTAATAATATTCATAACTGTTTTTTGAACGACAAGTTTGGTAAGTCGTGGTGCCTTCGAACTCTGTGTTGCGTGTATCACAAGATATTGAATTACTTTAAAGTAAATAAATTACTATGAAATATTGGGGTGTTACATTATTCCCCCCTTTTGGAAATTGCGTCCTCAAAATTTTATAATTGGGATTTGTAACTTCATTGAATGTCCAAATCGGAAAAAGATTCAAAAAAACTATCACTTTAAAATAAAGAGAAGTACAAAGGTTACCTGAGATAACCCATACCAGGATTCCATGTAGTGAAACAAGGATATGGAAGATAAACTAAGTGTCAAGTTCTTATGGAGTGTGTTAGAAAACATGATCATGATAAATTTAACAATAAGAAAACCACAAAATTGTGATAGGTTAAACGGTCATTAGCTTCCTAGTAGGAAATGTAAATAAACAATATTTTTTGTTTTAAGTTCCATTTCATAATGTTGAGGAATTTATTTATGAGATTGAACAATAAGAAAAAGATATATACTTAATTTTTGAGTATAGTTTCATCCTTTAATAAATTTATACCACTAACTCATCTTTTTTCCAATTGATGAGTACTCAAGATGACTTGGTTACACCTGAAGTGCTAGAATCAACTTCTAGAGAATCTCATAATACACAAAGGGTGAACTATATATTTCCCTTGTCTTTAGAGATTAACCAAAACCAAATTTTTAGTACAAGATCAGATGATCCCTGAAATGGATAATCCTTTATAGAAAGAAATACTAATCTTAATTTTAAAATTAAACAAACAATACCCAAAGTTCAATAAAGACCATTCAAAAACAATTATCCTTAAAATCCTTCAATATAATCCAAACTAATATTGAAACCCAAAACACTGAAGAATTTAATTACATAGTATTTCATAGTAAATATTAACATTTATCTCCAAATAATATCAACAACTCTTAATGTCTCATACAGAAGTGTAATTAACTAAATCACATATTCTCTATGATAGGTTAATCATTTCCATTAGCAACCTGAATCTCTAAAAAAACATAGATTCTTCCAAAATAAAAAAATCCCTGATTACTCCTCAAATGAGATTCCATAGTATTCTATTTTCCATAGGAATATAGTGTTCCCAACAGAGTGCACGTCTTCCAAAATAACATTTATAACTTAATCATCAAATAATTTTCCAATACTAAGGGTATCCAATTGATAAAACATAATATACCAAATCAAATTATTATTGATCCATAAAATAATTTTACTAAAAATAATTAGTCACACCAACCAGGGACTTCACGTAGTCTAGTGGTAGGAGATAAATCCCTATTTCACTCTGGTTGTAGGTTCAATTCCCACAGCTTTGTCTGACACGACGGGTTGTCACACAGTCTGGGTGTGGTCCTTTTTAAAAAACAATATTTTATAACATTCCCAAAATGAGATAAATTCTTAAAAATAACCATAACATAATTTATCCACAAATTTTATCTCATACCTCACATTTTCATCCCAAAAATTAATAACTTGTAATTTCCTCAAATTCAAGGATCCTATCAACCCAAATGGTTCTTTATAACTATATCCACAAAATAAAAGATAATTATTCCTCAAATAGAATTTTCACATAAAAAAACACATGGTTACACATACAAGAGAGTAGTCTTACAATGTAATCCTATAAAAAAATATCTTTAATACTTTTAAACATTTCGCCATCCATTTATTTCAACATAGGTTCTTCCTTGACCAATTGTTTATCCTATAGAATAGGGAATTCACTTGGGTAATCCCCAGGTCCCCTACATTTATAGAAAATGACTATAAATGGATTCTTAGGATCATTTTTATTTTCTTTTATAATAATGTTCATTTTTCTTTAGTAATTCATTACTTTATGTCCTTCTTTCCCACACATAATGAATTTTTTTATTCCATTGAGAAAATTTCCTAGGTTCGACTTTTCACATTTCCTACATGACGGAAATTGAGCTTTCTTTTCTCCATGATCCCAAATTCGGGAGTTATTTTCATTAACCACCATTCTCTTCTTTGTTGAGTTCAGGAGTTGGTTAATATATATGTTTTTGATCATATTTTTGGAAAACCAATTCGTCATAAACACGATAAATTTTATGCCTATCAATATTCTATTTTTTTCTCATTTACTCAACCGTTCCCACCTTGTACATCATGTTCAATGTTACTATGACTTCCTTGGAATCTAGCCATTGACTAAAACTAGAAAGAATTGTGTGATTAACAATAGTCATAAAATCATTTAGATAGTATCATGACACTATATTTTCAATCTAAAACACCTTAGTATTAACCATGGTTATTTATTCTCATCTTATATTAAAATCATTAAAATTGGTTTGTAAAGAAAATTTGAATTATCCTAAGCATATCACTCAAGAGTTTCATAACCAAGAGTACAGTAAGGCCCGTTTCTATTTACTAGTTCCCATTCGAGTCTAGCTCAAAGAGGTGTTTTTGGGTTTTACCCCTAGGTACATCTACGCCAGAGCCATCTTGACCTGATCGTATCCATACAGGGATGTATTTTTTTGTGGAAACCCACATAATATTTACATTACCAAAAATTATGGATGTTCTTCTATAATAACCCCCAAAGTTTATTCAGGTTAATGTTCTCTAATCATAGTTTTTCTAAATATAGCTTCTAAGGTTTGTACTAAACTTCCTCTGATGCCAACAGTAATGTCTCGACACTAGTTACCCAGAGTCGGTGCATTGTTACATATCATTGGCATGATCACAATATATCAATTCCCAAATGACCTATTAGTTTAGTAGCCTTGTATGTACTAGATACATATATACGTTTTACATTACATCATGAAATAAAGAAAAAAACATTATGTACCCTTTGAACACACTGATATCCTTTAGAATATTCCTATAGGTTAATCATGATATACTTCTTCACATACTAGGAAAAATAAAACATAAAAAGGGGTGATCTCAGATGCTTAGTAATGATAACAATATAACAGAAACTTTCATAAATAAGCATAAACATTTAAGGGAATTTGTAAGACTAAAACAAAAGCCTTTTAAACATAAAATTTAGTATAATATGGAAAATATAAATAAAATAATGCCAATTAATTATTCACATAGATATTCTAATAGTAGAATAATTTCATGAAATATCAATATCTAATTTCATAATGATGGAATGCATAATGCCAGACATCATAACCATATAGTCAAGGCCTCGTGACAAGACTACAAAATAAGATTTTGTCAAGGCCTTTTGCCAAGTCACTATTTTGTCTCATGATACATACCGATGGATTGATGAGCTATAGGAGGATCCACCCATCACATACTATGTCCAATGCATTCCACATAAGAAAATTTTGAAACATAACATAAACATTCATATTAAAACTAGCATATGGAATGTTAATACTTTAACCACAAACCATGAATGGTATAAAAATAGCCCATCCACAGTCAAACATAACTTATTCAATACAATACGGATGATTGTATTATAATAAATCAATTTCAATAAAATGTAAAATACAATGAAGTATATTGAAATTTATGAAAATAATCAGTCAAACTATTTTAAATAAATATCCCCCTTTTATTGAAAACTTTTAAAAGTTGCACTATATATCAAAGAAGACATTTAGAAGAGATTTCTGAATCAAAGTGTCCCATAACACTATGAAACTTTTGAAAGTAATTTTAATTTCAATACAATTATGTCCATATAAATAAATCCTTAAAATCATTTTTAAAACATGGACGTTAATGAGAATGATTTAGAATAATAAATCTTTAAAACATTTAAAATGATAATTTAGTTAGAGTTATTAACCAAATGAGAGATGCTTGAATACAGATAATTGAGGTAATAAAAACATTATAATATCATTAGAATAATGGGATTCATGATATAATATGTCAAATATAGTATATACACCATATAAAAGTGAATTGGTGCATAACAACAATGAAGTCTCAATTGAATGTAAATTGAGATGAAATCTCTTATAAAAACCATATCCTTTGGTTGAGGATAAATCAATGACATAATTATGTGTGAAAAATATAAATACAGTCAATATTATTGGATATTCAGTGTAAATCAATCAGAGGAAATTCACACATATTCTTGTAATAATAACACCAATGACTTGGATGTTTAAATCAGTGAATGGAAATTGAGTTAAGATTACTCTTATCAATTTCATATAGATGACTTGAGAATTTATAAATGGAGTGATTATGTGTATCAATAGTATTTCTAAACAACGGGGAGTGGAAATTACAAAATAAATGAATAAACAGAGTCTTTTCTCATAATCTTGGAGTAAAATAATCAATGAAGTTTGCGTAAAACTCAATGAGTAGAAATCAAAACTAGAAAGATTTGGTAACTTAAGAAACATACACCCCATGAAATAAGTATCATAAAATGAAGATTTAAATACCAATAAATTTAAGAGTATTACATAAGGAATAAAATCATGGGCAATACATACACCACAAAAAAGGAAATATTGGCAATATAGCATGAATCTTACAGGAATAAGAAGTGAGATGAAACCCCCTTACCACATTGTAATCCATCGAGTCATAAGACAAAAAGTTAATAAACACCAAATTAATAACATAATACCAAGAATATAAATATAATCATGATAATATATATCAAATGGTGGAACACAATACACCACATGCATTAAATAAGTGGTGAAAATAGAAATCTCACGAAATTAAAAGTGAGATGAGAAACCTCTTACCTTGTACTTTTCCTTAGTCGAGGGTATGTTTACCTCCTATATAAAAGTTAAATAATTTTTATTAAATTATAAAAGAACCACATACATAAATATGATATAATATACGATCTTTTAATATTTCTTTGTTAATAATATTTTAGTAGTATCATTGTTTCAGGTGTTAACTAATTCATTTTCCTTTATATGTTTTGTTACGTAAGTCATGTTTGTTATGAATATAATGTATTTGATTAATATCCCGAATTATATTATGTTCTTGAAAATTATTTTTAATCCTAAAATGAAATTTTTTCTTGAATGGTTATGATGGGGAATGAATCTCATCACGTTTTTAGAGACGATAATCCGTACGTACGCATGAGCGGAAATATTGTTCAATTAAAGGTGAGATCATATATAATTGGTTTTATATAATATATTAAGAATCATTAACAAGTTATATTTATTATTTAAATCAATTATAAATCATTATTATACCCATCTATGAAATTAAGTGTTGAATAAAAACTACACCATGACGTGGAGACGGTAAGCTGTACGTATACACGTATGGTGACCTTTTCATTCATAGGATGGATATAATAATTAATATGGTTGAACCATATTTATAATAATATCATAGTATGTAAAAGGTAATGGAGTTACTATTTTGGTATGAAAACAACAAAGAAAGTGGAAGTGGAAGAAGAAGATAACTTTGAAAGAGGTGATGAAATTATTACCTCTTCTTCGGGTGCTTCATTTTGATTTGATCAAAAGGGATCCATAGATTGGCTTTATTATCAATGTATGGAATCTAGGATGTAGTAACAGTAGTTGTGAGGATATTTTGGTAGGGTTTGTCCATGAAAAATGGATTTGGAGGTGTTAAATTAAGAGAAGGGTAATATCCCTTTTATAAGAGAGGTGACAATCACTTTAGGAAAAGCTTGAAAGATTATTTTATTGTAAATTTATTTTCGGATTTTAATGCATCCAAATGAATTTTTATATAGTCTAAGATCGGGATGGGTCTAAAACCCCTCAACCAATAGGTTTTAGATAGGTTTGGGACACCAAATTATCCTCAACTTTTAGATTTAACTCTTAGTTAAATATTTTGACATTTACCATGTATCCTTGTATTTTGATATTATATGGTTAATATAAATACTATAAACTAACAAGAGAACCCCAAGTGGTTAATTAATGACATATATATCATTATATTAGTCTTTTGTCCTATCCTTATATTTTTAGGACTATTATATAATTTAATAAAATATTATTTGTTTTAAAAACTCAATTATGACAATTTTGACACTATTTAGTATTTGGTTTTTTTAATGTCATATTAACTTGATTACTTCAATAGAAATTCATTAAATAAACCCTAACATGTCGTATTAACCTATAAAATTCGTGTAATTCATCAAAAGTATCAATTAGCATTTATTTGGATATTTATAGTATCAATTATTTTAATCTTTCATTAATATGGTAATTACTTCATCATCATTGTGTCATAAATAAAGTTAATTATTTAATTTCTAAAAATTAAAAAAAAAATTCCATGATGTAGTAAATCTCTTTATATTTCTAATAAATTTTTATAGTCAAATTTATCTTTTTTATAACCTTATATTAAAAATGTTTTAGTTAGGAAAATTTTAATTTAACACTGTTAACTCTTTTTTAAATAAAATAATAATAAATCTCCTAATCTAATCCAAGTGGACCAAAGGGGATAATATTTTATTCCTATGATTTATTTTGGTCAAAAAATACATATAAAATAGAATTAGAACATGTGTTAGGGTAATTATAATATCATTTTTACCTTTAATTACCTTTTTTAATTTTAACCGTGGTAAATAAAAGGCACAAGTTACTATTGGAAAAAAATTATTTTCATCTTATTGAACCGTATTTTACTTACTGATTTCAACTGTGTCTCTAAATTTTTTGAAAATCAATTTACAGAAGATTTGAAATTACGTTTTATGAAAATTTACAAATGTTCCTAGAAGGTGGGTAAAAGACGGTAAAAAGTTCAATAAAAGTTCATATATCTAATCTTATTATAAAATGACTCCAATGAATTAAATTGAATTTATATAAGTATTATGTATCTATTTTTAATTAAAATAAATTAAAATAAAATAAATAACTATTTAAATAAAAAGTTTTTTTTAAACAATAATGCAATGTTTTTCACTATTAATCTAAAATCGAATGTTTTCCGGAAAATACCAAAATACCAGTCTAAGCTAATTTTGATATTTAAAATTCAGAAATGATGTCTATTTCACTGAATTAAAATCCTATAATTTGTATTAATTAATTTAGAAAATATTCCCTTTGTCAAAACCAAGAATCTGGTTTTTGAGAAGTTAGAACTATCAAAAGATTAATATGTGTTTATGTCGAATTTAATTGTAAAATTCATTCCAATGACCAAAATTGTATTAAATGATACAAATATAGCCTAATTATACATTAGAAACATTATAATATTTAATTTAACACTATAAATTGTTTATATTAAAAAATTTGTTTTTAATTACAATTTAGTATTTTCACTATTTATCAAAATATGAAAGTTATCAGAAAAGCATAGAGAATTTATCCAAACTAAATTTTTATTTCTTTATTCTAATTTAAAATTTTATTTTGTATAATTTAATATATAAAAGTGTCAAATATTGGATTTAAAAACGATTCTCCATTAAAAGGCGGTAAATTTCATTTTATTGAAAAAAATAATTCTTTTATCTAAAAAAAAGAATTTGTTCATATATTATCTCTAAGAAACACCTAATATGTATATTAAAATTATATGGAGTATATAAAATTAAAAATATAGTTAATAATATTCATAAATTCTTTTTGAATGGCTAGTTTGGTATGTTGTGGTGCGCTCAAACTCGGTGTTGCGTGTAGCAGAAGATACTGAATTAATTTAAAGAAAATAACTTACTCTGAAATCTTGGGGCATTACATATATACATATTAAAAGTTTGTTATTCATATTCAATCAAACCATTTAACCACTATGTTATAATAATATACAATATTATAAATCTTTTAGACTCAAGGATTCATGTATGTCAAGATGTCAATATTTTTAAAGATAAATATGCGATAACATTATAGAGAGAAATGTTCAATCATGGAATTAATTAATTATGTGATTTCAATTTATGAAACCCTCTCTTTGATCAGGGGTTACAGTGGTTATAATACTATTTATATGGCATCAGATTACAACGAAGACACTATATTTAGGTCACCCATGGGATATATTTATCTCATGAATTTCCCTTTTGGGTAAAGAATATTTGCAAGACATATCAATACATTATTAATTAGATCATAAAATCCATATTCATGAAAATAGTGGAGTTCTAAAAGAATGACTTGATGGTAAATTCAATAAATAACTATAACTATATCTATGAACTTGAATCTGTTTTTAGTAATCTTTGATGACAAGGAATAAAAAATGAAACTACTGAAGTGTGATTTTTGGTTAACATATTGGTGATTTGTATCCTTAATAGTTCACCATAATGTCATCAAATTCAACCATAAAATTAAAATAGTGATTATTAATATTATTCCACTGTAAAAACTCAAATAATTGGGTGGACACTAAGGGAATTTTTTTTACATTAGTCCCATTAATGACAATCTCATTGGTAAATGCTTACCCTTCACCAGAATACTGAAGAAATGGGTTCCTTACCAGTTGGAATGTTATGGATAAGAATCCCTTGAAAACGTCAAATTTTACCTCATAAACTCATTTGTTCTTCTTGTAGTAGTTGAAGGAAATATTCTCTTCTTTTATGTAGAAACTATAAAGTGTTCTCTTGGTGGACTCTTAGAATAGAATATAGATGCATCCAAAGAGAATATTGTTTATTATCTTAATCGGGAAATTTAAGATAATGATACTTGATATTATAATATATACTAGAACAATTTATCCATTATCATTATGATTTATAATCTAATACACTATCTGAAATATCAGAAGATATATTTAGTTTTTCTTGTTTACCTACTCATGTATATTATCATTTACCCAATTCTGACTTATCATATATCTTGAGGGGAAGTCATCCTACTATAGTTTTACATATATATTATTCCTTATAATATTTAAAAGTGGAATGAGTTATCATCATTTCTTGTAGAAAAATAAACTATTGAGAGTGGGATAATGAAAAAAAATGTCCATAAAAATGATGTTCTATCATTATGTGATACACCATAATCATGTTAAATTAATTTTGATGGATAATCTTGATTCCTAAAAGCCACATAAATAGATTATGGGAAAATATAACATAATTAGATTATGTATTGTTTTTATTTATGCATCCATGGTATTAATTCCCTATAAATTTACACATTATTATGGATTATCCATCAATGAGGTATAGTATCAATCCATTCTCATTGGATTGGAGTTATCCTTGAAGATACAATTGTATCACCTCAATATCAAATACGATTTGAAACTAGTGATCAATATAATCTACAATGAATAATCCTTCTTGAGGGAAAAATTTATCCCTATTAATGAATATTTTTGAGAGATGATAGAGGATATCTCTTTGATACAATTTTTATCCATGTTTTTTTCATTTAAGATCATGATGATTCCCTGGGTAATGGAGCAATCATCACCAAAGAACCTATCTAATATGTGATGGTCATCCATACATTACATATTAACATAGTATCCAAATTCATAAATAATTTCCCAGATTATATTAATTATTATAACACTACACCATATAATAATAAACCAACATCTATTTCAATTGATTCCACCAATGAATGGTTGTCCCCATTTTTTCAAACCATCAGAAACCATATTAATCCATTTAAGTATTCCATAAATAGATAGATTTATTATCACGTGGTTATGATCACAATATACTATAAAACTAATTATCAAAAGGTCTTTTAAAAATAAATTATTAATGTTATTATCATTAGTTTCATTGAGCGGTTATAAATCCTAAATACAATATAGGAAATTAATTCTACCACTTTTGGTGCTCATCATTCATGAGAAAGATCTCTATCTAGATAAAAAAAATCATAATTTTGGAAATCCTTGATACATGACTACATGGATTCAAAAAAAATCATGATTTCCATATAAAATCCAATTATATTCATCAGTCTACAAAACTAATGAATAATACTAGATTTTTATGGTGGTTTTCCATTTTGGGAATGGATTTCATGGGTATGTATCACATCATTATATCAGGAAAGGTTATGTATATACATACTTCCATCAAATTCATCTTCAAATGACCTGATGCTATACCCCTTCTGATAGTCAGCAAAGTGGCCATTATCAACTTTTTGATGTCAAATATCATTTCAATATTAGTAATCTATCATATAATTTTTAATTATGACAACACCAATATTAGTTCATATAATATTAAAATAATTTATTAGGAGTAAAAAATTCATCCCAAGTACTCATCTCGCAACCATGGAGTAGTAAATAAAAAAATTGAATCTTTCAAAAACTATATATCAAATATCCCATAATGGGCTACTGATAATGATTTATAGTTGTGGAAAGTCAAAATGATTCATTATTAGTGGGATTAAATAACCAAAAAATACCAATACATAAGAAACCCCACATTCTCTTTCATATCGGACAGAAGAAGTATATCCCTTTTAGGATCAGCTACCCTTACTTATCATTTCCATATCCAACCATTATCATAAATATGAATATCCTCATAAGTGATTGGATGGGTGGGAGTTGGTGGACTATATATAATATTCTACACTAAATTTTATATAGGTATTTCATGAACAAGTTTCATGAGTATTTAATATAATGATCAATGCTATTCATTCCATAAATGGGAGTTAGTTCTATCACTCAAAAATCACATGATCTATGGGAAGAAGATTCTAAAACTAAAAAAAATCAGGGTCCATACATCATAAAACATTTATACTCTAAAAAATATTACATTGTTTTCATATTAGAATGGAGAACATCATACCCCCAATAATAAAATGTTTTAGAAGAATAATTTTTCATAATTTTACATCGGTTCAAATTTTTTGATCTATATGAATTGGATCTACATAAAGACTGTTCATTCTAAATGACTCTAAACTATCAAAAAATAACCCTCACTATAATGTGTTAAACTAAATATTAAATGTCTCTACTCGATGATGTTTAACTATGTGGTTGATTTCCTCATCAGAGGACATTTAACAATAGCTTACATTGGTTGAATCATTATGTACATAATCTATATTCCCCAAAAATTGTATTATTTATTATAGTAAACTATTAATTTTTTTCTTAAAGTATAAAATTACACTACATGACACTAATTACACAATTCAAGAGTACAATCCACTCCAAAATGCATATTTTTTGTTTCATTTACCCCACATGAGATCCAGATCATTGTGGGGTCCTTATCAAAAGTTTTATTATTATTTTCCAGCCTAGATCATGGAAAATTTCACCCCCTTATATTATAGTGACATGATGATAAACTAAATAACAAATTATTTAATACTATAAGACCACAAACTACTTAGATATAGATAATCACTATGCTCTTCCTCCCATATATTGGAATCAAATTTGTGTGAGGACCCTCAGTGTATGGATCCAAATTAATAATAGACTACTCTGAGGTAAAAATGCCTCGATAAATATATAATAACTATATGTTTATTTATTCTAATTGTTTTAGGATACATAGTAATGAATGGATATTATAAAAAAGTCCCATTGAAAAATTATAAACACTACTAACCTCTTCCCCTAGAATGAGATCGAAAACCATTCATTATACCATTTCATGAATCAAGATTAAAATGATTCCTGTCTGTTCACTATCATTTTATCTCTTGTGATTCAGCTCACATATTAGTTAAAACATATTTTAACACTAATTAGGACCCATGTGATAATAAATTTTCCATTGAATAATTATGATTAGAATTATTAATTTTAAACATATTAAAAAAATAGGGATTCTATTTATAGTCTCATAACATAATATTACATGACATAATTTCTAATTAACATGAACCCCCAAAAAACTCAAGGTATAGTATTTATAAGTCACATCCCTTTATATAAGATCCAAATCTATGAAATTTTTTTGGGGTGAATTTATATACGAATCGATAAAATTTCATATATAAAGAACTATATGCTTCATGATTCTTAATGCAACATGATATATTATGACGATTGAATCCTTGAACCTAGTCCCAAAAATTTTTTACCCGAAAATTAGTCTCCTTTTCAACCAAACATTTCAGTCTCCCTATACTCATTGATATTTCTTGATAACCCTATGTTAATGAGAAACATGATTCCCGTCCCATATAGATAATCTTTATCATTGTAGAATAAACCTCAAGATCAACAATTGGCTTGAATCCCTACATTACAAGATACATAATGATACATGGATGTCAAATCATTGGCCCATAGAAAAATTATATCAATAAAATTGATACTATTATAAAAATAATCTTCATCTACATATAATCCTTCATCATGGAATGCATCATCCCATGGTCTATACTAATGGTTCCTTAATTATATAACTACATATGGCTTGATTCCCATCATTAATGGATATGTAGTAATGATAAAATCTATTATCATTGGTCGTTCCCAAAACCCAATTTTTCTTGTACATAGTAAAATTATTTTCACAATAGTAATGTCACATTTATTATATTCACCTAAAAAATGAGTAAGACCATCAAATTAATTTCCTTTCACCTGATCCATATCATTACATTGATTTCATTAGAATTATATATGTATCGAATGCAATTATTTCAGGATATATAATGATTTCTGAATATAAAATACTAGGATAAAATATTAAATGTTTCTATATAAAATTATCTCCCCTTTTAAAGTGTCCAAATCTTCAAAGGAATATTTTTTATCCTCCTTCACGAATTTAGGATGTTATAACATTACTAACTGACATAAATATCATAGTTCACCTAACCCATGAAAGAAACATTTCCCTTAGAAGAACCACATATGGCTTGATTCATGACAAATTAGGATATATATTGATCCATTGGTCTATTATCTATTTCTAAATTATAACTTTATATTTTAATCATAGCCAAAAATTCATATATTAGGAACATTCATAATGTGAAATGAAATGATAACTTTTCCTGGTAATTATCTCAAGGTTTCCATTAATTATTTAGAACTTGGGAAAAGTTGACATATTTTTCATGTATGGTCTCAAAAAATGAATTCAACATATGGTTACTTGTTATTTTACTTTGCAAGGAAATAATCTCCCCAATTTTTAAATATTTTCATCTTGTTCCAAGAATTTATGAACCATACACTAAGATTAGTTTTTTAATCTTAGACTTGAAGAATACCTATATGAAGAGTCATATAAAAATTCATATGTTCAATGATGTTAAAGTGCATGTTTTGGGTCTCTATAACATGAAACTAAACTTCATTACACTCGTTTCTTGATTATATGATGTTCAATTTCATGACAGATAAGTCATTTCCACATGTGGTTTAACGGTACAACATATAGTATATCCAGGATAACTATAAAATTTTACCTTAAATAAGAACCATGTGTGTCTTGGTTCTTATTATATATATATATAGATTTAATGGTCATATATTGTTAATCCATCAACATAACATGTTATATTTTAACTCATTCTGAAAGGAACACAATAGCCTAACCATTAAAAACATAGGTTAGGAATGCCTCCTATACTTCTTCTGAACATATCCATCTATTTTTCATTGTTAATATCTTAAGTGTATTGAATTTTCAAAAAACATTACTGTCTATTGGTAACTATGTTATCTATATTCATGAGATACCACTCTTTTTCTATGGAAATAGGTCCTAATATGGAACTACAAACATGCTCCTAAAATGGAAAACTATGTAATGGAATTCTTTAAACCTAAAAAAGGCCCCCTATTAATCACATTACATGAAATAATCATATTAAAACCTTCCATTAAAATATATTCCACAATCAGCCCATGTGTACCTATCCCATTTCATCACCTTTGATCAATAAACCTTAAGACTTAATTTATAGAATCATCATTTCATTTTAAAAAGTTTTTGGGACATTCTTAGACAGTGGAACCAAATTGGTATGTTGTTTCATAGTTACAAATCACCTCATATCCAATAACTATAACCTTATACTATGTTAACTTTCCTTTTAGAGAATTTATATTTACATTAATATCTCTATTTACATTGTTTTCTGTACTTTGAAATTCCATGATACACTATCTCTCACTCATTATGTTCTAATCATTAAGGAAATAAAAAATTTCACACATTTTTAAGATAATCTACCATAACATGGATATTAGATCACATATGATCATTCCTTATTAGACTAATAAATTTTCCCAGTTACTATCCAAATATGTATAACCTCAAAATCCACACTACGTTGTTAAAACTATATGACCTTAAACATCAACTATATTGTTCCAAAATGAATGACTATAAACTCCAAGTTAAAAACACCTAAAATATATCATGGTAGAAACTATTAAATAGAGGACCAATAACATTTCATGTCTCCACTAAATAATCATTAACCTTTTAGTTAGTAGGATGAGATTAGGCTGTAAATAGATAGAGGTACCATGCTTCTCGGGCCTACAATATGCCCCCATCAAAAGATGACCCATGTTATCTACACCTATAGGATCATGATAATTTTAATTAAATGAAATTCCAAATATCTTCACCTAGAATCATTTTTCCAAATATGACATTGTATCTTTTAGAGTAGTTAAAACCTCTATGAATACTTTCCCTATGATAATACCACTATATTTCACAAGTTTTTAAACCCCCAAAACCCTTATATAACTATTAGTATTGGGAACCTAATTCTTCAAATGAATCATGTATTTGGATATTCATATATTTCCCTGATCTATATTTTCATACATACTTCTAATATTCCATTCCTTCCAAATACATGCTTTCATCATGAGAGAAATTTCCTATAATATCTATATTCATTGATTCTATTATAGTGGAACCCATCCTTTAAATATCGACATTGGAAATCCCTAGTATATGTATCCTATCTCACCATTAAAAATTGAAACTTATGGATCCATTATTACAAAATTCCACAATATAGTTATACAATTTTATTCGATACCATTGAAAATACACATCTATGCATATTCTTCACCTTCAATATAGGGATCCATAATTTAATTATAGAGATTTGTATTGGTCCTTGTCTCATAAACCTAAAATACTAAAAAAACTAACTCAAAATTCATAAATATAAACATAATTCACATATTCATTGGTTAATCTTTACTATTAGTTACCTCTCAATTCATGTTCAATTTTTCATATACCATTCCAAAAAATATAATATTCCTCACCCTTTTTTCAAAGATATGTGACAATAGATTAACATGATTTATGGTTAATGTTTTTTGACCATAACTATAATAAATATATTTTCTAAGAACTAACACCATAAACTACGTGAAACTATATTGGTATGGTATGGAATTGGGCCATTATTCTAATCATGTTTTCTTTTCTCATGTTTATGTAGATCACCCAAACTTCTAGTCAGAGCCATCTGACCTTAAACACTAAAAATGTTCTAAATTTGATAACCATAAACCACCTAAGACAAGACAGATAGAACATTCTACATTTAATAACCACAAAATGAAATAATTGGAAAAAATTGAGTATCCTATCATTTTAGATGCATCACATTTGATTTAGAAAAATGAAGGATTTTAAAATGGAAGAGGCACAAGAAATGTCAAGTTAAAGACTCATAAAGGGAGACTAATGAGAAAATACTATTTCATACCCAATAAGTGTCCTAAATATAAGTATTTTTAATAAAATAGGGTAATAAATAAGAAGTCTAAAATATATTATGGGTTTCAATATTATTCAATTCAATTTAATGATACACTCAGTAGATCTTGTAGCATATGAAAAATTTAGATCACTCTATCCTGACTGACACATTGGTTGAAATATATCGATAAATCACATTAAATTGTAAATTCATAGTACCTAAACCCTCTTAAAGAGTGAAATTATCATACCAAATTTACATGGAGTGATTATCATCACATTATTTATTCATTAATTATCGAAAAGGTCTTAATATAGTATGCAATGATGATATAATTTCATAATCTCAAATGCGATCCCTTACCAATATGAATTAATCCAAATTGACTAATTCCAGTTTATGGGGATATAATTTCTACCTAAACCTATCCATGAGCCATGCCCAAGAGGAAATAGAAAAATATGAAAAAATCAAGTGTACAGTCATGAAATCTATGCCTATAACCATCCATGAATCATTCACACAAGAATATCAATTAGGAATACATTTATGGGAAACCATGATTAATGTTATCCATTGAAATTAAATATTTCAATGAATTCATGTTTTATTGATATTTCTATCTAGATCTTAAAAAATAATAATTTAATTATTTCAACCAAAAAAAGAAATTATCATGGATAGAAAGTGAAATATATTCTTCATTTTTTCAATAGAGGCGCATGAGAATCCATATTTTGGAGTCTATCTTCATGAAATAATAAATTATAAATTTTCCTCCATAGTGGATATAATATCTTCAATAGATCATTGAGCCTCCTCAATTATACATCAAAACTTATCTAGCTTCACAAGCTCAACTGGTTAAATAATAGAAATTCCCTCTACCTCTGTAAAAACCTTTTCCCTCTCAAAATTGGGATTCATGAGGATATTTTAGAATACATATAAAATTCCTTTAGTTAATAGACATACAAATAGAATTGGTATACATGGTTAGATTCTTTTTTAGAAAAATGTCATCTTACCATCTCCACTTCTCTATAATTTCAATCACATTATGTATTATAGCTTGAATTATGGTGGAGTGTGAATTTAATTTCTCATCTTGATGTAACCCTTTGGATTATCCTATTTTATTATACAAATGAATGATAACATATATGGTATTAGGGATTTCATGATAGTCAAATCTACCACTCCATAGAAATATGAAAAAACAATGATGTTGTTGAAACATCACATTCATCTAATTCATGAGAGGATAAATAATTTAACATCAATATACATCTCCAAGAATGTTAATTGGAACCCAACTATAATTTAAGATTATATTTGAACATATTTGAGTGTCTCCCAAAAAACCATAACATATTCCATCAAATAGTAACTTATATTGAAGGTTTGGATACTTCAATCCTAGTCTATCGCTCCCCCTTGTGATGGAAATACCACTTGATATATGGGAAATAAATTATAATCCATAAAATTACAAATTCAAAAGAATTAATTAGGGATTATTACATTATTTTTATGAAATTATAGTCATGATAACTAGTCCCACTATTTTTGAGAGGATTTTATGAATAATTCATATGATAAGAATCCCCGTATTTTCAGTAATTGGGTGGTAAATCAAAAATTGTTTCTCATATGTAGATTCAATAGGGGTCTTCTCATATCTTGTCATATCCTGACCAGCCCCCAATCTGTGAACAACCTCTATGATGGTCACCTCTAAATTATAGTGGGAAGGGACCACTATATTTTATGTTCCACTGGGAGTATGTTCATGGAATGCTTTAGGATGGTATACTTGATAATTTTCCTATTTATTTTATGATTTGACAGTGGATATGGATACAAGGGGATCATTCATCCTTGGTAAGAAAGTGGGATAACCTATGGGACTAGTTATAATAATGGATTTCAGTCGGTGTTTCCTAAAATTATTGTCACATTCGGTTTCCATACGTGAACAATCATCCCCTCTTCTAGTTTTGGTGGACGGAATGACTACTATTGTTACACTCTCTATTTAATAAAAAACACTGTAAGTAAAAGTTTTTTGAGAATTTTCCATGATATTCTTACCATAATCCTTTGTATTCTCTATATAAAAACCATTTGATTTATATTTGGTAGTCAGTAATCCATGGTACTATAACTTGGATGTGAAGATGTATAGATTTTTATATATATAATAGGGAAAAAAGTGCACACAAATATTAATATATTATACCATGAAAAATACACCTTTCAGTTTATTTACTTTTTCATGGATATTTATTTCCAAAGGGTAACGAAATGTGATTTCGTTTATAGGGTTTTACTTCAAGGGATGGAAAATTGATAAATTTCAATCGTGTAATATCATGCAACCCATTTTTTGTGGACATCTCCCCATACTTATAATCAGAGGCACTCTCAAAGGGTCATCCACTAATTTATAAACATCTATAAACTTGAGGGAGTTTTTTGGCACTATAGAATCATCCTTCATCTTTTGATAGGATAATGAACCATGAATCAATAAAAATTTCATGTAAAATAATTGGATATAAGGGAGAATAAAGCATACATATTCAAGAAAGATGAGTGTGTCTAACTCATGATACAATGACTCTTTGACCACTCCCTTAAGAATTCCCAGTTCTCTTACCAAATTTACTCATTTACTATTAAGAACCCTTGATTCGATTTCCAGGATAATAATTTCTAGATCAAGGATACACTTCATCACTTCTAAAGGGTTTTATGAAAATTAATTCTTTTAGAACCATAATGTTCAAAAGAACATGGATCTAAAAAACACATAAAATAACTGACCTTTGGTTTTAAGACCCCATAGAATGGCTACCCTTCTACCAAAACTCAATGGACATAGGATCTATCTCCATTAAAGTGATATTTAATAACTCCTCATATTTACCCAAGGATGGATCTCCATCCTTTAACATCATACTATTAATTGTCCCCTATTATTCTATGGGTGAATGGTTTCATATCCAAAAATATGATAACCTTATTCCTGGTTCGGTTGTGGGTATTCCTTGGTGTGGGTTTGGATGGAGGCATCTGGTTATGATTGACCAATTGATTAAATATATACATTATAGGGTTCTATTTTATAGAGCTTCTAGGTGACCACACTTATCCTTTTCTGATCCATAGTTGATGTAATGAATGTTAAACCAATGCTCAATATTCAAATTGAACATGATGTGAACCAAGGTAAGATTTATGTGGGTGCTAGTCTTATGGAAACACATTTTAGAGGATGATTCTTTATCAATCATGTATCTTATTAATCCATCATACCCCATTATTGTCTCACCACCATAATTTTACTATCTTCTCTGAAATACATCACTATAATCACCTCATGAATTTCCACATTCTTGAACATCCATAAAAATTGTCAATTTTCATCACTCTCCAACCCTATATCAAAATTGATATGAGTTATCAGGATACTAGGAGGATCTCCTCTAGGAGAGAACGTGATGTCGTATTTTATCCATGGTAGCTCCAGGACCCTTTCTCTCCTAAAAGATAGTTCCCTAGTTCTATAGAAATCCCAGATAGATGGATTGAATCTGGACTTTTGATGTTTTATATCTTCAAGGTGTTCATATGATTTTAAATGTGTATATATCATCCCCAAGATCATAAGGAATGAAAAAAATATACCAAATATGGTCTTAATATTATAGATATGTTGAAAGTTTCAATTTATCGAATATAAAATCAGAATATATAAAACTACATGGTTTCCATATACAAGATATACCATTACAAAAAATGTTTTAAGACATAAAATCATTTTAGAAAAATCTACAATAAGAATATAGGCACTTAACAAAATGGACTGAAACCTAACCATCCATGTCATGGGAGAAATTTTTGTGTTGAAATCATACCCTATTTTCACAAATTTATCTTTTCCCAGATGATTTACTACATTATTTTAGATACATTTCTTATTGCGTGGTAAATTTAGTTGGGAGGTTTCTTGAGGTCCAGTCACAATGGGGAATCAAAAATATGTTCATTTATGTTTTAAAACTAAAATATACCCAAGGATGTGATTCCATTATTATAACTTCATAATACTCAATTAGTAGTTCATGGAATTGTGAAACTTTATATCGATGTTCATCTCATATAGGCACGGGGGGACTAATCATTCATTTCTCATAGGAACATATATCCTATGATATTGAAAACCTTAAATGAATTTATATGTACTTCTCTATAAACCTGGTGGAATTAATTAGTTTTTAGATTCTAATGGTTTAATAGTTTGGAATCGAGGATATAATTATTATATATTTATATATATATGATATCAAGGTTGTGTCATTTATTTCTATAAAAAATTGTGTATCTTCGATGTGAAAACTTGTTTTGTAGACCTGGTAGTACCACATACACTAAGAGTTTATGAAACAACTAAATAATAATCCATAATCCACCATCATAACCATCAATTTATCAGTTATTTATTGGAATATAATTTATGTGAAGAAGTGTGTTGATGGCTCAAATGCATGTGAACCTTTATCTCCCCCACATCAATGTTGACCACTATAAATGATATATTAGAGTTTTTTAATTGACTATATGGAGTGAACCATTACTCAAAAGTTTTTATTTGGGACTTGAAACATCTCCATAGATCAATTATCCATGATCATAGAGTTTTAGAATCCCTGAACCCAAGTACACTAAAAGGGGATTTCACAAATCATTATTTCTGAAATACATTAATAGATTAAATTTTTTCAGATACAAATCCTATATTTCTTTAATAAAAAGTACAATTCAAGAAACATAATCAATATCATATATGTAATAAGATGTATAATCCAAAAAAATTCAAAAAAATATTAAATAAAAAAATCAATATGATTAATAGTATGATTGTGTATCCCTATGTAAGATATAGGAATAATTGGGAAAAAGCATTCATAATGGAAATACTTCACCAATGAATTATTTAAAATACATATTTTTACTAATTCATTATAAGAAACCAAATTCAAACGAGATTCTATATCCATGTGTTCTCATACAAAGATTGATTATTATAACCCATTTTCCATTTTCATGTCTCTCAAATATTAGTGAATGAAAAAATGATGATAACTCACTAAGGAAATATGGAAAATTTCTCATACCTTGAGAAGAATGGAGGAAATGGGTGAAAATGGAGAGTATACGGTCTAGATATCACTCATTTAACAATGTTGTGGATAATGTTGGTGGTCCCTATGAATATAATCATAAACATTGGGGAATATATATTCAAGAATTAATTAACTACTCCCTAATATTCATAAACATAATAAGAATCCTATGTTGAGATTCAAAATGGATATATCCTTATAATATTTCCCTCAACATACGTATAAAATCAATTTCTATGGGTAATTTATTGGAAATAATTTTAAAAAAAGTGTAATGATTGGGAAGGAAACATTTTTAGGCGGGGAAGTTTATAATTCATCATGTCTCTAATAATAAATAAATGTATGTTGTACCCATCAATAAGATTTACACCTAATATTACATTACCATCATGTCATGTCATACCCATATATAACTGAAGGATTATATTGACCCTTGTGATATATGTAATCGATATCCCATTTTCCCATATAGATATATTTTAATATAAATCAGATATATGGGTCCTCATTTGATACTTTTAGAAAATATAATGAGGAATCTAGATCTCTCTTCATCCAAGTATACAAGTCCCTATTAGGTATCATTTTGTTCCCAAACCAAAGGAAAAATAATCAACCACAGCAAGTAATCATGTCACCCAAAGGGAGAAATGTTAAAATCCCTTTAAGGAAGTCAGGTTTTTTCCTTACTCACTTATAACTTGTTTTAAGGACCTTTATTGAATGAAATATTGTGTTATCATCCACATAAAAACATATAATGAGACCCTAAATCAATAAGAACAAGATTCACCCAATGGTGGCCACATACATTGTTAGGAAAAATAATTTCATCCTCCTAGCCATTCATTGAGTGAGTGAGAATAACTTTCCTAGACTAACATTGAGTTAAGAATTCCCATCTATATAGACTTACATTCGGAAAAGTAGAGATATTTCTAATCTCATAAGAGGGAGAGATGGATAATTAATTTTACACTTTAGTTTGGTGTGCCAGGGTATTCCCCTAGCATTTTTTTTGGGTTAACCGAAGCCTTATCCATTTCATCACTGGGAATATGCAATAAATCTATCTCAGACATCACTATGTTATCCCCCTCACTAATGAAAAAATACTCAAATTATATTATTCGAGGATAATATGCTCACCCTTGCTTCAATTATCATGAAGCCATTCTTCTGGGCTATATACACATGAAACCAATTTCTAATGCTTCTTCTAAAGCCATAAAATATAAAATAATAGGGTATAAACACCAATATTCACCCCATTCAATCATATATTCTATTGATAAAAGATATCTATATATTGTAACCCTTAATATATAGGACCATAATAGAATATTTAATCTTTTATCCCCATTATAAAAATAGATTATTCTATATAGAAAACATTGAACCCATTCAAATCCCATAACTTAAAACATGGTTAAACTATGTTTGAACCCTATCAGTGGGGCCATTTTTCTGATTTCCAAGTCAACCCATCATGCCCTAAGAATACATGATTCCTTCCAAACTATATTCCCCATCCTTATTCCCTTGATTATTTTATCATAATAAATATTCATCATTATATGGTTAACCACATTTATGAATCACACATTTATGTGTAATCCATAATAATTTTCTCCTAATATGTGGTAAACATTATAAGCCTCTAATCAGGTGTAATCCTCAATTATGGAATCATCATAAGAAACCACACATACCCACCCAATAATCCATCGTCTTATAGGAAAACCCTAGGTAATAAGACATAGATTATCCTCATGAGGCCTTATGATTCAGTAAATCCATCTCAATGTGTTTTATTCCTAGAAAATTAAATTTTTAGAAAGGGCCATATTCCTAGAGAAGAACATTTAATGTATACCCAATGGATAATCACCACTCAATCATATGATTTCACCTCATTCATAAATCATAAATCATAGGAATGCAACTTAAATAAACATGACACAATCCATCAATTTTTTCATTATTAATAATGTTATGGTTATACCACAATACCTTAATCAATGCAACATAAACTAAGGGGGATTGATTTAGGTTAAAAAGGTTATTCAAGAAGTCAACTAGAGGATTAAACCCAATATCACTAATATTACATATATATCATCATATATCCAAATACATAATGAAGATAATTATTTACTCCCTCACTGGGATATATTCTTTTCAAGGTAAGACATACATTCACTGGGTCTATACTACGGAATGAACTATCCATTTTAGTATATACTCCCAGTTAATTTTTATCATTCTTTGTGGGTTATATTCCAATGAATTCAATCAACTATCTAATTTTTCCATATTCTCAAAGAAACCATTCCCCAAACTAATTTCCCATATTACATTTATCTAACCACCAATTACATGTACATAGGTCTATTTAACCATTTATATCAATTGGAAATGGATGCATATGTGTATTACTCACCTCAACCATTTTTTGACACATTTCACCTAGTCTCCCATTCTACATGATTTCAGAGTACTAAGAAGTGTTCCATGTAACAAAATCACATGTGTTATTTCAAGTCTCATTATGTGGAAATAAATTAATTTTTTAACGATTCCCTTTATAGGGATATGTAGTAATCCATTCTTATGGGATAATTCTTGATACCACAAACACAAACTTCCTCGCTCTATGGTGATAAAATCTAGAGATCGAAACTATTTTTGATTAAAAATATATAACACCTGTAATTAATAATGAAAATATAGATAATATATAATAAATAATATTAGAACCATCAAAAAACTAAATATCATATATAAATATTTTTTTACCTCAATTGAAGACCTTTTATATGTAACAAATCATCACATTATCACATGTCTTTGACATGTCACATGCCGAGGGGTATCTAATAACACACATGGATTTCATATTGAGTAAATAATATGAGTTAAATATGCAATATATTTTATTATTATACCAAAATTACCAATTATAATGTGAATTATATATTTTCAACCCATCCACTTGATCAATGTGCATTCCAAGGAGTTATTGAAAAATTATTAGTAGCTATCGATCTTTGGAAAATAGGTTTGAACCAATTCAAAAAAGCATCGGGGTTAATGTTAGAAGACCTTATGGGGAAAAAAATATAGAAATAAATATTTATCCAATCCCTTTTATAGAAATTTTTTTCTTATAATATTATTCTTAGATAAATATGAATACTATTTACTAGTATTTTTGATGAAATTCATATTACATTGTAATAAGTTATTTATTCTCTCTCTCTATATCCCTCCATTTAGTTCCATATTACATAATCCTATCTATCTACCATATCCTCACTATGATAACTAATCTTTAGGATAATGGATATAAAATATAAAATATCTCCAAGGTGTGTAATCTAGTGATGCAATTAAGCCTTTAATCATTCAAGTTTAATTTCCTTTAATCTAATTTGATATCTTATGGGGATAATGATTATTTTAGAATAGTGTAAATGTGGTCTATCACAATACTTTAATTAGGATATAATTCTTATTCTGAAACATTCTCACTTACTTCCATGGTCATCAAGGCATATGTGGGATCCAAGATGTTTGAATTTAAAATATGTTATATTGGATTCTAGGAATGTTGTTCAGGGGGATATCCTGATATGGGATGCTATTAACTTTATAATCAAGGAGGATGGTCATGTTAAATGTGATGACTATTTTTAGGTATTTTATATTCACAATTAGAGTATAATAATATGAACTCACATATGATTGTGTGTGATCATTGTATATGGAAGCGATTCAAGATCAAACAAGGTTTCACTAGGGGTGAAAATTTTGGAAACAATTGATTTTATTTAGATATCATTTAATTTCCTTTGGATGTCATGTGTATTTTTTTTTATAAATTCCTTCATTTTTCAAACCTATATATTTTATTTGTTTTAATAAATTTAAATACAACAAAAATTCATAAAATTAATTCTAATAACACCTAATCAAAAAAAAACTCCTTGGGAGATAACCCTAGTATGAAATTATGCTTCCCAAATAAAAATAAAAATTATATTTTATACTACCCTAAAAATGGTGTGTAAAAATATATCACCATAGATAGGGATCAAATCCATCAATTACTCACTATTCCTTTAGAAATTTTAAAATATGTTATCACTGTTTTCATAAAAAATAGTTTTCAGTCTTTGATGTATTAAAATTTAAATAATTATACATGTACCAACTACTGACTGGTCCTAAATGAAGAGTATAATAATAAAATCATAGTGAGAATTTTCTTTGAGGAAATGGAAAAAAATGGGGAACTAAAAATTGATTAGTTAATATATATTTATATTCAATAAAGAACAACATGAGGAAAAAAAATAAAAAATTGAGGAAAATATATCACCATTTATATGTCAGTTTGAATCACATAAGGAGGATGGGTAGGGAGAAATTGAAAATCTACAATAAAAAAACCCTTGACCACTATCATAGTGGAACATGAAGAGAATAATATTTTTTATACATATCTAGGACATGAAATTTTTTGGAAAAAATCTAGAGTTACATTGTAATAACCGATATTTCCTGTGATTCTTCCATATTTACAAAAAAATGTTTTTGAACCCTTTTATATCTATCTCTATTTTTAAGAATAAATCATTAAATTTGAGTAATTTTATGATTTATTTGACTAGATTTACTAACTTGCTCAAACCCCAACAACAATCATTCAAGAGTCTCTTATTAAGGAAAAAATATTGAATTTTATGTAATATTAGAATATAAATTGTTCTTGAATTCAATAGCCATTTATCTTTATTGAATGATAATTGAATATTAACTACCATTTTTTAATTTATATATTCATTTATCTAATGTATTTCCCTTCAATGTGATGAAGAAAAATATGATTCACATGATGAGGAAGACATGGTGGTTCCAAAATGCATTGAACATTTCTTAAAGGGAGTGAATGAGGTGTTCAAAATGTATTATCGTATTGAGATAGATATGGAAATGAGAAAATTACTAGGGAAGAATATTATTTGGATTTTTATATATTTAATTAATTTTAAAATAAATTATTCATTGAATTTCCATTTCTTGATCATTTTCATGAAGCACTAAAAGAGAATACCTTGAACATTAAAGATAAAGACACATAATTAGTGGTTTAAGTAACATAGAGTCTATATATTCTTCTACTCCAGCAATAAAATTCCTCCTCATTGTTAAAGAGGTGGTATTGGAGTAAACTAGGTAAAAAATCATCTACAATCATTGCATATGGATGAGACTAGAAAAACATGTAACGACAAAGAATTTTGTCATTGTAAATACCCTTATTAATTTACATGTGATTCATATTTAGAAATGTGATATTCTATAAAGAAAATGAACACCATGATATAGAAAAAATATTATGTTACAATTACATAACCATAAAATTTTGGGAATCAGTGTAGCCATATGAATTGAAAGTGTATATTAGGGTAAAAAATATAAAATATGATATCCATAATATGAAAATTTAGATCTCATCAATCCCCTTGATGTTATCTAAGAATGAATGAAATGGGAGGAATTTATAAAAGGTAGGAGAACTATATGAATATTACATATATGACTGTTAGAATTGTAATCCAACCATTGGTATGACAATATTACTATGGGGAATGGTGAACTAAATTTATAATAACAACATTATCTATGTAATTTCAAATTAATACAATATTATATTATAAAATTAAAATACATAAAATTTATATCATGATAAAAATAGATAAACATTTTTATAATTATAAAATAATTGTTCGAACTTTAGTAAAAAATATATGTTTATTTACATCTTAACATAAACATTAAAATTTTAAAGAAACATTATTTTCATAAAATGGGTTCAAGAATGATATATTTTTTAAAATGATAATAGTTCTTTATGAATACATATGTAATTTTTTAAAAGGAATGAAAACTGATCGGAATATTAAAATTTCCATTTTTCAAATAAATAAGGATTTTCTTTAAAAATTAATTTTTTCATATTTATAAAATTAAATTAACAAAATATTTTCCATTTTTTGAATCTACAGGTTTAAAAATGGATAGGGTGATCATTTTCAAATTTTAGGAAATAGATAAATTTATGATGAATAATGAAATACAAAAAAACAATATAAAATATTATAAATTAAATAAATGAATTATTGAGTCATTTATTATATAAGAAATAATTATATTAAACATATAAAAATTAATTAATGTGTATATTTACAATAATAATCACTATTTGTATTATTGAGAAAAAATTTGACAAATCAATATTATATTGAAAACCACTCATCTCCACCTCTTAGAAATTCCACCCATCACCCCGTTCTACCCACACCATCTAAGAATTTAATATTTCTAATGTTTTACACAATTAACTTTTTAATATTATTTTACATTTTCTAGTGCTTCTAGTCTCATTAAATACCAATCTATAGAGCCTTAAGTTGTAGCATATGGGGAGACATCCAAAATAAGAGTAAAAATCTCATCAAAACCCCCCATAAATACTATTCCTATTCATAAACTCCCATATGTATTACATATACCACTAAAATGTACCATTAATATTCTAAATATAATTATATGTTATTATTATGGAGGAATATCCATTTCATAAACCATGTTATAATCATATACAAAAATGTCTGTCTGTACGTACTATGATCACCCACATGATCAATGAATTTCATTTTCGACCACAACAATAATGGATGGTTTAAAATATTTTTTTTGGTTTAGAATGATCTAAATAATAATATTATATTCTCATTAAAATTTTAGCATGTATATATACCCCTAATATTAATTACAATCTATAGAATTTCAACATGTTCGGAAAAGCGCCTAACTAAATTAACCATATAAGAATTACATATATACTAAATTAATCTTCAATATGTTTGAAAAAATATGGACATTTTAGTATATTAAAATTTTAGGATGGGTATGATTATCATTTCATTAACTTTTTTAGTTTTAGACCCATTTGACAATAACATAATGAAATATCCATAACCTAAAAGGGCTATGTAAAAGTAAATATAACACCCTCTTGAGAATATTAATAAAAATAATTTATTAAAAAAATTAAACAAAAAATTATAATAATGAGTAAAATATATATTAAAAGGATATTAAGAAATTTTAATGAATTTTTTTCTTAAAACATCGATGAATGTGCATTGTAAATCTAATCCCTAGGTATGGAAACTTACGAACCACCATCATATATATTTTTTTCATGCCTTTTCAATAAAAGAGTAAGTTAATCAAACTATAATTATCATTTATTAAATTTAAATACTTTAATATATTCCCTTATATAAATACCTTATATTTATTTTCTTTCTTTTATAGGGATATAATATTTTTTTGATGTCCCCTTCCCATATATTTCGTTAATGTGATCTTAGTTAAATGAAACATCATATTTATTATTTAATTTTATTAATAAATCCGTAAAATGTTTTTAACCAAACATGGATTTCAATGAATACTAATTATTTTATGGAGAACCCTCCATTTTCACTTATAGTTTTATGAAAAATATGATTCTATTACTATCTTTATAAATTCATTAACATATTCTTAATACCATGATAAAGAAGTTAAATTCAAAAAAATTACTTCTCAGCTATTTCTCAAGAATTATTCATCAAATGAACTCTACATTTGAGACATATTCTAATTTATCTAAATATGAACACTCCAAATATTTAATTCCATCATAAAAATTTGATCATTTTGATATTTACGTTTATTATAATTTGAGAAATTCTTATATAACACATTTCTTTCCATGATTACTTCTTTGGATTGTACCTAGTATTCAATTCATGTATGTGGATCATATGTTCATTTAAATTATTTTATGGGTGTTACTAGTTATCACTCTAATATATCATGAAATTTAAATATCAAAATAATTTATATATATAGGAATATGGAGTAATCTCAATCTATGATGGGACAATGTCCAAAATTATCTGTTATCTTGTAAATGATTCATAACTTTTCTTTATGAGATGTTTTATATTATTTATAAATTCTTATAATGACCTGATTCCATGATTCCATATTATTTATCTAATTCATTTATATGATCTTTCATGGGCCTTTTCTAAATTTATATCATGTTATGTTATTTGACACATATGATATGCTTTTTATCATGTTTATTTCTTTACTGGGATTTATAGATCAACCCATTTATTTATGTATTCACTAAGTTATCTAGTGTATTTTATGATGCTCAAAGGGACCTATGAGATCATTAAAGACATATTAAAAAAAATATTATAGTTTCATTTAATGGTTTTATGTGCATATTATTCCAAATACTCTAGGCTCTTGGATATTTTGGTTGTGTTTATTTGATATTTATGTTAGATATAATTTAATAATATATATAAGAGGATTTTTCCTAATTATTTAGTTTTGTAGAAATGCAGTGTTATTTTTCGGGAATATGAAAATATTATATTTTTAAAAATACCTAGTACACGTCTAAGAATAGGAAATAAACCTAAAACTTTGGTATAGTATATACTAAGTGTTGTCTGTGTAATTAAATATCCATATGAATACCAAAAGTGGATTTGGATCTAGAATATTTGTAACATAAAAATAACACTAATATGGATCATAGTGTATTCACATGACCTGTATCATGTTCATGTCAAAAATCGTTACTTCACACTTGATTTTACACTCACTAGGGATATGATTTTATAAATTCATAAACTCTGTACGAACTGATATGAAGTAATTAAATATATTTTTATATTATAAAAAATAAATACCAAAATTACCAAGTATTTCCTAGATTGAATCCTAGAGACACAATGTTATTATATATATTATATTTATATGTTATTAATTACATGTTCACATTAATTGTTTCCATTACTATTAGTTTAATGATTCTCATCCCAAAATTTCCTTTGTTATGATTAATTATGTGAAATACTTTGGAATTTTTCCACAATTAATGCGATATTAAATGTTCTAAATCCCTAGATGAGACACCTAATCTATTGGTATTAGGATCCAAGAACTTCATGGTTATAAAAGATCAATAAAATCCTATTCTGAATAATATATTTAATTATGTCAAGAACCCTACTTATCCTATGAAATATAAAGTTATGATTGAGTCCTTTTTTAAAAAAAAATACCCTACCTATAATATATATTCCAATACCCTCATTTTAATTAATAGATTAACTCAATTGAGATGATATTATTTTTCCTCTAATTCTGTGAATGAGTGAAATTATTACTGTTTGTTTATCCTCAAGAGGGGGATGCTGATTATTAGGGGACATTAATTAGGAACATGAATCCAAATGGGAAAAAATAAAATAAAATATAAATTATAAATAATAAATTCTCAAATAATTATTTTACTAAAACACTCCATATTAAAATAAATAGTGAGATCCTTGTACTAAAGAAAATATAAGATAAGTTTATCAAGGCTTATGAGGGAAACAAAACAAGGCATCCATGGTACACCTGTAGCATTCTATTCAATTATAAATGTAATATTAATTGATTATTTTTTATGTTTATGATGATTATATGTAAATACATGGGTATTTGAGACATTTATATCAATGAAGTGGTTATTGTTTATTCCCATAAGGATGAACCAGATATTGGTGAATCTCATTTGTCTTAAGGAATTGAAGATAAAAATGAAAAAATATAGATTAATTTAAGAAGATCAATGGATAAATCCCATAGAGGAAGGAAAACTCAACTTCCAATTTATCTAATAGATTGTTATGAAGAATACTATAAATTTTCATAGGAGGATTATGAGATACTACAAATGTGGAGAAGAAGGCCAGTGAGATAATAAATGAAAAAGGAGAATGAAGAATTCATATAGATGATATAGAAGATAAATAGGACTTGATCAACACTAAACCATTAGTTTAGTGTTTCAAATATATGTAACAAAAAAATAATGCAAGGAAATTACCTTAGAAAAGAGTTGATGGAGATCATCAATGAAAAAAATATATAAACCCTAGAGATAGGGTAAGGGATCATGTAAGGACTTATATTGAGGTGGGACATGATAATGAGGTGTTGATAGTTATGATAGAAATTAATTCAATAATGTAAATAATATTAATTGATTATGGATCAACACCTTCTTTTATATCATGAATGTTATATAGAAATATTCAAACACCACCTCAAACATAGTGGTTGAGATATCTGTGAGAACAAAAAATATATAAATTATTATATCTGAAGTATATAACTCATCCCTAGTAAATTTTTGTGGGATAAGAATCCTATAAAATATTTGGAAACATCTTTTAGTGTAATTTGATACTATACCTAGAATAAATTTAATATCCTTATATAAATCCAACATCAACATTCAGGAGAGATAAATTAGTCTCCATATCCAAAATCACCCTCATATTTTAAGAAAGTTTATGGTGGAGGATAAATATCCATTAGATTCACAATAATGTGAATGTATATTATTTCCTTACAAGTAAAAATATCTATATAAAATAATTTGGTAAAAGGGGAGGGTGATGCATTAAAAAATCTATATTATAAGAGTTTATACCAATGTATTCTGAAAAGAGTTTCCAATTCATACTCTTGATCAAGAGGTTATGTTATTAACAAAATTTATACATTGACCGCTACCCATATCCAAGAATTAATATATAATGAAAACCATTGAGTTGTACAAACTAATTAAAATATTATAACAGAATCTGGAGAATGGTTTTATATATCAAACTTATTTACTGTTTCGTATATTGATCCTCTTCATCAAAAAAAAGTACTGGTATATATGATTCGACATTTATTATCATTATCTCAAAAATGAATCAATAATTGACAAGTATCCCCAACCAAGGATTGATGATTTTTTCCAATCAGCTACATGGGGACCAATATTTATCTATGATGGACCTTCGGTCAATATATAACAAATAAAATGTTTATAAGGAAGATATTACTATGATTCTTTTCGAAAATGGTTTAGAAAATATAATTTCATATAGAATCCACCAGGACTCACTAATACTCTAGAAATTTCAATGTATTGATGAATATAATATTGTTATATTACCATAAAAAATCGTTCTTATTTATAAATGATAAAATTATATACTCCAAATGAAATGGTGAACTTGAGGATAATTTGAGTACTATGATAAAAGAACTATGAAAAGAGATGATATATGAAATGTATAGTAAATTAGAGTTTTGGATAGAGAAAGTATCATACATTTGGAATGTTATCACTAGAAAAAGAATAATTATGGCTCAATTAAAGATAATATTGTTTTTTGTGTGTCATAGAAAAACATAAATAATGCAGATCTATAGTTTTGTTGGACTACTTGGGTACTATCAAGGATTTTTTTGGAACTTATTATGGTTATCAAATATATTAACCAATAGTTATCATAAAGAAGTGATTTTCATTTATATCAATGAATGTGAATATAGATTCAAGGAATTTCAAAAAATATACTTATCACTGCGCTCGCACTCACACTAACCTGAAGTGGGAGAACATTTCATGGAATAAAATGATGCTTTAAAAATGGACTTGGGATATATAATACTGAGAAATTATAAATTTATAGAACATAAATCATGGTGGTTGATAGTTTCGGAGATAAACTATATAAAACATGATTTGGATTAAGCTGTAGTAAGCATCTCACTAGAGATTTATTGGAATTAATTGTATTCGAAGATGTGTGAAATATATGTGGATAGTAAGACCCTATAATATATATTCATGTAAAAAGAACTTGATATGATCCAATGAATATGTTTTTAAATTTATAAAAGGAGATTGATATAAACAAATGAAGATTCTAAAAATTACTTAGGATTATTACTACACAATCCATTACAATTTTTGTATGGTAAAAAAAGTGGTAAATTTTGTATAATGAACATATTATGAAACCTTATCAATGAGGAAAATCTATAAGGATCCAATATCCATATACATTCAAAGGATTGAAATGGATTTCATAAATTAAGGAACAATATCCTGCTGGGATCAATTGATTGGTCAACAATATATTTTGGAGAAGATAACTGATGCTCAAAAGGATGAAGTGAAAATATAGGTAGAGGATGAATCAATATAAAAATCAAAATCCTAAAAATGAAAAATTTATGAACAATGAGTTATATGATTTGGGTCCGGACTATGTGTATCATAAAATCTTTAGATAAAGAATGATCTATTGAATTGTGAATATAAAGCAACATTGTTTATCTCTTATAGAATTATGAAAATTTATTAATATATCTGAGATAACTGTTTTTAAAAAAATATATGTAGGTAGATCACATTATATTTATACATAATTTTAAATTATGTAAACAAGTGAATGTAGAGAGTAAAAAGTTCAAGGTAATAATTCAAATAGTTCCCATTCCTAGATGAAAATGTGAAACAATCACCATATAATTTTTCATAATTATTTGGATAAAATACATTGGAAATAATTATATATGGGTTTTAGTGAAATTTTATAAAGATACTGATCACTTCATTTTTATTTGGGAGTAATTATCACTTAATAAAAATTCATAGATACACATCATAGAATCATTTAAACTATATAGAACACCAGTATAAATTATATATGATTGATGTTTTAGATTCACCTAAAAATTATGGGAAAGTATCCTACTTGATCTAAACACATTGTTAGACTTCATTACATTTTATCATCACTATACCGATGGCCAATTTTTGAGGAAAATAAAGACACTTGAGGAAATTTTGGGATCTTAATAGATGATCTACAATGGTGGATGGGATAAAAAATATTCTTCTAGTCAGAATCTCATAAAATAATATCATCCAATCAAGAAAAAAAATATCACTATATGATGACCATCATGTGGAGAAATGTAGAACACCTATGTACTTGGATAATGTTGGTGAATAACAAGTTACATGGACCTATAATGGTTGAAGAAATGGTAGAAGTGGTATAGATACATTGGAAATATAGTAGGACATATTTTAATTGTCAATAGTTTCTTATGACTTTTTCATTCATTTATTTTTTGAAATAATACTCTTTTTCAAATACCTTATTACTAAATTTTCATTTTCAATGTGTTTATATAATGTTTTTGTTGAAAACATAATCTTTTACCATATATATATATATATAATTATTTCTTGACTACAAAATAACATATTTTATTACAAATATCATAATGAGTATGGATCTCATGAACATCAGATTCACCTTTATCAGTTTATATGTATGAAATTCAATCGTGTATTTCTTATTGACAAAGTCTTAATAATCAGATGATTCCTGAAATTGATAAACATCACATTAACACTTGAAAATATTATCTTAATGAAATTTTTAAATAATTCCATTATATTGATTAATTTTAAATTCTGAAAATATAAAATAGATCTATAATGAAAGGAATAATTATTAAACTCTATTGGTGTATATCAATAAGATGTCAATTATTTTTCACATAGTTTTTAAATTCCCAGGTGTCTAAGTCATTGCAACAAACTCAGAGAAAATATGAATTTTGGGAGATAAAGATGACTGTTGTGATCTCTCATATAATTACCTAGTCATTTGATGAGTTTTGAACTGATAGATTTTATTTTGTGACATCTCATTAAAAAAGAGTTATGACGATTACATAATGTGAACATATTTTTCTAGTATTTTTAATTGTTTTTGAGTTTTCTAGTTATAATTAAACCTTGTCAGGGTTTTATTCTTAAGAAATGTTTCATTGTAATCATTCATCTGATCTAGGATTATGACTGAGGGTTCACTGGGATAACAATAGGGAGAATTTGATCTTCAGATCGAGGTATTTCATGGATATCAAGATAGATCCAATCAATGTGATTGAGGGATATCTGGCATAATCATATAGATCATGTTAAATATTCATATCAAGGACTTTCTTTACTGAGGAAAGGTATACCTTCTTGTAATTTTAAAATAAGGTATTCCTCTATCCAAGGGTTTTAGCTACCAAACTATTATGGTTAAGATAGATCCATTCATTTTAAATAGTTTTAAGTCACTCATATATTATTTATACTATATTAATTTTCTCTTACGTGTTCTATTTTATTTTCTTCTTGTTTGTATTGTTTTTTATCATAATTATTATAAATATGATATAAAAAATATGAGGTATTAATCGGATCTACTATGAAGCCATGAAAATATTATATAATTATAACCATTCTGATTATGTTCTTTATACACTCATATTTTCAGAATAATCCTTATTATGATACATTGATAATCAGACTAAGGTCAAAATACGAATCTAATAGAAGTTACTTACGGAGATTTTGTGAATTTGTTTAGTTTAATTAACTAAAACTAATTTTTATTAAAATACAATTTACACCCTTTAATAGATCCATAAATGGAAATATTTTTTCGACCATAATATCTTTATAAATCATATTTATATCCAAAATTTTGTTTCATAGAATGATTAAAATGATCAAATTCTTGTTAGGTTTTTACTATAATTCCTTTTTCAAGTCTATTATGTTATTTTAAAAACATTTTTTTTATAAAACATTAATACCGTTACATATTTGTGGAAAATAATGTTTATCTATTATGATGGAAGGTTTTAATGATGGATCCATAGAAAATATGAATCTCTATAGACCATTGACCTTCGATGGTTCTTATAATGAATATTGGGGAGATATAATAAAGACTTTCATTATCAATAATTGGGTTGATTACTTTTTTATTCTGATTGGAAATTATATGTTTCTCAAAAATGAATTTATATCTTTTACTAATTAAGATAAAAATAGTATTAAATAAAATATAAATTAAGGAACACATTGTTATGTTCATTGATATGAAGAATATATATCCAAATGTACTCTAATGAAGATGCTAACATTATTTGGATGAAGTCAGATATTACAAATTTTTGTACATCTATCGTTTTTCAAACTAGAAAGCATTGATAAGATCATATTATCAAGGTTTCATTTTCAATCTGTGTGAATCAGTTTCTATAATTCTTTTATAGTTCACGGGGATTATTAATAATCTATTATATGTTGGTGAGAAAAGATTATATGATAAAAAACTTATTGAGAAGATAATATATATCTTGTTTAATGAATAAGATTCTAAAAGAAATATAGTTGACAAAACCATCAAGGATAGTAATATAACAATGGATAATCTTTTTAGAACCTTGATGTAGTATGATAATATACAAAAAAGTGATATAAAGAAACTTAAAAAAGAATAATGGTGGTGTTTCTTTTTCTAAAACTACATTACCTACTAAATATGGAACTAATAATAAATTTTTAATATTTTCATGAATGATGAATGTTTTTATACAATATTATTCAATTTTTTTGAACAATATGAAAATTAATTAGCTAATTTTTCCAGAAGCATGAGTAATATTGTTGGTAAGAATCATTTTCTCTATCATTAAAAGGATGGATATAAAGATAGATTTGATAATGAAGATGATGATACCTATTATGGACATATAAAAATATGGACACATCAGACTAGATAGTCCAAAGTTAAGAAGGAAATATAGAAATGAAATTAATTCTATTAAGAATCAGAAAATGTGTTATAATTCAAAAGTAAATAGTGCTAAAAAAGCCAGTGATTCTTGGTGGGAATATGGAGAAGATTCATCAGATAACTCAAAAAATAATAATAGTTCCCAAAAAAGTAACATTTGTATTCTTTCGAGAATTCCAAAAAATTTAATTTTCTAATAGATTAGGTATGCACTATTTTTAACCTCACAATCTTATCATTAAATTCATATTAGCCCAAATCTGATTATGATAAGGATTCAAAATCATCATATGAATAATATTAAAAAAATAGTGATAATAATATTTAACCTCCTTCTGAATATTTTCCTCATTTTCAAAATAATTTAGAGAATCTTATCTGTAAAGTACGTAAAAAAACGTGATAAGGTTAATGGTAAAATTGATAAGGATGAATCAATAATTTATGTTTTAACTAAATATATATAAATTTTTTCAATATATCTTAATAGGTATGTTTTATAAAAATAATTTATTTCTAATGATTTGAAAATGTAACTTATAAAAATGATAGGTTACAAACTAGTATTGATAAAATCATTTCTTAAAGTGTTACTAAAAGAATAACAATTAATTTTTAAAAATAATTCAGGAATTTTATTAATTGAAGAAACTATAATATTTTTTTTTCAATGGTAATCAATTCATTGAAAAAATTTATACTAATTTTTTTCCTCATGTTACTTACTTCAGAATAGGATTTACCCATAAAAACCTACTTTTAGTAATAATTATTTTTTTGAAAGATTGAATGCTTTTGCGCTAAATTCCAAAGTGGTGGGGAATGAAAAAATAATTGACATATTAATATATATTAATTATTTTGTTTATAAAAATCCTATTTTTGAAAAAAAATGTGAACTCATAATTTTTTTTTTCAGACATTACTGGACCCATGAAGGTTTGGGTGCTGAAATTATAATGTTTCTATTTTCAAGAATAAAATAAAAGTACTAACATCATGAATACTATGTAAATGGATAGTGGATATTCCCAGATTATGAGTGGTTAAAAAATCAATTTTGAAAAGATCATTATAATGAAAGGTTGAAAATTTATCATCATAGGTAATTCTCAAGCAGAGATTATCTGTATAGGTAACATAGTTGTTCTTGGTGAAGCTGTAATTTATATTATTTTGGTTCAAAAATGTATTAAGAATAACCTTATAATAATAAGTCAGTTACGTAATAAATTTTACATTTTTTTATTTTATAAATTAAAAATGTGTTTTACACAATTCCAAGGATAAATAAATTCATTCCGTAAATCTGTATGATAATGTTTGTGCACGTAACATAGAAGACCATTGGAGCCAAGAAATACTATTACTTAGTCCAGTGGAAGATTAATCTTAGTTATATAACAAATGGATTGGAAAAAATAACCTCAAAAACTTATTTATGTTCACTAAGAAGTGGGTTTTTAAGAATCTACTAGAACCTAGGTTTGATTTTTCAATATTCTATGACACTTTTCAATATAGTAATAAACATAAGTCTAGCTTTAAATCTCTTAGTGATGTGTCATCTATTGAATCTTTACTATTAGTGCACATAAATTTATTTGGTCATACCAAAACTGGTATTATTTGGGAGGAATAAAATGTATATTTATCTATTGTAGATTATCATAGATACACATGGGTTTATTTTTGCAAAATGAAATTAGAATATTTTTTTCCAAAACTCTTATAGCTAAATTTTAAAACAAAAAAACACTTTCCTTTATAATTATTCATAGTGATTATGGTGAATAATTTGTAAATTATTATTTTGAAACTTTATAGTAAGAAAGGTATAGACCATAATATTTCATCTCCTAGAACTGTTCAGTAAAATGGTGTGGTAGAAAGAAGAAATTATATTCTTCATGTAATAAAAAGAACCATGTCGAGTAATTTCTCAACTACTAATAATTTTTGTATTGAAACCATCAGTACTTCCTTCAATACTATAAATCATATTTTATTTATATCCTTTTTTAATAATCATCTATGATTTGTGGACTAGTAAAAAACCGAAAGTATATTACTTCATATATTTGGATGAAAATTATTCATACTAATTATGAAAGATATTTTACATAAAATTTCACCCAAATATGATGAAGGTATATTTTTAGGTTATTCCAGTACTTTAAATTCATATATATATTTTCAACAAAATATATTGTACTGTTGAGGAAACAATACATGTTAAATTTAATGAAACCAATCTATTTGTTTTCAAAAATCCTCAACCCATGTTCTCTTCGGATCTTATATCAAAATCTATTTATCAACTTATATTATATAAATATTCTTACAAGGAAATAACATAAGAAAAATGTTTCTGAAGTAATTTCTATTGATGAATTTTAACATTATGTTGAAGAACAAACATTTCAAAACCCATGAGGTCAGTTGTTTCATAGAAATAATCTTAGTGATAGTATCATTAGTGATGTTGGTCTTCCAGTTAGGGCTAGATGTTCCGTAATGAATTAAATAAAAAATCTATATTTTATTTTCCAATTTTACCTAATAATATGGATGATTCTTTAGGTTATGTGTATTGGATTATGTTGATATAAGATGAACTAAATGAATTTTGAATGAAAAATGTCTAGAACTTGGTCAAATTACCTAAAGAAACTAATATATTTGGAGTAAAATGGGTTTTTCAAAACAAATGTGACTAAAATAGAAAAATATTTGAAAATTAAACAATATTTGTTGCTAAGGGTTGTAATAAAAAATAATGTGTATGCATTATATAAACCTGGGAACTGATAGCAATACAAGAATTTATTTGAATTATATGAGCCTTTGCAATATTATTTAATTCCATTATTTTTTAATTAGTTGTGATGTGTGATTTCCATAAGGGATATGTTCATGAGAATATTTATGTTATAAAACCATATGGTTTTGAAAATATAAAACATCATGAATACATTTATAAATTTTCTAAATATTTATACATACAAAAATAATCACCTAGAGCCTAGTATGATAGATTAATAATATTTTTTAACAAAATTTTTTTTCTATGGGATATGAAGATCCAACACTTTTTATAAAATACTTTAAAAAAATATTATGATTTTTAAGTCTATGTTGATGAAATTGTATTTGGATGTAATTAATGATATTAAATAGATTCCTTTGTAGATCTTATGCAATATTAGTTAGATATGAGTACGCTGGGTGATTTATCATTTTTATTGGTTTTAAAATTAATCAACAACCAAAATGATATATTATATCACAACATAAGTATATAATTGTTTTTCTTAAAATATTTTTATGTGAAAATAAAAAAATTATTTTTACTCCCATTGGTACCTCAAAAAAACTTGATCCTAATGAGGGTAGGAAAACAATCGATCAAAATATTTTTAGAGGCATGCTAGAATGATTTTGTTAAATAAATACTAATCTAAAAAATGTAAATTTTTATATTTTTTTGTGATAGATTTCAAGAAAATACAAAGGAATCCCATTTAAAATATGAAAATTCATTTTGTAATTATTTTAAGTGAACTAAAAAATTAAGACCATTTTATTAATTATGGAAATGTTATTATTTATTTTTTCAGATGCTGAATTTTTTGGTTCTATAAGGTATAGAAAAAGAACATATAGAACTTTTAATTTCAAAGGAAACTCAGTAGTTACTTATTAATGTTTGAAATAACACTTGGTAGCAAATTACACCACTGAAGTTTTATATGTGGAAGCTAGAAGTTATTGTTCTCAAGTGTTTTGGATGTAACACACACTCACTAACTATGGAAAGAGTATTACAGAAACTCAATTAAAATGCAATAATACTAGTTCCATTGCTTCAAGTGATAAGCCTAAACATCAAATCCATAAAAAATAGATATTATGCCTCAGTTTATTATAGATCACACACTTAAAGAATATATCATTTCAGAATTTATCAGAATGCAGGCTCATAGTGATAATATTTTTAAAAAAATTTACATTTTGATAGATTTTAATACATTAAATAGATTCAAGGAATAATCAATGAAAAGTAATCATTCATATATAATTATTGTTTACCTATCCCCTTACATTGAGATACTCCTCTACAAAGGGGGATAAAATATGTTTATTATATTTCAAATCATTTCTCTTAAAAAATTTCTATTTTTCAAAAACCATTTCATATTCTTATTTTTCAGACTTAGTCACATAATAAAAATTTTTGATGTTAGTTTTCGCAAACTATTTTTTGGAAGATGAAATAATTATAAATTTTTTTTTTCAGTTTTTATAAAATGTTTTATCATAATAACATTCTGTTTTAGAGAATATCTTATTCAAAATATTATATTTATTTATTTTAAAAAATTATTCAGTATTTTTAAAAAATATCATAATCTATTAATATACAAAAATCAAGAATAACATTGTTATCATAACAATAAATCATTCCATCTCAAAATGGTATTATAATTATCTTTTAATTTTGGTAATATATTATTATAATTGTTTATATTTTTTTTCTAAATCATTTACTTTTTTTAAAAAATTATTTATTTATCCTTCCATAATTTTTGTTAATTTTTTTTTCAAAATCATATTTGATATTAATATGATAGAATATTAAAACCTCAAGAGGTCATTATTTTTTAAATCATTCACTAAATAATTTTCAATAGTCTAATATGATGGTTTTTAATCTAACTGTTAAGATCTAATTTGGAAGACAAACTAACTCTCCAATCACCAATATAAAGCCAAACATCCCATGTATAACATCAATTGATAAATAGATTTTCACCCAAAATTGATAATGATTTAAAACTCTACTAGTATGAATACCTTCCTTAAATCTGAATCATCATTTTTATCCAAAAATATTGTAGAATATTCTAAATACATATACATTTTTTCCATCCATTAATGGTTTAACAAATAACTTTTTATCAGAAATAAGAATATTTATTCAGAAAGATAATAAAATTATAGGGATGTGAATCTTTTTTTGTAAAATTGTTTGACAAAGATGTTGATCTTTTTTACCTTAATATTTTTCGGAATTTCAATGAAACTATTATGTTTTTCACAGAGGATGGAAAAAATTTTCATTCATGATATATTAAGAAGGGTATAAAAGGACATAGATGAAATCTATGAGTATGATTAAAATACCATCTGGTGGAGAAGTATATTTTCCTTCTCTCAAGATGCCTAATGACCATGGTTATTTTGAGAAATATAAGGTAGATGAATGCATATTATATCATTATGAAAATGTATGGAATTTGACTCATACCACAAAATATAATCATGTTATTTTCCATTATATACAAGGATTATTGATTTTGAGGAATGAATATCATGACACTTTAGAAGCCTCATATGTTTTCTCATTAGAATATTTATTAAACATGAGTAAAATCAACCATATAAAGTTTTATTTATTACCATGAGAAACATCAATACATGGTTTATTATGTCTTATATCATAGTGATTATAATTATTTTAAGAATTTTAATGATGAAGTGCTTGAAATATTTAAACAATAAAAATAAATGGACTCTAAAGAGTATAAAAATTATATTCATAGGTGATGATACAATAAAGCAGAAGAGATTTTATTTTGATGATAATACAAAAAATATTGTTGAGAAAACATTTGATGGAAAACCCTGAAATAAATATGACCATGATAAAGATAAGAAGAAGAAATTTTACTAGGGGTATCAAAAAATGAAAAGGAATGTATAAAATTAAACTATGATAAAATAAAATGAATAAAATATTTTTTGATGTGATAATGAGAGAGTGGATGATGAAAATGGATGAGTGGAAACTAGGTGATCCTTAATTCATACATGACCTAGTAGACGATAAATCATATAGAATACATGGGGAAAATAAATTTCAATAATAAAAAATAATAATAAGTTAGTGAAAAAACTAAATGGTGAATGAATTGTATATTATTTTATGAAAGGTGTTGAGGTAGCCTTTAATTTTTTTTTTCTTACCTCCTTCAGAGACTGATCAAGTGAATCTGGATACTGAATTATATTTCCATGAAACCTCCATTGTCAATACTGATGTTCCTCATGTCAGGGAAAAGTGGTAGAATAAAATTATTGATAATGAATTGGTACCACATGATGTTCATAAGAAACATCCAGAATTGGTACCTAATGGAAAAGGTTAACTATGAATAGATATTCAGCTTTATGAAGATATTTTTAAATAAAATGTTGAAGGGGATACATGGATTGATATATTATCTAAATAAGGAGGAGTAATTGAAGAAGTTAGTGAATATGCTGAAATATAAGAATTTTTTTATAGATTAAGAGTAGAAAAATTCAGAAAATTTCAATGATAATGATGAAATGAAAGTAGATTTAAATGAGGAGGATGAAAATGAAAAGAATATAGATGAAAAGAATAAATATAGAGAGAATAATATTAAAAAATAATATGGTTATGAAAAATCTCAAAATGATATGATCTCTATGAAAACAATAAAAGATTCTTCTTCAAAGTCAACTTCTAATGCAGATAAAGAAAAAAATGAAAATTATGAAAATAAAAAAATATCAATAGATGAAGTTGAATCCTCATCCTGGAAAGAAGAATATTATTAGATTAAAAAAAGGATGTTAATGATAAAACCAATGAAAGAAAAGTCATATGATTATATGATATATATGAATTGAGTGATAGAGTCAAATAACATGTTTCAAACAATGATAATATGGATGAATAAAATTAATGAATTCAAAACCAGTCATGCCCAACATCCTTATACAAAAAATAATTAGATTCAATTAATATGATAAACTTAAATGGAGTTGATTTCAAAATTAAAAATTTATATATACTCAAAGGAATAATTCCATATTTTCCAACACTTGAATCAAGTAAGGAATTTGTTCACGAAAATCTACCTCAATATTTTTGAATCAATCAAAGTTTCAATAGACAAGATCATTCAGTTAGAGTTTGATTTCAACGTTTTAAAAAAAATATATCAAGCTCACGAAAATTCCTGAAATAATGTCTTGAAATGGTCTCATAATATCGAAGTTGATGCCAACCTGTATGAATATAATTTAGAGTATATGAGTAATCATATCAATTAATCCTCACAAGCTATAATTTAGTTATCTAGTGATATGGGATCTAGGAATTTTTTTTGGAATAGTTTAGATATGCAAGTGAAAAATGAATTTAAAACGTTAAACTATTAAAAATGAGGATGAAATATATTCAAATAGAGTTATTCAAGACTCAAGTATTATTAAGATGAAATAATCACATTGAAAATTGATAATGATGAATTTTTAGAAGTCTTTAGATTTAAGAAGATAATTGTCAGTCTCAAGATGAAATAATAGCAATGATAGAAGACAATAGAAATGTGTTAATGAGGGTGAAGTCCTTTGTAAAGTATTTTATAAAGAAATATTCAAATAATTTTTCTTCTGAACAACTATTAAAATTATAATTCTCTTTGAAAAAAAGTTTACGAATGAATGAATTATTAATCCCATTATGATATGATTTAATTTTTTATGATTCTTATGGGTTGATCAATCTTTAATTTTTTGTGGATGAATAGGTAGTTCATTATATTGTTTCATATATATTTTTTCTAACCCATTTTTGGAAACTCTAGAGTTACACCCATTTGATTTAAAATAAAATGGTGGAGAAATATTCTTATTTGGGGGAGAATGTTATTTAAATGGGGATAAATTCATAGTAAAGTAATATTTATATATTAAGGGGCTAATTTTAATCTTTAAATTGATTTTATAGAAAGTTCTTGATAATCATATTTAACAAATAAAACCATCATATTTAAAATATTTAAAAACTCTAGCAGTGTTAATATTTTTCATGTTCAACATTCAGTATGAAGTAACTAAAAGAAAATGGAAGTTATTATTTTAAATGATAATTTTACATTTATGTTTTGGGTTTTTGATTTCCAAACAAAGATATATTATTGATTAAAATATTTCTCATGACTATTCCATTCCATTAGTTTTGGAAATCTCAAAATCATTAATAATTAATAGATTAGTAACTTTTCATATTCAAAGTGTATTTATAATTTTATTGTATAAATCCTAATATTTTAGTATACATATAATTAGTTCTAAAGTGTTAATTAATATTAACTAAAATCATTCATTATGATTATAATAATGAGAATAAATATGATAAACATCAGATTCACCATTATTTGTTTATATGTTGGAATTTTAGTCTTTTCAATCATACTAAAAAAGTCTTAATAATTAGACTCATACCAGAATATATAAACATAAAATAAACAGTCATAATTTTTATCATAATGAAATTTGTAAGGAAGTCCATTGGACTAAGTAAGTTTAAATTCTAAATATGGAAAACTAATTTTTAATTTAAGGAATAATTTTTACACTATAATTTTGTAAATCAATAAGACATTTGAAAATTAGTTTCAAAAGATCTATTGAAGTTACAAGTGTACATGTCATTGAAAAACATATAGAGAAAATATAACAATTGGTAGATCAAGATAACCATTGGGAGAACACATATAATTACCTAGTCAATGGAAGAGTTTTCTACTGGTCAATTTCATTTTGAAACTTATCATTGTGTGAGAGATCTGAATATTACACATTGTTAACATATTATTCATTGTACATGTAATTGTTTTAGAGTTGTATTGTTCTGTAGAATCCCTCTAAGGGTTGAACCTTTCTAAATTTTCCATTGTAATTTTTCAAATGATATGTGATTTTGATAGTGGTCTTTTGAGGATAATAAGATAATGAATTTAATATTTTAAACGAGTGCTTGCATGGATAGAATGATATAGACAATACATCTGATCATGGGATACTAAGGATTTTCTAACATATCAAATTTTATATTCATACTGAGGTATTTTATTTTTGAGGAAAGATAGATATTCATGTAAGTACAAAATAGGGTATACCTCAACCCATATTTTATGAATACCTTACTCTTAAGGATAGTAGAGTTATATTATTTTTACATAGTTGTAAGTAATTATTACATTTTTTATATTATAAATATTATTTATTACATATTACATATTTTGGTATTATAGTTTGTATTACTTATTATCACAACGATACTAAATATGATAAAATACATATAATGTATTTATCAGATATATTGTGAATTTGATACACTCTGATATAATCATAACCATTTTGATTACATTCTATATAATCTAATTTTATCAAAATTATCACGATTACAATACGTTGATAATTTGGCTAATGTCCAAATCATAATATGATAGAAGTTATGTAAATAGATTTTTTTATTTTTTTTTTAATTTCTTTTAATTTTTTAACTAAAATTCACCAACCTCTTGTAATTAATCCACCAAAAACATATTCATTCAATCCTAATATAAGTATAACTCATATTGATATCAAACACTATAAGTGTTAAAAAGATATATATATTGACAAAAATTAGTTGTAAAATGATATTTAGGTTAGAGTTAAATTGTTTCGACATATATTTCCATTAAAGAGATTTAAGATATTTTGGATGAAGTGGAAGCTTTGGTCTATATACATCAACCCTTTTGATATTCCAGATCACATCATATCTATTCCATATCGAATAATACTCGAAACAATCATAACAAAATTACCTAAAACAATAAAAGTGACCCTCTTGAGGAATTACATACTATATAACTCATATATAATATATAGAGGTGGAATAATTAGAGAAAGATCTCTCTTATATAGAGAAACCAATGAAGATATTGGGTTGTAGAGAAAAATTTATTTTCAAAAAGACCAATCAGCTATTAAAATTACAAAATAGTAATTATACATATTAGGAGGGGATATTGGGACCAATGGAATAAATGAAACAAATGCACCCTCATATATTTACATAATAGTCTGTGAAATGAAATTTAATGTGAGAAATTTCATGGGTGGGAATATAAGGAAACATAATTTTATCAATTGAATTTACCTATTGTATTTTCATGTGTGTTATATTTAGTAATGTAATATTATAAAAAATTATATTAAATATATGTTAGAACTAATAATATTTTTTTATATTAACCTGAAAATTAAATTTAGTGAATAATTATATCCATAGGTAAAGTGGTACAATGGGACAAAAAAGTATAATAAATGAACTATAGTATAACTTTTTTGACATAATTCAACCCCTACATTTAACATGCTCATAAAAAAAGGTACTAATAAAATTGAATATGAGTCATGAAATATTAATTTTAAAAATTAAAAAATATAAATAAAATTATGAGAAAATTGAAGATAATCAACAATAAATGAAATATTAGGTATTTATATAATATAAGAAACCAATATGACCATTGAAAATTTAACCATTTGAGTAATAATATAACCATTGGAATGGAAATCTATCTATTTGGAATAGTTACTAACAATTGGAATATAAAACATGCATATATAATTGTAAAATAATATTTATTTTTCATATAAAAGAAAAATAATGTAAATTTACATAACGATAAAACTGAAAAAATATTTTTAAATAGATAAAATACATATTTTGATTTGTATAAAAAATATGTTTATTTTAATTATAATGATAAATATAAAAAATGAAACAAAATATATTTTTACTAATTTGGTTTATATAATATTGTAACATTTCCTTATAATTAAAATATTATTTTTTGGGGAAATGTTTTTAAAAAAATATTAAGGAACATTTTCATAATATTAAATATAGTATTCTTAAAATAAATAAGTATTTTATTTAAAACATAAAATTTCTAATATATAGAAATCTATATTCATTAAATGTTTTTCATTATTTTAATCTACCCATTAAAAAATGTCTAAGCTGATTTTGGTGTATATTTCTAAAATAATTTAATTTTTTGTAAATAATGAAATATTTGGAAATATGGTATTTATAATTATAAGTCAAATAAGAGAATATGAGAGGCATGGTTGATGTAATAAATGATTATACTGAGCCCTCAGACCCTTATTACTATATATAGTCATAATAATCAGAACTATTTGCAGTCTATATCCAAAATAATAAACTAATAAATATTATATTCCACAACCCTCCACTTAAAACCTTAAAAACACCAACAATCACCACCCGTTCTCCAAAAACCTTATAATATATATAGCTTTCAAAATTTCTATGAAATTAGATTCCTAATATTATACCCCATATATATTTTCTTTTAGTCTCACTAAATACTATTCCTAGTATTCTTAAGAGGTTATCCTAGAGGAGACTACCAAAGGAAGAGGTAAATAGTCAATAAAACTTCTTTTGAGTTTATTCTTCTTATACAACCCCATATGTTTTTAATTACCTTTTGAAATTGTATCATCAGTATCCAAAATATACTTATATTCAATTTTTATATTGGAATTATAATTTCATACCCTTAATCAATTCAACAATGAAAATTATTATTTATAATATGGTTCGATCATGCCCCATGAACAATGAATCTCATGATTCACAACTTCATTAATGGATTATTTGTGTTACCTTATTATGGTTTTAAATGATCTAAATAGTCAAATTATACTCTATGTCACATTCTATAATGGATATATATATATATAATATTAAATAAATACATATAAGTTCACTACGGTTAGAAAAACATCCAACATAAATTATCCATATAAGGAAAATATTTATACTAAATGAATAATCCCTATATAAAACTACAAATTGATATTTGGGAATATTAAAAAAGTCTCTAATATCACTTAAAATAACTTTTAAAATTTTATTACCACATCAAAATAACTTCTATAATTATCAATAAATAAAAGAGTCTCTTGAGAATTGAAACAAACTCCCTAAGAGGAGTAGTAGTAAATATGATGTATTAAAATATAATTTCAAATAAATATAAAAGAATAGTAATAAAATCATATATATTAAAAAAATATGAGAGTTTTTAAATAAATTAATTTTATTATTATGATGTTAATTAAAAGTGAAAATCCAAGTTGAACAAAATTTAAGGGGGATTCCATACCACAATCCTTTATTTTGTTTCATTCATTTTCTCCCTAAAAATCACTAAATCAGAATATTAATCTCATTTATTGGTTTAATATTTCTGATATATCTCCCCCTCATATATATACCTAGTTATTATTACATTTCCTTTTAGGGATATGTAATCTCTTTAGCTTCTTTTCCAACATCTTTATTTTATAAAAACATGACTTAAGGGAACCTATTATTTATTCATTCCTATTATGAACCTCTACATGAAATTATTTTAATCATATTTTTTTTAAATACTCATTATTTTATGGAGAACCCTTATGGTTTACTTCTAGGATTATTAGAAATATAATTTTCTTACTGCCTTTAATGATTACTTACCATTTTTTTAAAACATTACTAAATAAGTTATATTATAAAATTACTTATATACCCTATATTAGGAATACTTCATCAATTGAACACCATGTTTGAGACATATACCTATTTATCCTAATATTAACACTCAAAAGATTTAGTTTCTTCAACTATTCTAAACCCTTTTGTGTTATCCATTGATAATTAGTTTAGGAAATATTACATAACCCATTACATTCTATGGTTATTTCTTATTATATTTCCTAATGTTCAATTCCCTAATGTGGAACACATATGAATGTACATGTTATGATGGGTGCACCCTGATGGAACTCTAAAGAATAGTGTGATTTTTATATCTCACATGATTTCGTGTATGGGATTAGGGAGTAAACCTAGTCCATTATAGGACTTTTCCCTCCATGTTATGTTTTCCTGGTGATAGTAATATACTTATGATTATGTCATGTTTTATATTATTGGATCATTCATATAATAAATTGTAACAAAAAAAAATTTATTATTGAAAATTCCTCTAGATCTAATTAATTGTCTTATTATGTAAGATGGTTATATAATATATGAAATTTCTTGGTTTTATGTTTTGGGATTTTAAAATACTATTATGAATTGTGACGGTTGCTAATATATCCATTGAATAATGATCACATGATTAATATAAATATAGGGCTTTAACAAATCCAATTTATTCAGACAAAGGAAGTAATGGCCTCATCCAATAAACCTGCCCCGTACGAAGCCCATTTATCAGAGATCAGAATGGAGGTAGTGTCAGTGGGATTCACTCTTGACTAAGCCCAAGCCGAGCTACAATATGTTATGATTAAATGGAACCATCTACAGGAGAAGTGGATGTTGATAGATATAACCACCAGAGCGAAGTTATTCGAGCTACCCCAAGAGTCTGTTACCATCACACACCTTACCCTTCAGTCTTATGCGGGTTCTATAAGGGGTTATGTAACAATACCTTAGGAATATAATTATATGCATTATTTTTTTATATAATAAAGAATATACATTCATTTTATTGTTTTTTTTACTTTGAAAATAGTTTTTAAAGCACAAATATTATTTTTAGTTAATATTCAACTAAGAAATCTCTTTTGATAAAACAATTGATTTTTTAATTAAATAATTTTTTAGTAAAATATTATTATTATCAAATTTCTTTTTAACAAGTATAAATGATCGTGTAATTTTTGTGAATACAATTTTAATTTTTATTAAGGGTTGAAAGCTATTTTTGTCAAAACTGTTGAATTTTTGATAAATATTAGTTTTTATATTAAAAGTGAAAATTAAAATATTTAAAAAATTATTTGGATAAAATTAATATTATTTTTGGAACCATGACATCGAAATTATCCAATGGTGAATTTTTCATAATTTTATGAGACAATTAAATTTTTGGGTAAAATATTAAATACCGTTTAAATATATAATGTGGTTTATGACATCATAATGACCCAATAGTGATATAATAAAATAATATAATTGATATTTACGACCAATATATGTTTTATCCATTAAATAATGTGATTTTAGGTTTATTTGATTTATTTTTCAATGCTATAGTGGACCCTCCAAGACTTATAAAGCATTTTATCTTTTTAAATTGACTTCCTTGAGAGTGTGACTCAAATCCACATAAGAAACCATATTATTTTAATACTTTAGGCCATTGGAATTATAAAATATTGTTTTACACTCCCCATTGGAAAAAACCATGGGAAAAAACCATGGGCTGGTTTGTGGTTTTGATTAGTTTAATGTGTGGTGTCCCAAACCTAAACAAAAAAATTCCCTCTCCTTTCCTACATAAACTCACCCAAGTTCCCACTTTATCTTCACTAAAATCCTTTTTATTTCAACAAAAAACTACCCTCCTACCTCTATAATCCTCCCAAGGTGACCCAATCACTCAGAAATCCTCTCTTAGGCCCCTCTCATGCCTTTGGGATCACACTTCCAAGTAAGGGATTTCATCTGTTCTAATTTTATCCATGTTTCTTAATATCATTATGCCATTCTATTTTCAATTTTAAATTTTTGGGTATTATTTATAACCTCCAAAATACTTCCCTATTAATGTTTTAATGATTAGATACCCCTATTATCTCTCATTGATGCCTCCCATGTACACTCGTTACCATAAAAAATTTCGTAAGGAATTTCTCTCTCCTTATTTACATTCAAACAATTCTTCTATATTATGCATCTAAAGTCCATTCCATATGTTGGTATATTATGTCCCATGACCACCTTACTATAAATTTATTGTATAAATTATGAGAGACCCCTGTCACTCTCATCAAACCATTTTACGAATTTCTATTTGATGTCGTTATGCTACCGAAATTACACCAAAATTTCCATGCCAAAATCATTTTGTAGTGAATAACATACCCCCTACTCTATCAAGGGTATTCACCTTTATGGACAATTAATTTTATATTTAGGACTTTCATTTTTTTTCACATCACTTATTCATGTAATAAATTATGATGTTAATGAATCCATGTTTTATGATCTATGTGGCACACTTATGTATAAAATGAAATGATTATGAAGGGTGCACACTAATAGCGATCCAATGCATTGGGTAAAGTATAGTATTGTGATACATCATTAGTGATGGGTGTTGACTCATTCTAATACAAGTGAAATGAGGTTTTACTCATTCTTCATGTGCAATGAGGGTTTACTCATGCTCAATGTTCAACGAGCCTTGGATCATACTAATATCTTATTAAATGTTGTTGCTACCTCTCCGTGTTATGATTATCCTGATTTATCAGGCCTTTCTCTTAATGTATCTATTGTGATCCATTAATATTCCTATTGTATAACATTTATTGTGTTCCTCATTTTATTCCCTATTTATTCCATTACTGGGATTTATAGCTCACCCCATTCTTATGTATGTTCTTAGGTTATCCCACGTAATGTTAAGTGAAAAGGAATGCTATGGTCATGTAATGTATGTTTTTAATAAAGATGTTGTATTTCATGTGTTAAATTGTTATATAATGACCCTAATACCCTAATACCCAATGAAACAAAACCTCTTGATCTTCTATGTTTTATTAAGTGAAATTTCATGCAATAAATAATGTTTAAGTGTGAAATAACAAGTAGGGTTGATATAGTTGGTATTAGAGGATAGGTTTAGTTATTTTTGGTATTTGGATTAGAAAACCCCAGCGAAAGCCTTAAGGATAAGACTAAGTATAATAGAAACATCCCTATGTTTTGGTGAGTATTGAGTAAGTGGTTTATTAAGAAAAAATATCCCTATTTGGATACGAGTTGGTAGAGGCGGCTCTGGAACAGATGTACCTAAGAGTGAAAACTCCGAAAAGATGTTTTGGGCTTAACCCGGGCTAGCCCGGTACACAAAAATGGGTCTTGCTTAACTCTTGGTTATGATACTCCCAGGGGATATGCTTTGGTAAATTCACAAGATTAGTATGAACCATTATTAAAGAAATTACAAATATTGCGCCTAAGAATTTATGTTAGAAAGTAGATAATTGATAACATAGATCGAAGCCTATATATTCATAAGTTAAAGAAAAAAAAGTTATTTATAAATCAAACCTTTTTTATTTGGATTACCCTTTATGTTTCACCCCTAACTTTCCTTTTTATTACAGCCAATGTCTCGTAAGAGGAGGACTCAGGATGACAACTAATGTGAAGATCACTGTGAAGACTGTTCTAATGAGATACCCAATCCCATGGGAGCAGGAACCGAAAATGTTGTCACAATTATCTCTAATTTAACTCAAGATTTGAATAGAATCATGGGTCAAGAGTAATGTTAAACCCCCACCCCCAGAAAGAAAAAGTCACAATCGATAGCTTTAAGAGACAATGGCCTCTTAGTTTTAATGGATCATCTGGTCCCTCAATTGTCGAACAATGGATCAAATCCATTGAAATGATTTTCTTTGTCATTAAATGTTATGTACAAGATAATGTTCTTTAGGATACTTATCATATGGAGGGCGAATATGATCAATGGTGGAAATTGATAAAAAATACGAAGCCAAAGGAAGATATCGATGCGTTGGAATGGAAGGATTTTTAGAAAATGTTTTGTGATAAATATTTTCCTCAAAACCTCTGGATTAAGATTGAAAGGGACTTAATTTCCGTAGTACCCCTATTTTGAGGTATGTGGCCTTTGTTTATTAATTTTTTATGTGTTTAAAGTGCATGGGATGAGTTGGGAAGAGGTTGGGAGAGTTTGGAGGCCTTTAAAGGGGTGCATGGTTTTAGCGTAGTTAGTGGAAACCGTGCGGATTCCCCAGGAAACTGGGCAAGGGAGACAGTAGGCTTTTCACGGTCTGCGCACGGTTTACAAAACCGTGTGAGGCAACCGTGCGGACCCTTGCTCCCAAGGCAGTAGCATGCACATAGTTAGCGCACAGTTTTCCAAACCGTGCGGGCTAACCGTGCCACCACTTAAAAATAGGGTTATAAGTTCCGGGATCCCTCAGGTATAACCTATTTCACTCTAATCATCCTCCCTCTCGTGCCTCACTAAGGATTTTGGGTTCTCGGGGGTTAAGGGTTCTCTCCCACTCGATTTGAAAGCGTTTCGAAGGTGTTTCAAGGTGGGTTGTTGGTGGTTTCTCCCGGGTAAGTATCTCCTCTTGTTTCTCTTGTTCTTTCCACTAGATCTACATCCCTCTATTTCGTGGATTTCTAGATCTACACTTATTGTGTGTAGATCTAGGTTTGTGGTTTCCTTGGATGTTAACATTAAGTCCTGTGGATGTTAGGGAAAGGGGATCTAGAGAGGTTTCAGTGGTCTGTTCGCAGGATTTGAGGTGCGATGGCTTGTGGGTCAATTTCTCAGGAACCCTAAAGGTAGGTGGCATCTCTCTGGACTCCACATGGTTAGAGCTAATGGTTTTGGTTACAATTAATTTTTTTCCTTGAAATTAATTGTGTTTTGATTTGCGAAATTGATTAGAAATCCCCTGGGTGATGTTTTGGGGATTTTTGGGAAAAGAAGGGTTTTGTGGTGAAATGATACTATTTTGGATTTTAAAATGGAGATTTTAAAATGGGATGATATGGTTGATTGCAAAAATGATTGATGGAAATGTTTTTCCATAAAAGGGTTGTTTTATTGAAATGTTGTTTGGCATGGAAAATGGTTTTCAATAAATGGGCGATTAATTGAAGTGGACGGATATGCAATGGAATTGGATGATTGCATGTGGTTGTGACCTTAGTAGGTTATATGCTTGGATTTGGCTTGTTTGAATGTTGTGTGTAAGTGGTGGGAAGTACCACTATAAAAAGGGGATGGATAGTGTACAGATGGGACACCATCAATGGTAAGTGGGAAGGAAGTTCCACTTAGTGTGAATGGGTGAATGGGTTGGACGGATGCTCCACCATTTGGTTGTTTTGGTTGTTTGTGTGCATTTATTTGCAAGATAGAAGTTGTTATGCTAATGTGTAAATCATGAGATGGCTTGTGGCATGTTTGGTTGGCCTTCCCTTGGTTGTTTGGTTTGGGTGTGATGGCTTGGTAAGGGCATTTTTGGATTATGAAAATGGTTGCACTTGTGATTTAATTTATATAAACTATTTTATATAAATATACTAATGGTTTTATCCTAGTGGCGTGTATAGGGAAGTCATTTGGGGAAATCCTACTGAGGTTTAATACTCACCTCCTACTTTTGCACCATGGTGTCTTTGCATATGTTGTGTACCGTGACATGGGAAAAGGTAAGGCATCACCCTCCTTTAGCGAAGCATTGTGATCCCTTGGTGGAGCTTGGAGCTTGAAGCTTGGTGTGGAGCCGTGGTGGTGTCATGGCTTGTGGTGTTTGGTTGTTTAGTTTTCACAGTGTACTTTGATGCTGTGTGGAAATGCCTTGTTGTATTGGTTTTGATTTGTGTTTTGGAATAACTTTGTTGCCTTTTTTGGAATGCATGGTTGGGAAATTGAATTTACATGCATCATATAGTGGCTGTTAGTGGATGGTTTGGTTGGTTTTGTTTTAAGGGAAAATTTTTCCCCAACTTGACCTTGAAGCCCTCGACATTTATTGCCAGCCTTTGGCGTCTTGGGAAAATCTCTTAATGCCAAATAGCCGTCACCGCCTCCTCAAGTCAATGAGGTAGGGGCAGGGTGTTACAATTTGTATCAGTTTGTTCGGTCCTTTGGAGTTTATTATCAGATTTGGTGTGGACATTCATTGTGTTACATTCCTTGAGTCGGGATGGTATCAAGGCGTAGGCATGTCAGAACTTGGAATTTATAGCGTAAAATGACGTATCTAACCCTTTTATGCTGAAATTAATGTTACCAGGGAGTTGGGTACATAAGTGTTTTAGAGACACTTATAGGCATTGGAGATCTCATTGTTGTGGGTGTAGCCAATGAGATGAGCATGGCATGCATGGTAGAAATGACTTCCCACTAGGATGCATATTTCATTAGGGTATAATGATTTATGATGTGATATGAATGTGTGAAATTGTAATGTGAATAAATTTGATATTTTAAAAATGGTATGATTTTCAAAATGGTGAAACATGGGAAATGTGAACTTCTAGAAAGCCTTGTTCTGAATGTTTTGTGTAATGTGATTTAAAATGGGATTTCAGGATGTCTACAGAAGTGAGACTCATGGTTTTTTGATTTCTTTTTATAGAAATGGAAACGGGTAGGCGTCGTAGAGACCAAACGGAGGAGGCTGCTGATAATCTGGTAGCCCCTGAACCTCAGGTGAACAAGCAGCTAGTGAAAATCATAGTGCAATCTTTACAAGCTGTGGAAAGTGGAAACAAAGTGGATGAACCAAGACATGTGGATTATGAGGTTCAGTTTCAAAAGCAGAATCCACCCATCTTCAGGGGTGATTCAGAGTTGGAAAGGGAAGAAGCATGGTTGAATAGAATGAACAAGATCTTCGAGTTCTTGGGAACTCCGATAGAGTTAAAAGTGAAGTTAGCAACATATATTTTGGAAGATCTTGCCCTTCAGTGGTGGGAGTTGGTAGTCGAAGCAGGGACGGACCGGGGTATGATTTGGGAAGGCATTGAGGAATTTTTTAATAAATAATTCTACCCACATAAGTTCATAATTCAGTGCACGACAGATTTCTTCAGTTTGATGCAAGAGCTTATGTCTGTGACGGAGTATGCAACTATGTTTATGAACATAGTAAGGTTTTCAACCGAGGTGGAGAGTATCACGTCGTTGAAGGAAAAGATATTTGAAGCGGGGTTAGGGAAATAAATCCGTTCAAAGATAGTGGTCTTGTGTATAGATTATTACATAGAAATGGTGGATAGTGCCTCGGTGGCTGATCGGGATCTGTTGGGAGATCCGGGCGGGGGAAGCATGGTGGTACCCATTGGGAATAGTGGGAAATCTAACACTGGGTTCAAGTGGAAGAGGGACACTTATTCCAAGGGTAGGAATATGGCATATAATCCGACGACAAGATCAGTAAATATTTCTCCGAATCCCCAGAGCAAGATAGGATGTTTTTAGTGTGGTTCTATGAGCCAAATCAAGTGGTATTGTACGACATAACCTCGATCATGTCATAATTGTAAGTAGATGGGGTATCTGCAGCATTATTTTCAGAATGCTCTAAGGTCAGGTGCACATGAAACTCCTCAAGGATCTCATACGTCGTATGCGTCGACGGGACGGGGACAACAACACACCCCTCGTCAGCATTCTAATGTTGGTTAGGGTGATTATTGGAATACCACAACGCCTCAACAGGGCAATAAATAGTAGAGTGTGGAAAGCAAAAATGTGTTCGGAGCTGAACATGTTATGGTGGATGATCAGTCGGGACTATCCACTGTGCGAGGTAATATTATTTTAAATTCTACCTTGATGCATGTGCTATTTGATACGGGTGATTCACACTCTTTTATTGCTGAACGTGTGGTTGATTTTCTGGGTTTAAGAGTAGAAATGATTCCCTCGGTTTTGAAACTTCAAACTCCCCTAGGTCGAAGAGAGTATCGAGCCTTCTTGTTTTTAGAATGTTGTATGGTTGTGGGCAAGGTAGAGATAATGGGGAATTTCTCAGTTCTTGAGATGGATGGCTATGATGTAATCCTGGGAATGGATTGGATGGTGGCATTTAAGGCAGACATCGACTGCGATGAGCGAACAATGGATTTTATGACACAAAATGGCGTTAGAAATCTCTTTAGAGGAGAGAGGCATGAAAGGAAGGGTGAAAATAATTTGTTGGCACCAAAAGTGGGTATGTTATCGTATCATTTGGCAGTTTTGTCATTGGGATCAGTAGAGGGTGTTGAGAAAACTATTCTTCTAGCAGTGGTAGATCAGTATATGTATGTTTTTTCTGAATAATTCTTTGTGTTACCTCCCATAAGAGAAGTGGAGTTTATTATTGATCTCCTTTTTGGGACCAGTCCTATCTCACTTCTATCTTATCGGATGGAACCAGCTGAATTGTAGGAATTGAATGTTCAGTTGGAAGAGTTAGAAAACATAGGGTTTATCCAGCCTATCACGTCTCTGTGGGCATCGCTGGTGTTGTTCATGAAAAAGGCAGATAGAACTTTGAGGCTATGTGTTGATTATCATAGACTTAACCAGGTTATGATAAAGAATAGATATCCACTTACATGAATTGATGATTTGTCCCACCAGTTGAGGGGAGCCCAGTGGTTCTCCAAGATTGAACTGAGGTCCGAATATCATCAATTGTGGGTGAGGAAGGAGGATATTCCTAAAAAAGATTTCAGAAGTAGATATGGCCATTATGAATATGTGGTTATGACCTTTGGTCTAACGAATGCGCCAGTGGAGTTTAAGGAATTAATGAAATGGATATTTAGGAGATATCTGGATTCATTTGTGGTGGTGTTTGTAGATGATATTCTAGTGTATTCAATGACAAGGGTGGAGCGTGATATGCACTTGGCGACAGTGCTGGGGATCTTGAGGGATCATCAGTTGTATGCCAAATTGTCAAAGTGTGACTTTTGGATACAAGATGTTCGTTTTATTGGCCATGTGATTTCTGGAATGGGTGTCTTAGTGTATCCAGAAAAGATAAATGCTCTTTTCTTGTGGAAAATGCCAAATAATGTGAATGATATATGGAGTTTTCTTAGTCTAGATGGTTATTATCAGTGTTTTTTTCGTGATTTTTCACGTTTGGCTTCGCCGATGACAGCTTTGACAAGAAAGGATGTTCCATTCCAGTGGAATGAATAGTGTCAGTTGTGTTTCGAAGAGCTAAAGGGTCTCCTCACATCAGCACCAATCTTGGTTTTTCCAAAACCAGGAAAAGGGTATGTGGTGTATTGTGATGCATCGAGATCAGGGTTGGGGTGTGTCCTCATGAAAGGGAATCATCTGGTTGCATATGGCTCACGGAAGTTGAGAGTGCATGAGAAGAACTACCCAACCCATTATTTGGAGTTGGCAGAAGTGGTCCATGCTTTGAATGTGTGGCGTCATTATCTCTTCAGTGAGAAATTCACGATATACACAGATCATAAGAGCTTGAAGAACATTTTCTCACAAAGGGATTTTAACCTGACATAAAAGGGATCAATGGAATATCTCCAGATGTTTGATTTTGACTTAATGTACACACCAGGAAAGGGAAATTTGGTGGTGGATGCATTAAATAGAAAATCATATGCTCAGGTGGTAAAATAGGCATCAGACCAGAGGCAGTTGATGTTGGTTATAGCCGATATATAGTTGGAATGTGGGGACCAGGGCGATAGAGCTGTCTTATTTCTGGTTTTGTTGATTCTTGACTTGGTTGGCCTGGTTAAAGATGCACAGATATCTAATTCTGAGTGTGTGACCATGGGGCTGAGACTCAATGGCTGGGAGACCATTGAGGGTTGGAAACTGAATGAAGATTTAGTTTTGTGTTTTCAAAATCGGATGGTTGTACTAGTTTCTTGTCTGGAGGATCTTCTAAGGGTGTATCATCATTCTAGGTGGGTTGTTTATCCTGGAATTTAGAAAATGTATAAAGTGTTGAAAGCACAATTTTGGTGGGCTAGTATGAAAAGAAGAGTGGCTGAGTTTGTTTCGAGATGATTGACTTGTCAGCAGGTCAAGGTAGAGAATCGGAGGCCTGCAGGAATGTTGCAGTCTTTACCAATCCCAATTTGGAAGTGGGAGTAGATAATGATGGATATTGTTACAGGTCTCCCAAGAATGGTTAGAAATCACGATGCCATCTGGGTGATAGTGGATCGGCTAACGAAGTCGGCCCATTTCATCCTGATCCGTGAATCTCATACGGTGGAGGATATGTACAAAATCTATATCTGGGAGGTGGTAAAGAGGCATGGTGTTCCAGTTTCTATTATATCAGATAGAGATCCAAGGTTTACATCTCGTTTCTGGAAATCCTTAGAGCAAGACCTTGGAACGCAGTTGACGATGAGTATGACGTATCACCCTCAAACAGATGGTCAATCCAAGAGGACGATACAAACTCTGGATGATATGTCGCAAGCTTGTGTCATGGATTTTGGTGTCTCTTGGGAGGATCAATTATCTTTGGTTCAGTTCTCATACAATAAAAGTTATCAGGCATCCATACAGATGGCTCTGTTTGAAGAATTTTATGGGTGGCCATGTCATTCTTCAATATGTTGGGTGGAAACGGGTGAGTCCTTGAGGGTTGGACTGAGCCTTGTCCAGGAAACTATGGAGAAGATCAAGTTGATCAAGAAGAGAACGGAGACAGCTCAGAGTCTTCATAAATCGTATGCGGATCATCGTCAATGGCCATTGTCATTTGAGGTGAGTGATCATGTGTTCTTGAGGATCTCTCCAAAGATGGGACATCATCAGTTTGGGAAGCAGAAAAAGTTATCTCCATTGTATATTGGACCTTTTTAGATTCTTGAGCGGGATGGTGAGCTGGATTATCGTTTGGATTTTCCACCTAGATTCAGTGTGGTTCACAATGTGTTTCATGTGTCATAGCTGAAAAAGTATCAGCCGGATCGTGACCATGTGATTCGATTGGATCATGCTGAGATAGAACCAGATTCTACGTTGGTGCATGTGCCAGTGTGGGTTGTGGATAGGCAGCAGAAAGTCTTGTGTGGTAAAAGCATCAGTTTAGTTCATGTTTTTTTGGAAACATGGTCAGATTCAATAGGAGACTTGGGAGCTGGAGAAAGAAATGGTTGAGCAGTGGCCCGAGCTCTTTCGGCAAAGGGCGGGTTCACTAATTTCCGAGGACGGAAAGTCCAATGGTGGGGAGAGTTTAGTACCCCCGGTTTGAGGTATGTGGCCATTTTTTATGCATTTTTATGTGTTTAAAGTGCATGCGATGAGTTGGGAAGAGGTTGGGAGAGTTTGGAATGGTTATAGATGAGTTTGGAGGCCTTTAAAGGGGTGCACAGTTTGAGCATGATTAGTGGAACCCATGCCGATTCCCTAGGAAACTGTGCTAGGGAGACAGTAGGATTTTCACAGTCTGAGCATGGTTTTCCAAACCATGTGAGGAAACCATGCAGACCCTTGCTCCCGAGGAATTTGCATGCGCACAGTCTGCCAAACCGTGCGGGCTAACTGTGAGACCACTTAATATAGGGTTATAAGTTCCAGGATCCCTCTGGATTAACCTATTTCATTTTAATATTCCTCTCACTCAAGTCTCACTCGGGATTTTGGGTTCTCTGGGGTTAAGGGTGCTCTCCCACTCGATTTGGAATCATTTTAACGGGGTTTCATGGCAGTTTGTAGGTGGTTTCTCCCAGGTAAGTCTCTCCTCTTGTTTCTCTTGTGCTTTCCTCTAGAAATACATCCCTCTCTTTCGTGGTTTTCTAGATCTACACTTTTTGTGTGTAGATCTAGGGTTGTGGTTGCCTTGGATGTTAACATTAAGGCCTGTGGATGTTAGGGAAAGTGTATCTAGAGAGTTTTCGGTGGTGTGTTCACCAGATTTCAGTTGTAGTGCCCTGTGGGTCGATTTCTCAGGAACCCTAAAGGTAGGTGGCTTCTCTCTCGACTCCACTTGGTTAGAGCTAATGGTTTTGGTTACAATTAATTTTTTGTGCTTGAAATTAATTGGGTTTTGATGTACGAAATTGATTAGAAATCCCTTGGGTGACGTTTTGGGAATTTGGGGAAAAGGAGGGTTTTGTGGTGAAATGCTATTATTATGGATTTTAAAATGGAGATTTTAAAATGGGATTCTATGGTTGATTGTGAAAATAGTTGACAGAAATAGTTTTCTATAAAATGGGTTTTTTTGTTGAAATTTTGTTTGGTATGGAAAATGGTTTTCAAAAAATGGGTGATATATTGAAGTGGATGGATATGCAATGGAATTGGTTGATTGCATGTTGTTGCGACCTTGCTGGGTTATATTATTGGATTTGGCTTGTTCTAATGTTGTGTGGAAGTGGTGGGATGTACCACTATAAAAAGGGGATGGATAGTTGATGGAAGGGCCACCATCAATGGTAAGTGGATGGGAAGTGCCACTAAGTGTGAATGGGTGAATGGGTTGGACAGAAGCTCCACCATTTGGTTGTTTTGGTTGTTTGTGTACATTGATTTGCAAGATGGAAGTTGTTGTGATAACGTGTAAATGATGATATGGCTTGTGGCATGTTTGGTTGGCCTTACTTTGGTTGTTTGGTTTGCGTGTGATGGCTTGGAAGGGGCATGTTTGGCTTAAGAAAATGGTTGAACTTGTGATTTAATATATATAAACAGTTTTATATAAATGTGCTAATAGTTTTATCCTAGTGGCATGTGTAGGGATGTCATTTGGGGAAATCCTATAGAGTTTTACTACTCACCCCCTACTTTGGAACTGTGGTGTCTTTGCAGATGTTGTGTACCATGATGTGGGAAAAGGTAAGGAATCACCCTCCTTAGTGGAGCATTGTGATCCCTTGATGGAGCTTGGATCTTGGCATGGAGCTATGGTGGTGTCATGGCTTGTGGTGTTTGGTTGTTTAGTTTCCACAGTGTACTCTGATGTTGTGTGGACAGGTCTTGTTGTATTGGTTTTGAGTTGTGTTGTGGAACAACTTGGTTGCCTTTTCGGGAATGCATGGTTGGGTATTTGAATTTTAATGCATCATATAGTGGCTGTTAGTGGATGGTTTGGTTGGTTTTGTTTTAATGGAAAATCATTCCCCAACTTGATCTTGAATCCCTCGACATTTATTTCCAGCCATTGTAATCTTGGGAACATCACTTAAGGCCAAGTAGCCCTCACCGCCTCCTCAAGCCAATGAGGAAGGGGTGGGGTGTTACACTTTCCCTCAAGAACAAAGGTGACGAATTCATCAGAGCGTACGAGGTTAGCTTTACAAGGCTTGTACGATATGCCTCTGTCTTTTTTGTTAACCTCGAATGCAAGGTTGACTACTTCTTTGGTGGGATGAAACCTAGCCTAAAGAAAGGCCTAGTGATCTGTGACTTCGACAGCTATGAGTAAATTGTCCGATGTGACCTCATGGTTGAAATGGAGATCGAAGAATATCAGGGGTATCATGGGGATAAGAAGAATAAAGTGGACATAAATTCTAGCAGTATGATGGATAAATCCAATGGTTCGATGAAAATTCGACTCCCCACTTTCCAAAGGTGTGGAAAAAAGCACCCCAAAAAGTTTCTAAAGGGGACGAGGAAATGATTTAGGTGTGGAAGAGAAGGTCACATAGTCATTAACATCTGACAAGAAAAACCCTCAGCTAAGACAGAGGATATGAATGCTCCATTTGACTCTCAATGCATTTTTCAACGCTTCAACTACAATGAACCATGGCACCTTGCAAATTAGTTCCCTAATCCAAGGGTTTTTGTAGGCAACCAACAACCTCCAAGGCAGCAAGGGATATATTTTTCTCTCACTACCTCCTAAGTTTACCCCAAAAAATGAAGTGGTTATAGGTACTCTAGTTACTCATTCATGAATAGAGAACATACTTTTTGATTCTGGTTCTATACATTATTTTATATCGCAAAAGATTAGTAGAACAATCCCAAAACCACCACAAATCATGGATGTGAAGATGTAGGTGAGTAAGAAAATGTGTAAATCATTACATACCATGAATATAACATCTCCCCTATCATAATTTGTGGATTGAACTTACTGGAGAACCTCTTCATACTCCCTCTGTTGAAATTTGATGCAATTCTTGGCATGGAGTAGCATTACCTATATAAAGCCAACATAAATTTCCATGAGAGGGAGATCACTATCTATATGGAGAATCGACCCCCCGATTCTATACAAGTGCAAGGAGGAAGATCGATCTTCTTTAGCACTATCATCTCAAGCATGGATATTAGTGCCTTATGAGAAAATGTATATGGCTCAGATGATTGAGTCTTTGGAAGAAACTATCTTTGAAGACAAGCCTATTGTAATGGAATTCACTGAAGTGTTTCTCGAGGAATTTCTTGGTCTTCCTCTTAGAAGAGTTGTTAAATTCTCAATTGACCTTATACCTAGTACCTTTCCAATATCCAAGACTCCATATAGAATGGATGTTGTGAAGCTTGAGGATCTAAAGAAACAACTACAGGAGAATCTGGATAAAGAGTTTATGCACCAATGTTCTTCACCATGGGTTCTCTAGTCATATTCTTTAAGAAGAAGGATGGATCAATACTCCTTTGCATTGATTATTATGAGCTCAGGAAATCCAGATAAAGAACAAGAATCCTCTATCTCAAATTGATGACTTGTTTGATTAGATACGTGGTGCACAATACTTATCCAAGGTGGATCTATGGTCAGGATATTACCATGTAAGGGTGAAGAAGTAAGATATCCCTAAGGCTGATTTTTGTGCAAGAAACGGGGACTATGAATTCATAGTAATGCATTTTGGACTCACTAATGATCCAGAAATCTTTATGGACTTGATGAATATAGTCTTTTGAGAATAACTCAAAAAATTTGGTGTAGTATTTATAGATGATATTATAATATACTCCAAAACCAAGGAGGATCATGAGAAGCATATAAGAACTTTACTAGAGACCTTGCGGAAGGATAATCTCTATGAAAAGTACAGAAAGTGTGAGTTTTAGTTGAATGAGGTCTAATTATTAGGTTATATCATCATATGCAATGGGATATCTGTGGATCCCTCTTGGACAACAACAATTGAGGGATGGCTGAGTCCAACATCAGTAATGGATATCCATAGCTTCTTAGGGTTACCTTGATATTATTGTTGATTTGTGAGAAATTTTTCATGATTTTCCAACCCTCTTACCAAGCTAACTCAGAAGGGATAAATTTTTTTTTTGTAGTAATGAATGAGAAGAATGCTTCAAGGATTTGAAAAATGAGGATTATCATTGTGCCCGTTCTCACTTTACCCAAAAGCGGAGAACTTTTTTTTGTATTTAGTGATTCTTAGAAGAAGGGACTATGTTTTGTGATGATGTTGAATGATAAAGTTATAGCCTATGCCTCAAGGCACCTGAAAGTCCATGAGGAAAACTATCCCTTGCATGATCTGGAGTTGGCGGCTATGATATTTTCATTTAAAATCAGGTAGCATTATTTATATTGGGAGAAGTGTGAGATATACACTAATAACAAGAGCCTCAAGTATATATCCACAGAAAAATATCTTAATATGCACCAGAGAAGATGGTTATAACTCATCAATGATTATGATTTCTTAATCCTCTACAATCCTGACAAGGAAAATAAGGTGGAAGATGATCTAAGTAGAATTGATCCTACACCTTTATCAATGATCATAATTGAAAAGGATACAATCTTCTTAGATTTTCAGAGGATCTACATGAGAATCATTAAAGAAGGAGAATCATCAATCCTTTCTCAAATGATTTCTCAACCGTCCCTCATAGAGAAAATAAAGGATGCTCAAAGAAAGGATGTGGAAATTCTAAAAAGGTTGGAAGCTATCAGAAATGGGAAATCCTTAGAGTTATTGGTTGAAAAGGATGGAATTGGGAAATTTATGTCACAATTATGTATACCATCCAATTAAGAGATAAAGAATGACCCTTTTAATGGTGCACATAGCTCATCCTTCTCTATTAACCCAGGGAGCAAAAAGATTTATCTAGATCTCTAAGAAAACTGTTGGTGGGACAATATGAAAAGGGAAATTGATGAATATACATCAAAGTTCCTAGTATGTCATCAAGTCAAATATGAGAGGAAAAAGTATAAGTGGATGATGAAACCACTACCCATACCAACATGGAAGTGGGATAACATTACCATGGACTTTGTCACAAGAATTCCAGGGACATCTAGACGAAACAATGCAATATGGGTCATTGTGGATCATCTTACGAAGATAGTTTACTTTATCATGATTCAAGTGGACTTTTAATTTGATCAACTTTCAAGGAATTAAATCAAAGAAGTAATAAGGCTGTATTGATTACCACTGTCTATTGTATCCGATCGTGATTTGAGATTCACCTAGAAGTTCTATAAAAGTCTCCAACAAGCTCTAAACACTAAAATGATCTTTAGTACGACCTATCATCCTAAAACTAATGACCAATATGAGCGAACTATTCAGACACTAGAAGATATGTTAAGATCATGTTCTATGGACTTCAAAGGAGGATGGGACTAAAATCTTTCAATGGTTGAATTCTCCTACAATAACAGTTTCCACTCGACCATTTGAGTGGCACCATATGAATCCTTTTATTGGAAAAGGTCTATAACCCTTACATGTTCGGATAAAGTTAATGAGAGTAAGATTCTAGGACCTGAAATGGTCAAAGAAATAGCGAAGAAGGTGAAAACTATTTAGCAACATATCAAGGCAGCCCAAAGTCAACAAAAGAGTTATGCCAATAACCATTTATGATAACTTGAGTTCAATGTTTGAGACATGGTATTTCTATACATATCTCTATGGAAGAAGGTCATGAGGTTTGGAAAGAAAGGGATGTTAAGTCCTAGGTACATCATCCCCTTTGAGATTATTGATTGTGTCAAGGTTTTGGCCTATCGACTAGAACTTCTGGATACCATGGCCAAAGTACATGATTTATTTCATGTATCCCTCTCAAAGAAGTTCATACCAGACCCTTCACATGTAATCTCTTTAGAGGTAGTACAATTAGAGGATGAAATTTCTTATGAGGAGAAACCAGTTAAGATATTAGATTCTTGAGAAAATGTTCTATTAAATAAGACAATGTCTCTTGTAAAGGTGTTGTGGTGCAACCAAAAGTTTGAAAATGGAACATGGGAATCAGAGGAAGTGATGAGGTAGAGTTACCCACATCTATTTCAGTGTGGGAAAAATAAATTTCGATGGTGAAATTTCTGAAGGGTGAATATTGTAATGACCCAAACCTTTATTAATGAAAATTCATCTTGAACTAATTAAATGCCTTATTATGTAAGAAGGTTATATAAAATTTTCACTTCCTTGGTTTTATGTTTTTGGATTTTAAAATACTATTAATAATTTTTACTATTGCTAATATAGTTGTTGAATAGTGATATCATGATTATTTTAAATATAGGGGTTTAACAAATCCAATTTTCTCAGACAAAGGAAGCGATGACCTCATCCAGTAGACTTGACACATATGAATCCCATTTTTCAGAGTTCGTAAAGGAGGTTGCATCATTGGGATTATCCCTTGAACAAGACCAATCCAAGTTTCAATAAATTAAGCTGAAACAAAATTGGCTACAGGATAAGTGGAAGTTGATAGAGATTACCACCCATGCGATGTTATTTGAGACACCCAAGAGTCTGTCACCATCACAGAACATAGCCTTCGGTTTTATGTGGGTGTTATAAGGGGTTATGTAACAATATATTAGCACTATGATTATGTGAATTATTTTTTTATATAATAAATAATATACATTCATTTTATTAATGTTTTTACTTTTTAAATAGTTTTTAAAGCACAAATAGTATTTTTAGTTAATATTAAATTATGAAATATATTTTGTTAAATTAATGTATTTTAGAATTAAATAATATTTTAATAAAATTTCATTATTAATAAATTATTTTTTATTAAATATAAATGATGATAGAATTTTTATGAATAAAATTGTAATTTTTGTTAAGGTTTGAAAGCTATTTATTTCAAAACCCATCAATTTTTGATAAATGTCAGTTTTTATTTTGAAAATGAAAATTCACATATTTAGAAAATTATTTGGAAAAATTAATATTATTTATTAAATCAGGACGTCGAAATTATCCAACAGTGAATGTTTCAAAATTTTCTGAAATAGTTAAATTTTTGGGTAAAAAATTAAATACTGTCTAAATATATAATGTGTTCTATGACATCATAATGATCCAATAGTGATGTAATAAAATACTATAAAATATATTTTCCCCAAATATATGTTTTATCCTTAAAATAATGTGATTTTTGGTTTATTTTATTTATTTTACATATCTTTAGTGGACCATCCATGACTTATAGAACATTTTATCTTTTTAAATTGGGTTCCTTGAGTGTGTGACCCACCTCCACATAAGAAACCGTATTATTTTAAGATTTTTGGACTTTATACTTATAAAATATTTTTTAGACTCCCCTTTGTTAAAAAAATGTCCTGGTTTGTGGTTTTGATTAGTTTAACGTGTGGTGTCCCAAACATAAATAATAGAGAATTCCCTCTCCTTTCCTATATAAACCCTCCCAAGATCCCACTTTCTCTTCACTAAAAGCCTTTTGAGTTATAAAAAACCCCACTCTATTCGCTTTAAAATCCTCTCAAGGAACCCTAAGCTCTCAAGAATCCTCTCTCAAGCCCCTACCAAGGCTTTGGGATCACACTTCAAAGTAATTGATTCCATACTTTCGCATTTTATCCAAGTTTCATAATATTTTTATGCCCTTTTATTTTCAATTTTAAATGTTGGGGTATAATGTTTCACCTCCCCATACTTCCCCATTAATGTTTGAATGATTAGATACCCATTTTCTCTCTCATTAATGCCTCCCATGTACACCTGCTACCATACCAAAATTCAGTAATGAATTTCACTCTCCTCATATACATTCAAGCCATTATTTCATATTATTCATCTAAATTCCATTATATATGTTGGTATATTATGTCACATGATCCCCTTACATTCCATTTAATGTATAAATTATGAGATACCCATTTCACTCTCATCAACCCATTTTACAAATATATATTTGATGTCGTTATGTTGCCAAAATTACACCCCCATTTCTATGCCAAAGTCATCATGTAGTGAATACCATACCCACTCTTCTCTCATGGGTATTCACCTTTTGGCACATGTACTTGTTTATTGAGGACTAAAATTTATGTATCCATATCTCTTATTCGTGGAATGAATTATGATGTTAATAAATCCATGTTGTATGATCTATATGGCACACTTATACATGAAATGAAATGATTATGAAGGGTGCACCCTAATAGTTCTCTAATGCATTTGGTAAAGTATAGTATCATGATACATCTTGTGAAATGGGTGTTAACTTATGATAATTAAAGTTCAACACGATTTTACTCGTGCTTCATGTGAAATTAGGGTTTACTCATGGTCCATGTGCAATGAGCCTTGGATCATGCTAATATCCTATTAAATGTTGTTGCCACATATCCATATTATGATTATCATGGTTTATCATATTTTTATTTTCACGTTTCTCTTATGCTACATTGATATTATTATTGTCTAACATGTATTGTTTTCCCAATGTTATTCCATGCTTATTCCCTTAATGGGATTTATTGCTCACACCTTTCTTATGTATTTCCTCAGGTTATCCCATTCATTGTTAAGTACGAAGGAATGTTGTGGTAATGTAAAGTATGTTTTCAATAAAGATGTTGTATTTTATGTTTTATGTTGTTATGTAATGATCCTAATCCCAAAAAAACAAGGCCTCTCGATCATCTATGTTGTATTAAGTGAAATTTCATGTAATAAACTATGTTTAAGTGTGAAATAAAAAGTAGGATTTTTATATAAATGATTGTGTGATTCCATATTAATTATTTAATTCTTATTTGTGACCATTTTTTTACATCATAAATTATCATATAATGTTATTCAATTTGACCTATATGTTATGATCCATTATTATACTTATTAACTTACTTGGCTTTATATATCATACATTTCTTATATATCCCCAATTTTTTATTATAATTTTTTAAAATATCACTGTAAATTTGGATGTCATGATTGATAATAAATAATTATTTTTAGTTTCTGTTACATATTGATGTTTTGTATACCTATAATTAAAAATATACTAGGAAATTAAAATCCCTGGGTTGTGTTTATTGGGTATTTATTTTAAAAACCATGTAACAATATATTATAGAGGCTTGGGTTTCTATTAAATGATTTAGTGGTTCAAATAACATAATCTATATAGTATTTTTTTATTGGGAATTACACCTTTAACTACCTAAGTAGGGGTAGTTAATACATAGTTCTCACATAGGGGATATAAAGAGTGTTTACTATTCCATTTTATCTTTATTTTTCCATTAAAATTTATCCTTGTTTCTATTTTTTATTATTTATTTTTTGAAGTAATTATTAATGATATAAATTAAAATCAACTTAGCCAAATAAAAAATGTTCTATTTCTCTTTATTTCTTGATTCATTCCAAATATTTTAAATTTATTAATTTTTTTTTATTTAAAATGTGTAGGTTCATTTATATTTTGGGGAGTGAAAACTTAATTTAATAGTTTTTTATTTCCCCTTTTCTTTTTTATTAATTTTGAGTGTCACGAAAAGTCAAAAATAAATTTTCACTCTTGAATTGTTTTTCAAGGATGAAGTTGATTTTTTAAAATTCATTTTAATGTTTTGTTAGTATGGAAGCTTTCAATTGACATTCATTTATGAAAAATTTTTATAAACCTAATCAATTCTTAAAATCATTGTGCAGGAAGCACTTAACTAAAATATTTTTCTAGTAACATGAGGTATTTTAGTCCCTTTAACAATTTATTTCAAATACCCCCATTTTTTTAGTGAAACATTGATCTTGTGTGCATGGAAGAACTTGTGATTATTTATATCTCAAGGAATTAGTTATACAAAATTATTATTGATATGATTGTGGACCACGTTTCATAGAAATTTTTTTAACTTGAGCCCTACCCTTAATATAATCCCTTTTTAGCTTATATAATCCTTGAATTTTATTATATTTTTAATCTTTATTTGAAAACAAATTTATCATTATCTACCTTTAATATTAACATATTTCTTTAATATTTAATGTGTGAATATGAAGATATGTAATTTAATGTGTTATATTTAGAAGTAGGTCATTACTGGGTGTATGAGTTCTATGTTGTTAATTTTGTGAATCAGTGTGTGATATGGATATGATTTAGTATAATCATTTTACATCTTTTATTATTAAAATATTCATTTAAATAATAATATAAACTAAAAATGAAAAAATACAATTATGATATATAATTACTAATTATTCATGTATTTTTGAATCAATACACTCTAAAGACAATAATGGAAGGAAAATTAATTAAATCCCCACATTTTTTTATCTCATATTCTATGAAAAAATGAAAAAAGGTAATATCATAATGGAATAATTATTATAATTTATTTATTGACCAATGATCCATATCAATGAAATAATAGTATCATGTATATATTTTAATGGGAATTGAGTAAGGTATTTTTTCATGTGGTTTCACATGATTTTCTATTCTATTGAATTTCTATGTAAATAATCCTCTTTTCAATCTTGAATTTTTAAATTTCATATTCACCAAACATTATAGAAAAAATAACAATAAAAAATTCCTCAAAATTTATTACATTATTTTATCTCATGGTGATGGAAAATTATGGGTTTTCTCAGATTATAGTGATTCATGTATTTTTTAGGTATGACAATAACTCTAGATTAAATTTTTCCTGAGTAAATTGTGACATGAATTTTTATTTCTTGGTTGGTTGTGATTGGTTCAAATATAGAATTTTATAGTTGGGAAATATTTATTATTAGATATGACAATGAAATTAATATTTTCCTCATAAATGATAAAACATGAATTCTATTTTGGAAAAGAACTTTATAATTATCACATTTTCAATATTTGTGTGGATTTTATTTTTATATTTAATTATTTATTAGAGGAAACATGTTTTACTATTAGGGAGAATGATACAGATTAAATGTTAATTTTTTTGATTAATTAATCTTATTAAATTTTATATTTTAATGGAAACTTTTACATATTTTTTTGATAGGGTAATTTTATAATTTAATTTGAAAATAGATTAAATTAATGATTTTAATTGATATTGTTTAAAATTTGTTTTGATTTTGAAGTATAGAATTAATTTGTTGTGTTTTTATATTTAATAATCATGTGATGGAAGTTTAATATTCTAAATGGATAAATATATACTAAAAGTTAAGGTATCAAAAAGTATAACATAATTGATATGGGTTATGAATTTTTAAATGTCCTCTAGGGAAAAATGATTCATCAAAGTAACATAGAGTGGATAAGATGGAAAATTTTCAAAGTGGAAGTCCTTCTAGTGTGTATATGATTCTTATACATTATCACTGTCTGTGAAAAGATGAAAATTAGAGATTATCTAAATTTACCGTAGTGAATACTTTAAAGTAAACCTATAACAACATGACATATTGGATTGGATGATTTTTCATGTGGATAAAATATTCATACAGAAGGGTTAGTTGAAAATGCATAAGGGACACTTCCTATAGCTAAAGGTCAAATAATATACCATTGTAATGAAAGGAAAATATAAAAGGTTCAATACCATTACCATTTAAAACAATTATACAGATATGTAATGGTCATGATGTCAATGAAATTTCGCCCAATATATGTATATTTAAGAGTCGTTACATTTTCCAAGTGATTTGTACGGGTAAAGTAATTTAAATAAATTAATCCAATATTCACATGAAATATTATTATGCTTAGAATAAAATTAGAATCCAGTAATATATGTGGTTCATCATGGAAATACATTAATTTTATTTCTATGTCAAAATATGAAGGACCAATGAATCATGGAATGAATATTGTTTTCACGAATGGAGTCCACCACGACACATTAAATTAATAAAATAGTTTATATATATATATATTTTATTGAACATGAAAATTAATAACATGGAGAATAACTGATTGTTAATAAAAATTTATGATAATAATGATATTTTGAATACATTAATGAAGGAAAAAAATATATAACAATACATCCCATAAGGAAGCATCCTATTGACCATTAAAATATCACGGGATAAATACCATGAACACATCAAAACCATATTTGGTATTTCAATATCTTCAACTCAATTATAGGGGGTATTTTTATGTGGTATTTTTCGCGCAACTTCCAAATATTACGCGCAGCTTGGAAACTGCCTTGCGCGCAATTCACTGATTTTGCGCGAAATACACTTTTCGCGCAATCTTCCTTTTACGCGCCAACACCAACTTTCTGCGCAGCCTTAGCTTTTCGCGCAACATCTGACTTTACGCGCAAACATTAAGTTTACGCGCAACACCCTTTCTAACTTCAATTTCGCGCACCAGAGCTCGGGTATTTTCTATGTCTTGAGCTCTACTGAATGGAGGAGGGTCACTTCATATTTATAGGCAAAATCGACCCCGTGCGAAAAACCCTCTTTGAGCGCGTAATCCACTTTGATCTTCCGCGCACAAACATTTTCCGCGCACTGCTCCATAATTTCGCGCACCTCATGCCTTTGCCATTTTATGAGCTTCGGACCTCGTAACACCTCTTGCGCGAAATACTTCATCCGCTATTTCGCGCGCCACTTCAATTTTCCGCGCACGCCTCCAAAATTTCGCGCACCTCATGCCTTTACCGATTTTCAAGCTTTCGGCCTTGAAACATCTTTTGCGCGAAATACAATTTCGCGCAACCCGCTGTTTTGCGCGCCACACTTCAAGATTTCACGCAACCCGCTAGTTTTGCGTGCCACGCTTGATTTTTCCGCACACCTCCTTCATTTCTCTCTCCTCAACCTTCGCCAACAACATATCACTCCATTTTCCATTGGCGATTTTCAGGCCCAAAAATTTGGCAAACACTGGAAAACGGCGCCACCTTGTACTGCTCTTTTGTACCGCCTCCAGTTAGTCCTTTCCTTTGTCAAAGTTCTTTGTCAACATGGAATGTCAACAACTTCTCGGGAACTCGACAATTCTCCATGGAAACCTGCTTTGTCAACAAACACAATCAACCCAAAAATGCTGCAATGTTACCTTGAGGGATTTTTGCCCAACATATTCTCACTATGAAAACTTATTTCAATGATGGTAATGAAATAACTTGTTGAATATCAAATGAGAAGAACCTAGTGGTGAACCACATTCATTTATCCTCGATTACTAATTTTATTTAATCTATTTTCATTCTATTAAGTATAATCTTCAGTGGGGAATGGTTATAGTGGGTTCTCATAATGATTATATTAGGATAGAATTCTTGTTGTATGTTTCCTCACATCTCTTTATCATCTTGGAATAATAGTCATCCATGATGGTATAACATAGAATATGTATGATTACATACCAATATTGTGGTTCAATGTTTCTCTCATGTGAGGATCACTTTTACATTCTAACTAAATTGGTAGCCAATGTAGAGTGTTCTTGGAAATTTTTAGTTACACATTATTTTCAAAAAAATTGTAGAAATAGTATGAACACACAAACAATGGATTATTTTTTTAGTAGGTAAGAGGCTAAAAATGTGTAAATGAAGGTTTACTTGAATTGATTATCCTAAGATAATATACTTTCATTCTAACATTTGTTTTGAAAATTACTTTCTTTCTAACATTATTTTTATACACGTGCATGTATTTTTAATTTTTTCAGTTTCCCTTAATTTTCTAAACCCCTATTTTTCATTTTTGAAATAAATATAAAAAATTTTAGTATAGTTAATGGGAAAATGAGTGAAATAATAGTCTCATTGATGGATAAACCATGTCAGAAACTATGATACATGATGTGGTATATAAATTATATTGTGTACCAACCTACAATATGTGGGTTAATCCTTATATATATATATTGGGTTATAGGGACAATCTATTTTCATTATTTTGAAAATATTATGGTTTTATGATGAAATTATAAATATTTCAAAATAGAGTATCATATTTAGTGATATAAGTATTCACAGTTCGACCTGTTAGTCACCTTATATGGTTTATCATACTCATAGTCTATGATTTTTCAGGTTTTTGTGTCACATATTCTAATATACTAAAAAATATCTTGGGTCCATTGATATTGATTTCCCATAAAATGTAATTTTTTTCATATTTCTAAATGGTAATTTTCCTAAATGTTTTCCATGTTCCCTTGATCACCTGCACTCAAATGGCTTAATCATAAATTAGGATTTCTCAGATTTCTAATTTAAATTTACACCCAAAGTACAACACCATAGTGAAGTCTATATATAATGATATCATATTCTGTGACAAAAATTGTAGTCCCTAACAAGGGTTTGTTATATTATATAAACTAATGTCATTATTTAATTTCCATGTATCATGTAAAATGATAACATTAATAATTGGGGGCCAGATCCGATCATAACCAGAAAAAACATCCAATCACATTGTCACAATATATAATTATAGGCATGCTGGGATTTTCATAAATATTATATACTTCATTACATAGTGGATATATATCATAATATATGATACATAAATCTTATGAAATAACACATGATTACAATTTCAATACATCCCTATGATTTTCACTAATGCATGACTTGTTTTAGACTTCCATTACATTTTTATCAACAAATGAAAAAAATGAATGTTAATGTTTACAATGAATTTTAAAAATATATAAAAAATAAATAAATTTGAAATTTACGTGAGAGTTCAATAATTTAAAATTTTATGCATTAACAATTAAATATTATTAATTCACATAAAAAATATATCTATTTAGTAAAAATGATGAATCCTAAAAAATATTTGAAAATAGTACATTTATCTAGGTAACATTAACTCTTACACTCAAATCCATTATATCTTATTTCCTTAATTCACATGAAAAAATAGGATTAAATATTAAAATTTACTATTTAAAAACAAAATCCCATGGTGGTCCTATATATTCATATCAAACTATGTTTCCACAAAATGAAACACCACACCCCGAGGAGCACTATTCTCTTGTAATTTTTTAGAGGTGACATTTTGGATATATTGTAACATTTTTACTATATATAAAATAAATGACATACCATTGGAATTATTAATTGGAATAATTAAATAAAAAATTTTGAAATGAAATATCAAAAATATTTTAATCACTCACCCTTTTTAATGTAATAAATTTATAATATAAATAATACCTGAAAATTTTATCAAATGTAATTTTCTATGTTTAAAATGAAATTATTTCCCTTATGGGTGAAATGATCAAAATAAATTTTAAATAAATATAAATTAAAAGACTAAAATATATTGAAATATATAATTAATTATTTTTTTTACTTTTCATCCTAAAAATTGTTATTCTTATCCATACAATCAAAAAACATTACACCCAAAAACTCCCATAGCAGATATGAAGTAAAAATATTTAGTACATAATTAAAATATATTAATACACTAAATGAACATGAAAATTCCTAACTCTCGTTAATTTAATTATTATTAAATACAATATTAAACATTAACTAAATCCTAATTAAATAATTAATAAACAACAAATTTATAATTATATTCCCTCTATCTTCACTTTACTCCTATCTTTCTCTCCTTCACACATCAATCCCTTCACCACACTCTACCTAATGGAATTATTTACTCCACATAGAACCTACATGAATACCCAAAGTTATTTATTGTTGTTGTGATGATGTTTGATTTATTGTTAATAATTTGTGAATATTAAAATTCAATTTTTTCAATTGTGTTTATTTTGGAACTATTCATTATACTAATGAAAAATAATAGTTTTTTGCTATTTTTATAATATTTAAAAATGTCAATAGTTGAACATGAATAAAATTTTGATGATTATAATAGATAAACATCAATTCATAATGTGTTTGGTCATAAAATAGAATATTCATTATTGAATATATTTTTTGATGTTGTATAAAAATATAAAGAACTAATAATGTGAGAATTTATCTATTCTTTGGATTGAAATTTTATGATAATTTGGTAATTATTTTTACTAAAATATATAGACATAAAGTAAATTAAACAAACCATATTCAATTCATAATTGTGGGAGGATGATTCATCTATATAGGAATACTAGCTCACTGATCATTTATGTTGATAGGATAGTTAGTGGATTTATATCACCTATAAGAGTAATCAAGTGATTATGCATGAGAGAGAGAAAGTGGGCCTATGTAGGGAGGTACAACACATGGATGAAAAGTGCATGTAGTGTATTCGGGTGCTAACTTCGATGCTGGATCGAGTGGTTTAAAAAGTGAAATATAATTTAGAAGATCAAAAATGAGAAATCTACTAATGGGGGATCTATAAGATGAGGAACTCTATTTATCCATATAAAAAAACATAAATATGAATGTTTATCTGAACAATTTTATCCAACTTTTTCAATCAATACTTAGGGATTATATTATACCACCACCATTGGAAGAAGTTCTCAAATTCACCTAAGTTAATTATCAATACATTATGATCTAAATGAGATAATCCTACCAATGGATATGATATAATGATATCATAATTTTTGAGCATTTAATATGAGCATATTTGATTGTGCTAAAATCACATGAATACAACATAAAGGAGTTATGATTTTTGATGATGATGTTTTTAGTGGTCATGTATACTGGTTCAGTGTGTTCATGAATAGTTGAGGTGTTGAACTCATCTGGGGGTTTTCCCTATAAATACCTCTAGATATTGTGATTTTAAGGTATTATCTTAACAAAAATCTAAGAGTTATGTGATAGTAAAAAAAATAGATCTGAAACTTGTAGGTATTTGGCCCAATGGAATTGTGTGATGGGTAATTACAACTCTTATATTAATCATTATCGATGATTAATCCATTATTTACATGAATATAAATTCAATAATCAATAAAATTGGGTCATATAATAATGAAAATGGGTAATCAATGGAACTAAAGCACACGATCATCACAAATTATTTACAATTAGTTTATGTTGTTAAATAATATCCATGTAAGAAACTATTTTTTATTGATATTACAAAGGATCTATTTCATATATTTTTTCATTATTGGAATCAATATTATATTCCATCTTGAAGAGATCCACATGTTCTCTATAAATCCTCAAACATCGACATAGAAATAAATTGGTGATTTCACAATATATCCAATTACTTGTGTAATTTTATTTTGGTCACCTAGAGAATCACTTATAATGGATTTTATTTATTCTCACATAAATTGAGAGGGAATTCTGGAGGAATATCAATCTCTATTCATGGGATAGTTTGTGGAGGATGGAGATCTCTTGGACTTCGAGAGGGTTTTTTGGTATTTCATTATGCACAACAAAATGAATTGGCTTTTATGAGAAAATAATATAATTGGGTTCACATACTTCTAGTGTAAGAAATAAATAATTACACAGTTTCCCATTAATATATAATTAATCCCTATAGAAGCCCATGTCCATAATAATAATAATAATAATATTTCATGAAATTTACTCTCATTGAATAATGAATATTAATTTAATAAATAATAATAATATTATTTAATCAAATTATATTCAACATTTTAGTTATTTAAAACCTTGAATTTAATATCAATCCTACATTCCACCAACATAGTTTACTCTCATTTAATAATTAATATTAATTTAATAAATAAATATCATTTCATTATTCAACAATAAATAAATAAATATTACCTTCCAAAAATAGAATGTAAATATTTATTAAATATTCTTCTCATATAATATTTTCTAAAATATCTTGTGAAGGAATATATGAGATCAAGAAAACATGAATAATTATTAAACCATGTAATTGGTTAATATTTATTCAACATGTTAAATAATATGTAATAATTTATTATTTAACTGATACTCCGGATACACATTGTGTGTGACCCTCAAGGATTCTTTCTCAGTGGCATTAGGACATGTTACCTTAAGATTGAGGTTAGCATCCAGTAAAACCCCAAGGTACCCATAGAGAATGAATTTAATGTAGTAATTAAATAATACCTCATATGTATTATTACTATGTAATATAATTTGGTTATCATTGTGTCTCTAATCATGTATATTTCATGTAGGTGGCATTAGTCTATGATCTTTATTTCTCTTTTTTTAACATTCTAGAAATCAAACATCCCACTAGAACACCATGGACATGGATTTATTTAGAAAATATGATTTTTATAAAAGGTCCAAAGATATCAACATCCATTAACAAATAGAATTGAAAAATAATTTCTTGAATTATAAAGTAATGAAATATTACTTGGGACACAACCAATGTTTCTTGACTTTCCAAAAATATATCTCACCATGGTTTTCCCTGATATATCAATGTACGAGACGTATGACACCTATAATTAAAAATCATAACTTCTATGGATCGAAAAATTGTTAAATATATAGGAACATTTAATGTCACATATAAATGTATATTTTCTAATGGACGGTCTGATTATCAAAATATTATATATTGGATATTAACATGGCCATACTCTATTAGAAGGTGATTCAAATTCCTTTGAATATCCCCCCTAGTAGACTATATCATTTTTTTCCCACCAATGATTTCCTCCAAATATAGAAAAAATATTTAGAAATAATTTTGTGGTGCATCTGGGTTCTCCTCATAGCGGTCAACTGGTTTGACCGCTAAGTGAGACAAATTAGTGCTGAACATTATCACATACTATGATATTAATAAGATAAATCTAGGCGTTCTATGAAGTTTATTAATATTTAGAAAAATGAATAATAGTTATCAAAATGTACAAAATTGTTTTTTCTTGGGCACCAACTCAAAAAAAATCCCTCTTTCACTACAACCTACTACTAAAAACATTTTGTTTACTGGCGATCACATGATACTCATCCTTCTACTTGGATAAGCTTGTAGTTAATGGGTCTACCCCCTTTTCTTCTACAATAACACTTCATTATGAAACTTAACCCCTCTAAGAAAAATACCATAGGAGTTGATTCATCTGGAGTAAGTACTTTTTTGGTTGACATGACCTCAACTCCTTTGAAATATCCACCACTACAGTATTATCACAATACAATATGGTAGGGTATTTACTGATTAGTACCAAATCATGCTCTTAAACACTGTTTTGTATCCAATGTTCATCCTTGGGGGAATTATAATATGTTATATACTCAACATACTCTATATAATTAGTACAAACTGGATGCTTTCAATTATTACAACACATATATTTTTCGTTCAGATGGAAAAAATATCCTGATTGTGACTTTAGATCATTCTAATAAGTTTTAAATCATTAATCTGTATAACCCATGATTACATACTCCTCTTCTCCCACATACAATAGGAATATGTCCTTTTTTATTCTCATATAACTAATTATAACATTTTTATTAGACCAATGATAGCCTAATGGATCGTAATTATATATGCCTAACATGTTCAATGGATAGGAAACATAACTACTAGAGAATTAATTGGAATACCTGATTATTCCTATCATTGTAGCTTAGGTAATCATACTCATTATCTCTTTATCATATTATTCACAAGGAAATTTTTTCATAGAACGATGTATACAAGGTGAAACTGAAACCAATCCCCTATTGGATGGTTCCATACTAAATATCATTACTATATAGTATATGTATATTATAACGACCCATACTTTACATACATTGTTGATACTTCAAAATTGAAGCACACTTATTACAACATATGACAAAACCACAAAGGACCGTATAGGTATAATGTCTTTAGAAACTGGGAAACATAAACAACTGGTTCATAAATCTTCTATAGTGTCTCCCATTTATTTCATCATATCTAGGGTCCCGTTTAGCATATTCTACTTAATATCCATCTTCCTGACCTGGGGAAAAGAAAACATAAAAGGGTGAGCTCAAATGCTCATCAAGGGCAAATAAAGGAAATAAAAATCATATCATATCTTTTTGAAAATCATAACCTACAAAAGAGATCATAATATCTTAACATGGAATAAATCATAGAAGTGAAAATGAGATTCACATAATCATAAAATGAAACTTGAAACTTTGTGGCATTCACACATAATCATGGAAAATCATTTCTTGTTAGTCATGACTCATTACCAAGACTATCTTAGTGGACAAAGTCCCTTTCTGAACCGAGTTCACTCCTCGTTTCAGTCCTGTATCACTGAACCGAAATAACCTTCCGTTACAGCCATGTCTATCTCATGAGATATAAAATCTTTACCCAATGCATTGGAGGGAGATATAGGTCCCACCCATCTCATAATGATACCATTCTTATGTGTGTCACAAAATCATAAACCATACATCATTTCATAACCCATGTAATAAAAATGGGATTCTTAAACAACATGACATCATAAAACAATTCATATAAGATAAAGGAATTCATAAAAATAATTCCATCACAACATAATCAAATCAATGTAATAATAGGGATAAAAACAGAACCCTATATTATCCTAGATGGAAAATAATTTTGATAAAACACTTGAAATGAATTCTTGAGGAAAATATCCTTTCTTCTTCGAAAACACTTTTCCTTTATTAACATGTCATAAAATTATATACTAAAAGAATTTGATTGAAAATAAACTTGAAAACTTGTAAAGGAAGCTTCTTGGAAATAATGTTTTAAAAATCCATTCATGCCGTATAAGTTAAAAAAACATTCTTCTCGTACTTTTGTCGGAAAAGTCAAAAAATACCTCGTACGAAAAACGAAAAAAGATTCCTTTTATATCTTTTACTAAAAACTCATCGAAGGGTAAAATTAAATTTAAACAATTGTAGGTGAATGGAAATAATATTACATATTGAGGAAACATGGATGTGGATGATAAAATACACCCTCGTAAATACCAAAGTATAAACAATCTCGGATAAAAATGAGATTGTGATATTTCCCTTACCTTAGGTCCGATTTGCTTTGTACGTGTCCGAAGCTCCTTTATAATGGTTTAAATAATGTTATTGACTTATTCCAGAATCATAAATATTGATATGATATCATATATGGTCATATTCTTAGCTTCTTGTTAGTAATATTTCATTGTTACTTGTTACTCGGGTCCTTATTGCCTTTTGTTCTTATGCGTGTTTTGCTGAATAAATTCTTATTCTTCTTTTAAGGTTATAGATAAGTTATATCCAGAATTGTATTAGTGTAACATATATCATATTTATTCATTCAATTCATTTATATAATTACTATGTAATGATGATCATGTAGAACGAGTCGCATCACATCGTGGAGACAGTATTCCGTACGTACGCACGAGTGATGATATCGTTCCTATGATCGTGGAACTGTATTGGAGTATATATATATTACTTCAGTATCAATATTAATTTATAATAATCATAAATAGTTACTCATTACACCATTATACACATCCTTGTAAGGTGATGGTGGAAAATAGATTACACCACAGCGTGGAGACGGTATTCCATACGTACGCACGCGCGGTGATTTAATTTTTCCGTAGGATGGATAGAAGGTGAATTAGGGTTGTTTCATATTTATAATAACATATCAGTAGGTAAGTAATACTGATGTTATTACTTTATCACGAAACAACTAAAGAAGAAGAAGTTGATGAAGAAAGAAATTGAAAAGATCGGTAATGGATATTACCTCTTCTTTGGAACGCTTCTTTGAATCCTCCACTTAGGGAACTAAGATTGGTCTTTGAAGAAGACCAGGACCTCTAGGATTATTCTAGGGAAGTGGAGAGGAGAAAATGGCAGGGGTTGGCCGAGCTTGAGTGCTCAAATTGGTGTGAGGAGGAGGGGGAGGAGGTGCCCTTTTATAAGGGAGGAGAGGGGCACCTTAGGAATATCTCAAAATATTATTTTATATTAAAGTCAAAATCGGTTTATAATGGTTCCAAAGGGTTTTATTTCGAAGCTAAAGTGGGGATGGGTCGAAATACTATCAACCAATAGGATTTAGACAAGTTTAGGGTATTATTTTAACCTTATCAATTAGATTTAACTCTAAGTTAAATAATTTATCTTTTACCGTGTCTTTTTGTTTTCTTACACTATATGGTTAATACACTTACTATAACATGCCAAAATAACCCCAAATTGTTTATTATTAATATATATATCCTTATCTAAGTCATTTGGCCGAACATTAGATTTTTAGGAATAAAATAACAATTAATAATATAATATTTGATTTAAAAACTATTTTGTGTCAATTTTGACACTATTTGATATATGATTTTTGTGAAAGTCATAACAGAATTATATGTTCGAACCAAGTTTATTAAATCAACACTAATATATCATAGTAACCTATAAAATTAGTGGAATTCATAAAAAGTCTCAAATTACATTTATTTTGGTGTTTATAACATCAATTATGTCAATATTTCATAAATAAGATAATTACTGTATCATAATTGTGTCATAAATAAATTAAATTATTTAATGTCTAAAATTTATAAATAAAATACCATCATGTATGAAATCTTTTTATATTTCTAATGAATATTTATAGTCGAATTTATCTTATGTATAACCCCATATTAAAAATTATTTACTTATTAAACTTTGATTTTAACTATTTTAACCCTTCTTTAAATAAATTAATAATAAATGTCCTAATCTAATCCAAGTGGACCTAAATGGTCATATTTTATTCCTAAGTTTGTTTTTGGTCGAATTACACTTGTCCAATAGAATTAGGACATGTGTTAGGGTAATAATAATATCATTTTTACCCTTAATTACCCTATTTACTTTTAACCGTGGTAAAAAAAGTAAAAAGTTACTATTCACCAAAAAATTATTTTCATCTCATTGAACCACATTTTAGCCCTTGATATTAACCGTGTCTCTAGGATTTTCAAAATTCCATTCACAGAAGCGGTAAAATTAAGTTTTATGCAAAATTCAGTTTTTAACCTACCACTTAGTGGTTTCACTATTCATCAAAAATTGAAAGTTTTCAGAAAAATACCAAAATTTCACCCTAGGCTAATTTCGGTATTCCGAATCCAAAAATGAAGTCCATTTTGAAAGATAAAATTTATAAAATTTCAACAAGTGGTTATTACTATTCATAACGGCTAGTTTTAATAATATTTTAATAGCATATCGTTGTTTAGTGAAACTCAGTATTGCGTACGACGTAAGCTATCGAGGAAGGTCACGATTGCGTGTAAATTAAGCCAAGCTAGTAGGTAGTGAATCATTCCTTTGATGATATATAAAAACAAAATATTACTCATAAAAATCTCAGGTGTTACATTCTACCCCCCTTAAAAAGAATTTCTCCCTCGAAATTCGTCACTTTGTAACAAACAGATGAGGATACTTCTCCCTCATCATATCCTCAAGCTCCCATGTAGCTTCTTCTAATTGGTGGTTCCTCCATAAAACTTTCACCAATAGAGTGGTCTTGTTTCGTAGGACTTTTTCGCTACGATCCAGAATCTCTATCGGTTGTTCTTCATAAGAAAGATTTTGCTCCAGCGGTACAACTTCTGAGCTGAGTACATGTGAAGGATCAGGTATGTACTTTCTCAGGAGAGATACATGGAATACATCGTGAACTTGAGAGAGATTCGGTGGAAGTGCCAATCGGTAAGCTACCTTTCCAACACGATCCAATATTTCGAAAGGACCGATATATCTAGGGCTCAACTTCCCCTTCTTTCCAAATCTCATAACCCTCTTCCAGGGAGATATTCGTAAGAACACTTTATCACCCACTTCAAACTCTAGGTCTTTTCTTCGGTTGTCGGCATAAATTTTCTGTCGACTCTGAGCTGCTCTTATGTGTTGTTGAATAGATCTGACCTTTTCTGCCATTTCATCAACGAGATCAGGTCCTAATAGCTTTCTTTCCCCAACTTCATCCCAGCAAGTTGGAGTCCTGCATTTCTTTCCATAGAGAGCTTAATAAGGAGCCATCTGAATACTGGAGTGAAAGCTATTATTATAAGAAAATTCCACCAAAGGTAGGTGTTGATCCCAACCTCCTTTGGACTCCATAGAGCAAGCTCTCAACATATCTTCTAGGGTTTGAATTGTTCTCTCAGACTGACCGTCTGTCTGGGGATGATAAGCAGTGCTGAAACTCAACTCTGTATCCAGAGTATGCTGAAGACTTCGCCAGAACATCGAGGTAAATCTCGGATCCCGATCAGATATAATAGAAAGTGGTACTCCATGCAATCTTACCACTTCCTTTACATATATCCTGGCAAGCTGATCTAGAGAGAAATCCTCTCTAATAGCAATGAAGTGTGCAGACTTTATAAGATGATCAACTATGACCCAGATAGCATTATTGCCTTTGGATGTTTTAGGAAGTCCTATGACAAAGTCCATAGTGATGTTTTCCCATTTCCATTCGAGTATGGGTAATGGTTGTAACATCCCCTTAGACTTCTGTCGCTCAGCTTTAACTTGTTGACAAACCAAGCATCGAGAGACATATTCGGCAACATCTCTTTTCATGCCATCCCACCAGAAGTACTCTTTCAGGTCCCTATACATCTTCGTGCTTCCAGGATGAATAGAAAATGATGAACTGTGAGCCTCATCTAGCATCTCCTTCTTTAATTCGGGAATGGGAGAAACACAAACCCGATTCCTGAACTTTATTATCCCATCACAATCAAGGTTGAATTCAGGAACATTTCTCACCTTCTTTTGTAACTCTACATCTTCTTTCTGTGCCTCTTTAATCTTCACATGTATAGATGGTTGAACATTAATTTGAGAAAGATAAGATTTTTCCGCTTCCATTATAATTCCAAGATCCATCCTTTGTAAATCCATAAATATTGGATCTTTTGTGATCCTCATCATGGATAAACTAGCATGGTCTTGTCGACTTAATGCATCTGCCACCTTGTTTGATTTCCCTGGGTGTTAATGGATTGAGCAGTCATAATCCTTAATCAGCTCCAACCATCTTATTTGACTTATATTCAGCTCCTTTTGTGTGAAAAGATACTTTAAACTTTTATGATCAGTATAAATATCACACCTTTCACCATAAAGGTAATGACTCCAAATCTTTAATGCAAAGATTACCGCAGCCAACTCCAAATCTTGTGTTGGGTAATTTTGCTCATGGATTTTCAACTGTCGTGAGGCATAAGCTATCACCATATCATTTTGCATAATAACACACCCCAATCCCTTCTTTGATGCATCACTGTAGATCACAAACCTTTCTCCACTACAAGGCAGTGTGAGCACAGGTGCACTGGATAACCTTCTTTTCAACTCCTTGAAATTCTCTTCACATTCCTCTGTCCAAACAAACTTAACTCCTTTCCGAGTCAACTTGGTGCGTGGATTAGATAATTGTGAAAAATCTTTTACAAAACGTCGATAATATCCAGCCAAACCAAGAAAACTTTGGATCTCAGTTACTATTGTCGGTCTTGACCATCTTTCGATAACCTCTGTTTTTGCTGGATCCACATATATCCCCTCTTTTGAGATTATGTGACCCAAAAATGCAACTTTTTGAAGCCAAAATTCACACTTGGTAAATTTGGCATAAAGCTTCTCCTTTCTCAGGGTCTTCAATATAATTCTCAAGTGATATTCATGCTCTTCCTTGCTCTTTGAATAGACTAGAATATCGTCTATAAAGAATACCACAAATTGATCAAGATAGTCTCTAAAGACTCTATTCATTAGATCCATGAAGATAGCAGGGGCATTAGTAAGACCAAATGGCATCACTATAAATTCATAGTGTCCATACCTTGTACGGAAAGCCGTCTTTGGTATATCCTCCCTTTTGACCCTTAATTGATGATACCCTGAACGAAGATCAATGTTGGAAAAGTATTGAGCTCCGCGTAGTTGGTCAAATAAGTCATCAATGCGTGGGAGAGGATATTTCTTCTTGATAGTGATCTTGTTAAGTTCTCGATAATCAATTCAGAGTCTCATTGATCCATCTTTCTTCTTAACAAATAGAACATGTGCTCCCCAAGGTGACGCACTAGGGCGTATGAATCCCTTATCGAGATTCTCCTGGAGTTGCTTCTTCAATTCCTGCAACTCAATTAGGGACATTCTATAAGGTGTCTTTGAAATAGGCAAAGCACCCGGTACAAGTTCTATTGAAAACTCAACTTCACGATTTGGTGGAAGACCCGGTAATTCCTCCGGAAAGACATCATCAAACTCCCGTACGATGGGAATATTCTTAATCGTGAGTTTCTCACCAACCATTTGAGATAAATAACCTTCATTTAGTGGAATCAAGACCCATAAGATGGAAGGAATTTCCACTGGAAGGTTATATTCATCCTTGCATAGATAGACGATCATAGATTGATCTGGAATATGAAATGTGACTTCCCTTCTTTGGCAATTGATATGAGCTCCATGTATAGAAATCCAATCCATGCCAAGAATCACATCAAATTACACTAAAGGAAGTATCACAAGATTTGCAGGAAGCACTTTCCCACAAACTTCGATCGGAGAAGAATTATAAACTTTTGATGTGACTGTTGTGCCATTAGGTGTTGTCACAGCTAACTCAACATCTAATTTTTGAGGTAATAGGGTGATACCCTTAGAAAATTTTTCAGAAATAAAAGAGTGGGTGGATCCAGAATCAAATAAAACATTTGCTACTTTAGAGTGGATGGTAAGTGTACCTTTCACCAATTCGTTATCGTACTCCACATCGCTGATAGAAATTGCATGTGACTTTCCTTTGCCTTTAGCCTTAAGATTTTGTTGACGTCGACCATCATCGTCAAACCTTGGATTTGGGAATTGATTGGCATAATTCACCATCTCCTTGCACTTGAAACATTGAAGTGTAGTAGGTTCATTCTGTGTATCCCTTCCTTTGTTTGCATCATTAGACATCTTCTTCCCATTATCGCGGCATTCAAATGCCCGGTGACCTTCCTTCCCACATTTGAAACATTTACTTGTCCCTTTAAGACAACTCCCTCCATGTTTCTTTCCACAATTTGAGCATAAGGGAAAGCTCATCATCTTTTCAGTGTGCTCTTTAGATTTTCCTTTGAATTCCATCTTCCTCTTCTTATCAAACCCATGTGACTGATGGGTTACTCCAATCTCCATCTCGACTTTGAGAGCACATCGAATGATTTCCTCGTAGCTATTGAAGTCCCTTATGGATAACGCCCTTCGAAGACTTGGTTTTAAGCCACTAAAGAATCGATCGATCTTACTCTCAGGTTGGATAATAATACCAGAAGCGTACCTTGCAAGTCTTGTAAAATTTGCTTCATAGGTACCAACAGATTCATCATCCCTTTGCTTCAGTTCAAGAAACTCTTTCTCCATCTTTGTTTGGAGAATACGAGGGAAGTACTTATTGAAAAATAAGTTCTTGAACTCGTCCCATTCCATAGACTCAATTTCATCCCTTTGCCTCGTATTCTTAATAAGATTACACCATTGATCAACATCTCCTTCCAAACGATACACTGCTAGGATGACTTTATCATGTTCAGAACATTGAAGAACTGAAAATATCTTTTCAGTAGTACTAATCCATTGTTCAGCAACTAATGGATCAGTAGACTCGCTGAAAGAAGGTGGACGCTGCCTCATGAAGGATTCAACAGAATGTTGCTCCTTCCTTTGCTCGTTTGGAAGTCCTGCATGATTCATAGCTTGAGAAAGTTGTGTGAGCATGGCTACAAGATTTTTCATTCCAGCTCCCATATCGTTTGGTTGCTCAGGGGGACAATCATTGCATTTCCCATCGCATTCCGCATTAACACGGTTCCTTCGGGTTCTAGCCATTGACTAAAACCAAGAAGAATAGTGTGAGCAACACTAATTATAATAGGAAAACCACATAATCAAGAATAAAATTTCACACTTAAGGTCTTATCCTATGGTATTCATGGCCATTTCTAAAACACTAAGATTGTGTTCTATGCTTAGACTTATCCTTAGGGTTCTTACTAAGGCTTTCACATCATAGTTTCCAAAGGTTGACTATAACCTCCCTCTGATACCAACTATAACGACCCATACTTTACATACATTGTTGATACTTCAAAATTGAAGCACACTTATTACAAAATATGACAAAACCACAAAGGACTGTATAGGTATAATGTCTTTAGAAACTGGGAAACATAAACAACTGGTTCATAAATCTTCTACAGTGTCTCCCATTTATTTCATCATATCTAGGGTCCCGTTTAGCATATTCTACTTAATATCCATCTTCCTGACCCGGGGAAAAGAAAACATAAAAGGGTGAGCTCAAATGCTCAGCAAGGTCAAATAAAGGAAATAAAAATCATATAATATCTTTTTGAAAATCATAACCTGCAAAAGAGATCATAATATCTTAACATGGAATAAATCATAGAAGTGAAAATGAGATTCCCATAATCATAACATGAAACATGAAACTTTGTGGCATGCACACATAATCATGGAAAATCATTTCTTGTTAGTCATGACTCATTGCCAAGACTATCTTAGTGGACAAAGTCCCTTTCTGAACCGAGTTCACTCCTCGTTTCAGTCCTGTATCACTGAACCAAAATAACCTTCCATTCCAGCCATGTCTATCTCATGAGATATAAAATCTTTACCCAATGCATTGGGGGAGATATAGGTCCCACCCATCTCATAATGATACCATTCTTATGTGTGTCACAAAATCATAAACCATACATCATTTCATAACCCATGTAATAAAAATGGGATTCCTAAACAACATGACATCATAAAACAATTCATATAAGATAAAGGAATTCATAAAAATAATTCCATCACAACATAATCAAATCATTGTAATAATAGGGATAAAAACAGAACCCTATATTATCCTAGATGGAAAATAATTTTGATAAAACACTTGAAATGAATTCTGGAGGAAAATATCCTTTCTTGTTCAAAAACACTTTTCCTTTCTTAACATGTCATAAAATTATAAACTAAAAGAATTTGACTGAAAATAAACTTGAAAACTTGTAAAGGAAGATTCTTGGAAATAATGTTTTAAAAATCCATTCATGCCGTATAAGTTAAAAAAAACATTCTTCTCGTACTTTTTTCGGAAAAGTCAAAAAAATACCTTGTACGAAAAACGAAAAAAGATTCCTTTTATATCTTTTTCTAAAAACTCACCAAAGGGTAAAATTAAATTTAAACAATTGTAGGTGAATGGAAATAATATTACATATTGAGGAAACATGGATGTGGATGATAAAATACACCCCCGTAAATACCAAAGTATAAACAATCTCGGATAAAAATGAGATTGTGATATTTCCCTTACCTTAGGTCTGATTTGCTTTGTACATGTCCGAAGCTCCTGTATAATGGTTTAAATAATGTTATTGACTTATTCCAGAATCATAAATATTGATATGATATCATATATGGTCATATTCTTAGCTTCTTGTTAGTAATATTTTATTGTTACTTGTTACTCGGGTCATTATTGCCTTTTGTTCTTATGCGTGTTTTGCTGAATAAATTCTTATTCTTATTTTAAGGTTATAGATAACTTCTATCCAGAATGGTATTAGTGTAACATATATCATATTTATTCATTCAATTCATTTATATAATTACTATGTAATGATGATCATGTAGAACGAGTCGCATCACATCGTGGAGACGGTATTCCGGACGTACGCACGAGTGATGATATCGTTCCTATGATCGTGGAACTGTATTGGAGTATATATATATTACTTCAGTATCAATATTACTTTATAATAATCATAAATAGTTACTCATTACACCATTATACCCATCCTTCTAAGGTGATGGTGGAAAATAGATTACACCACGGCGTGGAGACGGTATTCCGTACGTACGCACGCGCGGTGATTTCATTTTTCCGTAGGATGGATAGAAGGTGAATTAGGGTTGTTTCATATTTATAATAACATATCAGTATGTAAGTAATACTGATGTTATTACTTTATAATGAAACAACTAAAGAAGAAGAAGTTGATGAAGAAAGAAATTGAAAAGATCAGTAATGGATAATACCTCTTCTTTGGAACGCTTCTTTGAATCCTCCACTTAGGGAACTAAGATTGGTCTTTGAAGAAGACCAGGACCTCTAGGATTATTCTAGTGAAGTGGAGAGGAGAAAATGGCAGGGGTTGGCCGAGCTTGAGTGCTCAAATTGGTGTGAGGAGGAGGGGGAGGAGGTGCCCTTTTATAAGGGAGGAGAGGGGCACCTTAGGAATATTTCAAAATATTATTTTATATTAAAGTCAAAATCGGTTTATAATGGTTCCAAAGGGTTTTATTTCGAAGCTAAAGAGGGGATGGGTCGAAATCCTATCAACCAATAGGATTTAGACAAGTTTAGGGTATTATTTTAACCTTATCAATTAGATTTAACTCTAAGTTAAATAATTTATCTTTTACCGTGTCTTTTTTTTTCTTACACTATATGGTTAATACACTTACTATAACATTCCAAAAGAACCCCAAATTGTTTATTATTAATATATATATCCTTATCTAAGTCATTTGGCCGAACATTAGATTTTGAGGAATAAAATAACAATTAATAATATAATATTTGATTTCAAAACTATTTTGTGTCAATTTTGACACTATTTGATATATGATTTTTGTGAAAGTCATAACAGAATTATATTTTCGAACCAAGTTGATTAAATCAACACTAATATATCATAGTAACCTAGAAAATTAGTGGAATTCATAAAAAGTCTCAAATTACATTTATTTTGGTGTTTATAACATCAATTATGTCAATATTTCATAAATAAGATAATTACTGCATCATAATTGTGTCATAAATAAATTAAATTATTTAATGTGTAAAATTTATAAATAAACTACCATCATGTAGGAAATCGTTTTAGCTTTCTAATTAATATTTATAGTCGAATTTATCTTATGTATAACCCCATATTAAAAATGATTTACTTATTAAACTTTGATTTTAACTGTTTTAACCCTTCTTTAAATAAATTAATAATAAATGTCCTAATCTAATCCAAGTGGACCTAAATGGTCATATTTTATTCCTAAGTTTGTTTTTGCTCGAATTACACTTGTCCAATAGAATTAGGACATGTGTTAGGGTAATAATAATATCATTTTACCCTTAATTACCCTATTTACTTTTAACCGTGGTAAAAAATAGTAAAAAGTTACTATTCACCAAAAAATTATTTTCATCTCATTGAACCACATTTTAGTCCTTGATATTAACCGTGTCTCTCGGATTTTCGAAATTTCATTCACAGAAGCGGTAAAATTAAGTTTTATGCAAAATTCAGTTTTTAACCTACCACTTAGTGGTTTCACTATTCATCAAAAATTGAAAGTTTTCAGAAAAATGCCAAAATTTCAACCTAGGCTAATTTCGGTATTCCGAATCCAAAAATGAAGTCCATTTTGAAAGATAAAATTTATAAAATTTCAAAAAGTGGTTATTACTATTCATAACGGCTAGTTTTAATAATATTTTAATAGCATATCGTTGTTTAGTGAAACTCAGTATTGCGTACGATGTAAGCTATCGAGGAAGGTCGCGATTGCGTGTAAAGTAAGCCAAGCTAGTATATAGTGAATCATTCCTTTGATGATATATAAAAACAAAATATTACTCATAAAAATCTCAGGTGTTACATTCTACCCCCCTTAAAAAGAATTTCGCCCTCGAAATTCGTCACTTTGTAACAAACAGATGAGGATACTTCTCCCTCATCATATCCTCAAGCTCCCATGTAGCTTCTTCTAATTGGTGGTTCCTCCACAAAATTTTCACCAATCGAGTGGTCTTGTTTCGTAGGACTTTTTCGCTACGATCCAGAATCTCTATCGGTTGTTCTTCATAAGAAAGATCTTGCTCCAGCGGTACAACTTCTGAGCTGAGTACATGTGAAGGATCAGGTATGTACTTTCTCAGGAGAGATACATGGAATATATCGTGAACTTGAGAGAGATTCGGTGGAAGCGCCAATCGGTAAGCTACCTTTCCAACACGATCCAGTATTTCGAAAGGACCGATATATCTAGGGCTCAACTTCCCCTTCTTTCCAAATCTCATAACCCTTTTCCAGGGAGATATTCGTAAGAACACTTTATCACCCACTTCAAACTCTAGGTATTTTCTTCGGTTGTCGGCATAAATTTTCTGTCGACTCTGAGCTGCTCTTATGTTTTGTTGAATAGATCTGACCTTTTCTGCCATTTCATCAACGGGATTAGGTCCTAATAGCTTTCTTTCCCCAACTTCATCCCAGCAAGTTGGAGTCCTGCATTTCTTTCCATAGAGAGCTTCATAAAGAGCCATCTGAATACTGGAGTGAAAGCTATTATTATAAGAAAATTCCACCAAAGGTAGGTGTTGATCCCAACCTCCTTTGGAATCCATAGAGCATGCTCTCAACATATCTTCTAGGGTTTGAATTGTTCTCTCAGACTGACCGTCTGTCTGGGGATGATAAGCAGTGCTGAAACTCAACTCTATATCCAGAGTATGCTAAAGACTTCGCCAGAACATCGAGGTAAATCTCGGATCCCGATCAGATATAATAGAAAGTGGTACTCCATGCAATCTTACCACTTCCTTTACATATATCCTGGCAAGCTGATCTAGAGAGAAATCCTCTCTAATAGAAATGAAGTGTGTAGACTTTGTAAGACGATCAACTATGACCCAGATAGCATTATTGCCTTTGGATGTTTTAGGATGTCCTATGACAAATTCCATAGTGATGTTTTCCCATTTCCATTCGGGTATGGGTAATGGTTGTAACATCCCCTTAGACTTCTTTCTCTCAGCTTTAACTTGTTGAAAAACCAAGCATCGAGAGACATATTCAGCAACATCTCTTTTCATGCCATCCCACCAGAAGTACTCTTTCAGGTCCCTATACATCTTCGTGCTTCCAGGATGAATAGAAAATGATGAACTGTGAGCCTCATCTAGCATCTCCTTCTTTAATTTGGGGATGGGAGAAACACAAACCCGATTCCTGAACTTTATTATCCCATCACAATCAAGGTTGAATTCAGGAACATTTCTCACATTCTTTTGTAACTCGACATCTTCTTTCTGTGCCTCTTTAATCTTCACATGTATAGATGGTTGAACATTCATTTGAGAAAGATAAGATTTTTCCCCTTCCATTATAATTCCAAGATCCATCCTTTGTAAATCCATAAATATAGGATCTTTTGTGATCCTCATCATGGATAAACTAGCATGGTCTTGTCGACTTAATGCATCTGCCACCTTGTTTGATTTCCCAGGGTGGTAATGGATTGAGCAGTCATAATCCTTAATCAGCTCCAACCATCTTCTTTGACGCATATTCAGCTCCTTTTGTGTGAAAATATACTTTAAACTTTTATGATCAGTATAAATATCACACCTTTCACCATAAAGGTAATGACTCCAAATCTTTAATGCAAAGATTACCGCAGCCAACTCCAAATCATGTGTTGGGTAATTTTGCTCATGGATTTTCAACTGTCGTGAGGAATAAGCTATCACCATATCATTTTTCATAATAACACACCCCAATCCCTTCTTGGATGCATCACTATAGATCGCAAACCTTTCTCCACTACAAGGCAGTGTGAGCACAGGTGCACTGGATAACCTTCTTTTCAACTCCTTGAAATTCTCTTCACATTCCTCTGTCCAAACAAACTTAACTCCTTTCCGAGTCAACTTGGTGAGTGGATTAGATAATCGTGAAAAATCTTTTACAAAACGTCGATAATATCCAGCCAAACCAAGAAAACTTCGGATCTCAGTTACTATTGTTGGTCTTGACCATCTTTCGATAACCTCTGTTTTTGCTGGATCCACAGATATCCCCTCTTTTGAGATTATGTGACCCAAAAATGCAGCTTTTTGAAGCCAAAATTCACACTTGGTAAATTTGGCATAAAGCTTCTCCTTTCTTAGGGTCTTCAATATAATTCTCAAGTGATCTTCATGATCTTCCTTGCTCTTTGAATAGACAAGAATATCGTCTATAAAGAACACCACAAATTGATCAATATAGTCTCTAAAGACTCTATTCATTAGATCCATGAAGATAGAAGGGGCATTAGTAAGACCAAATGTAATCACTATAAATTCATAGTGTCCATACCTTGTACAGAAAGCCGTCTTTGGTATATCCTCCCTTTTGACCCTTAATTGATGATACCCTGAACGAAGATCAATCTTGGAAAAGTATTGATCTCCGCGTAGTTGGTCAAATAAGTCATCAATGCATGGGAGAGGATATTTGTTCTTGATAGTGATCTTGTTAAGTTCTCGATAATCAATGCAGAGTCTCATTGATCCATCTTTCTTCTTAACAAATAGAACAGGTTCTCCCCAAGGTGACGCACTAGGGTGTATGAATCCCTTATCAAGATTCTCCTGGAGTTGCTTCTTCAATTCCTGCAACTCAATTGGGGACATTCTATAAGGTGTCTTTGAAATAGGCAAAGCACCCGGTACAAGTTCTATTGAAAACTCAACTTCACGATTTGGTGGAAGACCCGGTAATTCCTCCGGAAAGACATCATCAAACTCCCGTACGATGGGAATATTCTTAATCGTGAGTTTCTCACCAACCATTTGAGATAAATAACCTTCATTTAGTGGAATCAAGACCCATAAGATGGAAGGAATTTCCACTGGAAGGTTATATTCATCCTTGCATCGATAGACGATCGTAGATTGATCTGGAATATGAAATGTGACTTCCATTCTTTGGAAGTTGATATGAGCTCCATGTATAGAAAGCCAATCCATGCCAAGAATCACATCAAATTACACTAAAGGAAGTATCACAAGATTTGCAGGAAGCACTTTCCCACAAACTTCGATCGGAGAAGAATTATAAACTTTTGATGCGACTGTTGTGCCATTAGGTGTTGTCACAGCTAACTCAACATCTAATTGTTGAGGTAATACGGTGATACCCTTAGAAAAATTTTCAGAAATAAAAGAGTGGGTGGATCCAGAATAAAATAAAACATTTGCTACTTTAGAGTGTATGGTAAGTGTACCTTTCACCACTTCGTTATCGTACTCCACATCACTGATAGAAATTGCATGTTACTTTCCTTTGTCTTTAGCCTTAAGATTTTGTTGACGTCGACCATCATCATCAACCCTTGGATTTGGGCATTGATTGGCATAATGCCCCATCTCCTTGCACTTGAAACATTGAAGTGTAGTAGGTTCATTCTGTGTATCCCTTCCTTTGTTTTCATCATTAGACATCTTCTTCCCATTATCGCGGCATTCAAATGCCCGATGACCTTCCTTTCCACATTTGAAACATTTACTTGTCCCTTTAAGACAACTCCCTCCATGTTTCTTTCCACACTTTGAGCATAAGGGAAAGCTCATCATCTTTTCAGTGTGCTCTTTAGATTTTCCTTTGAATTCCATCTTCCTCTTCTTATCAAACCCATGTGACTGATGGGTTACTCCAATCTCCATCTCGACTTTGAGAGCACATCGAACGATTTCCTCATAGCTATTGAAGTCCCTTATGGCTAACGCCCTTCGAAGACTTGGTTTTAATCCACTAAAGAATCGATCGATCTTACTCTCAGGTTGGATAATAATACCAGAAGCGTACCTTGCAAGTCTTGTAAAATTTGCTTCATAGGTACCAACAGATTCATCATCCCTTTGCTTCAGTTCAAGAAACTCTTTCTCCATCTTTGTTCGGAGAATACGAGGGAAGTACTTATTGAAAAATAAGTTCTTGAACTCGTCCCATTCCATAGACTCAATTTCATCCCTTTTCCTTGTATTCTTAATAAGATTCCACCATTGATCAGCATCTCCTTCCAAATGATACACTACTAGGATGACTTTATCATGTTCAGAACATTGAAGAACTGAAAATATATTTTCAGTAGTACTAATCCATTGTTCAGCAACTAATGGATCAGTAGACCCGCTAAAAGAAGGTGGACGCTGCCTCATGAAGGATTCAACAGAATGTTGCTCCTTCCTTTGCTCGTTTGGAAGTCCTGCATGATTCATATCTTGAGAAAGTTGTGTGAGCATGGCTACATGATTTTTCATTCCAGCTCCCATATCGTTTGGTTGCTCAGGGGGACAATCATTGCATTGCCCATCGCATTCCGCATTAACACGGTTCCTTCGGGTTCCAGCCATTGACTAAAACCAAGAAGAATAGTGTGATCAACACTAATTATAATAGGAAAACCACATAATCAAGAATTAAATTTCACACTTAAGGTCTTATCCTAGGGTATTCATGGCCATTTCTAAAACACTAAGATTGTGTTCTATGCTTAGACTTATCCTTAGGGTTCTTACTAAGGCTTTCACATCCTAGTTTCCAAAGGTTGACTATAACCTCCCTCTGATACCAACTATAACGACCCATACTTTACATACATTGTTGATACTTCAAAATTGAAGCACACTTATTACAACATATGACAAAACCACAAAGGACCGTATAGGTATAATGTCTTTAGAAACTGGGAAACATAAACAACTGGTTCATAAATCTTCTACAGTGTCTCCCATTTATTTCATCATATATAGGGTCCCGTTTAGCATATTCTACTTAATATCCATCTTCCTGACCTGGGGAAAAGAAAACATAAAAGGGTGAGCTCAAATGCTCAGCAAAGGAAAATAAAGGAAATAAAAATCAAATCATATCTTTTTGAAAATCATAACCTGCAAAAGAGATCATAATATCTTAACATGGAATAAATCATAGAAGTGAAAATGAGATTCCCATAATCATAACATGAAACATGAAACTTTGTGGCATGCACACATAATCATGGAAAATCATTTCTTGTTAGTCATGACTCATTGCCAAGACTATCTTAGTGGACAAAGTCCCTTTCTGAACCGAGTTCACTCCTCGTTTCAGTCCTGTATCACTGAACCGAAATAACCTTCCGTTCCAGCAATGTCTATCTCACGAGATATAAAATCTTTACCCAATGCATTGGAGGGAGATATAGGTCCTACCCATCTCATAATGATACTATTCTTATGTGTGTCACAAAATCATAAACCATACATCATTTCATAACCCATGTAATAAAAATGGGATTCTTAAACAACATGACATCATAAAACAATTAATATAAGATAAAGGAATTCATAAAAATAATTCCATCACAACATAATCAAATCAATGTAATAATAGGGATAAAAACAGAACCCTATATTATCCTAGATGGAAAATAATTTTGATAAAACGCTTGAAATGAATTCTTGAGGAAAATATCCTTTCTTCTTCAAAAACACTTTTCCTTTCATAACATGTCATAAAATTATAAACTAAAAGAATTTGATTGAAAATAAACTTGAAAACTTATAAAGGAAGCTTCTTGGAAATAATGTTTTAAAAATCCATTCATTCCATATAAGTTAAAAAAACATTCTTCTCGTACTTTTGTCGGAAAAGTCAAAAAATACCTCGTACGAAAAACGAAAAAAGATTCCTTTTATATCTTTTACTAAAAACTCACCGAAGGGTAAAATTAAATTTATACAATTGTAGGTGAATGGAAATAATATTATATATTGAGGAAACATGGATGTGGATGATAAACTACACCCCCGTAAATACCAAAGTATAAACAATCTCGGATAAAAATGAGATTGTGATATTTCCCTTACCTTAGGTTCGATTTGCTTTGTACGTGTCCGAAGCTCCTGTATAATGGTTTAAATAATGTTATTGACTTATTCCAGAATCATAAATATTGATATGATATCATATATGGTCATATTCTTAGCTTCTTGTTAGTAATATTTCATTGTTACTTGTTACTCGGGTCCTTATTGCCTTTTGTTCTTATGCGTGTTTTGCTGAATAAATTCTTATTCTTATTTTATGGTTATAGATACCTTATATCCAGAATGGTATTAGTGTAAAATATATCATATTTATTCATTCAATTAATTTATATAATTACTATGTAATGATGATCATGCAGAACGAGTCGCATCACATCGTGGAGACGGTATTCCGTACGTACGCACGAGTGATGATATCGTTCCTATGATCGTGGAACTGTATTGGAGTATATATATATTATTTCAGTATCAATATTACTTTATAATAATCATAAATAGTTACTCATTACACCATTATACCCATCCTTGTAAGGTGATGGTGGAAAATAGATTACACCACGGCGTGGAGACGGTATTCCGTACGTACGCACGCGCGGTGATTTCATTTTTCCGTAGGATGGATAGAAGGTGAATTAGGGTTGTTTCATATTTATAATAATATATCAGTATGTAAGTAATACTGATGTTATTACTTTATCATGAAACAACTAAAGAAGAAGAAGTTGAAGAAGAAAGAAATTGAAAAGATTGGTAATGGATATTACCTCTTCTTTGGAACGCTTCTTTGAATCCTCCACTTAGGGAACTAAGATTGGTCTTTGAAGAAGACCAGGACCTCTAGGATTATTCTAGGGAAGTGGAGAGGAGAAAATGGCAGGGGTTGGCCGAGCTTGAGTGCTCAAATTGGTGTGAGGAGGAGGGGGAGGAGGTGCCCTTTTATTAGGGAGGAGAGGGGCACCTTAGGAATATCTCAAAATATTATTTTATATTAAAGTCAAAATAGGTTTATAATGGTTCCAAAGGGTTTTATTTCGAAGCTAAAGTGGGGATGGGTCTAAATAATATCAACCAATAGGATTTAGACAAGTTTAGGGTATTATTTTAACCTTATTAATTAGATTTAACTCTAAGTTAAATAATTTAACTTTTACCGTGTCTTTTTGTTTTCTTACACTATATGGTTAATACACTTACTATAACATGCCAAACGAACCCCAAATTTTTTATTATTAATATATATATCCTTATCTAAGTCATTTGGACGAACATTAGATTTTTAGGAATAAAATAACAATTAATAATATAATATTTGATTTAAAAACTATTTTGTGTCAATTTTGACACTATTTGATATATGATTTTTGTGAAAGTCATAAAAGAATTATATGTTCTAACCAAGTTGATTAAATCAAAACTAATATATCATAGTAACCTAGAAAATTAGTGGAATTCATAAAAAGCCTCAAATTAAATTTATTTTGGTGTTTATAACATCAATTATGTCAATATTTCATAAATAAGATAATTACTACATCATAATTGTGTCATAAATAAATTAAATTATTTAATGTCTAAAATTTATAAATAAAATTCCATCATGTAGGAAATATTTTTAGCTTTCTAATTAATATTTATAGTCTAATTTATCTTATGTAAAATCCCATATTAAAAATGATTTACTTATTAAACTTTGATTTTAACTATTTTAACCCTTCTTTAAATAAATTAATAATAAATGTCCTAATCTAATCCAAGTGGACCTAAATGGTCATATTTTATTCCTAAGTTTGGTTTTGGTCGAATTACACTTGTCCAATAGAATTAGGACATGTGTTAGGGTAATAATAATATCATTTTTACCCTTAATTACCCTATTTACTTTTAACCGTGGTAAAAAAAGTAAAAAGTTACTATTCACCAAAAAATTATTTTCATCTCATTGAACCACATTTTAGTCCTTGATATTAACCGTGTCTCTCGGATTTTCGAAATTCCATTAATAGAAGCGGTAAAATTAAGTTTTATGCAAAATTCAGTTTTTAACCTACCACTTAGTGGTTTCACTATTCATCAAAAATTGAAAGTTTTCAGAAAAATACCAAAATTTCACCCTAGGCTAATTTCGGTATTCCGAATCCAAAAATGAAGTCTATTTTGAAAGATAAAATTTATAAAATTTCAAAAAGTGGTTATTACTATTCATAACGGCTAATTTTAATAATATTTTAATAGCATATCGTTGTTTAGTGAAACTCAGTATTGCGTATGACACAAGCTATCGAGGAAGGTCGCGATTGCGTGTAAAGTAAGCCAAGCTAGTATGTAGTGAAAGATTCCTTTGATGATATATAAAAACAAAATATTACTCATAAAAATCTTGGGTGTTACATATATACATTGACATAGTCTATGAATCCTTTTAGATATATCATTAATGCTCAATATCCTTAGAATATTTAATGATCCACCTATGTCCTTTATATAGAAACACTTGTTTAAAAAGACCTTAACAAACTGTAATATTGGTATATCATTTCAAATTCATAATACTTCACCAACATGTAATACTAGGGCTTTGACTAGATTCCCACTATGCCTCATTTCAACACATGGATCTCATTCACTCTAAATGAAACCAAATTCTTTTAATAATTCATTGAATCAAATGTTCCCTAACATGGATTCATGATTTAATCCATAAATGGATTTCTACAATTTGAAAATACTTTTCACATCACCTTGAGTCAAAAACCCTTCTTATTGTGTATTATAGGCATATTTATAAAGGATCCCATTAAGGAAGAATATTTAGTAGTCCATCAACCAAATTTTTTATTCTTGGTATGATTATATATAAATTAAAATTATGATGAATTAAAAAATTTATGTTGGTGAAAGGATCTCATCATATTCAATTCATTGATTCCATTTAAAACCTTTATCCACATTCTATTCTTTATATGTATTTCCATTACTCTTTATGTACATGTTTCTCTTGAATAACCATTTTCATGATATTGGATTTAAAACAACTTCACATCGAGGAAAACCCAAACATGGTTTTGATACATGGAATCCCTTTCAGATTTCAAGGTTTCATTCCATTTTTCATATTTTGAGCTCTATACAGTCTCTTTTTTTAGAGAAAGGTTCATCATCGTCAACCAGTAAATATTTTACATCTTTTATGACAAGAAATATATATATTTTTGGTTCACTTACCTCTATAGTTCTCATAAATACTAGTTGTGTTTTAGGGACTACTTCTTCCCCATTTTCATGTGGAATCTGTTCCTCTACCTACTCTTGTGTATCATGTACATCAAAATCCACCAATCTAATATTTACCCATCTATAATTTTTTATGTTGTGCTCCCTATCAATAAAATATGATTTTTTGGTGACAGTCACCTTCTTTCCTAAGGTGGTTTATATGTACTGTCCCTTTTTTCATTATGATACCTACAAAGATACACTTTTTTCCTCAGGGAGATAGCCTATTTCCCGAGGATTCCTTCAAAAATTCATCACAACCCCATACATGTGTATGTGATAAAACATCATTATTCTTTCTCAATAACTCATAGGTATTTTCATTTCCCACTATTTTTTACTTGTTTTTTTGAATTGAAAAGTTTTTAATGAATATCCTTAAATTGATAATAGATGGTATGCATGTGTCATCATCGACCTTACCATATCTAACAAGGTAAAATTCCTCCATTCTCTAGCACTATTATACTATGGTTTGTATGGTAAAGTGAGGTGAGATAGAACCCCAAACTCCAATAAAGTTTCAATAAACTCTAGGTTTATATATTCACCATTTCAATCCAATAAAATATCCATTATCTTCATTCCTAATTGATTCTTTACGTCATTCTTGAATTCATTGAATTTCTAAAAAGACTTGTACATATAATTCATAATGTAGACATTGAAATATCTACTCAAGACACTAGTAAAAGTAATTAAATTATAATATCCAACTCAAGATTATATTATAAATGTTTTTCACACATCGGTGTGTATTAATTCAAGAAAATCTATTTCCCTTTCACCAGATCCACCAAATTTAAATTTATCCATTTTCTATTTAATAAACTGACATCTTCAACATGGTTTTAGCTTAAAAGAGGCTAAATAACCATCATGGCATAGTTTTTTTTCAAAAAAAATTCATTTACATGACTATTATGGTGATTATAAAGAAGATTGTTATTTGAGTCATTTTACAATGATTCATTATATTTCACCATCACTTGGTTTTCAGAATTTTATACTTAATGACTAATATTTAAATTCTCTATACCATAACATATGTTTTCTCTATAATAAAAATAACTTTTATTTCCCATCATGAAAATAAAATCAACTACATCTAGGCATGATAAAACCATTATATTCTTTGTAATAGTTGTAATATAATTAAAATCCCTTAAAATAATTATCATTCTAGTTGGAAATGAATGGTGGAAGTCACTAATACATAATATAGGAAACCTCATGCTACTTGAATCCCAAAAATCCACATATCCTCTAGAAATATTTCAATATATACTGGGATCCAACATTTTCATTGGGTTGTGACAACTACAAGATGTTTCTAACAACCAATGTGTAGATAATAAAATACTAAACACAATAGAGAACACACCTTAAACCTCACCTTTTTCTTGGTTGTAGTTACTTTTATAGTATCCTTTATTTCCACATGAAAATAAAATTGCATAATTTTCCATTCTCTCACCATGGATCCTCTTCTTATTAGTAGTATGGTTCTCGAGAGCATTGACTTTTTGTGATTTCTATGCCCATTCAACATGTTCTTACAATCCATATTCACCATAATGACCATGGGTTTATCACACCCCATGTCCTCATCCACATATAAATTAGATTAATAAATTAGGAAATACTTATGTCATTATTAATCATGTTATAATTGGTAATAACACTAGAGAAGGAGTTTGGTTGTGAGGAAAGTATGAGATTATTGTGAATCAACTATGAATTTCATCCCCAAGTCTTCTAAAAATTCAACTTTGCCAATAAACTTGGAAACATGTATCCTAGATGGCTCTCAATATCCCAAAATAGTGTTAAACCGAACATTGGAGATATCATATTAATCTTCTCTATCAATCACTTGTATGATACCCTAACTATGATACATCATGAAATACGCATCCATGTCCAATGTTACATCAAAAGAACACTGGTCATGGATGATAGCAAGAAACACTAAAAACCTTTTGGAATAGTTCCAATATTTCTCATGTAAAGATAACTATTCTTCAATCACCTCATTACTAGGTGAATTAGTAATAGGTTCCCCCAGAATGTGAAATCTCCTTTCACTACATAAGATAACGCCTTAAATAAACTTCCATTATTAAATATTTGCGTCAGTGAGGTGGTTATCCATCTCACATTTGAACCATATTTATATGAATTAAGGAATTTTTATGTACATTTATACAAATAATATGAGATTATTTAATTACATTATCTAATAAAATTTAGTAAATAAATAAATATTATATTTTATAAACACCCACTATTTTATTTTACCCCAATATCCCACACCATTGATGTTAGAATATACAATTTAATGGAATTATTAGTGTCAAGGATCCATATTCCCCTTCTAAAACCCCAAAATTGGAGGGGAATGTAATTTTAAGGGTTATTGGTAGAAATTCAAAATCTCAACTATATTAAATTGTTTCTCCTTGATCATTGGAGTGAACTCCCCAATCTTGTTTTCCTTAAATTCAATTTATTCAACCATTATATCTTAATTACACTATTACCATTCTTGGATATCAACACTTGATGTGAACTAAGTTATGTCAACCAAAAAAATTATATTAGAATTATGTGTTAATTGAAAGCACCATAACTTTGGATACCATGGTTTGACTTTAAAAGAAATAGAGGAATGATATACTCATTAATATATTTTATTGAGGGATTTTTTTCCTTTTAGGCAAAAAAAATCAATTATTTTATTTATTAAATGATTCATAATATTTTTGGGATTTAATTATTCGATAAACCATATATTATATAATATATATGAAAAACATAATTATTTTAGTTCTGTCTTGACTTATTGATAATTAATTAATTCATATGATCATTTCATAACATCCATAACTAAATAAACTTGAAACTTGAAAAAAAAAATTAATAAATTGGTAAGATCCTGAGATTTTACTAATCAGAAGTTTATGAAGAGTATAATAAATTGTTTATCAACCTAGGGGAAAACACAATGTTCCATTTTGTTTTTGTGTTGTAGTATTACACTAGTCGCCTCTATATCTCACATGGATTGGTTTCATAATGGATGCAAACATGTATTGCCTCCACTAGTTTGTAGAACCATCCCTTAAATATGTTTTTACTCACACGTAGGTGAGGGGAAAAATAGTTGTTAAGGGTTTTATTTAAAATAAATTATGTATATGTAGGACTATATATAACAAAATGATAGATCACACACTTGAAAATAATTTAATTTAATAATAAATTAAATGGATCTAGTATCATACAATGGGATTTTCTAATCCCATGGTCATCTAGATGCGCTCAATGAATTTCACATTTAATAAAATTAGAATTCAAGCCTAATTGATCTTATTGAATAAAAATCATCCCCTAATAAATTAAATATCTTTTTTACTTAATCAATTATCTTATCTTAATTCTCATTAGAATTTATTTTGGATTATCATTCCTTATAATTTTGTAAAAATTAAATGAATTTATTTTAAATTAATGATGTAAAAATACATACATTAGTGTAAACACATTGAGTAATCGTCCAAACTACACCTTTTGTATTATATTTCTATATTGCTTTCTCTTGAGACCTGTGGAATACATGAAATATCATGTAATATTATGTCACATATTATAAACATAGAGATTAGACTCTTTACATGATTTTTTACATAGTGTGTCATTATTCAATGAACATAGAGTAATAAGGGTAATATGACTTATACGTGATATGTAAATACAATAATTATGTAGAATTGTATTAAAAATTTATGTATATATATATATTACATTGTCACATAGAGATTCCTATCAACTTAATTCCCACAATAATGTACATTTAGACATTTTTTAAGTATAATAGTAAATTAAATTTAATGATGTGTAATTTTTCTGAAGTACATGGAATGTAAATTTAAGATACATGGTGCATTGTATTCTAAAAATATATCTATAGAACACACATAAGGTCTTGACATGTTACTATGCCATGGAAAATTTTGGAGTATATGGAATGTAATTGGGCTATATGGCATGTAGCCTCTAAGATACATCGCCTATAGTCATGTAGATAATATTACAATATACATAACTCATAATTAACTAATTTAATACACACCATCTATGGGTATTACACAATGTTTCTTCTGGATAACCATTCACCAGGATTTTTTTGGTCAACACTTGGTGTATAATTATATTCATCACATTGGAAAAAATTCACATGACTTGAATTAATTCTTACTATATTAATCATTATTAAGGGACATTTACCTTTGATTTACATGGTGTGTAATTTTGATTCATCACGACAGACTCCATGCCACCTTTGAAGGAGACCTTTAAATTTATTTCATTCGTAAAATTAATATTTTTTATTATATTTACAATAAATGAAAATAGTGAATATTATATAAATTATATAATAGAACAATCAAAATTTAATCGAAAATAAGAATATATTTTTAAATTAATCTATATTATTTAAATAATTATTAATAATGGTGTTGTTGCTGTGATACCACTTGCAGGTTCTGGGTGTAGTAGAAGTATTTGATTGGTAATTGCGAAATTTTATTTTTCTCATGATTGATGAATGATATAAGATTTACAAGTCGAAATAATCCTTAAGCAAAAAAATTGAATCCAATATTGATGATAATGGATAAACATCAGAACCAATTCATAAGATTGTCACAAATATTTTACAATTAATATAAGAAATTATAGAATTAACTTCTGAGAACATTTTACTTCACTAATGGATTTGGAAAAGGATCTACATCATACCATTATTCTGTTTTGGAAAACAAGATTACAATTATATCTATCATTGAACGACACATGTTCTAAGAATCTCTAAACATTATTGTATGAATTTATTTTTTCTTGTATGATAGATCAAATCGCTTGTGTTGTTTTCCTTTTATACCCCTTAAGATTTGATTCCTATATATTATCATTGATATCTCATTACCCAAGAGTGGAAGGTGGTGGATGATCACTCTCCATTCATATGAGTTTTCATGAACAAGGGTGTACTCTAGGGCATTCAGAAGATTATTTAGATATCATTATGCAGAACAAAATGAATTGGTTTTGTTTAAAAAATAAAATAATTTGTTTTTTAAAATACTATGGATAGAAATAAATAATTTCAAAAGTGTCCATTAGTATTTATTTCACCCATATTGACCCCCATGTGCATAATAATAATAATATTATTATTTTTTTAGAAAAGGTTGAGGGTCAATCCCTCTTTATTGAACAAAAAACAAATGAACCTCTTTTATGACTAGGTATGAGGGAACCTATTACTGAGAAGGGAAAAATTCCAAAGGAAAAAATAAAGAAAAAGTTCAAAATGGGGATGTAAGATCGAAGGAATCCAACATCCCACAAGCTCATGTAGAAGCCTCACTTCCTCCTCACCAGACAGTGCAACAGTGAGATCAGTCCAAAGGTTTCATCACCCCATCTACCAAGAAGTTGCACTGTGATGGCAATAAAATGTGTTAGAGAACCTCTCCAACCAACAAAGAAGTGTGGAGGAGAGCTGGATGAAAGGCCTAAGCACACCCTTCTCTCAAAAGAGCAACCCTCCCAGACAAAGCATGAAAATGATTCAAAAAATTTCACCTGATGTGATGCAAGATTAGAAAAAAAACCCTAAGAAAAAGACATGGAAAGGCACCCATTAGCCCATCAAGATGATGACCAATGGCTGGATGATGAATCTCAACATACCTATTCCTTGTATGAGGCTTCCCACCCAGTGACACCTACAAAGTGCTGGCCGCACCAAATGCAACAAGGAAAACAAGAACTCGAGAAGAAATTAGCAGCTCAAGAGAAACAGAGCCATTGAAACCAATGAACAAATGAGGAAATTCATACGAATCAATCCTAAAACCACCACCATTACAGCAGAAAACACATAAAAAATGAGGAGGAAACCAATCACCAAAAGCACGGTCTATCAAAAGTCTACAACGTGAAGAACACCCATCCCAAAACCTTCAAAGTGGCAGTAAAGTCACCAATAAAGCAAAACCAATAGCACTTCCTGAGCAGGATGCATCCAATAAATCTCGGAAGCATGAAGAAATCAACACCCCCCATAAAAATCCACACACTACCTCCAATCCTTCAGAATCCACCACCCGAACAATCCTCATCCAGCTCAGAAACCTTCACCGCCGCGTAGAGGAGCATCTAAGATGATACTCGAAGAGTAGCCACCACCTGGATCATGAAAAACCAACAAAAAAATGCATACAGATCCACATCAGTGGTGCCCAGATCTAAAACCAGATCCTAAGGTAGAGAAGTAACGCCAGTCCGCTGCAGTATGGAAAACTCCACCGCCCGCAAGTCCCCAAAAATAGGTCAAGCAAGATTGCTTCAAACCCCGTCGGAGATCCCATATACATCATGGAGAGGAATGAAAAACACACATCAAATTAAGGGTAAAGGGATGCGATGAAACCGTTGCAGAATCTTCAGAATCAAGCAGGAGGTGAGGTGCAAAATGAAGACTGAATGAACAGAGAGCAGTAACCACAAGCAGCAGAGACCAATGCACAACTCGAGCAGGTAGCGACCAAGACATCAATGCAAGCATGAAGAGAATAAAAACCACATACCTCTATAGATCAAAATGGGCCACCGCTCGAAGGATCTCGAGGAAATCGGGGTCATTCGCCTTTGATTATGCACAATTGCAAAGATCTAAAGCAGATCCAAAGACAGAGAAGCACCGAAGCCACTGCAAAAGTGATCTGTCGATCGCAATTACACGAAGGAGAAAAACGCATGTCAAAGCTCACTGGACCCAGAGTCGTAGGGAGAAGCGAGGCAAAATTGAGGTAGAATAAGTGAGAAGATGAAGATTAAAACAGTAAGAGAGGAGCCGATGAAGGGAACCACCAGAGTGTGAAGCCGAGGCCGAAATGACATCGACACCTGGATGGGGACACTGTGAGAAATCATAACACTAAAGTCGCCATTATTCTAGGGAGTGTGGCAGAATTTTTCTCACCTATGATATCACATATTTGATTTTTTTTATTTATTAACATTCTCGTTACTTAAGAAATAAATTATATGTTGTTTAGTCTAATAATAATAAATATATATTATTTCTCATCAGACTGATAAATTGGGTCTATAATTCCACCACAATATTTATAATTCCTTTAATAATGAAAATTTATTTAATAATTAAATATCACTCTATTATTCAACAAAAAAATATAATAATAACTAAATAAAAAATAATTATTTATTAAATATTTTTCTCATATTTTATTCTCCAGAATAACTCGTGACAAAAAATATTATATAAATACAAATTAATAATTATTTTACCATGTTAATTAATAATATTTGTTAAATTTTGAAAATAAAAAATCATAATATATTATTTATATGAGATTTAGGGTACACATAGTTTGTGTCCGTCTATTACTTTTTCTCAATGGAATTAGACAAAGCAGGCTAAAGTCCAAGGTTAGTATATAGAAACACACCACATTACCTATAAATAATGAATTTAATAATGTAATTAAATAATACCTCCAACAATCACTTACTATGAAGTATAATCCCTTTATGGTGTTATCTCTTATCAAGATGGTTTCATGGTGTTGTCATCCACCAATGGGATCGATGTGTCGATCTCTAACTTTAAAGATATCAAAATTCCCTATTGAAAAATAATGAACATAAATTTATTTGGGATTTACAATTTTCGTCAATGGTATTGAGATATCAAATTCTAATAGAGAACATGAGGGACTAATAAAATTTTTCATTATTCATTAAGGAAATATTACTCATGAAGCACTTATTTTATTCTACCACACCACAAACATATGTCATTATTGTTTCCATGAATACATCAAATTATAAACATTATAACACTCATTAATAATAATATTAAAGTAAAAGGATCGATAAAAATTTCTAAAGACATTGAATTCCAATGACACAAACATATATGGATTTCCAACTAGTGGGTATCATTTTCATAATGTAATATTCTAGATGTTACCAAGGAAGTACACCATGGGAAGGTTCCCCAATATCCTATGGGTCTCCACATTGGTTATTTTATATAATTTATGTACCTAAAATTACTTAATCTAGATATAGAAAATATATTTAAATTTAAGGTCATGGATCCTCTACATTCTCATCATAGAAGGGAACTAATATGACCTTTCATTGTGACAACTACCCTTTGGACATTATCAAATACTATTTTACGTAGATGATCAATGATGATATGATAAAATTTTTATTAATTTTAAAAACAATAAATATAAGTTATTATAAATATCACATAAGTTGTATTTAAGGATGTGGACTCCATGATTTCATATTATACATTCCAGATTCTACTCGATCGACTATTTATTGATTGATTCTTAAATATATTGTACACACCCAAAATTTTTCATAATGAATAATGAGAATAATTTCCATGTATAATGATATGGGAGAATGAAACAAAAATAAAATCATGTATTCTTTTATGTGAGGGAATTTTATTTACATGCATGAAATAAAATTCTCGAAAAAGGATGAGTGACTTATGTAATGATACAGAAGGATCATGTGATGTACTTAAAAAAAGATCCTTATACTCTATCAAAATTGGATTCAAGTAATCTATGGTTTCATGAATGAGTTTTTTATGATACATGAGACACATTGTGAATGTGATCATATTCAAATATGAGGCTCAATTGAAATAATTATGAAACAAATGGGCAATGGATATAAAAGTAGTGTAGAATTGATATTTTTATGTAATACCCATATTGAAATTGTTTATTCAGTATATTTTTTACTTAAGTGTATATAGGGTGATTGTTACATGAAGTATAAATTAGGTGAATAGTGTTTAATAATATTTAGGTCATTTGTCAAGGTATAATTTCAAATTGTATTTCAGAAGGGATTTCTTATAGATCTATCAATATGATTATAATTCAAAGACACTTTATACTGAGTTTGTGAATGTACGTTATTGTATGAAACAATTGTGGAAATTGTCTGCATGGATTTGACATATATAAATGAATTTAGGACTTCATCATATGGAAGGAGTAATTCTTACTATATAAATATTTTATTAAGGAAGACATATTAATGTAATGAAGATTATAATTACATGTGTAAGAACATCACACTTGATTACCAGGTGTGTATGATCTTTATTTTTATATATGATGACAATATTATCTAGAAATATTTAATATTTGGATAAACATCCATTGGTATAGAACTGACCTGATAAAGAAGATATTTCTACCAATGTATCAAAACCAAAAATAATATAGATCTTGTGAATGGGGGTTACTGATTATTGAAGAGGATAATGGAATAGGTGTATAACCATTCAGTAATAAGAGAATATTTTTGGTGGGACTAACTGACTATGAAGAAAATTTTGATTACTAGGGGTATACCTAGGATCAACTAGAGGATGAACTACTAGGTTGTATAATTTTTTATCTAAACTATTGTAATTTATAGAATAGTTATAGTTAGGAATCTATGCTGTGGTGTCTAACCTATATTAAATGGATTATGACTTAGTTTCTTACCTCATAAAACTATTGTATATTTTTTTCATTTACATTCTATATGTCATATAGGATCCAATTATCATAAAATGTCATAGAGGTTTGAATTAAAAATATCTGAATCAAAAAAGAAAATAATTGAATAAAAAAAATGCAAACATGATTCACCTCCACCTCTCAGTAGGACTATATGATCCATTTGAGTCTTAAATTGGAAACATAGAAATGGTTCCAATTATTATATAATCTTATTTACAAGTAGAAACTCTATATTTTTAAATGGAAAAACTATGTTCAATATCATACAAGATAAGACACATCAGGATCAAATGAACAAATAAATATTGTTATTCAAATTTAACAATTATAATAAATCCTATTGTTTTATGATTATGAATATAAATTACTAGTTTATAAAATAAATAGAATGTTCCAACTCAATATGAATGTATTGGTATGTTCATAGAAAATAATCACACAAAATTTAGTAAGGTCGTTTTATTCTCTAGAAAATAATTTTTATTCTAAAATTGGATTTATTTCTTTTTATGAGTATGTAATATAATTGATTCCTATATTTTTTAGCAAATTTAATTTTAAAAATTAATTTCATTTTACAATACATCATGTAAATATTATCTTAAAATTATTTTTTGAGATTTTTTTTGAAAATAATGAAATCTTGAGGGATACAGAAAATACTGAATTTTAATAGAATTATATATTATTTTAACGATGTTTAGTAATAAAATTATGTTCTATAATAGCTTAAAAGATTTTTTAGATAAATTGTATTTTATATAATCCATTTATTATTTTTAAAATATTTTTAAATGAATTTTTTGTTTAAAAACATTTTATATTTTAAAAGACCATTTTTTAGAATTTTTTTTCTTTGTGCTTTTTATGTTTAATTTTAAACCATATTCTGAAAATTATGCAACATGAATTTTGAAAAATGGATTCCACATTTGAAATAAGTGGTTCCACATTTATGAAAAAATTCACCTTTATTTAGTGAAATTATGAATTATAGCCTTTATAATTTGTATTACAACAATAAAAGGTAATTTAGGTAATTTAGTTTAAAAATAAAATGAGAAGAACAACTAAATTAACAAAAAACATAACCTAATATTATTTGATGGGTATATGTGAAATATATCCATCTAAAGGAAATATTTATGACCTTCTGGGGCTACATGGATGAAATTATGACCTATATAATATTTTATTTAAGGAAATGTCAAACACGTCACACTCTAGTTTTTCATATGTATAACAATTTAATATAGTTTAATACATATGATATGGTTGACTATAAATTATATTTAAAAATATAAAAATTATATATTCATCTTGGAAATTTATTTTAAATACTTAGTAAATAAACAATCTCCTGATATTCTTTCAAAATTTTGAGGTATTAATTATTCAATTAATGAAAAAAATAAAATAAATGATATTAAAAATGTTTTAATAAATATTATCCAAGATAAATAAGCTTCTCAAATAATTTTATATAATAAATTGAATTTTTATGGATATGATATAAATGGTTCTAATTTTATGTATTATCTTGATATTATTAAATACAACCTAAATAATAGTTCTTAAAATTTACATTATTGATATTTTTTAGTAAACAATAATTTATTAAATGATACAAAATTCATAAAAATAAAAAATTTGGAAAAGTGAATAGGATATGGTTTAAAATATCACCCATTTTAAATTTATTTTACTTTTTTTATTTTATTGAACTATATTAACCCTCAATGTGTAAACACCCATGTTCTGACGGTAATAAATAAACGGGAAAATAAGGGTTAAAACAAAGAGATAAGTGCATAAATATAGTAAAAAAATTGGTAATTTTTAATTTATAATTGGATTAAATCCAAATTTATATTATATTCAAAATTATTATGTTTATGAACCTTTTTAACTAAATTTTAATTTACATTAATTTAATATGATGTGAAAATACAAGAGTTTCGCTCCCTTATTTTCTAAATGGGATCCTGTTCTTCAAATGTTTTCACACATAAAAATATTTTTTTACAAAAATACATATCCATTTCCCATAACAGATGTACTAACCTCATTTTAAAGGTATTATTTTAGATATAAAACCATCCTTAATGGTGATAATGTTTTAAAAAATATTATTGTTTGAAGAATATGTATCGTTTTAAACCGAGCATCTTTTTTTTGTTTGTTATTAAAAATACATACACATTCTACAAAATGGTAATGTAATAAAAAAAGTATACATCATTTAAAATGAAATTATTATGTTAGTCTAATGACCTATATCCATTTATACATCCAAAAAATCAAAAAATAATTAATTTTTCATGTGTATGGTGGAGTACCACCTCACGAACCAATGCAATTTATTTTCCATCACTTTCTCTCAATACTAGTTATAATGATGGAATTAATTTTTATATATGATATTATTATTTTTTCACTCTTTGAGATATATAAATGATATAAATTAATACCACTAAATACATTGAAAAATATTAATGTTGTTAATGCGTATGTTTTACTACCACCTCCATGGATTGATGTAATGCATTTTTCATTACCGCATCACATGGATGATATATATAAATAATTAACTATGAGAAATTAATATGATATTTATTATATAGTTATAATTATTTAAATATAAAATAATACATACATTTTTTCAAAATTATATTTGAAAAATGGAAACGGTGAACATATTTACATATAACAGACGATCACTCCAAATATAATAAAGATCATTTATCATAACCATATTTAATAGTTGTATTTAAAAGTATTATTACTATATAAAAGTGAAAATTATTTAATTATTATTATTTTTAAGAGGAAGGAATGATGATATCTTTGACCACAGTCATCCTACTATATTCAGTGTAGAATTATGAACCAATATCTTCAAAATTCCTGACGTCATCTTACATGATTAAGTAATTAATTATAATATGATAATAAGTGTCATAAAATACGGACTAAACATGAAAATGGTCATCAATAAATAAAAAATAAACATAATATTGGTATTCAGGAAGAATGGAAACACAGTTTTCATGTTATACTAGTTCTAATGTACATTCTTTTAAAAAAATCCATTAAAATTCTTCCTTAATTTTTTAAGAATTTCAAAAATGACATTTTTTATAATATATGGAATGAACTGATTTTTATACCATCAGGGATCCTTAATGATTTGTATTTTACATTACATGTTTACTGGATTATAATTAAAGAAATGGTTTTCTTTTTTACGTGTCCAGTACTTCTATGAATAAGTGATTACAAAATGAAATGTTTATTTTACTTAATAATGGTTCTATGATGCGATATTTCATTATTTGTTTTATGATATGGATCATGGAAATTCCATATGAGGACATGTGGTTACATCATAAAAAATTATGGGTGGTTCAATGATAATCTTAGGATGGATGGTACCAATATAACCTCTAATGCATGTGGTACTGTGGAGTTGGAAGTCGACAGTTTGGTTATTCCATATAAGATACAGATTTTACCGATTAGTTTTCTCCATAGAGATAATAGGAATAAATTGTGATAGTTATTACAAGAATAACTATTATGGGTGATCATGAGTGGATATTATTTCATCTCTAAGATAATTATTAGATGATAAATGTTAATGTCCTCTATAATTAGCAGGGGTGGTTACACCAATTAATCCCCATTTTCCATCACGTATTGTCTACATTTTCAATGAGTTTTAGAATTTTTATATTATAAAAATGTTTGTTTTATTAATATATGATTATATATTCCACCATCTCAAATAATAATTTGATAAAGGAATTCATATAATGGATTTTCATTATTTGCACTGGAAAAAATGGTTGTATTTATTTTTTTGTCCCTTACTGAGAAATGTTTCTTATCCCATGACCTGAAATGTTATCCATTGAAGTTAAGGAATATTGTGGGGGTAAATATTAGGTTGTGAATAAAGTGTGAGGTTTTATAATGAATAGAAAACATATTTTATTTAAATTGTTTTGTCGGGTGAGAAAAATTGATACCGAGTAAAAGTATACCCATATAATGTATGACGTTTCTATGTACATGTTTCTATAAATTAATTAATACACTAAAATGAAATGACCTTGGGATTTTATAAAAATGAATTATATTATATATTCACTACAATATGTAGTGATTAAGGATGAGTTATTATAGTTTGTTTTAGAGGAGGGTCTACAGTAATTGGAGATCATGATGTTTTCTTTTGAGTAAATATTAAATGTTAGGGATATCATCACGGGGTTATAATTTAACATCTAATAAAAAGTTTTTGTCATAGACACCACTTCTGAGGTTTTATGTGGTGGATAAATAATATGTTTAGGAATATTTTGAGATATATTTTTAGTAATAAAATATTTCATATTAGTATAGGTTTTATCAAAACAGTTATTAGTGGAAAAATTTATTTAGTTTTTTGTGGAACTAATTTCAAAGGAATTGGTAGATTTTATAGTTAATTTTATCTTGGGTTTTAAATAAATTATGGGTTGATACAATCTTGGAACATTTGGTTTATCAGAAACATTTTTGGTGGTTAAGTGATTATTGTTAATTTGGTGGAATATTACTGTATTTTTTAGACCATATATGATAATATTTTATTTTTGTTTAAAATAAATATTTAATTTTATTTTAGATAAAGATATGATAATAATATATATTTATGGTGATCCATGTGATTTATGGACACTATTATCTTATATGAAAAATTATATTATTATTGAATTTAAATTTCTGGTCTGAAACTTTAATAGTTGTCGATATGATTTGGAGATAAATGTTAAATTAATCTTGGAAGTCTATGTGATCAAATCCTTTTTATTGTTTGGGTTCAATAATATTATATATTTATCCCGAGGACAATTATGAATAGTTATTTATTGAATGAGTTAGGTTGAACTATGGGTATAACTGTAAACTTTTTAAAATTAAATTAGTTTTTTAAATATAATTCTTAATTATTTTTTGATAATTATTTTATATTAAAAATTTCAGTTTTTTTAATGTCTAAAGAAAGGAGAAATAGATTGTTATTATTTTTTGGGTTATTTTCTCCATAGATTATGATTCTAATGCTTCAGGCATGAAACAATTTATCCAGAATACTCAACATTTTTAGAAAAAGATGATATTGTGTTGGAAATTAATTAAATAATGACATTCATCTTTTCACATATAAATAATTCCTTATGTTATTAGTCTATGGAGTATAATAATTCCTCAATATTTGGTAAATTATATTTAAACAATATATTAACCCGTCTATTTTTTTCGAATGAAATCAATTTTCATTTATACCATGACATATTTATGGTATTGTGATGGTTGTCTTTATCATGAACATGGTCTATATAACTCTTTATCAGTCTATGGGAGTTAATTTTGTATTACATATCCATGTTTTCACTTCGTATGTATGTTCTCATTCTTAGAATACTAGTTTTTTATCTAATGTGACCCTCATACATTTCATTTTCTATTTTAAAAATAAATATTTATTAATTCTATTTACAATGTTGGTTTAAAAAAAATGTATTTCAAAATTTCAAACCCTGGTAACCAAGATTGGTTCAAAAACTGTGATGTTGAAATTTCAATATGGGGGGATAATTTTACATCTAAATATTTTTAAAAGGAAAAACAATGTTTGATTGCATACAATATTATCCACATAGAGATTAAATGAACAAAAAAATATTGTTATTTAAATGTGACTATTGTAACTATCCCATTAAATTAGTTGGTAGGAATAAGAATAACTAATTTATTAACGAAACATAATTTTACAACTCAATATTAATTTACTAGTATGTTTTTGTAAAATAATGACAATTTTTTTAGTAAATCCATTTTATTATCTAAAAAAATATTTTCTTATAAAAAATGGTGTTTTATCCATTTTATGAGGGAATATAATAATTTTTTCAAGAATTTTAACAAAAATTTAATTGATAATTTTAATTTAATTTTTTAATTAATAATTTTATTATTATACTAATTTTTTTTATGAGAAAATTATGATAATAGTTAATTTATAAGCAGAGTTAATAATTCTAATTTTTATTAAAAAAAATTATTTTTGAATGTTTTTTGTACGAAAAATTATGTTTAGAATAATTTTTATATTATAATTACATAAATTTATTAAAAATAATCCAATTATTGGTTTTTAAATAGATTTTATACTATAATTTAGTATAAATAAATTTTATATTTAGTGAGTGAAGTTTTCCGAAAAAAGAACGTTTTCATTGCAGTTTGTCATTTTAATATTAAATGAAATTAAAAAACATATTTATTTTGAATTTTTAAAATTTTATTCCATAAGATTAATCTATCAGATTTTTTTTCATTATTTTAACATTATTTCTTATGAAATTTGAATACTAAGCTTGGAAATATTAATTACATGGTAAAGGGTAAAACCTATACTTTAGGATAAAAATAAAATGATAAGAATTATAAAATGACCCAATAACATAACTATATCTTATCAGATGTGTATATATCGACCATAACAATACAATTGTTTAATTTATGGATTTTTGGGGCAACTTGGATGATATTTTGATGATTATATAATTTTATTTAAGGAAATATCAAACATGCCACACTATAGTTTTTATTAAGTGTATCATTTTTAATATGACGTTTCCTAGAAGATATAATCGACTATAAATATACCATAAAAGCATAAAATTTTTATATTAATCATTGTATTTGATTTTTAATTTTTAGTAAATATATAATTTTTTTAATTTTTTCACAATTTCGATATAGTAATTATTCAATTAATGGAAAAATCAAATAAATTATATTAAAAATATTAGAATTAATAAAATTTGATAAAAATAATATTCTTAAATAATTTTATATCTGACTATAAAATTGTAGGGATATGTTAAATTTATATTTTCTAATTTTAATTTTTATATTGATATTATTAAAGTTGATTTAATAAATAGTTCACAAAATTAACATTATAGATATTTCATAGTAATCAATATATTATTAAATCGTATAAAATAAATAACAATATTAAATTTACAAAATATATTTGAATAAATTTTAAAATATAAACCACGTTCAATTAATTGATCATTTTTAATTTATAGTAACAATATTTTTAACACAACAATATCATAGGGTATGTCTCTTTTAAAATTTAGCATCTTTGATAGTTTGTACTTCATGAAACATCGAGTTTCCAACAGAAATATACTATTAAATATTAATATTGGAATATTAATGTGGCCATTAGGAAAAGTAATATGACCAATAGAATAGTAACTTCACCCATGAAAGTATAAAAATATTTCAATGTCTTATGAATGAAAATATGGTGTATTTATATCATTGAATGAGTAAATTAATGATTAAAAATAGCTAAATTAAGTGTTTGTATTATTTTAAGTAATAAATATTTAACTAATTTAAAAATTAAAATAAATATTTAATAGAAAATATATTTTCATAATCAGAACTCACAAATTAATAATTTTTTCTTATGATTATATGATAGTTTTTTGAAACCTTAATTACTTTTTCAAAGGGTCATAAAACCAGTTATAATTTTAAAATTGGTATTTTTTGAATGAATGATGATTTTAATAATAAATTAAATTTAAAATATTAAAAAAATTGTTTTCATAAAATTGTTTTCTTTTTTTATTCAACATTTAAAAAAATTTCTAGGGTAAATTTTGGGATTTTTTTAAAATAGTTTTATTTTTGGTAAATAGTAAAATATGGTAATTGATAGTATATTTAAAGTATATGATAAAAGAAATATATCATGAGTAATCGCTGATTTAAGAAACAAAATCTCAAAATATCATTGTACCATTATTATATTTTTTCATCTAATCATCAATATTTCTTGTCTTGAGCAAAAATAATAAACTAATTACTAAAATAACAAAAAATACACCTAACCTCCACTATAAATACCACCCCTCACCACCTCTTTTCAATAGACCTATTAATCATTGTAGATTGTAAAATTTTATTCCAATAGGTTTCCCAAGTCTCTTACCCACGTCCAGGAGCCGTTGGTCTCACTAGAGGTACAATTAAAAACCCCATAAGGAGGTTCTCTAGGAGAAGAAATTCAAAATCTAAAATCCTCTTTCTTTTCCCTTTATTTTCATTCCAATTTCATTTATTTTCTAATCCTTACCTCACATACTCTATCAAAATATGAATTATAACTGTAGTTTCATATATATAATATAACTTTATTGTGTTAATGTAAAATTTATCATCAATATCTTTACCTTCTCTAATTTATTATAAAAAATAAAATATCATCCATGAAGTGCCGATTTACCACCATCGTGAATGATACATTTTCATTTTCCATTTTTTCCTTAATGGACAATTATAAAAACATTATTTGGTTAAATCTGATATTATTTTAAATTTTTTTAATTCATATAATGTTGTGTAACTAGTATATATACATAATATTAATTTATAAAACAATACTATTTTTTGATAATTGAAAATTCACAAAAATAAACAAACACTCATCATGAATGTTTAATCTAAAGATTCATCCACATATCTAGAAAATAATACATAAGAATATTTAATATTATGTATGTTCAATAATATAATATAAACTTAATTATAGGTAATTAATCCCATCTTACATGAACTTCCCTACATGTATACAGGTTAACCAATCATGAAATCCAAAAAAATGAGAACTCCCTGAAACGCACGGCTGATTATCGCCTATCAACCGGTCAAAGTTCCGGTGCTCTGCTAATGTGTATAGTAGCACTCGGGTCGAATCCTCGGCGATGATACTTTGAAATAGTTGTTTGTTTTTAGTTGACTGTATTTTGATTAGGGGGTTTGTTTGCAGAGCTTAATTGAAATGATTGATTTTATATAATTGATTTAACAAATTGATAAATATTGGGGTGAGTTCATCATTAGGTAGTTAAGTTTGTGATATCCTTGAGCTTTGCTTTATATTACATTTAAATTATCACCCACTTCACAAGTTTACGTCGATTAGAATTCCTAAGTGTGAAAGCTTTAATCCAAGCCTTAACTTAATTAGGATTCTAATATCAATCAGTACATGGTTATGGTAGTGTATTTGTGGTTCCAATAATCCATGGAAACCACATGCTAAACAAAATATGTCATTAATCCATGACATATTAAGTCCAACATACACAATGTTAAATTAATGAATAATCATCGAGAAAATACTCTCAATCACTTAACATCCATAAATTATAACTCACCCCAAATAGATATTTACTCATCCATTTGGGTTTCTAATATTCTGGATATAATAATTATGATGATAAATTAAGAATAGAAGAAAAATAAAGGGATTATAAAAGATTGGTACGTCGAACACACACACACGAACAATGATGATAATTAAAAACAAATTTTTGATTTAATGAGGAAGAAAAATAAGGGAAGGGGATTAAACTAAATTTAAACCATTTTATGAAAATTAATATTAAACTACAGATGGTGGAGAAGAATAAGATATATTGAATAAGAAACTTGCATTAAAACAAAATTACAAACAAAGAGACTTACAAGATTACAAAAACGAAGATAATGAAAGTAAGTGAAAACAAAGAGAGTAGGAAAGGTCTTTCAAGTGAAAACATGAGTATGGAAGGTCCTCCCAGGTCTTTATCAAGGCTTTGGTCGTTCCAATATGTTATCCTCTCTTCTGAAATGCCAACCCCTCTCAAGGAGAGAAGGGAGAGTATTTATATCCCAAGGAGTGGAGTGTTTTCATTCCCAATCTGTCCTTCCAATTGCATCACCATGTTGGATATTCTGATTTCTGAATCTCCACATATCTCCTTCTTAAAAGTTGTAGATAATAAAGTTGGCCGAATACTGTCAAAATTTGGGGGCATTTGGACAAGTGGATCCAAAGTTAGGGTGGTTTTATTAAACAAAGGTAAACTGTCCATTTCTATCAATGCTTTTTCGATGGCCAAAATGTGAATGGATTTTGGAACAAGAAGATGAATTCAAATCCAAATGATGTCTTTAACAAAGACGGCCGCCTATATCTCCGCTTTCTTATTGAAAAAGCTCAGATCTATTTGATTCTTACATCGGAAGATATGTCATGGTTACTATACTGATTTTATTTCTCTTCCAGAATAGTGGGCTGGACTTCAAAGATTCATTTAGGCCCCTTTAACTTGGATTTGGTCCTTGAAAACATTATCCAAGATGACATTTAGTGTCCCCTAAATTATAGTGTATAGTTAATGTTTTTGGACTTCTGGATTGATCCCAGTAAATCAATCTTCAAGGCTGGTCCAGTTTGTTCACTAATTCTGTAGGTCATCTTGTGTGGTAAATGTGATCCTTCAAATGGCATAATTTTCCCATGATCCCTTCTAATGAAATGTTTTATATTGAATTAGGAATCCTAAAAAACAAAAACCACACAATTCGGATTAGTAGGGTGAGATTTATAAATAATATGGTAAACTGACTCAATTGGAATACTTCTAGAAATGCTCAAAAATTATACTTAATATTAAAACATTAATATTTCACACAAATTATGCACATTTCATATAAATTCCGTAAAGGGAGTATATAATAAGACATGAAAATATTAACAACATCACTCCCAAATGACAATGTTGAAACATATAACTCATCAAAAATGACATAAATGAACTTAATAATAATAAAATAAATAAAATAAAATTTTAATAGGTTTTGAATTAAATAATTAATGAGTCTAATTCCGTTATCTAGTATGTTATGTACAATATCAGATCAATTTTGGACATAAAGTAAAGGTTTCTACCCGAACCTCCATTTGTCATTTAGGTTATGCTTTATTTATAAATACACCATTTAAATTGTTATTTTACCTTTATATAATTATTGTAAATTATGTTAATATGTTGAAAATTAATAAATATATTTCATTTAATATTTACTTCTTGGGGAAGTACATGTTTTATAAGGTTTCCTTTTCAATTCATCCAAATAAGCAATCCTGATTAATGTTAACTTCCATTTTTCATTCAAATGTTCAAGTACACTCCATAATGTTTTTCAAGACAACATTTTTTTTATAAAATAACTCTTATTATCATTAAAATATATCTTACCTATTTTTTGGTTTTATTTTATCAATTGAGACTTTTACCACATCAAATAATCTTTTATGTTTCCCCTCAAACCACACTAAAGTGTCCCATTACTAATATTTCAATAAAACAATTTTTACATGTTTTCATGTTAGTTGGAAATAATTAATGCCTAAAAAAAACTAATTGTCCTTTACATTTCATTTCTAGGATATTCATTTTTATAAATAAATTTCATGAATTTTTTTTCTAAAGAAAACTATTCTTAAGAAATAAAAAAGTGTATTTCGTCAAAGAATCCCTCGATAATTTTATTAGAGTATTTGATGCTATTTGATCACCTTATATTAAAACAAATCATCAATTGTTATCGATATTTGATGATATCACCTATCATATTTTATTAAATTGTTAAATATCATTTGTACTGTGGATGTTTTATCTTGACACCATTCACCATATTACTCAGAATGGCCAGTGATTATATTTACTATTTGGGAAAATTTATTTACATTTCATATGTATATGTTGTTTATGTTTCTATATATTTATATAATTAATGAATTTTTCTTCTTATTTGAAGGTTGGGGCCCTCTATTTCCCCACAATGCATTGGTAGGTCTCATGAGACAAAACATATATGGATTCAACTGAGGCCTTTCCCATTTACTTTTAGATATCATGCTTAAGGAATTGATGGTATGTTTATGATGTCCTACACTATTAATTTCATAATAGTTATATTAGTAATTGATAATACATGTGATAATTTTACTATTAGAATATTCATGGTTATGATTCATTCTTATGAGATTATTTTTATTGCATCATTTATCCAAATTTTTTTCCATATATATTATGCCCAATATTGTGTTCTAATGGCATGTTTTTTTAGTCATTCTCCTTGAAATTTTTTTATGTTTATATTAACCTCTAGTGTATTTCATACCCTAACTATTCATCTGTGCTCACCCATTAAGTATGGTGAATTTTTCCCTAGGATGTGAAGTTCTGTTTTATAAATGACTTGTAGAGATAATATAAAATTTAATAGTTTTTCCTATATAGTTTCATTGTTGTTTTTACTTCAATATTTAATATAACAATTATGTTTTCGTATATTTTTCCAAAGATACTAAACAATTCAACCCTTCGAGATGTGACTTCCTTGTTTATTATACAAATGTAATTAATTAAGGACCCATCTCTAGGATACTAGGGTTAGGGCTATTATAGTTGGTATCAGTGGAGGTTTAGTAGAAAATCTGGAAAATATAAAACATATATTAAAAAATATAACCCTAATAAAGAGTTTTATGGTAACCATATATAACATCCAATAATTTTTATTAGTTATGGATTACCTAGTCCTTCCTATAAATACCTTATTTTTTTAGACACTACAAGTGAGTATGGTTTAAGAACAGATATACCTATTCATAATAACTCCTACAAGTTGTGACAAGTTTGACTCAGCATAACCTGTTACAAGACAATGTGACTTACTATACACCTCATCTAACACTCTTCGGTGATATTCATAGGATAATTAAAATTTTCTATACAAACCACTATAAAGGATATAAAAATAATTATACCCCAAAATTAATCTTGTTTATGATTATGTGATTATCTAATGATAAATTTTTTAATTTATGTTAAGTGTTTTTCTAGTTTGAATTTATAGACTATGATTGATAACATAATTTACTATACTCCATTATTTAGAAATGGTGCCTATTGGAAGGAATAGAAAAAATTTCATCGAGTGTATCCCATGTATGTATTTACTTCCTATGAAATATAATGATGTTAGAGTAGGAGAAACAGCTAGAGATGACCAACTTATAACTATACAGGGACAACTGACTCAGGTTATGAAAGAAAACCTTACTCTCAGGGAGTAGCCTGATACACAACATAGTGTAACAATTCGAGTTTGTGGCCTAGAACCAACTACTTTTTAATTTATGATAAACATGTATTCATGTATTCTAATATCAATAAATACCTTATCACATATTTATTTTTCTTCTTTCTAACAATTCATGTGATAATTTTTTAAGGATAACTGTTGCACTAAAGGTTCATAGTGGATACCTACTATGATGAGAAACCAGAAGTTCCATAACACTATTCTTGAATATATGTTCTATGGAGGGATGATTTTTTAGGGACACAAATAATACATGCCATTAGGGGTGAGGGCTCATAAAACCTTGATGAACTGTCTCCTGGTGTGTGCCCTTTGAAATATCTAGGTGAATATTAAGAGAACTAGACCCACCAGTAGAAAATCCACATTCTATTGTGTCATTAGATGTTTCTATCTTAGGACATGGGTACTGGTCCTTATACTTTAGGATTATTATTAATTGGTATTACAAATCACACTCTAGATTTATTGACAAAAATTGTGACAACAAACTGTTCGCAGTGCGGTAGGATATCTTTGGTGTGTCATGAGTAATACTGCATTAATATATAATGTGATAAAGGATTTTTCTCTTCCATTCCACAATTGGCGTTGATATCTTAGGCCCTTTTATGGAATTGATATATCCAAAATAAATCCATTTCAATGATGAGTATTGAGAAAGATCAATACTGGGAAGTGAAAGAAATAATAATCGAGTACATGGGTTGATGAAACAAGCTTACAACCCACTTTATTGGACATATCACGACAATGGAATTACTTTACAAGGAAAGCGTTTGTATGGGGTGACACATAATTGCAGTGTTAACTTCTTTCTCTATGAGTTCCTTGTAATTATTCTAGATGCTAACCTTTATCATTAGGTAGGATCCTCCGAATACCATGGAGAAAGTGGCCAAGAGGGTCACACACAATGTGTGTCCAAGTATCTTAGTTGAATATTCATTTAACAAGTTGAATAAATATTATTCTTGGTTATGGTTTAATAATTATTCAAGGATTCGTGATCTCATTTATTTCGACACTAGTTATTCGAGAGAATATATTGTGGAAAAAATAATATATTTATTAGTGATTGTTGAAGTGATATTTATTTAACAAATAAATAGTCAGTATTCTAGTTATAATAAATACAGTGGAGGAAAAAAATAGAAATACTAAAATACACACCGTGTATATTAATATACATTCCCTGTAGTTTTTATGGGGATTTTTGAGAAATAATATTATTTATTTAATTGTATAATATTTGGTGTAATTCTCTTGGTGAAACTCAAGTGATAATAATAGTCAACTGTTATTATTAGACATGGGGTATTACTATGAATTAAATGACATGAATAAATGATTTCTAGTAATTAATTCATTTTATTATTCTATGTAATAAAATCCCAATTACATTATTCTCATTATCCCTATCCATTATTTGGGGTTTTTCACAATGGATATGGAGAATGCTCTCAAGCCAAGAGAGAATTCCTTTCCTCTAGGAATACTCTCATATTACAAGAAATATTATCCCCCACTAGATCAAGGAGAGTTATTTGGAATCATCTCTCAAGGCGATCTATGTTGGACATCGCAAGGGAAGGAACTTCTGCACTAGCACCTAGAGATCCCTTCGTCATGGTCTAGAGATACGTGAATCACATGTGGATCTCTTCTAGAGGAAGCCTACACTTGGATTCTATGATGCAATGATGACTCACATTGGGTTTTGGCCGGAAGCATCAACGAAGAGAGAATTCCATCAAGTCAATTCTAATATTTTTAATTAAATTAATTATAACCAAAATATGATGAGTCTCTATATGGTTTCAGGACTCCCCTCTTTTCTTTTGTTCTTTATTCTATTCCAAAGATCTATAATTTTATCATCATGATAGATCTCATATTGATGGTTGTTAATGGAAAAATTAATGTTTGGTACACCCATCCACAAATTTTCACTACACCCAGAACATACAAGTGCTTTCAGAGAGGTCATATAATTGATTATAATTATTTATATTTTCATTATGTTTTATCTATTTAATAACTTAGGTGTTTCAATTCATGTTAATCGTTATGAAAATCTGAATCTCAAGATCTGTTCCTCCTATTTCATTTCATGTTCACATTATAGAAAAAATATTTTATTTCAATTCTGATTAAAATAAAATAGATAATCTCATCCGGTGGTGAAAAGGTTCCTAGCCATACAACACCGGAGTAGACAATGTATATTCATTCGTACACGTTGTGTAGTCAAGGTTCAAGGCAGCAAGTCGGGTCCATCAAACCAAGTTGTGTCATTGGAGTTTGTCTAAGTCTTAAATATATTTTGGGTTGAACATTAATAGATGGAACATGGATTATGAATTATTCACTATGTGGCCCACCTAAAAAAACATCTAGTCCCTTCAGTTTATTGTTGGAAAGTGTACCCCATACACAACTTGCCTAGCTGGAGATCATGTAACGCAGATACTACCCACCATGTGGCCCAAAATACACACAGTGCACTCCGATGATTTACAATGTACACTCAAACACCATATCCCTAGGCGTGTACTTTAGATAGATGGTGAAAAATAGTACACTTTGTGTAGTTGGAACTACTCATTGTGTAATCATCAAAATTACGCAGATTTATTAAAATTTGTTATTATATTATACAAACCATTGAGACATGTACAATGGTATGTGCATAAAGCTGAGGCACAACATGTTATAGGTGTTTTTATATTTGTGTATTTAATTTTACATCTGTGTAATGATCATTTCTACTCATTGGGTAGTTATGATCATGAATTCACTAGGTTTCCTCCAACTTACAAGTTACATAAAAATATAATTTTAAATTAATTTATTTTTTTGAAATTATTATGGATGAGAATCTGAAGGAAATTCATAAAATGGTTTAAGATAAAAAGATTGATTTATTAAAGAAATTAATTTATTTGAGCGTGATTTAGATTAAACGAGAAAAATTAATGATTTTAATGCTAGATTTATTTATGCCTAAATATCTTTTCATATTTGTTTGATCATGAGATAGATGATGAATTTTGTATGTAGATGGTTTATTTTAATTAATTTATTTAAATTAAATTTTTTATTCAGTGAGTCGTCTCCTCATTAATATATAGGGCTTGCATGAACATAGTTTCCTTTATGTAAAACCTCATTTTACCATTAACCTGTGTTTGAGATAAACTCATATGTAATTGATGGAGCTCTTGGGCTAGTGGAAGTGGCTCAAGTGAGATGCCAAGGTGAAACCAATACAAGGAGATAAAAATGTAAATATATAGAAAGATGTATAAAACCCTAAAAGGTTCATAGTGTTTGTCCCCAAGGTCCTAGGTAATTTTATAAATCTCTAGACAAACTGACCAATAGCAGATGCTCATGATCATGCGATTTATTTTATTTTTGTCAGTTTCAAGGTTTATTTATTGTGGGTGTGTTGTCGCGAACAAAAAATTAATGAATTAAACAATCATTAAGACAGAACTAAAATAAAACTAAATTTTGCGTAAATATTATATTAGACATGGTTAATCACTTAATTATATCCCATATAATATTAAAAATCAATTAATCCAAGATAATAAAATGAATATTTATGTATAAGGATAAAATCCATGAATGAAAAATAAAATTGGTATAGCCTTCCATAATATTGGTTAGAAACGAACCATAGTTCAAAGTGCTTGACCAACCTGAGTTGGGGTGATTTCAATTATTCAGAAATTGTAATTCAAGGATTTGGGTTGAATTTACTAGGAACACATCAAGGGTAGATTGACAGAGAAGAAATTTGTGTGAACAAGAGGAAATGGTTTTGGAAATCCGAAAAAAGGATTTCTGTATTGGGGAGTCTACTTAGTAGATCATGGTGCTGTGAGTTAATGCAGTTGGAATTTGGAATGCCTACCTAATACCTTTCATGTTTCATGACCAACCCTAGTTTGGGTAATGTGAAGGGAAATATGGATTCTTTCCACTATAATATTTATGAAACATAATATTTTTATTCAATGGTGAGGGATATTAAATTTTGATAAAATAGTGGGAGAATATTATGTATTAATATATTTATTTGTCTTAGTTTTATCATGATAATGTATGAAATATTTTCTCATTTTAGTTTTTAGAACCATAATGAAAATGAATTCAAGCATATCATTGTGAACCATACTTGATAAGGGAAAAATTTATATCAACACGATTTTTTACGAGTGGCAGAGATGTGTACACATTATCCTTCATCATGAGAGGAAATTGAATGTGATGATAAAGAATGTTCCAGTTTCTCTTGGAAATGAAGCAAGTGATGAGGAAATATGTCTCTATATGAAACATTTGAATGATTCCACATATGTCCAATGATTCATGATATCGACCATATCTGATGAACTCTTGACGAAAAATGAAAACATGGGCTTATATAGCTTGGTGTATCACCATAAGGATCTATATCAAAACAAGTAGAGACATGAGAGATATGAGATTTCCAATTCTTTGTTCACAACTACGTTTGTGGAGTCTAGGCCAGTTCAGCCTCATTCTGTCAAGCTTATTGGATACATTGAATTCTTGGATATCTTAGGGATTAATTTCTCAGATGAGTTGTGTATAGATATCATCATATCATCACTCCCAAGACATTATATAGATTTATTGTCGACTTCAACTTGAGAAATAATGAGAAGAGTCCGTCGAATCATTTGAACTTAATTATATAGGTAGATAAGGATGTGGTGCGTGAAAAACCCACATTCCTTATGGAGAATAAGAAGTGGAAGGACAAGGAAAATGGGCCAAGGATTTATAAATGGTCGGAATCCACCAATAACATTCCCTCAAGGATGGGAAAGATAAAGAGGCAGGGCAAGTATTGGGAGGTGGTGTGTTTTTCATGTGGCTGACCAACCCACTAGAAGAGTAACTGCACACAGAAGCATGGGGATGCTAATGGTGCATTTTTTATTGAGTTTAATATTTCCATTTCTACACATTGGGTATTAAATATTGCTCATGGGGCTAAAATTTATATTCAAATGTTGAAACCAAGTATATTTTAAATTATTTACAGAGGATATGTGGATTTTTTATCTACCAATGGTGCGAGGCTGACTGTGTTGGCCATTGGCAATTACTGTATCTCATTTCCAAAAGGGATGCTTTTGGTTTTACATAAGTGTGATTATGTTCCTAGTGTTACCAAGAACAAAATTTTTGTATCATGTTAGGATATGGATGGATTTATTTTTATGTTTTGAAATAAGTGTTGTTTTCTTTATAGGAACAATGTAAGTTTTGGTATGGAACATTTAAATAACATTTTATACGTATTAAATTTTGAAAACCAAGTGTTGGAAGTTGATAACAAAACAAACTCACATGAGACATACCACATCCAGTTGTGGCATAACCATCTTGGTCATGTAAATTCTAAGAGATTGAAAAGGATCTTCCAAGATGTTTATATAGACTCTACTACGCTAAAACCACATGATAGATGCCACTCTTGTTTACAAGGTAAAATGACCAGGATTCCTTTAAGTGGAGAGGGTCAAAGGTCCCCAATGTTTCTATGATTGGTACCCAGAGAATTTTTTGACCATTTACATTATAATATAGAGGTGTAGATTCTTATTTCATTACTTATACTGATGATTTTCGTAGATATGGAAATATCTATTTAATGAGATATAAGTCAGGGTCCTTTGAGAAATTTATGTAATTAAAAAAATTAAGTAGAGAATCATCTTGCTAAGAAGATAAAGAAGATTCGATAAAATCTAGGTTGAAAATACGAGAACCAAGAGTTCATCGACCTTTTATGGGAGTCTGGGATTCTATCTTAACTCACTTCTACTTATACAATATAGTAGGACGATGTTAGTCAAAGGAGGAACTGCACCTTATTGGACATGGTTTGGTCGATGTTGAGTCATGAAAATCCTCCATTATCATTTTGGGGATATTCCTTACAAACAACATCATACACATTAAACCGAGTACCTACTAAGGCGGAAAATGGAATTCCCTTCAAGTTATGGAATGGTATGAAACCCATTTTGTCTCAGATATGAGTAATGGGATGCAAGGCATTTGTTAAGGCCTTATCATGAAACAAACTTTCACCCCGTGGTTTGACATGTATCTTTATTGGATATCCTAAGTAAACGAAATGATATAACCTATATAACCCTTTATACAAGAAAGTGATTGTCTCTAGACACGCCATATTTCTTGAGAGGGATCACATCCTCAATAAAGATAGTTGGAGTAAGATTTACTTCGACGAAGTTGATTCTCAAGATACAAATGAGTTGGTATAATAACAAGTTCCACAAGTCCCTGGGGAAGAGGTTCTAGAATCCCAAGTACTCCGTAGGAGCTCTAGAGTGGTATGTGAACCATAGAGATTTGGTTTCGTGTCATTGAGGATGGTGAATTGTTATTGTTGGACAATGATGAACCTCTCACCATCAAAGAAACAGAAGGGAGATTAGAAGCTATAAGATTGATAGAAGATATGAAATATGAGATGAATTCCATGTATTAGAACCAATTATTGGTTCTTGTTGATGATTCAGTACACATAAAGCATGTTGGATGAAAATGGGTATTCAAGAGAATAGTGGACATGTAAGGTTATGTTAACACCTATAAAGAAAGTCTAGTGGCTAAAGGATTCAGCCAAAATCAAGGAATTTACTATGATTTAACCATATCAACAGTTTCCATGTTTAAATCCATAAGACTCATATATTCTATAGCAATATACCATTACTATGAGATTTGGAAAATGGATGTAATAACAATATTACTTAATGGGAACCTTCAAGAATATGTCCATATGACACAACTAGATGGGTTTGTGACAACAGGTGAAGACAAACGAGTTCGCAAGTTTCAAAAATCCATTTATGGATTAAATTAAGAATCTAGGTCATGGAACATTCAATTTGATGAATCTATAAAATAATTTGGTTTCATTAAGAAAAAATGTGATCCATGTGTTTATAAGTGGTTTAATGAGAATGTGGTTGTTATCCTAGTAGTATATTTTGATGACATATTACTTATCGGAAATGATATACTAGTCTTACAGTCAGTTAAGGAGTTGTTAAACAAGTGTTTCTCCATTAAGGACTAGGTGAAGTATCCTAAACTCTAGGGATCAAGATCATTTGTGATTGATCTAAGAGGAAACTTGGACTAAGTTAGGTTACATACATTGAACAAATACAAAAGAGAATTAGTATGGAACAATCCAAGAGGGGATTGGTTTCAATGTCACTTAGCCTACATCTTTCTAAGTAAATGTGTCCTTAGACACAATAGGAGAAAGATAGGATGAGTAAGATCTCATAAAATTCAGCTATAGGATCCATCATTGTAACAAACCAAACTTTTATTAATGAAAATTACTGTTGATATAATTAAATGTCTTATGGTTATATAACATATGCACTTATTTGGATTTATGTTTTTGGATTTTAAAATACCTTTAATAATTTTTACTGTTTCTAATATAGATGTTAAAAAATTATCACATGATTAATATAAATATAAAGGGCTATAACAAATCCAATTTACTCAGACAAAGGAAGCGATGACCTCACCTAGTAGAATTAATCCATACGAAGCCCATTTTTCAGATCTCGAAAAGGAGGTGGTGTCATTGGGATTCTCTCTAGACCAAACCCAAGATGAGATTTAACACGTTATCTCGAACAAAACTGCCTATGGGAGAAGTGGAAGTTGATAGAGATTACCAATTGAGAAATGTTATCCAAGACACCCCAAGAGTCTATCACCATCACACACCTTACCCTTTGGTCATATCCAGGTGTTATAAGGGGTTATGTAATGAGACCCTATTACTATGATTATGTACATTATTTTTTTATAGAGAATATACACTCATTTTATTATTATTACATTGTAAATAGTTTTTACAGAAAAAATAACATTTTTCGTTAATTAAGAAAACTATTTCGATGAATTAATGGTTTTTTTAATTAAATAATTTTTTAATTAAATTTTATTACTAAATTACTTTCTATTAAATATAAATGAAATTATAATTATTATGATTACAATTGTGATTTTTATTAAGGATTAAAATCTATTTTTGTCAAAACCCATGAATTTTTGATAAATTTAATTTTTTTATTTTAAAAGAAAAAATTCACAAATTTAGAAAAAAATTTAGATAAAATGAATATTATTTTTTGGAATCAAGACTTAAATATAATCCAATGGTGAATTTTTCATAATTTTCTGAGACAGTCAAATTTTGGGGTTAAAATTAAATATTGTTTAAATGTATAATGTGTTTTATGACATCATAATGATCCAATAGTGATTTAACAAAATACAATAAAAACTATTTTCGCCCAATATATGCTTTACCATTAAAATAATGTGAGTTTAGTTTTGTTTGATTTATTTTACAATGCCTTAGTGGACCCTCCAAGACTTATAAAACATTTTAACTTTTTAAAATGATTTCCTAGAGTGTGTGACTCGCCACCGCATAAGCATGCCTAATATTTTAAGATGTTAGGACATTGGCCTTATAAAATATTTTTTGCACTCCCCTTTGAAAAAAACCATGGGCCAATACCATGGGATGGATTGTGGTTTGGATTAGTTTAATGTGTGGTGTCCCAAACCTAAAATAATAAAGAATTTCCTCTCATTTCCTATATAAACCAACCAAAGGTCCCACTTCCTCTTCACTCAAATCATTTGGAGTTCGTACAACCTTTTCCCTCCCCCTCTATAATCCTCTTAAGGTTCATCAATCTCCCATTAATCCTCTATCAAGCTTCTCCCATACCTTTGGGATCACACTTCCAAGTAAGGGATTCCTTCTTTCTCATTTTATCCAAGTTTCTTAATATCTTTATTCCATTTTATATTCAATTGTTCATTTTGGGGTATGGTTTCAAAACCCCCAATAGATACTTATTTATATTTTAATGCTGAGATAATCCTTTCTCTCTCATTAATTTCTCCCATGTTCACCGGTTACCATGCTGAAATTCCTTAAGGAATTTCTCTCTCTTTATTTACATTCAAGGAATTATTTTGTCTTAGGTATCTAAAATTTCATTAATTATGTTGGTACATGTATCTATATTAACCCCTTAAAATCTATTTCATGTAAATATTATGATACACCACTTTATCTCTCATCAAACATTTTTAGGAATTCTTATGTCATGTCGTTATGCTGCCGAAATTGCACCATGATTTTCCAAGCCAAAGTCATTTTGTCATGAATACCATGACCATTCATCTATCAAGGGTATTCACCTTTTTGCATATTAACTTATTTATTATAGAGTTTCATGTATGGATTCCACATTCCTTTATCATGGAATAAAATATTATCTTTAATGATTCCATGTTTTATGATCCATGTGGCACACTTATTCATTAAATGAAATGTTTAAGAAGGGTGCGCCCTGATAGCGCTCTAATGCATTGGGTAAATATTCGTATCATGTTACATCAAGTACAACGAGTGTTTAATCATGATAGTTTATGTGCAATGAGGGTTTAATCATTCTTATTTTGCAATGAGCCTCAGCTCATGCAATTACCATGTAAAGTTTTGTTTCCACATTTCTATGTTATGATAATCATTCTATATCGTGCCTTTATGTTCATGTTACTCTTATGATCCATTGATATTCCTATTGAATAAAATGTATTTTATTCTTCATGTTATGACTTGTTTACTCCCTTACTGGGCTTTATATCTTTCCATTTTCTTGTGCATGACCTCAGGTTATCCCATGCAATGCTAAGTATGACGGAATGTAGTAGTCATGCAAAAGAATTTTTCAATAAAGATGTTGTGTTTCATCTTTTAATTCGTTATGTAATCTTTCTAAGCCCCAAAAAACTAGATCTCTAGATCTTCTATTTTTTATCAAGTGAATATTGATTTTTTAATAAATCATGTTTAGGTGTGTAATAAAGTGCAAGGTTGTTATAGTTGGTATCAGAGGATGGGTTTAGTTATTTTTGGGATTAGGATTATAAAACCCAAATAAAAGCCTCATGGATAATACTAAGTATAATAAAAACATCCCTATGTTTTAATGAGTATTGAGTAAGTGTTTTATCAATAAAATACATACTTATTTGGAAAAGGGTAGGTAGAGGTTGCTCTGGCATAGATATACCTTGGAGTGAAAACTCCGACATGGAGTTTTGGACTTGACCTGGGGTATCCTGGTACACGACAACGGGCCTACCTACACTCTTTGTTATGATACTCTCATGGGATACACTATGGTAATTTCATGAGCTTATTATGAACCATTATTAAGGGAAAAAATTCCCCTAAGAATATATGTTGGGAATTAGATCATGGATAACATATACTGAAGCCTATAAGTTCATAAGTTAAAGAAATAAAAGTTAATTATAAGTCATTGATTTTTTTCCTTGGATTACCCTTTATGTGTTACCCCTACCTTTCCTTTTATTCCATACAATGGCTTGTAATTGGAGGAATCATTCTAACAACTGATTCAAAGATCAATGTGATGAATATTCTAATGAGTTGCCCAATACAATGGGAGCAGGAATCACAAACATTTTCATAATACTCACTCAATTAACTCAATGTTTGAATAGAAACATGGGCCAAAAGGAACGTTCAACCCCCCTAAAAAAGAACAATTCACAATCGAGAGCTTCATGAGATAAAGGCCTCCTACTTTTAATGGATCATTCTATCCCTAAATTGAAGAACAATGGATCAAATCCATTGAAAAAATCATCTTGATCCTTCAATGTTTTGAATAAGAGAGGGTTCTTCTAGCTACTTATCATGTGGAGGGTGAAGCTGATCAATGGTGGATATTGATCAAAAATAAAAATCCAGAGAAGAATATAGAGGCATTTGAATGGAAGGATTTCTATAAGATGTTTTTCGATAAATATTTTCTGCACAGGCTCTAACTTAAGATGGAAAGAGAATTCCATTCCCTAAAGGAAAAAGATGATGAATCCATCAGAGCATATAGGGAAAACTTTACAAGGCTTGCACGATACGCCTCTGTCTTTGTTGTTACCCCCGAATGCAAGGTTGACTGCTTCTTTGGTGGGATGAAACCTATCAAATGGAAGGACCTAGTGATACATGACTTCAATAGATATTAGGAAGTTGTTCTACATGCCCTCAAATTTTAATTTGAGATCAGTGAATCTCAGAGGTATCATGGGGATAAGAAGCATAAGGTAGACTTTAATTCTGGTCGTCCGATGGATAAATCCAATGGTTTTAAAAAAATCCAGCATCCCACTTGCCGATGGTGCAGAAAGAAACACCCTGAAAAGTTCCTAAAGGGGGAGGGGAAATGATTTAGATTTGAAAGAGAAGGACACCCAGCCATTAACTGCCAAAAAGAAAAACCCACAGATTTGATAGAGGAGGGGAATTCTCTGTTCGACTCTCAATGCATTGTTCATTGCTTCAACTAAAAAAACCAGGGCACCTTTCAAATAAGTTCCCTAATACAAGGGTTTTCGGAGGTAACCAACAACATCCAATGTATGAAGAATGATCTTTTTCAATCACTACCACCGAATTGAACCATGAAAACGATGTAGTGATAGGTACAATAGTTATTTATTCAAGAATAGTGAAGACACATTTTGATTATGGTTCTACATATTCATTTATATCCCTAAAGTTTATTAGAACAATCCCAACACCACCACAAATCATGGAAGTAAATATGTAGGTGAGTATGACAAATAGAGTGATCATTGCATCCCATAAATATAACTCCTCCCCTATCCTAATTTGTGGATTGAACATCCCAGTGAACCTTGTCATACTCCCTCTGGTGGAATTTGATGCAATTATCAGCATGGATTGGATTTCCTTATATAGAGCCAACATAAATTACCGTGAGAGGCAAATCACTATCCATATGGAGAATCAACCCCTGATTCTATACAAGTTCACAGAGGATGATTAATCTTCTTTAGCATCATCGTCTCAAGAGTGGATATTTCTACCCTTTGAGCATATGTATCTTGCTCAAATGATTGAGTCTAAGGAAGAAACCACCCTTGAATACATTCCTATTGTTAGGGAATTTTATGAAGTGTTCCCTAAGGAATTTCTTGGACTTCCTCCTAGAAGATATGATGAATTCTCAATTGACCTTATACCTAGGGCATTTCCAATATCCAAGATTCTGAATAGAATGGATATTGTGGAGCATGAGTAGCTGAAAAAAACAACTACATGAGTATCTGGATAAAGGGTTTACATGTACAAGTGCTTCACCATGGGGTTATCTAGTCCCCTTTTTCAAGAAGAAGGATGGGTCAATGTTTGTTTTCATTTATTATCATGAGATCAACCAAATCATGATAAAGAACAAGTATCCTCTTCCCAAAATTGATGACTTGTTCGATCATATATGTTGTTCACAATACTTATCCAAGGTGGATTTTCAGTAGGGATATTATCAAGTAAGGGTGAATAAGGAGGATATCCCCAAGACTACTTTTCATACAAGTTACAGACACAGTGAATTCATAGTAATGCCTCTTGGACTCACTAATCTGCCAACAGTCTTCATGAATTTTAGGGATAAATTCTTCCAAGATTTACTCGATAAATTTGTGGTAGTCTTTATAGATGTTATTATAATATACATCAAAACCAATAATGATCATGAGGAGCGTCTAAGAGCTGTACTAGAGACCATGAAAAATGAGATTCTCTATGAAGAGTACATCATGATTGAGTTCTGGCTGAAGGAGGTCTCGTTCTTAGTCCATATCATAACATGAAATGGGATATATGTGGATCCCTCCAAGACAGATGCAATTTATGGATGGTTGAGGCCAACATCATTTATCGATATTCATAGCTTCCTAGGGTTAGATGGATATTATCACCAATTTGTGAAAAATTTCTCCTGATTTTCCATCCCTCTTTCCAAGCTAACTCTCAAGGGAGTAAAGTTTTCTTAGAGTGACGAATGTGAAGAGAGATTCAAGGAGTTGAAAAGAAGTATTATTACTTCAACCATGCTCAGATTACCCACCAGTGGATCAATTTTGTGGTAATTATTGAAACTTAGAAGAAGGTAATGGGTTGTATGTTGATACAGAATGACCAAGTCATTACATATTTTTCAATGAAATTTAATGTTCATGATAAAAACTATGCAACACATGATCTGGAGTTGGCTATGGTGATATTCGATTTAAAAATATTGCGGCATTACCTATTTGGGGAGAAGTTTAAAATATTCATAGACCAAAGAATACATAGGTATATATTCACATAGAAAGAGTTGAATATGCACCAATGAAGATAGTTAGAGCTGATCAAAGACAATGACTGCTCAATTCATTACCACCCTGGGAAAGAAAACAAGGTGGAGGACGCTCTATGTAGAAAGGAACCAAAATTTCTATCATTGATGAGAATTTAAAAGCATCCAATATTTATATATTTTATGAATATGGAAAAGGAAATCATAAAGAAGGGAACATAGTCAATCCTTTCATAAATGATTGCACAATAGTCTCTTTTCGAAAGGTCAAAGGATACTCAAAAGGATGATGTGGGAATTCAAAAGAAAGTAGAAACTATAAGAATAAGGAAATCCTCATAGTTCAATGTTAACGAAGAAGGAATTGTGTGATTTGGTTCAAGACTACGTGTTCTATCAAATCTGGTGTAGAAAAAATAGCTTTTGGATGATGCACATAGTTCTAATTTCTCCATTCACCAAGGAAAAAAAATATGTATCGAGATATCCGAGAGCATTATTAGGGGAATAACATGAAGAAGAATATTGCTGAGTATACATCAATGTTCCTGGTGTGTCAGCAAGTGAAGGTTGATAGGCAGAAGTCTAAGGGGAAGATGCAACCATTAACCGTACCAACATGGATATGGGAGAACATCACCATAGACATTGTCACCAGACTATTGAATAAATCCAAAATAAACATTGATATCTGTGTTGTTGTGGATCATCTTATAAAGACTGCACACTTCATTGATATTTGGAAGGATTTCTCACTAAATCAACTGGAATAGATATACATCAGAGACGTGTAAAGGTTTCATGGAGTACCACTTTCTATTGTATCTGATTGAGATTGATGATTAACCATTATGTTTTAAAAGAGTATTCAACATGCTCAGGATACTGAGCTGAACATTAGTAAAACTTATCATCCTTAGAATGATGGCCAATCTAAGACTATTCAAACACTTGAGGACATGTTGAGAGTGTGATCAATGGACTTTAAAGGAGGATGAGATCAACATCTTCCTATGGTTGAGTTCTCTTATAATAATAGTTTCCACTCAAGCATCCAAATGGCTCCTTATGAGGCCTTGTATGTGAAGTGGTGTATAACACGAACATGTTGGGATGAATTTGGGGATAGAATACTCTTAGGTCCTTAAATGGTTTAAGAAATGGTGGAGATGGTTAAGACCATCAGGCAGCATGTTAAATCCGCTCAGAGTCAACCAAAGAGCTATGCTGATAATTGTCGACAAGACCTAGAGTTTGATGGAGGATACATGGTATTCCTCTGCGTATAACCGTGGAAGAGAGTTATGATATTTGGGAATAAGATAAATCTTAGTCCAAGGTACATTAGACCTTTTGAGATCTTTGATCACATCAGAGCGAAGGACTATCAACCGACACTCCCACCCAACCCATCTCAATTACATGATGTATTCCATGTATCACTCTTGAGGATGTAAATTCCCAACCCATCTAATGTACCCAATCCAGAGGTGGTACCTTTTGAGAATGACCTCTCCTATGAAGAGAAGATAGTGAATATCTTGGATCATAGAGATAACTTTCTACATAACAAGACTACCCACCAAGTCAAGGTACTATGGAGAAACCATAAGTATGAAGAGGCAACATGGGAACTGGAGGAGGAAATGAAGGAAAAGTACCTACACCTTTTTGAAGCTTAGAATGTGAAATGAAATTTTGAGGGAGAAATTTCATAAGGGGGAAGATTTTGATGACCCAAAATTTTATTAATGAAAATTCATCTTGATCTTATTAAATGTCTTATAGTTATATAACATATGAAATTATTTAGTTTTATGTTTTTGAATTTTAAAATACCATTATGAATTATGACCATTGCAAATATAGCCATTAAACAGTGACCACATGATTAGTATAAATATTGGTCTTTAACAAATCCAATTTACTCAGAAAAAGGAAGTGATGACCTCATCTAGTAGAATCACTCATTACGAAGCCCAATTGTTAGATCTCAGAAAGGATGTGGCAACATTTGAATTATCTCTTGACCAAGACAAAACTGAGATTCAACACGTTAAGCTCGAACGGAACTGCCTACAAGAGAAGTGGAAGTTGACCGAGATTACCACCCGAGAAATGTTATTTGAGCCACCCCAAGAGTCTTTAACCATTGCACACCTCACCCTAAAGTCATATGCGGGTGTTATAAGTGGTTATGTAATGATACCCTAGTACTATCATTATGTACATTATTTTTGTATAGAGAATATACAATCATTTTATTATTTTTACTTTGTAAATAGTTTTTTTTAAAAATAGCATTTTTAGTTAATTAAGAATTATATTTTGATAAATTAATGGATTTTTAATTTAAGAATATTTCAATTAAATATTATTACTAAATTTATTTTTATTAAATATAAATTACCGTATAATTATTATGAATACAATTGTGATTTTTATTAAGGTTTAAAAGATATTTTTGTCAAAACCGATGAATTTTCTATAAATGTCATTTTTATATATTAAAATTAACAATTCACATATTTAGAAAATTATTTAGATAAAATGCATATTATTTTTGGAATCAGGACTTTGAAATTATCCAAAAGTGAATTTTTCATAATTTTTTGAGGCAGTTGATTTTTTGGGTAAAAATTAAATAACGTTTAAATATACAATGTGTTTTATGACATCATAATGACCCAATAATGATTTAATAAAATAAAATAAACATTATGTTCGGCCAATATATGTTTTACCATTAAAATAATTTTATTTTAGTTGAGTTTTATTTATTTTACAAAGCCTTAGTGGACCTTCCAAGACTTATAGAACCTTTTAACTTTTTTAAAATGATTTCCTTAAGAGTGTGACTCACCACCACAAAAGCAAGCCTAATAATTTAAGATTTTTTTGGCATTGGACTTATAAAAGATTGTTTTAAACTCCTCTTTGGAAAAAGAGAGTGGCAAAACCGTGGTGTGGTTTGTGTTTTGGATTAGTTTAATGTGTGGTGTCTAACACCTAAATAATAAAGAATTCCCCCTTCTTTCTAATATAAACCCACCCAAGATCCCACATCATATTCACTAAAATCCTTTGGAGTTCATCCAACCTCTGGACACCACTCTCTAAAATCCTCCCATGGTTCCCCAAGTTCCCAAGAATCCTCTCTCAAGCCTCTCACAAGCCTTTGTGATCACATTTCCAAGTAAGAGATTATTTCATTTCTCATTTTATCCATGTTTTTTAATATTTTTATGCCCTTTTATTTTAAATTGTAAATGTTTGGGTATGGTTTCTAACCTCCCCCATACAGGAATATTTATGTTTTAATTATTATATACCAATTTCTCTCATATTAATTCCTCTCATGTACACCCTTTACCATGTTGAAATTACGTAAGGAATTTATCTCTCCTTATTTACATTCAAGCAATTATTTTGTATTATGAATCTAAAATTCCATTAATTATGTTGGGACATGTATATATATGACCCCCTTACCATATATTTCATGTAAATGTGATGATACATCCCTTTCTCTCTCATAATCCTTTTTTTCAGAATTCTTATTTCACGTCGTTATGCTGCCGAAATTGCACCACGAGTTTCCAAGACAAAGTCATTGTGTCATGAATACCATGATCATTTATCTATCAATGGTATTCACCTTTATTCACATTTAATTATAGATTATAGAGTTTAATATATGAATTATACATTCCTTTAACATGAAATAAATTATTATCTTTAATTATTCGATGTTTTATGATCCATGTGGCACACTTATGGATGAAATGAAATGTTTAAGAATGGTTCGCCCTAATAGAACTCCAATGCATTGGGTAAATATTAGTATCATGATACATCAAGATCAATTAGGGTTTACTCATGATAATTCAAATGCAATGAGGGTTTACTCATTCTTCTAGTGAAACGATCCTTTGATCATGTTAATACCATGTAAATTGGTGTTGCCACATTTCAATGTTATGATAATCATGTTATATCATGACTTTATGTTCATGTTTCTATTATTCGCCACTGATATTCCTATTTCCTAACACGTATTGTATTCTTCATGTTTTGCCTTGTTTACTCCATTAATGGGATTTATAGCTCACCCTTTTCTTATGCATGTCCTCAGGTTATCCCATGCAATGCTAAGTACAAGGGAATGTAGTGGTCATGTAAATTAATTATTCAATAAAGATGTTGTGTTTAATTTTTAAGTCATTATGTAATGTTCATAATCCCCAATGAAACTAGACATCTCGATCAACTATGTTGTATGAAGTGAATATTTTATGTAATAAATCATTTTTAAGTGTGTAATAAAGAGAAGAGTTGTTATAATCGTGTATGCCATGTTATGTACCAGTCTTGATATTGCCTATGCACTGAGCATGGTAGGTAGATATCACGATGATCCAGGAGAACAACATTGGACTGCTATTAAGACTATCATTAAGTATCTGAGAATAAATAAGGGTTTTTTTATTGGTGTATGGAAGAGACAAGGAGCTTATCATCATAAGGTATGCATATTTGGGTTTTCAGGTAGATCATAATGATTTGATGTCACAATCAGGAAATGTTTTTGGTCTCAATGGAGGAGTTATGAGCTAGAGTAGTTTAAAGAATCTAGTTGTCGCTAATTCTATAGTAGAGACTGAATATATAAAGAATTTTGATGCAACCAAGGAATCTGTATGAATTCATAACATTTTCCTTGATCTTGATGCAGTTCATATAAGTAAGGATCCAATAACATTATATTGTGATAATACTTCAGTGGTGGATCTTGCAAAAGAACCAAGATCACATCAATGGAAAAAGCATATTCTCTGGAAGTATCACCTCTTGATGGATTTCTATCAAAGGGGGTGAAGGTTAAGTGAGAAGAGTGTCCATGGAAGAGAATGTGGTAGAACCAATGAATAAAGTCCTATCACAGCAGAAGCATGAATATCATGTGAGATCTAGAAGGGTTAAGGCTATTAGTTGTCATCTCTAGTCCGAGTGGGAGTTAGAGTTGGTGTCCTTGAACTAACTACTTTGTACTTTATGATAATATGTTATTCATGGATTTGAATATTAATAACTACCTTATAACATCCTGATTTTTCTTATACATGAAAAATAATTTGATAATGTCCTTTAGATAGTGGTATCACTAAAGGCTCTTAGAGGATCCCTGCTATGATGTGAACCCAGAATTTCCATAACACTATTCTTTAATATATGTTCTATGGACAGATGAAGTTATTTGAGGGAGAAAAATAATATAGTCCATTAGGGGTGATGACTCATAAAACTATGAGGAAGCTTCTCATGGTGTCCTCCCTTTGTTATATATAGGAGGATATTAAGAGAATGAGACCCGCCAGTAGGAAATTCACATTCCATAGTGTCATTGGATGTTCCTACATGTGGACATGTGTGTTGGCCCTTAGACATTAAGATTATTATTAATGGGTATTACAAATCACTCACTTAGTTGTATAGACAAAAGCTGTGATGACACACTATTCTCAACAAGGATGGATATGTTGGTGCATCACGAGTAATACTGCATTAATAGATAATGCGAGAAAGGGTTTGTCCTTCTGTTGCACAATTTAAGTTGATATATCAAGCCCTATTGTGGAATTTATATAGCCTAAATAAATCCATGTCCATGGTGAGGAATGTGAAAGTTCAATTCTAGGAAGTCAAAGAAAGAATAATCGAGAACATGGGTTGATAGCACTAGCATGCAACCCACTTGGTTGGAGATATCATGAAAAAGGGATTACTCTACATAGTAAGCATTTATAGGAGGTAACCCATCATCGCGACATTAACAACTTTCTCTATTGGGGTCATGGGGTATTTCAAGATGCTGAGCAAGGGATTTAGGAAGTATCCTCCTAATACCATTGAGAAAGAGTCCTAGAGGTCACACACTATGTGTGTCCAAGTACCTCAGTTAAACAATCATTTTACAAGTCGAATAACGATTCTTACCGATAGTGGTTTAATAATTATTCAATGATACCTGATCACATTTATTTCGACACAAGTTATTCAAAAAAAATATTGTGGTGAAAATATTATATTTATTAGCGAGCAATTTAATGATATTTATTTAATAAATAAGTAGTCATTATTCAATGTTGAATAAATGTGGTGGAGTAAATAATGAAAATGGAAAAACAAAACTACATTCCGTGTATATTAATATGCACATAGTCTAGTTTTTCTAGGTATTTTTGATAAAAAATTTAATTTATTTAATTAAATAATATTAGGTGTAATTCTTTGGGCACATGTCAAGCGATAATAATAGTCAACTATTATTATTAGACATGGGGTCTTACTAATAATTAAATAAGATGAATAAATTTGTTTAGGAAATTAATTAATTTTATTATTTTATCTAATAATATCCCAATTAAATAATTCTAATTAAACCTAGCCATTATTTGTGGTTGGGAAAAATGGATATAGAGAAATCTCTTAATCCAATTGATATTTCCTTTCCTTCATGAACACTCTCAAATTAAGAGAGAGATCCTCCTCTAGTGGTTCAAGGAGAGAACTTTCAAAATGGCTCTCAAAGTGATTGATGGCAGAAATCACCAGAGTAGGCTCTTCCATGATATCACCAGGAGATCCCTTTGTAAATGTCAAGAGATGTATAGATCATGTGTGGATTAAATTTAGAGGAATCCTACACATGGATTCTACGAATCAATGAAGGACCACATTGGATTGTGACTGGAAGAATCAATGAAGCTAAAATTCCCTCATGGAAATTAATGAATTTTAATTAAATTAATTTTAACCAACATATTAAAATCCTCTATATGGTTTTGAGACTCCCATATTTTCTTTCATTATTTGTTCTATTTTGAATATATGACTTTTTATCATAGTGACAGATCTCATATTGATCATTGTTGACGGAAAAATTATTGTTGGGTACACCAATCCACGCACTTCTGCTGCACCCAGAACCTATAATAACAAGTATTGAACACATTATTTGAAAAAAACATCTAATATTAAATTGTAATTCTTTCCCATATTTATCTCCATAGTGGATACATTACATAGAGAATAAATTTCTCACTTTGGGAAGTAATGAAAGGGAGAAGGTTATCATGGATGTTTATCATCTATCGCTAGAGGAAAATAAATAGTGGTATTTATTTAAAAACAAAAATGAGTATGAAAAATTTTCAAATATATAATTGAAGTATTTTATGAAAATTTTATAAGAAAAATATTTCCCTCGCAAATATAAAGTGGATAAGAAGAGATAATTATTGATTCTGAAACCAAAATAGGATGAAAGTATTACCACACATGAAGAAAACATTTCATGTTTAGAAAGGCATGTTTTAGAATACACATTTAATCAAGGGAGAAAGATTTATCAATTCTTATATTGTTTAAAACCAATCCTCTAAAGGAAACTTGTCTCCCAGAATTTCTCATAATACAAACATATAGTCTCATGTTTTATCAAAATAGAGAAATAATTCTCTAAGTAATATGACTTTATGGAAATGGAAGATTATAAAAGGGTGGAAGAGAAAATAATGGATACATGGAATAATGAAAAAGGCAATTTCCCAACATGTGATACTTACGGAAGGAAACACCCAAGGGACTTCATAAACCGAAAATGAATTTATTTTAAGTGTGTATAAAAGGACACCAAGACCATGATTAAGTGGAAATGAAATATTAAACCAATGTTTGATGATTTTATTAAAGAGACGGTTCATTATGAAAATTATTATCCTATATTTCAAGAAAATAAGAACCAGAAATGGACAATAGAACAATTCCAAGCTTATGTTTTCATAACTGTGGATGTTGAAGTTCCTATTGATGTGGTGGAAGGTACTTTAATAATCTTCTCAAATTTTGATAAAGCCATCTTTTGATTCTGGATCATCACATTACTTTTTATCTTCATGGTTTACTTAAATAATTATATATTTTCTATTCATCTTAACAAGAGTGTTGTCCATAAAGACTTCTAATTGAAACCCTATTTCCACAAATATTTTTCGATTTGTTCCTATTATGACACATAAACGTGATGTAATGGATGATTTTTTCATCATACATATGGTTTATTTTGATACAATTATTTGGAATAGGGATAATTTATAAATATAATTCAATAATTTATTTAAATGAGAAGAAAATTATGATTCAGGATGAAGGTATGAAATTTCTTTTATTTATAGGGGATACCTCATCATCTATGTCATATCTGGATCCACCTCCAGTAGCTCGTATAAATAAAATTATTTTTGACAAAGGGAAAAAATAATCTATAAATAATGAAATAAATATTAACATTTATTATATACTTATTCTGAAATAATAAATTGATTTATTTCTAGAGGATTTACCAGGATATCCCTCCAAGTGGGAAGTTGATACCCCTTTTAAATTAATTCCTGGTGAAATTCCTATACCAAATACTCCATATAGAATAGCCACATTATTATTAGTATAGCTGAATAAAAAAATAGAGAAATGTAGTGATAATGTATTTATTCACCACAGTGTCTCTACATGGGAATCCCCTATTCTCTTTTTCTAGATGAAAGATAGATCCATGAGGTTGTGTGTTGAATATTGAGAAATTAATGATCATTAAATAAATTAAAAGTAACCTTAAAATAAAAAAATTATTTATTTAGTTAACTTCTTAGAGAACAATATTTTTCAATGATAGATAATTTATTGAGATATCCTGAATTCTAGGTGAGGAAGGAAGATATTACAAGGGCATAATTTCAAAATAGGTATGGACTTTAGTAGTTTACAATAATTCCATTTAAACTGACTAATGCACCCTCTTTTTTATAGATCAAATTGAAAAAGTATTCAAGGAATATTTCAATGATTTTTTTGGTATTTTTTTATGATATCATGATATATTCCAAAAGTTATAATGATAATGATAACCACTTGCGGGTTATTTTGAATACTCTTATAGGTAACAACTTAAATGGTATTTTTATCAAGTGTGAATAATGTCATCAAACTATTTCTTTTCATGAAAAAATTTTCTCTAAGGATGAAATTATATTTGATCCTACGAAGACAAAGGTAGTCTAGGAATGAACAACTCCAACAAACATAATCATGGTACATAGTTTCATTGGTTTAGCTGGTTATTATCTGTGTTTTGTTCAAATTGTATCTTGATTAGCTAACCCATTAACCAATAATAATCATAAAGGTTACAAGTTTAAATGTGTTAAGAATGTGAAGAATGTTTTGAACAATTGTTGAAGATATAAGTGAATTCTATGATCTTGACTATGCCTTCGAGAGATGGTGGATTTGTGGTTTATAGTGACACATCAGAGAAAGGAATTGGTTATGTCCTTATGTATAATGATATAGTTAATTCATATGCCTCATGGTAGTTAAAAATAATAATAGAAATATCCAAATCGTGATATTTAGTTAACATCTATGATATTTTCCTTGAAGATATAAAGGTTCCATATCTATAGTGAATGATGTGAGTTTTATATTGAACAAAAGATATTGAAATATATATTCTAAAATAATGAACTCAAAAAGACCCAAAGGCAATAGATTGAGTTACTCATGGATTATTATTGTTCAATACACTACCACCCAGGGAAGGAAAATAAGGTAGCAGATTCATTTACGAGGAAGGATCATAGAGTTCTAGACAATATGAGCATTGACAATGACCATGAATAAATAGATATAGAAAATATTGTAATGAAAATAATCGAGGTAGGTGAAACAACATTACATTTTCAAATGGTTTTTAAACCAACTTTATAATAAAATATTAAACATTTCCACTTTGATGATAAGAATTATCAATGGAAAATTAGTTGTGTGAATGATGGGATGTTGACAGACTTTGTGTATGTAGATGGTATTCTGAAATTTGGGAGGATGAATTGTGTTCCCTATATAACCAAGAAAATAAAGAAGTTAATGGATGATTCCAATAACTCTAATATCAATATACCCCTTAGAATCACTAATATTAATAACAATTTTAAGGAACATTTATGGTGGGATAATATGAAATGGGAAATATATGAATATGCATTAATATTTTTAGTCTATCAATAGGTTAAGGATAAAAGAAAACATTATAGAAGAGGCATGAAACCTATTCCAATTACTACATGGAAAAATATTATATTACTATGTATTTTTTTACTTTATTATAAAAAATAATATAAAAATCATGAAATATGGGTAATTGTCGATGTATGTACAAAATTGATACATTTCCTTAATATAAGGGAGGATTTTATACTAGAGTTCCTTGCACAAATCTATATAAATAAAGTTGTAATACTTTATGTAGAGCCTTATTTAATTTGTTATGATCATTATCCATGATTTATATTAAAATTATCGAAATTTATTCATATATATTTAGACACCGAGCATATTTTTAGTACATAGTATCACACTGTAAATCACAAGAAATATGAATGGTTCATTAAAACATTAAAATACATGTTGGATAATTCTCACTTTACTTTCAAGATATATTGGATCAATATTTACATTTTCTATAGTTTACTTACAATAACAATTTCCATTCACATATTCAGGTGAAAAAATTTTAAGCATTGTATGGAAAGTGATGTCATCCACCATCTAGTTGGGATGACATTGGTGAAAGGAATCTTGTAGGCCCATAACATGGGGAGAAAAAAATATAAAATGTAATGAATATTCAAACATGTATTAAGTAAACTAAGATTATAAAATTGACCCTTGACAACAATTGTAGGAATGATTTGGAATTTTATGTGGGATTTCATGTGTTCATGAATGTATCCCTATGAAAGGGTGTTATAATATTTGTAAGGAAAGGAAAACTAATCCTTAGTTAAATTAGACCATTTCATATTCTAGATATAATTGGAGTTGTGTCTTATCATTATAAAATGCCACATTTCCTTTCTAAAGTACACAATGTGTTCCCCATATCTTTGTTAAGGAAGTACATTATAGACCCAACAGATGTCCTCGATTCTAAAGGAATTTATTTAGAACATAGTTTATCTTACTTTTTAGAGACTATATGGATTATATATATTAGAGAGTAGGTTTGGAAGAATTATATGACGGAATCAAAAAAATTAATTTTGAAAAATCATAAAATTAATGAGGTGACATGGGAACCAGATATATATATGATGAATAACTTCCCAAATATTTTTATGAGGTGAATATCTAGAAATTTTGAGGATGAATTTTATTTAGTATAGGAGAATGTAACCCTTCAAGATCTTATAGTATGTTGCTTTTAATATTTTGTAACATATATAGGTTATGATTCACACAACACCAAATTTAAAACCATAATATATTATTAAATATGATGGTTGGAATAGTAATATGACCCTTTAGAATAGTAATATAACAAATATAATAGTAAATTCTCTAATTAGAGTACAAATAAAATTTAGGTATCTTTTAAAAGAAACATGGTATATTTATTTCATGGAATAAGTAAATAACTATTTTAAACATGATAAATTTAGTGTTTGTATTTTTTTAAAAAATAAATATTTAATTACAATTTAATAATTTCAATTATGATATCACAGAAATAATTTTTTTCATAAAATAGGCTCATAAATTAATATTTTGTTTTTATATGATTAGAAAATAATTTTATGACAGCTTAATTAATTTTTAAATGTGTCATGAAACCAGTTTTAACTATAAAATTAGTAGTTTGGAATAATTAATGATTTAAATTAAAAATTACATTTCTCATTATTATAAAATTATTTTTTTAAAATTAAGATCCTTTGTTTATTTGTTACGTCAAAAAATCATAGGGTGAATGGTTGGTATTTTTCTAATATAGTTGAATTTTTGGTGAATAGTAAAATACGGTAGTTTACGGTATACACACATTATAAGATAAATACAGTATTTATTGAGTTATAATTGATTTAATAATAATAATAATATATTACTATAAATATATTTTTACTTTATATAGTCATTTAATCATCATTATTTATTTTTATCAGCCAAAATAATGTACTAATGAATAAAATAAATAAAAATACACATCTTCTCCTGAAAAAATACCACCCTACACAACCTCTTATCGTCACACCTCTTAACACATTAAGATTATATAATTTATACCCAATCCTCTTCCCATTAATATTACCCACTTCTTTGATCAATTTTACTTTCCAAAATAATAAATCTCAAATCACTTAAAATGGTTCACAAGGAGAAGAAATTCAAGAGGTAATATCCTCATTCGTTTTCCATCTTCATTTCATTTATTATCCTTCCATCACATCCTTTATAAAAAAGGGAATGATAAATTCAGTATCTTATATATTAAATAATTTTATTGTTTTATTGTTAAATCAATCATCAATCCCATTATCCTCTCACATTAATTCAAAAAATTAAAATATCATTCCGGATGTGCCAATTTATCATCATCGTGGATGATACATTTTCATTTTCCATTACTTCCTTCAATTATGGTCGTAATATAATTATTATGATAAAATAATATTTTATTATATGTATTATAATCATACAATGTTCTGGAAACATTATATATACATATTTTTAAAAAATAAAACAAAACAAGTTGGTGATAAAATAAAATTCGTGAAAATAAAACAACGTTCATAATTACCATTTTAACTAATGAATTATCCTAATATCCTAAAAAAATGATATATAAAAATATTTATTATTCAATGAGTTCATATAAAGATATAATTTTAGTTCTATAGAATTATGCCAAATTTAAAGGAACTTCCATACACGTATAAAAGTGAACCAATCATGAAAACCAATGAAACAAACACTCCCAAATGAAAAAGTGGAATCTTATAACTCATAAAAAGGAAATAACTAAACTTTAAAAAATTATAATAAATAAAATACATGTTAAATAGGTTATTAATAATAATATTAATTAATCTAATGTTATTATCCAAGATTTTAAGTGCAATATTAGAATGCATTCAAACATAAGGTAAGGGTTTCTATGTGAAACTACTTTTTTCATTCAGGTTACAATTTCTTTCTCTTTACCCAAATGTAATTATTCCACATTATATATTTCTTATAAATAATATTAATCTAGTCAAAATTCATTTATCCAAATCATTTCATATTTATTTTATTGGGAAGTACATGATTTCTAATGTTTCCTTTTCAATTCCTCTAGATATGAATGCCAGATAAAGGGAACTTCCTAATTTTCTTCCCATTTTCATGTACACATCATATTTTGTTTTAATACACCAATATTTTCTAAGCTCCCACTTTTTATCAAGAAAATATATCTTATCCCAATTCTTTTTTATGTTAACTATTAAAAATTTGTCTTATTTAATGAATCTTTTATATTTTCTCTCAAACAGCCCTAATGTGGCCTATTTCTAGGGATTCATAAATACTCAATTTACATGTTTTCAAATAAGATGGACAAAATTTATACTTAAACCATATTTTTTTTATTCATTTCCTTTTCTCTTTTGGTATATATATGTTTATGATTTGATTTTATGAAATATAACAATGATTTTAAAAAAATAACTCTTCTCTGCAAAGTAAAAAGGAATTTCAACAAAAAATTCCCTAATGATTTTGTTAGAGTATTTTCAGAAATTTGAACACCTTATATTTAAAAAAATTATTAAATGATACTAGTATTTTATGATATTATCTACCATATTTTATTAAATTTTTAATGATCAATTTGACTTTGGATGTGTCATCTTGATACCATTGTTCATATTACTCAAAATGATTAGTTATTATGTTTAATGTTTAGGGAATGTTATTTATATTTCACATGTGTTTGTTGTTTATGATTCACCCCATTTATATTAGGAATGAATTTCAAATAGTAATTTATGGGTGGGTCCCAATATAAAACCACTATTCATCATTAAATCTCATGAGAAAAAAATATGGATTCAACTGAGGCCTTAACAATTTATTTTCAGAAGTCTTGGTTGATACCTTGACTGTATGTTTATTATGTCTAGTATAATAAATTACCTAATTATGATATTAGTAATTTATTATCCAAGTGATAATTTCACAAGAATAATATCTCTGGTTATGTTTCATTCTCATTTTATTATATATATAGAACCGTTTATTCAGGTTTTATTCCTGCCATGTTATGCTCTAGATTAAGTTCTAATGGGTTGTGTTTTTTAATCATTCACATTGTATTATCATTTATGATTATATTATCCTCAATTGTATTTCTGGATCTTATTTTGAATCAGATATCACCCCTTTCTTATGTTCTTCCCCCTATGATGCGAATATGTTTTATTTTTCTCTAGGATGCGAATATGTGTATTATGTGAATATGTGTATTATGTAGTTTTTGTTGTCGTTTTTCTTTCATGAATTAATGCAACTGTTATGTTTGTATCTGATTTTCCAAAAATAATAAACCATTCAGTCATTTGGGAAGATAAATCCTTTTTTTATTATATTAATTTAATTAATTAATTCACTATCTATAAGATACTGGGGTTAGGGATATTAAATTATTAACCCTTATAGGGTAAAAATCTAGGTTACGAGAGTAATAGTTAAAGGGGATAAATAATGATTAAAAACATTATATAAGGGTATAAATTTAGTCAAATAATATATCATAGATATTTTATGAGTTTATTTAAACCCATAATAATATTATATACTAAATTAGCAAAAAAAATTTCAATTTTTTAAAAATTAATTTATATTAATTATTTATTTTTTTAAAGTCAAAGAGTGTCCCTCCCCACTCTTATAAAAGGAATCCTCTTCATATCATTTCTTCACACATCAAAACTGATTTTTTATTCTAATTCCAATATAAATAACTTCCTATAATGAATACCCATAAATATAGAGGTCTTACTTTATGAAAAAATAATCCTTAATTATCTTATGGTGTTATGAAAAGGAGATAGTTCGAAGAATATGTATTGTTTGTAATTGATAATTTCGGTTTTGTTTACTCTACAACATCCCTAAAAATTTATTAAACAATTAAAAATTAATAAATCTAGTATCATCTACATAATGATAAGTTATCATGTTAGTTTCATGACCTATATCAATATCTATTTCCTTCAAATGTTGAAATAATTCATTATTCATGTGTATAGATTCTACTGCCTCACGAACCGCCATAATTCATCTTCCATCATCCTCTCTGAATGATGGTTATAATGTGGGAATTAATATTTATATATTATATTCATTTAATATTTATCATTCTGAAAAAAATATCTCTAACCTTTTTACCTATCCATGCACTAAAAATGATCACATTGATCGTGTGTAGTTGTGGACTAACAAATCTACAAATCGATGTGATTAGTTTTTCATCACAACATCACATGGATGATATATATAAATATATATGAAGAATGAATGATATTTTTATAATACAATTATCATTATATATTGGTAAAACAACACTTACATTCTATTAGTAATGATCGTTGAAAAATTGAAACATTACTCATGCATATGTATGGCCTATAGTCTCTATGATTTTAATGCAGCTCATTTATCGTAATTGTATTTAATGGTTAAATTTTAAAGGAAAATTAATATATAAATGTGATAATTATTTCATGATTATTATTATGGATATTAATGGAATGATAATCTCTTTGACTACAGTCAACCTATCGAAGTCTTTATGAAATTATGAACAGAATACCTTCAAATCATATCATATGAATTTAAATGATTACAAAATTGACAAAAATATGATAATAAGTGAATTTAAATGAATAATAGTAATGAAAAGGTTTATTATGAAATATGAAAATTAATATATTTCTATTTTTCATGAGAGAAAAATAGACATGATGTGTCAAAATCGAAGTATGATACCTTCCTTTTACAAATTAGCATATAATTTTCTACATTCATTTTTTACAAATGTCAGAATGGAATTATGTTTAACTTATATATAATTTTTGGATTATATCATCATCAAGACTTCTTAATTCATTTAATTTTTCTTTACAAGTTTACACGGTTGTTTTCAAATAATTTGTTTTCCTTTGTATGTGCATAGTATTTCTTAAAATAAATGATTTCGAAATGAATGGGGTTTTTTCACTTTATAATGTTTTTATGATGAAATAATTTATTATTTATGTTTATGATATGGTTCTAGGAAATTGTTAATGGGGATGGGTGGTTAGGGTAAAATAAATGATGGGTGGTTCTTTGATAACCAAGGATGAGTACTTATGTTATAACAACCAATGAATTGGGTACTCTGGATATGGATGTTAATAGTACGGTAATAATATATATGAGATAGAGTTAACAAATATGATGGCCCCTAAATCACCTGGTTATCCTCTATTTCCCTCCGCTCTTGCCCCCCTCTAGGGTTTCGAGAGTCTTTTGGTGTGGAGGCTGCTTCCATCCTCTTCCTACTTCATCAGCCTTTCACTTCTCTAGTCTTCCCGATGGAGGCTCTTTAGGGGTTTATGACCTTTGGCTCGATGGAAAATCAGCTCTCACCTGCTTTCTAGGGTTCCTTCAGAATCCCCTTTATTCCCTTTCTTTTTCTCTTCCCTATGTATCCTCGCTTTCATGGTTTGTCTGCTCCAATGAAGGCACTTGTCTTTTCTCCGGCTGCGGCTCCTCGCTCTGACATCGAGTTCTGCCGCTCCTCTACATGTCAGTTCGGGAGAGTTAGATTCTTGTTGTTTTGGGCTTAGTGGCTTGGTGGACATGGAATCAAGGTGTCTTCAGCTCTTTTAGTTAGGGTTCCAACCCCCAGTATCTCCTTCCTGATTCTTGGATTTGGCTTTTGATTGGGTTTCATTTCCCATTCCTTTCAGTTTTCTTCCTCAATTTCATGCTTCTTCCCCACTTCGGTCTTCCACTATTTATTGTTCCTCTATGCAGGGTTTGGTGTTTTTGGGTGTTGAGGTTTTTTATCACTATTCCTTGCATTGTTCTCTCTTGCGTTCTGGTTATTGTCTCTCTTGGTGGCCATTGGTGGCGTGGTTGATATCTGCAGAAGGGGCTCCTTGGGTGGCTCACTGGTTTTACGAGGATTGCTTTTTTCCTTTGCAGGAGAGGGTCAGTTCATGGTGTTATTGGAGGGTTCCGGTGGGCCTTTCATCACCGACGTTTGTTGGTTTGGTGCTAAGGTGACCGGAACCTAAGGGTGTGATACCTATGAGGGTTCTTGGACCAATCGTTCTCTATGTTCTCTGTAGATTGATGTCTTTGACTTGATGAGGAAGATGAGATTTGAGTCTCAGTGGGGACAATGTTCTCTCCGGTGGGCTAGCCGGCGATTGTTGGGATGATGTTTTGGTCTGATGAAAGAGTGTTTGATCTGATGGATGTGAGAATGATAGTGGATGGGTGATGGAGATGGCATGTGGATGGGTAATGGTGATGATGAAGTTTGGTTTTTGAAATTTGAATTTGGTATTTTGAATCTTTTTATTTTTGGTGCGTCGTTTGTATGGGCTTATGTAGTTCTCTTCGGTTACCGCTTATCCTCAAAGAGGCTCTTTGGAAAATAATAAAAAAATGTGTTTTGGAAGAGTAAACCAATTGGGTTTACTCTAATATATAATGGAAATATACATTAATGGTTATTCCAAGATTTAATACAATGGGTATTCTTGAGTTTCTATAATGGATAGACCAATGTAATTATTTTAAGTTAACCGCAAAGGTCTTCAAAGGGTTGTTGGGGGTGGTTACTCCATTGATTCCACAAGTTTCCATCATATTTTATCTATGCTTTCATTTTGTTTTAAAAGCTTTTGTTAAGAAAAAAGTGTGTATTTTTCATTTAGAAATGATTTATTCCATAAGATCAAGTAATAATTTTAAAAATGTATGCATATTTTAGATTTTATGATATTCCATTGGACTAATGGTTTTTTCTTTTCACTTCCCCTAAAGAGTTTTTTCAACTCATATCATGTGTTAAAATTTTATTACTAGTTTTAAAGAGGAGTATGAAAATGAATGAGTCTGGGAAAAAACTGTGAATATTTATCCAGAAAAGAAACCATGTTTAATTTAAAAAGATTTATTTTATTGGGGGAAATGAAATTGAGTATATGATTCCACCTATAATGTATATGTTAACTTTGTAATTTTTTTTCTAATTCTATAAAACTCTAAACCAAAAAGATCATTGGTATTGTAAGAAAATTAATTCTAGTCATATGTTACTAGAATATATAATAACAAAGGATGTATTATTACATTTATAGTGTAGTTTATTATATCATACATATATATATGTATGATGTTCACATATGATTTTTGATAAAAAATTTCTTATAATAAAATGACTTGAATTAGAACTGAAATTAATAAATAGGGAAGAAAAACATGTTAATAATTCCCAATGTGATGGGAAATATGTTTTTTCATGAATTCATCTCATACGAGTTTTATTTCTGAATAGAACCAACAATATATAAAGGTGAGTATGATATTATCTATGGATAAATCTATAACCAACCCATTGATAAATATACACATATTCAAAATTAATATGTTCATAGTAATGAGGTTTTTATTAATAGTGTAGATTAAAATTTAAAATTTGGAATAAATACAGATGATTATAAATAATTAGGAATCCTCTAAATACTGAATGTTTTGTGTAAGTATGTAAATTAATTACATTCAACATCCAAAATTAGTAAGGTATAAAAAAAATTCATAATGTGTCGAAATAAAATAAACCTTGACTTGTTGGATACTATTGGTGTTGCTAGATTTTTTGGAATTGGGAAATTATATTATGTAAGCACATGACATAGTATGAAAAATATACAATGAATATATTTTGGGTTAGGAGATATAATTAAAATAGTATACCTGAACAATAGATGTAGAATTCATGGAAAATGTATCATTCTATCAAAAATAGATATAAATACATTCGAAATTATTATGATTATTGAAATATAAGTGGTCAGTGTTATAGTGAATTCTTGTATGTGAAAATAAGTAAAAATAATATTTTTAGTTGTAGCGAATTCCATAATAAAAAGTGGTAAGAAAATAATATGGCATGTGAGCCTTGGGATATAAAAAATGAAGAATATTTTTTAACACAAAAGTAAAAACATTTTTTTGAATAATGATGTGATGGGTGTAACACTAAAGAATATATGAATATATTTTGTTTAAAAATGTTAAATCACGGAACATTTGAAATTTTACATGAACATGAGTAAAAAATTAAGGATCATAGAATCAATGAAAGTATAAATTCCGAAAAAAACGTGAATGATTTGGTGAATAAATTCTCTAATAAATATTCTAAAAATATTCAAAAAATGGGAAACATGATGAATTAAAAATATGAATATGAATGGTGTAATATTATTGAGAATTCATGTAAAAACTAATTGACATTGATTCAAGGACATGAATTATTATTTATGAATAAAGGAAAAACACCTATAAATTATTATGTTAAAATAATTTCTGAGAAAATGGATAATACAAACAATATGATGACATGCCATGAGTCTATAAAATGATATATCATATATATAGAGTATATTGAGGAGTCTATGAATTTTGAGGAATCATGGAAAAATTAAAACTAAATTACTTTTAAAATATGAATAATCCAACATCATCTAAGAAGATTCCTAGGATGATAAGAAACATTAGCGTTATTTCTCAAAATGAGGTGATTTAAAGAACAACCATATTACCATATATATATCGCTTACTTTTTAATTCTAGGGAATTGGAGGCGATTCATCTATTCACGAAGAGAAAAAAAATTGATTAATGTCATGAATATATCACTGCAATAATGAAATCCATCATTGAAGAAAAGTGTGCCCAGGTTTTTTATTGTAACACTTGAATTAATATCTAAATATTATTGGTGTATATTTTTTAATAAATATAGTCAGGATGAGAAAGTATAAAGTTCAACTCTTGATTTTTTGAATAAAATAACAATCACTATACATCTTTATCTGATTTATATCTCAATAATATATGATTTACTAGCGAGGTATGCAATAGATTTTTCAAGATGTAAAAAATATGGAGATTGAATCATGTAATCACTGAGGCATATTGATTTAATTCTCTAATCACTATGATGAAAAATCAAACTTAATCGTAGATATTGATTATTTGAAGAAAAAATAAAAATAAACTTCAAATTGGTGATTCTCATTATTGATCATGATTTTTTATCAATTGTTTGGGATAAATGAAGATGATTATTTGAAAATGTTATGAACAACCACTAGAAAATGGATATAAATTTGGTATCACATGATTTCAATTTATTGACAGTATTGATGCTAAATTTCATAATTTATTTTTCTATACTTGTAATAGATCACATATACATAGAGTTGACTAATTGTATCTCTTTTCTATGTTATTGGAGATTCTATCCTTCTATGGAGTAAATCAAAATATATATGTCATAATAGGGAAAAAAGTTTGTTAAAATTTTATAATGGAGATAAAAATTATATTACAAACATATAATTAGTTTTATTGTCAATAATTTGGAGAATATAACATTAATATTAGAAATTTTATAAATGAAAAGGTAATTTAAATCAAATCCTAATGGGGTGATTGAATAACCAATGTGGTTTATGGAGGTTTTAATGAAGTTGATTTTTTTCAATTTTTTTGAAGATTAAATGTAATTTTTTTTTTCTTTTTTTTTGGTTTTTGAACCATTCTTCATGATAATGAAATGTTAAAATTATATAGGGACATTAAACATTGTTTTAATCATTTTAAGAGTTGAATATGTATAATATTTTGATGATTATAAATATTTAATACCAATTTATGATGTTTTAGATCATAAAAACTAATTTTAATTGTTTAATATTAGTTTTGGAATTTATAAAAATAAATTCCATGACTAAATAAAAGGGATATGTTGAGAATACTTTAGGATCTCATTATATCATAATTATTCTAATTTTTTTGTTAAAAAAATGTCCACCTATGAATTAAAAGGAACTTGATTCAATCTATCATTGTGGGAGGAGGTATCAACCAAATGGGAGACCTAGTTCACTGATATTTTTTGGAATCAAGATAGAAAGTAGAATGTTAATACCAATATTAACACTTTGGTGAGCACACAATGAGTTGACTAGTGGGCATGCACATTGAGCTACAACCCATGGGATCCAATTATGTAGTGTGTATCGAGGTTCCAACCATAGTGTCAGCTCGAGTAGTCTATGATGTGAGATATTTTCCAAATGTGATCGAAGATATCAAGTCTATGTATGTGAGACATTCATGTCATATAATAATATTCATTTACTTAAAAACATACATATTGAAGAATGGATATCTGCTCTAGTTTATCCAAGAAGATCGATCAATTGTAATGGATCTTCCCCTATCTTCAACCATAAAAGATGTTTTCTAACGCACCAAAATTCATTTTACTTCCCATGGGATCAGTTCGTTCTCATTATACACATGGAGAGAACTAAATTATATTATTATATTATAATATGATAATATGTGCATATTTAAAGGTTGTTTCAGTGAATGGATTCAATGTAAAGGAGTTATATTTTTAATGACATGTTTTTCTATAATCATGTAAAGTGATCAGTTCCCACATTAATTGTCGAGGTAGTGGAATAATCTAGTGGGTTATAAATATAAATACCCTAGAACATATTATTTAATGGTATGATGTTAAAAAAAATTACATAATTGTGAGACTAAAAACTAAGACTTAAATTGCTATATATTCAATATTTATGTTCCATATATTCGTGTTACATTTTCCATAACCTACTAAATGTAATTATAACTTATTAATTGAATGATATATTGCATACATCCTCACTCTGTCTCTCAAGGGATAAGAAGAAAATTTTTCACATATATTGATATTTGATGAAGAAGGAAACAAAAATAATATATTTTATTCTGTTATGCGAAGGAGTATTTGTAAAATTCAAAAAAGAACATACAATAACAACATTATGTGAGTTATATGATGAAATTAATGAATGAAATGATATTAATACATGTATATATACTAGATTTGGTATAATGTGTCTTCATGTAGTATAGGGTTTCATGAACTAGTTTTTTCTGATACATGAGAAAAAACATGCATGAGATAATATGAATGCAAGACATTCTAGTGCATCAATGAAGTAATATGTATGCAAGGGAAACTCAAATAAGTACAATGTATGGGTTATTTCATTGACATTGAGTGACATGTACATATAAACTCCATATTTAAATTAAAAAGTCCAATAATTTTTCATACATGAATAAAGAGTTAAAACTATATGAAATATAAAGTCCATGAATATCATGAAGTATATTGTGGGACTAATGTTAGGGAACAATTTATTTTAGTATTTCTGAATACATTTTTATATAAGCTATTAGTGTGATGGGAATCCAATTATACATCAACATAAAAAATTCATAACTAAATCACTTCTGAGGGAATGTGAGAAACCCTAAAAGATTACATTTCATACCCAATTCAAACATCATATGAAATTGCCAAACTATTTCAGAAAAACCATAAAACATTTGAATTAATCACCATATGTAAACTCTAGTAGAAATATGTAACCATTTTGGGAATCAAATTCACTCATATAAGTGGGGCTATGAATTAATCATATATAAATAATAATTCTTTCATGGGAATTTTTGTAAGGAAGAATACTTGATCATATACTAATGATTAGGTTGACATGAGCCAGAATAGTGAACCACATTACTATCTTGAAATGTTTTTGAAGTATAAATAAGATGATTAGTAGGTATAATATTCTTGTGGATGGGGATAAACATCCATCAATGTATATTTTACCATAAGAATAATATATTTATATCAAATCATAAAAATCATATACAATGAGGATCTTGGGGTTCGAGGTTCTAACTAGTTTATGAAGCGTCTCGTGTCTAGAATTTATAACTAATAAAAAATAATATAATATCGTTAGGGGTTATAAATAACAAAGGAAGAAGATTTAGTTTTTTTTGGGTGAAGCTATGATCAAGAAGTTGTTAAACTACTAGGTTTATAACTATTATTTTCCAAAAAATATTGTTTTTGATAACAAGATAATAGTGGAAAAACCATGTTTTTTGGTCTATTAAGTTAGGTAAAGTTTAAATATTATTAAAAAACATTGTAAAAATATTGTGTGTTGTTTTTCATTTACATTTTCATTGAAAATATGATCCAATCATACCAATAGGTTATATAATATTTTATTAAATTAGGGTAAAATTTTAAAAAAAAATTCTATAAATCAATAGAAAATTGATTCACTCCACCCCCCAAATTCATTGTGACTACATGTTCTAATGGGAACTTTACCACTCTCAATTTTCCAAACTCTCTTTATTCTTATCCATGAATAATTCACATTGTTCAATATCCAACATGATCTATGAAACCCATGGAGATTATTCTAATTGATACATGTATGATTAAAACATATAGTATATCATAAATCCATGGTAAATGTGATGTAAGAAGAATGATATAATAATTATCTTTAAACTAATTTAGAATTCTATAGGGTATCCCAAACCCCAATAATATCATTTCATTATTGAAAAACCTAAATTATTTTATCTAAACAGATAAAAATAGAATAAACTGGCCATCCAAAATAATTTCCAAATTCCCCTCATGTGGTTGGTGTCTGATTTATTTCATATATATGTTGTCCATATGTGATCTAAAATCTACTACAGTCATTCAAGACCAATAGTAGTTAATATATCAAATTAAACCAAACATAATGGAGGAAAATCTAGACTCCACACAATACCTTTAAGAAAGTCATGTCAATCATATAGTGATAATATTTCATACATGTAAATACATCTATGGGTAGTTACTACATCCATTTTTCAATAAAAATAATATAAATGTGTTTTAAAAAGATTCTATAATTTATTACTAAAACTCGAATATTTTTCATCAACCGATATTAAAAAATAAAATACTAATGGACATTAGGGTGATGAAATGAAACTTTAATCTTTGGTTTAATATAGGAGTAAAATTGACATCACAATTAAAATTTCCATTGAATATATTTTCCACTATTTGGCATTCTTCAAGTTTATAATAATATTTCAACATCATATTCATATTCTTTTAAGGAATCATAAAAACCCCACATCTATATCAGTAGCTTTTGTCTGAAAAGAAAAAAATTCATGTAAGATAAGACATTTCATATATCTTTAGAGTGAAAATAATACCATGATATTGATTGGATTGTAGGTTGAGTTATTTAGATTACCATCCTCTATTTGTGGATTTTTTTATGATTCCCCATATCAATCTGTAATTTATTTATAAAATGACCATTAATATTCACTTAAAAAATTTAATCACTAACTATAAAAAATACTATATAATCCAATAATTACATGGTTATCACTTGATAATGTTCAATTTAATTCAATTTTCATAGGAAAAATAAGATTAACAGACTTTTACCAATCTACAGTGTCATCACATAAAATAACATAGTAATACCTAGCTGTTCCACTTCATAGGTATTAGTAGTGATTTTAAACCCATTATTTAACTTGATTAATATTACAATTCTGTTCCATGAGAGAATTTTTTCCCTCTTTTTGGGAGAAAACCATTTTAGGATATTGTTTATAATTTTATAATTTTATTAGAAAATTAAATTTTCACATTCCTTACAGAGAGTCCCATAACCCATTAAAGTAAAATGGAAATATACATAATTATATTAAGGAATATATCTTTATTATAACAAACATAAACCATAGTAATGATACTAAATTATTATTAAACTACAAGAAATAAAAAAATTTCATCAAAAAAATTTCCTTAATATGGTAATAGATTCATCGATTCCATCACAAAATATATCAACTAATATTATCTTTTTATAATTTGAAAAAAAATTACAGACATATTAGTAATCTATCATGAAATCGTTCTTATATTTTCCCATAATTATTAACATCAAGTAAAGTACCCTTCAAATATATTATCCTCAATTTTAAAACATAACTACATCAACAAGTAGTAACCATTCGAAAATGTTTCAAAACTTAAATATCAATCCTAGAAAATCACCTGTATTTCATCTACCATATAATAATTGATCTTAATATTTCTATAGATGATATAGAAATTTAAACACATAACACTAAAATAATCATAATATATATCATCCATCATTAAAATTTAGAGTGCGTTAAGAGGTTATAACATCATCAAATCTTATCAAATAAAATTTGTTCATATCTACGAGTATTCAGAATCATATAACTCAAAAACTTAAGAAAACTATAAAAATATTATACCAGTTATATGTATCATATATTTAATAAAAATGACATGGGTTATGAATTTTATCCTTTATAAATATAAAAAAAATAATATCATTAAATAAAATATAAAACATAATATATATGTCTATCCACTCATATTATGAGCCAAAATAATCATCTTAGACAACTATTCTTATTTCTATAAAACAAGATCATTGTAAAAAAATGTAATAAAGACACACATATCCTTATTGAGGAAGAAAATATTTATTATCTCGTTTAGTTATTCTCCATTTTTAGGCATATGGATCGCCCCATCATTACGGTAAAAATAAGAATTAAATTTCATACAATGCCCCTTAAAATGTGTTACAGAAGCATACATAGTCATCCCAATCCCTTGAATGGTTTTTATTGTAGACCCATTTTACTTATGTCACCATGAATATTCCCCACCATCCTTCTGATCAATATTGGGAACCTCTTAGATTGGTTTAAAATCGGTTATTCTAATACCTTGAATACATATTGAATTTTCCACATTGTATGGAACAATATTAAAATGGATTTAAAAATCAAGATACCATTACAATTTTTTTAATAGTGAATTTAAAAAGGTATCGATGGAATTCCAAAATATTCCAACAAACAATAGTTCCCCCCCATTATAACAATCCATGTTTATAAAACATATCCTAACAACTACAAGATGATAGTTTGACCTAAATATACAATGAGAATAATATAATAATTTCTTAAGTATGTGAATATATTATTATAGTCCTTACATATTAATTTAACGCCTTTCATACTAAATATTTTAATGGTGTATTCATAAATATTGAAATTAAATAATTATAATATTATTTACCAAGATTGGAAAACAAAAATCACAGATGTTAATATCAAAAAAATCTAATCCATATCTCAAACTCTATTTGATAAAAATCAGACATGACCCTTCATAATTAATACTTTTACTAAGGGATTTGATAAGAATGAATATTCAACCTAAATCCCACTATATACTAGCCAATGTTTTATGCCTAGAATCAATGATTTGAAATAGTATAATATAAGACATTACCATGTATAGATTAAAATTGGAGAGCCAATAAAATGAAAATGGAAAAACCTTAATTTATAAATTATTAATTTGATAAATGAATTATTTCATTACAACATAAAAAAAAACTACAAGTTTTAAATAACCATTAATACCCAAAAAACATGAAATAATAGAAATATATGTACTTTTTATGTACATATTTATCAAAAAATATGATCCTACTATTAAACAATTTACCCATCATAATCATCCAATAACATGATATTGAGTCCTAAAAGAAGATTAAATTCTTTATTAATAGATGTATATTGGCACACATGTTACAATTTAATGGTGAGCATAAAAAAACCTAGAAAGACACTACCACGACCTGTCCCCTGAGGCCCATGCCATGACTTCCCCAAGCCTACCTCTAATAGGCCTGGGGCATGAAAATAGAGCCGGGTAGGCATATCCCAAAAATGGGAGGCATTTGCCTATGAACCTACACACACTCACCCAACTGAAATCCAAAGGGATGGACTGTGTAATCACTAAGTAAAAAAATTAATACATACAAATACAACCCAACAAAAGAGTATGATATAATTTAAGGAGGTAATCTATAACTAGGCTAGAATATAATCCCACTAAATGAAAGACAACTGGAAGGCCTGACCCGCAAAAGGGTACTAAAGCTAATGTAGAAGCATCCAGAAAATCCTCAGCTCATCTGATCCCATATGGAACTGTTAGGTCTTAGTCTGGGTCCTACTCCACCTTTGACTCCACCAATTAATCAGTCAACTGTACAAGACAAAACATGTGTGGGAAATTCTGGTTTAGGGGCGAGTAAAACAATAATCAGTAGGGGATCCCAAAAACTACAAAGTAAAAAACCAAAAAGGAAAAACGACTCTGAAGGTATAGTCATCACATCCCAGATGTATGTCATTGAAACATATAATAATAACATTTAGGTATACAAAGAGTGGATTCTAAAACATAATGTCTCATCCACTACCATTCATATGGTTCAGTGCATTGCTTTCTCGATTCTGGGTGATCCCACTCCTCGAGCTTTCAGATAGTAACCATGTAGAGAAATTCTACCAAAAGCATCTGAGATATCATAAAGTCTAGATATATCATGATGTTTCCCTAAGACATCTAGTCTCACTGAGAAAAGAAGTCTTGATATCAATGCCAATCCTTCATTACAGGATTCTGCTCAGGGAACACTCGTACTGTGAGGGCACACTCCTTGAGACATAAAATTATCAGAGACCTACACAAATAGGTTCCTCTTTATTAGTCATGACAAAAATATAACATTGTGAGAACTACCTAAAGTAAACTGCTTTAGTTATAACATTAAACATCTTTTAATTTTGAAGGACTCATCCCTGATGTATCACTGAGGTCTTCTCGTCTGTTAGGCCACTGAGGATCACTCAAATATAGCTCGTCTTTTGGGCCACTAAGGTCCTCTCGACTACTGTTAGTCTGCCGAGCCACTAAAGTCCACTCATCAACATCTCATCTTCTAGAAAACTACGGTCCTCAATGCTACTTCTCTTCTATGGGACACTATGGTCTTCTTGAATATTCCTCTTCTTTCGGGCTACTAGGTTCTATTATTCTACCCACTAAGGTCCACTCGTCACTTTTCTTCACAACTAGCTATAGGATTCCCGATTGCAACACCCTTTATTCTGAGAGAATCTACACCTCAATACATCGTCCATATATCAATATGCTAGTAAAATCACATTTTTAATTTCAAAAGGACCGCCTCATCAAGAGGGTCCCAAATCCGAAAACAGCTCATCAATCGAATGTACGGTTTATAAGATATGATTGTTTTACTAAAATGGGATCAGTGGGGTCTGGGTCCAATCCAACCCGACCCAAATTTGACCCGGTTCGTTGGGCCCAACCTAGAATAGTTGGTCCCATCTCATCCTAATAGGGCATCCCAACCCGAAGGGGGCCACCCAGCCTATTTGGTGGGCTGGTCCGCTTCAACCCATCCCACCTGCGTCGGTTGTCATGTCCCATTCACAACAGTTGCCATGGGTTTCCGCTATGGTCTAGCTAGACAGAGGCCTCCAGAAGTTTAGTCACCACATTCCTATGCACCACCTTTGGCCGCTGTTAGCGAATCGATCCACTGCCCACGGTGGGATGTCGCGGGCCCCCTTCCGCACCTCTGCCGCCAACTGTTACCAGCGGCCCTTCGATCACCGTCCATGACCAGATTCCCTAGGCCTTGTCCAGAACTATGGCATGCACCACCTCCACATGCTACCACCACTAATGGTCTCTTCTGCAAGCCATTGGGTCCACTTCCGTGGTCCGTTTTCCAATCCTAGAGCATATTCATGATTCATAGGTTTTCATTGTCCCTTCTATGATCTCATGTTTATATTTATGTCGATTCATAGGTTCGGTCACAAAGAACAGAAGAACTCCCAAAGAAGAGAGATCCAAGAATTTTTTGGGTAGGCCCTAACCCTCTGTGTTGGAATTAAAAAATAGGTTGGGAGGGGGGTTTAATAATTCTAACATAGATAATAGACAAAAAAATCCTTGCGATCAAAACCCTTTTGCAAAATCATGCACAATTCATGACTAATTTATTTCATCAAATAATTCACGTTCATCATGGATATATAAAAACATGGAAAAATATTTTATTAAGAAGACACCTTATCTCGAGTTGGATCACTTGCAGACATATATTGATGTCGCATCACCACACTGATCCTTGTCCCTCTGGTGTTCATTTATTCGTCGCTGATTAATCGAATGCCGACCTCAAATCCGTCATCGCCGGTGAGAAATCCTCCTCCCACTTGTGTTAGGGAAACTCCATAGTTCCAGAGGAATTTTCCAGCATTGTGAATTCAAACACTCGACCCTGTCCCCAATTAATGGAAGAAACATGTTAACAAGTTTCTATGTTATTGTTTCTCTTTGAAATAGTGTCACCAAAATGCTTAATTTATGAAAGGAGAACATGTTTCCCCATCACTGAATCATAGTGTCTCCCTAATGCGAAACCTAAAAAGGAAATAAAATAAACTTTTTTTTGTTTATTTTATTCTCCTTTATAAAGTACAAAAACTAAATTCCACCCTCAACCCACACTCGTCGAGGTTAAGTCATGATTAAAGAGAAAATCACATTACGTACTCAACCATGGTCTTTGATTGTTAATCCAAGTCACCATTTGTGAGTTATGAGGATTTAAAAATAAAATAATTTCTTTTATTTAAATTATTTTATTCATGGTTATGTCCCAAAAACCAACTTTCACAGCTGGCCCACACTGGCCGAGGTTGGGATCTACCTAAGGAAATCACACCTTCATGAGGTAAATGGTGGTATCAGATTATAAATCCGAGTAACCATTCATGAGTTATAAGGACATGAAAAATAAAATGAAATTATTTTATTATTTTAGTAACGGTTATGCCATTTTTGGGTTTTCTCACTGGAAACCTGTGCCTACTATAATTAAGTTGGACCTAGGGTAAAACCACTGATCTAAACACAATGGTTTTATCAAACTTTTGACTTGAGAACCATTTTAAGATTTATTCCACATTTTCAGGAAAACCACTCATGTGTTCTATTTTAAAAATAAAATGTTTTAATGAATCATTTTGGGCAATCTACATCTCAAAATCTCACACCGTTTGAGTTTCTAGTCACTTAATTTTCCCAAAAAGTTTCTAAAAATAGTATAGGGAAAATATGAGATATTATATCACCCTAACATTAAGGATTTACATCCCTGAAATCCAAACCAAGGGATTCCCAAATAGATGTGGGTATGATAAATTACCTTAGCTGCCTACTCTCGCCTGCTCTTTTATAGACTCTTGTGCTTCCAACAAATGCACACAAGAGAAAACGATCACATATGGAGGGTCCTCTAATGTGGATCCATGATCTATACCAAAAAATACCCAACAGTCACCATGTAATAAACGTCTATCTCACCCCAATCAAATATCCAGTATGTAGAGGCAACTCAAGCCCTTTTCTAAACTATGCTCCTAGGAAGTAAGGAAGTGGTTTGACTCAGTGATTCAGTCAACAATCACCTAGATGGTATTATGTTTCCTGTGCATATGTGGTAAATCAAACATGAATTCCATAGATATCCCTTCCCACTTCCTTCCCGGTACCCCCCAGCAAAGAAAGAGAAACCCATGAAACTGATTCATACTAGAGTTAAACTTTTTCAACCCAAGAGGTTAGCCCATCTTCAACCCATTCCATCATCCCTAGTGTCCTCGTTGACACCCACACACATAACCCGAAGCATCTAACTACTCTAGGAAACTCTTCTTCAACTATTCATCCTCTCAAAAGTACAATGTTCTCCTCACCTTTAGAATTTCTATCTGGGGTATTCCCTATGAAAAACTGATCATGTAAAGGTTCATAGTCAGTTTCACTGAGTTATTACTCCCTGAATCATTTAAGAGTGAATGGGTAATAACCAACATCTAGAGATAAGCTATTTCATCACATTCCACGAAGGATTATTGTAACGATGCCAATTTCTCTGTTTCAGAATTCGAAAACATTTAACAGGATCCCCTACTCAGATCATCTGTTACCTTGTTCCACTTACCAAGAAAATAGACTACTTCAAAATCATAGTTCTAAAGAAACCCGATCCATCATCTCCATATCAAATTCAAATCCTTATGAGAGAATATATTCTTGAGACTCTATTGGTTATAGTAGATGGTAATTTGTTTGTCTATAATGTAGTGTTGCCACATCTTTAATGTGAAGACTACTGCTGCCTACTCAAGATCTTGGGTCACGTAGTTCTACTCATGTGGTCTCAACCTATGGGAACCATAGGCAATAAAAACATTCCTCTATATCATGTCGTAATTATTTTCGGTCCCTGAAGAATTATTTAACACTACGTACAGGAATCCCTCCTCATCCAACCTCATGATCGGGGAACTTGTCAAACTCTATCACAACTGTTGAAAAGACTATGAATCAGTTTATTATGTGATTCCTAGGTTTTGTTTTTCACTGAGCTAGGAGAATCACATTCCAACATTTTATACATGCCGCATCCAATTGTCTTAAATAGCCAATCTGAGCATGAACTATGGATGGCTAGTACATACCGAAACTAATTTCATGAGGCCTTGACACTACCACCAATAGTTTCCAACAAAAACTCTGACCTCAAGGGTTAGATTACACTATCAGCATAATTGTGATTATTTAGTTTCATACCTTAGGTATCTCCCGATGTAAGGTTCAAGTTAATGTTTTCACAGGAAAATCTAGGTCTTGAAAAATATTCATGCCAAGAAGGAACGATTAGAACATATTTATAATAATACAATCACTAAGAGTAGAAACATACCTTACCTCGAATCATTCATTGATCCCTTGGGTCATATTTTTTGACCACATGCAGTTAACCCCTTCTCCTATCCTCCAGCTCCTTAAGCCTGGTGTTGACCGTACCAAGATGGTGGTTGTAACATTTTAAAATGTATACCACATCCTATGGATCTCAAAGCTCCTCTTCCCTGGTTTCCCATCCACCATTTCATTGTTAGTATGAAGTGCCCGAAAATCTCTAGTGAGATGTCTCCTTTCATATTTTGAAAGGAATTACCTCTTTCTAGGTTTACAGGACTCATATTTTGATTCCCGAGATATAGATCACCTATCATGTGACCTCTTCTCTAAACATCTCACACGTCTATGTCTCTTAGACTAAGATCGACTTCCTTCTTTTCCACCACTGATATCAACTGGATGTATCTACTCATCTAAAGAACTGTCAACCAAAAAGGTTCTCTCTCGAACCCTAGTATTAGTAAGAATTCATAGAGGAATAGTGATATCTCAAATGTCTGTAAACACACCACACTCAAGGTTCCATGCCCAGAAGTACTGGTCATATCATACTCATCGAGTACCTAGAATGGATGGTATTCCTAGATGAATGATATCCTACTGATATGTCATCCTTTCAAATTTATAGAAGCTCTTGGGAAATTGTAGACCATAGATTTTATGGAGAGAGCCTCCATATCTGAGAATGAATCACATGATATGTCCACAAAAGAGTCACCTCATCATAAGATTATGTATTTCTAAACCCTAAAATCACCCTGTTGAGCCACATAGAAGGGTCACTCCCAGGACCACTATCAAACTTAATGATTTCTTGACTAGGTAGAAAAATTGTTCACCACCTCAAGATAGTCCTTAGCCTCCTTTGAGTCAGGCTAACCTCAGAACCTGAGGGGTCTCTATCATGGAAACTCATGAAGTGTGCTCAGCCTCTTCATCTCTTCTGCTAGTACTACGAGTACTATGTGTTACTCCATAAGTTGTGGTATACCTGGTACACCACCCGATGGTGATGTCTCTGTACAAACCCTTGTACCTATCTTTTCACACCGTAGATCATCCTCAGGATCACATAGTGGAATCATATCTAGATGTCTACATGGAATCACCTAGAAACAAAACCAAATATACCCTGATGAATAAGGTATACCTAGGGAGATGAAATAGGAAGAACATGAAAAACTCAACCAATTCATATAAAATACATGTACCATCATTTTTTCCTAATACTAGTGTGTTCATATACCAATCCAGAAATCATAATTAGGGGTCCTGGTGTATGGATATGTCGGCAGGAACACCAAAAATGTATTCCCAATCCTGAAAGACGAACATAAAACACTTAACACTATTGAAACAAAACAAACTCATAGACCCTTGGTTCTAAAGGTAGAACCAACCTCGTTTGATACCACTTGGTAAAGACCTGTCCTATGGAGCCCATGTCACGACTACCCCACGCCCACCTTCTATAGGCCAGGGGATGGGGACTATCACCATGTAGGAATATCCAATAAATGGGAGGTATTTTCCTAAGAACCATTACACATGCACCCAACTGAAAACCACATGGAAGAAGCATGAAAAAATATGTAAAGAATATACATGAATACCCATACAACCCAACAACAGAGTAAAATACATTGTAAAGAAGTAATGTAAAACCGTGATAGAATATAAGCTCACTAAAAGAAAGAAAACTCCAAGGCCCGATACACAAACAAGGGTACTGAATCTGCTTGAAACACCTTGGCTCTATTGATCTCACAAAGCATGGTCTGGTCCTAGTCCTGGTCCAACTTCACCTATGACTCCACCAAAGCATTCATCAACTTCACAAGACTCGACATGTGCTGGAAATTCCTATGCCGAGGTTTTTAAAACCACACATAGTAGGGGACCCCAAAAACCACAAAGATAAAGACCTCAAAGGAAACACCACTAAGAAGGTATAGTTAGCTAACCATTGGTATATTTCATCAACAAATATTACAAGAACATTCAGGTATACTCATAAAGGATTCCAAGTTACAACATATCATGTACAGTCATCCATATGGTTCCATGCGTAGAATGCACAATTCTAGGAGATCCCACTCCATGATCAATCTAATATTAACAAGGTAGTCCAAGTCTACCAAAACCATATGAGAGAACATCTAGTCTTGATACATCATGATGTATCCCTAAGACATCTAGTATCACTGAGACATGTAGTGTCGACATCACATCCAGTCCTTCGCTACAAGATTCTACTCAAGGCATGCTCATCCAGGGAGGAATCAATCCCCGAGACATCAATTCATCATAGAACTACACAAATAGATTCCACATCTTTGGGCCTCACCAAAAGAGAACCCATTGAGGTCTAATCAATGTAAATTCATTAGTATTAATGCAGAATGTCTTGGAATACTAAGGGACTCATCCCCGATGAGTCACTAAGGTATGCTCATATACCGGGCCACTGAGATCCACTGGGCTACTTCTCGTCTATAGTGCCACTGAGTTCCTCTCAACTACTGCTCGTCTATCAGTCCACTAAGGTCTGCATCACTATTTCTCATCTGTGAGGCCATTATGGTCTTCTCAGCTACGACTCATCCGCTGGGCCACAAAGGTCTGTTCGACTACAACACATCTGCCGGACCACTACTGTTCGCTCGGCTACTACTCGCCTTCAAATCCACTATGGTCCTCTCAGAAACTACTCATATACTAGGCCACCACTGTCCTATTGGATACTTCTTGTCTACTTGGACACTAATGTTTTATTGGCTATCCACAGAGGCCCACTCATCACTTCCTTCTCATTACAGTTGGCCATCAGATTCCCTCTCATAGAACACTTGATTCCAAGAGAAAAAAATCCTCAAGACTTAGGTTATATATAAATATCTAAAAAGGAAACAAAAATTATATATAATGTACCACACCATCATGAGTGTCCCAATGCCTCAAATAACTCATCAATAAGATGAACGATTTACAAGATATATCCATTTTACTGAAAATAGGCTAGTTGGTTCCTGGTCCAGGATGACAGGACCCAACTCGGCCCATGGTCCACAGGCCCAACCCGAGTCCGACCCAACCAGGGTCCTATCCGACCTAACCTGGATTTGACCCTATCCTCTAGAACCAACTGGACTAAGCCTAGTTTGGCTTGGTCATGGGTATGGCCGGATGGGGCGGTCCATATGGATGGGGTGGTTCGGTCGGATGGGGCAGAATGGCCCAATGGGGCCTGTCGTGGTTGCTTGGCGGGCTCGTCCATTTCACTTAGGACACAGTAGGTGATGTTTCCCACCTGAAGCTATTTCCACAGTTCTCCATCTTGGTCCCGCTGGATTGCTTCTTCGACGTGGAGTGGTCACCACATCCACAATCCCCACCACCAGTGGTAATATCCACCGCCCATAGTGGAATTCCATGTGACCCCTTGTGTAATACCAACACCATTTGTAGATGGTGGCCCTTCGATAACCACCCACGACCAGATGCTGTGGGCCTTTTCCACCACCGCAGTGCGCCATCAACTCGTGCTGCCACCATCAGTCTGTTCCGTGGGCCATTGGGTCCGCTCGAGTGGTCTGTATTCTGATCTGCGAGTAGATTCAAGATCATCAGGTTGTTGTCATCCCTGCTAGGAACTCAAGGTTGTATTGATGTTGACCCGGAGGTTCAGTCACGAATAATACAAGAACACACATGGTGGATAGATCTATGCCTTGTTCGTGTCAGCCCAAACCCTCCACATTAGAATTCAAAAACTTGTTGGGAGGGAGTTTTGGAATTCTAACGTAGATTGTGACAACCGGGTCCCGGTGACAGCACAGCCACCCCGCCTTAACATGGCCGTCGGGTCCTGGCCTACCAGGTACCACCAGTTGCCCCCGCAGACACGTGGGGCCCACCCCAGGGTCCACCCACGTGCCCGAACGGGTCATATGACTAATGAAATTCCCCACAGGCCAACATATGTCCTTTTCAGTGTGCTTTGTCCTCACTCACACACACCCTGGGAAACTTCCCAGGAGGTCACCCATCCTAATCACTACTCCAGGCCAAGCACGCTTAACTGTGGAGTTCTAATCAGGCAGGCTCCCGAAAAGGAAGGTGCACCTTGTTGACATGAGTCATATCATTTAGTCATTTAACCCTTTATCATTTGGGGATGTTACAATCACCCCCCTTTAGGGCACAACGCCCTCGTTGTGGGCCCTACATCTCAACTCAGGCAGTGCACCGCACTTAAGGCTGGGTTCCTCCTCTGATACCAAATGTGACAACCGGGTCCCGGTGACAGCACAGCCACCCCACCTTAACATGGCCGTCGGGTCCTGGCCTACCAGGTACCACCAGTTGCCCCCGCAGACACGTGGGGCCCACCCCAGGGTCCACCCACGTGCCCGAACGGGTCATATGACTAATGAAATTCCCCACAGGCCAACATATGTCCTTTTCAGTGTGCTTTGTCCTCACTCACACACACCCTGGGAAACTTCCCAGGAGGTCACCCATCCTAATCACTACTCCAGGCCAAGCACGCTTAACTGTGGAGTTCTAATCAGGCAGGCTCCCGAAAAGGAAGGTGCACCTTGTTGACATGAGTCATATCATTTAGTCATTTAACCCTTTATCATTTGGGGATGTTACATAGATAATCACCAAATAAAACCCCCAAGATCAAAACCCTCCCAAAAAATCATGCAATATCAATGAATCATTCCATTTATCATGGATATTTAGAAAATAGGAAAGATATTTAATTAAAAAGACCCCCTACTTTGAGTTGGATTTCTTGTATACATAGATTAAAGTGGTGTCACCACATCAATCTTTGTTCTACCATTGTTCATTGATTCATCACCACTTGATCGAACACTAACATCTGATCCATTGTCACCGATGAGAGAGCCTCCTATTCTTTTCCTTAGGGAAACTCTAGAGTTCCAATGTAATATTCTAGCATTGTGAATTCTAATACTAGAACCTATACCTGATTAATGGAGGAAACACGTTAACGCACGAATGTGTTTCAGTATTACAATTTTACTTTGAAATAGTAATGCCACACTACTCCACTTATGAAAGGATAATGGGTTTCCCCATCACCATTTCACATCATTTACCTAGTACAAAATGTAAAAATGGAAATAAAATAAACTTATTTTAGTATTTTTTTTTCTGCATTAAAAATTACAAAAATGAAATTTTACCCTTGACCCACGTCAGTCGAGGTTATGTCCTACTTAAGAAAAGTATCTCATTATGATCTGAATAGTGGAATCTGTTTTTTAATCAATGTTTCCATTTGTGTGTTATGAAAATTCATATATAAAATAGTTTATTTTATTTAAATTATTTTATTAATGGTTACATCCAAAAAATGAGCGTTCATAGTTGGCCCATGCTGACCAATGTTAGGATCTGCCTAAGGAAATAACACCCTCACGAGCTCAATAGTGGTCTCATATATTCCATCAAAGTCACTATTGAAGAGTTATAAGGACCTGAAAAATAAAACTAATTTATTTAATAGTTTTATTTATGGTTATTCCATTTTTAGGTTTTCTCACTTGAGACCCACACCAACTAAACATAAGTTACGTCTAGGGTAATCCCATTTCTCTGAACGCAATGGTGCACTCAAATTTTTGATCCGAGAACCCGATTAAGAGTTATTACACTTTTTCAGGAAAATTTTTCATGAGAACTATTTAATAATTAAAATTTTTTTGTGCATTATTATGCACACTCCGGTCCTCAATATCGCATTCCTTCTCAGTGCTTTGTCTCGTAATTTTCCCAAGAATTGTCTAAAAATAGAACCAAGAAAATCTAAGCCGTAACAAACACCCTTAGTGCTTAACAAAAAGGAAGAATTTTCTATGCATAATATTAAAATTTTTAAAATAATATTATAAATCCATGATATCAAAAATCAATTATACTCAAGGGTATTGTATTTCTACATGAATATAACATACTTTCTCATAATTAAAGAGTCTAAAGATATTATTCACTAGTCTTACTTTTTCTAGATGATCACAAGTAATGGAATATATGTTCATCTCATCTAAATATCCAGTTCCCATGTTCTCTAAGCGAATCAATCCAAAAAAATTATATATATTTTAAAAAACAGTAAAAAATATAAAATTGTGCTCTAATAAACCATCTTACACAAGCTCATTCCCACATCCTTAACATGTAACATTCTACAACTTACCCAATATTATAACCACATTATATTTATATCACAAATAATTTTTCTACATATAAAATTCATTTTACAATGTGGTGTGAGGGAAGGAATAATATTATGTTCATCCGATATTCCCGCTCATAAAATGTATATTGGTTCTCACTAATAAAAAAACAATAAGATATATGTTTCATAGAAATTGTTACCCTTCACTGAAATAACATAAAAAATATATAATATGGAATCAAAGCACATAATTTCATTACCATATTTGTGACATAAAAATAAAAAAACTATAATATATTCACATTATCATTATCTTAAACATTACAATAATAAGATGGTCATGGAAATCATGCAATTGGGATATCAATATAATATGTCAAGACAAAAATTATTCATCATTGTTAGATCAACTATGCATCGTGTCGACACCACACTTTTAATATGTATAAATAATTGTTATAAAATAATGTAATCATCATCATAAGTAGTCACCCACATCATCAAAAAAATTACCAAAGGTAAAAGAAATATGTGGGTTAAAACTCAAATGAAAAAAATATCGGCTATGATACACATGACTACTATTTTTAAAAATACGGTTATCTTATCATTATTATAGAGTTTATGATATCATGATTCTAAAAAATCATAGAACAAATATATATACACTAACTTCCTATAAGAAAAAGACTTGTTTGTTTATTTTAATATCCATCATCATGTTAGAAAAAACTGAATAGATCAGAAGTTCAAAGCATGACATCATGATAAATCATTTAGTTTAAGGGATTAACGTAGAATTACCTTAGAACATGTTTCCAACTATGATATCATAAATCACTATCATCTATATAATTATCTCTAGAATATGATCACACATATCCATATAAATAAACCTATTTTAAATTGTTTTTACATTATAGGATCTTAAAATGATAAAAAAGTAGAAATTGTTATACTTTACTCATGAAAACAAACCAAATGATACCAATAAAAAAATTCAAGTAATGTTTCTATAAATTTTAGTTTAATATTTTGTAAGATGAAAAAACCCTTAAGATAATGAATGGAATAAAAACATTTCAATCATGATTTAAATGGGAAAACCGTTCATTTATATAATTGATTTGATAGAAATTTACAATCAGGGTGGGAAATCATATATTTTTTACAATATTTTGGCATTAATGACCTATATAATGGTTATGTAGAAAAATATGAATAATGATTTGGGAAATACATATAGAATGGGTTGTGTGGAACATCACTACTTGTGACCCATAAGGATGGACATGTAAATTTTCCCCCACTAAAAATGACACATCAGTTCATCCTCTCTTAGTATCATTCTATCAAATCTTTATTACAAACTTCTCCACTAAAATACACACACTATGTGGCCAACCACCTACTCATTCAAAGAAAAATTAACTGAAAATAACTACCTCCATTTGGAAATTAACCCCATAAAGTACTAATTTAATCCCATGGCTACCTTAAATATCAAATACAAACAAACCCAATTAAATTTTATCATACATGTTAACCAATGTCATGGAAATCCACAATATTCTCTAATAATTTATCTCCCCTTAATAATAAACCCAAGGAACCATACATTGTAACGACCCGATATTTTTTATTGGAAATTCCTTTTTAATAAACATGTAAAAATCTATTGAAATGATAAAATAATGAACTAATAAGTACCATGTGACCTTTAAACATAAGTTTTTCACTTCTGTGATGTGAATTTTGAAAATTGGACATATACAGTTGTGATTAGAATGTTATTTGGAGTCTGATAAGAAAAACTTATTTTTTGGTGAATAGTAACCTACCCATATGAATAGTAACATAAAATTATGAATATTGATATATCCAAATGAATATTAACATTCCCTGTGATAGTATATAAACAAGATTTAAGTTGTAGTATGATATACCTTTGTTTTGGAATAAGTAAATAAGTGTTTTAAAACTACTTTTTTAGAAAAAATTATGATTTTAATTAAATATTAAATTAATAAAATTTAGAAAATTATTTTTGAATAATGGAATTCATTTTTGGATTCTACCAGTCGAAAAATGGTCTGGGTGAATATTTGAGATTTTTTTGAAATACATGAATTTTTTTTGAATAGTGAAATACCATAATTTACCCAATAAGCTAAATACACTTATCATAGAGTCATGTATGTTGTTCTTTTGATGTAATCCCAATATATTCGTATTGAAATCATAAAAGTACTATTATTGGTCATAGAAGACTCAATATTCTTTGTATTGTGGAGAAATAATTAATTAATGAATATTAAATTGAGAAATCCCCTCTCCCCTCCATTATAAAACCCCCCTTCACTCCCTCATCTCTTCACTCCTCCAAAACCTTGTTCATATCCAAATTATGTCCAACTATCCTCCCATCCTCTTATCCCACTTCAATCATGCCTTTTCCTCATTAAATTACCAAAACATCTCCCATAAAGAGGCTCTCAAGGAAGTTTGGTTCAAGAGGTAAATTCCACTTTTCAATTCATTGTCCTTCCTTTCAAGTTCATTTGTTTTTTTTCTATTAACTCTCCTTTTCCAAATGTTGTGATGAATCTAGTACCTTACATGTATTGAAATTTTTTCATTATATTGGAATAATTTATCATCATCTCTTCCTTTTACTTTCTTTTATACTAGTAGGAAGAACACTATCCAAGATGTGGAAATTTACCACATTCAAGGATGATGTGACTTCGATTTCTATTAGCATTCTCAATTACGGTCCTGAAACCATTATTATTATGGTTGAATCAGATTATTATATTTTTAATATACCCTATAAAAGGTTCTTTAACCAATTTTTATAATTTTTATTATGTTATAAAGAAAAATGAGATCATTGTAATAAAAACACACAAATTAACCAAAACAGTTATCATTAATGATCTATATAATAATTAATCATCATGACATGTAACCAATAAATATAAATGAAAAATAACACCTATTTATGATAAAAAATTATATGATAATTTATTTCAGTATATTTACATCCATTTCACATGAACTCTATTACTTAAGAACAAGTGAACCGATTATGAAAATAAAAAAAATGAACACTACAGAATGACGAAATTCAATATAATAACTTATCATTAAGGGAATAAATGAACTAAAAATAATTATGATAAACTAAATAAATGTATTATAGGTTCTTAACTAGGTTATTAATAAGTATAATTTCATATTCCGTAAGCTTATGTTCAAGAGAAGAACACATTCTGATTTAAGATAAGGGTTTTTTTACTCGAACTTCCATTTTCATTCGGGTTACATTGATCATCAATCTACCTAGATGTAATTATTATGTATTATTATGTACTACTAATAAATTATGTTTTAGTATTATATATATATTTACCAACCAGAACCCTTCCTCATTTCATGGATAACTATACATTATAAAAAGAAACATTCAAAATTGTTTCCAAAATACAAGCCCGGTTCAAGGGAATTTCTCAAAAACTTACCCACCATCAAGGGAACCCTATAATCTATTTTTGGAAAAAATTATCTTTATAAAATCACTCATTTTATTATGAATTTAATCCTTTACTATAGATATGGTTTTATAGAAATGTTTTTCCTAATGAACTCTTCTTTTCAAAGTAAAAGGGTATTTGTCCCAAAAATTACTCGAAGATTTTGTAAGAGTATATTCATCTATTTCAACACTCTTATTGATTCATATTTATTATTGGAATAAATATTCCATGGAATCATCTAAAATATTTAATTTAATTGTTCATTATTATTTTGGTTGTGGTTGTCCTATCTTAAAACCATTCATTAATTTACTATGAATTTTTAGCGTTTATGCATAATGCCCAGGGAAAGTTATTTACATCTGCAATATTAGTTTAAATATGAATGTATATGTTGTTTGTATTTATTCCCATTCATATGAGTAATGCATTAGACATAGTATGTGTCGGGTGGGTCCTGCTATTTCCCCTCGGTGCATCGGTAGGTCTCATGAGACAAACTATGGTCTTGGCACAAGGCCTTGACAAATTTATTACTTATGGTATTGGAATGAGGCCTTGACAGTATGGTTATGTTGTCCCACATTATTCATTCATTCATTATGAAAATAGTTTTTATGGTTCATGTGGTTATTTTACTTGTATAATACACATCTTTATGTTATATTATGGATATAGATACACAACTCATATTTTTGTCATATTATGTTCATGTTTTTTAAAGGCATGTGTGTTAAATTATTCACCATGTCTAATACCTATGTTATCTTCAGCTGAATTTTTTACTCTTCATGAGAATTTTTTCATCCCCTTTCTTATATTTCATTTTCTCAGTACATGAATAATTTTTTTATAAATGACATGAAAAAATTACCTTGGATTTATGGAAGTTGTCTAAGGAGTATCTATGTTGTTTTACATTTCATGATGTAATGTTTAAATTATGTATGTATCTTGATTCCAATAATACTAAACTACTCGGTCCTTTAGGATGATTATTCCTTATTTATATTCCAATGTAATCAAGTATGGCACTGGCACTGGGAAACTGGGGTCGGGAACTTATAATTGGAATCAGAGGATGTTTTGTAGAAAACATCAAAACTAGATTTTGAAAACATAGATTAGAAAAGATTCCCTAAGATAGTATTTGGGGATAAAAATACAAGAATATTATGGTATTTTGGTAAGGAATAGATTATGTGGATATTTTAGGTAATACATCCATCTTTAGATATGAGCTGGTAGAGGAGGATTTGGCAAAACTGTACCTAGTAGTGAAAGCTCTAACATGGAGTTTTAGGCTTGACCCAGGGTATCCTGGTACATGAAAATGGGCCTTGCTGCACTCTTGGTTATGAAAATCATGGGGAATATAATTAGGATAATTCACATTTTCTTTACAAGCCATTATGAATGATTTAAATGTAAATATTTCCTCAAAAAAACAATTTATATGGTTATGGGATTATCCATGCGAAGGATCTAAATTTATGCTTAGTATTTTGTTATGTTATGATTATACATTATGACTCATAAACTAATATAGTGTATCTAATCATCCTGAAATAGAGCCTAGTGGAAGGAATAGAAACCGCACGAATACACGTGTCCCCTATAGGGATTTATATCCAATTCAAGATAATGATACTGGATCTAGTGCTATGACTTGTGCTGAGAAGCTCATAAATATACTGGGACAACATAATCCGGTTATGAAATATAACCTTATCCATATGGAGCATCCGGATCCACTACATGGAGGAGCTGTGTTAGATCTCTTTATGCGACAAAAACCTCCATCATTCAATGGGACTACAAACCCATTTGTTGTAAATATTTGAATATGTTCCCTAGAGAATATATTTCTCTCATTGGGATGTAACGAAAGAGAGAATGTTGTCATGGAATTTTATTGTCTATTGGGAGATACAGATAAGTGGTGGTTGTTAATAAAAAACAAAGGATGAGGAAGAAATAAGAGAGACGGATTGGAGGGATTTTAAGGAAATATTCATAGAAATTTTTTTTCCTCATGAACATTGAGAAGATATGGAGAGGCAATTCTTGAATCTAAGGTAGAATGAGGAATAAAATGTTTCCAATTATGAATGAAACATTACAAGACTGGCAATACATGAAGTGGACAACATATGTAATATGAGGATAAAAATTGATAGATTCTTTGATGGGTTAAAACCATTTCTCCAAAGGGATATAGTAAACAATAGTTTCTCATCATATTAATACATAGTGTCAAGTGCTATCAAGATAGATAATGAATTTTTATGACTTATGACTTTAAAGGAAAACAAGAAAAGAAGAGGGATGCTGAAAACACCATAAAAGGAAATAAGAAAACAGGGAAGAAGGGAAGATTTGAATATCTATCATGTAGTAATTGTTATAAGAAACACCCTAGAACATTACTAAAGAGAATGGGAGTCTATTACAAGTGTGGTGAAAAAGGCCACCAAAATCATGATTATAAGGGTAAGAAAAAAGAAACCATTGTTCGGTACTATAATTGCAGGGAGATGGGGCATAATTCAGTTGAATGTCTTAAGCGTCGAGGAAATGTTTCCCAAATATGGCCAAGGGAGTAGGGAAAAGCTTATGCGGTCAAAACCACAGTGGGTGATGTTCTTAATGAAGTGGTGGCAGGTACATTGAGCATTTCAACCAACTTATCCAATACTTTTTTTTGGATTCTGGATCGTCGCATTCATTTATATCTTCCTAGTATTACAAGAAAATTATATATGTCAAATTTGATTTAATAAAGGAGTTATCAGTCAAAACCCCTAGTGGATGTATCATTATAAAAAGGTGTGTCGATTAGTCCCCCTCATGACACATAAACATGATTTAGTTTCTAAACATATCATCATAACAATGGTTGAATATGATATAATTTTCGGTATGAATTTGATATCAAATTATGATGCAGAGATGTATTGAAAGAATAATGAAGTTACATTTTTTGAGAATGGTGTAGAATCCAATATTTTTAGAGTAGAAACCTCACCATTTTATTCTCATCAAGATCCACCCTAATAGTTGCACTGAATTCAATTTTTGGAGAAGAAGGGAATTAAATAAATATAGGTGAGGATATGAATGTAAAAATATAGGATGTACCTATTGTGCAAGAATATGTGACATATTTCATGAGGATTTACTTGGACATACTCTAGAGCGGGAAATTAAGTTTTCTATTAACATAATTCCTGGTTCAAGGCCGATATCAAAGACCCCTTATATAATTCTCACTCTAGAGTTAGTGGAACTAAATAAACTACTATTGGAATTGAGTGATAAAGGATTTATTTAACCTAGTGTTTCTCTATGGGGATCCCCTTTCCTCTATGTCAAAAATAATGATGGATCCATGAGGTTGTGAATTAATTAAAGGGAAATCAATGCTATTACAATAAATAATAAGTATCATCTTCCGTGAATTGATGATTTATTTTATCAACATCATAAATTCCATTATTTTTTGAAGATTGATCTTTGATCTGGATATCATCATTTTCTTGTGAGGAAGGAAGACATTCCAAAAATATCATTTCAAACCAGGTACGAGCATTATGAATTTACAATAATGCCTTTTGGACTAACTAATGTACCATATGATTTCATGGATATAAGGAACAACGTTTTCAATTAATATCTTTATGAAATTGTAGTGGTATTTATTGATGATATCCTGGTATACTCTAAAAGCTGTGAAGATCATGAGAATCACTTGTGCACTATTCTGATGACACATAGAAGAAATACATTATATGGGAAATTTAGAAAGTGTGTTTTTTTGGCTCCAATCAGTTTTCTTTATGGGCCACATTTTCTATAAGGATGTAATATTTGAAGATCTTTTAAAGACAAAGGATGTGAAAGAATGGCCTACTCTAATTAACATAAATGAGGTACATAGTTTTACTGATTTAGCAGGTTATTATCGGAATTTCATTCAGAAAATCGCCCATTTAGCCAACCCAATGACCCAGCTCAGGTGAAAAGGGGTCATGTTCGTATGGAAAATGGAATGAGAAGAATGTTTTGAAGAATTTTAGGGGAGGTTAGTGAATGCAGTGATCCTAACCCTCCCATGTTGGAAATATGGGTTTGTTATCTATAACGATGTATCAAAGAAAGGACTTGGTAGTGTCATTATGCAGAAAGATCGAGTGATTTACTATGCATTTAGGTAGCTAAAAATTAATGAAAAAACCTATCCAACTCCTGATATTGAGTTAGTAGTGGTAATATTGACTCTATTGATTTGGAGACATTACCTCTATGGAAAAAAATCTGAGATATATACGGATCATAAGAGTTTGAAATATATATTATCATAGAAATAACTAAACATGAGACAAAGGATATGGATTACGCTACTGAAAGATTATGATTTCCCAATACACTACCACTCGGGGAGGGAAAATAAGGTAGAAGATTCATTGAGAAGAAAGGATCATAGGTTTCTGAACAAGATGAGAGTTGAAAGGGATCCTTTGTTCAATGATCTAGTAATGTTGGATAGGGGAATTATCAAGGAAAGTAAAACATCACAACATTTTCAAATGGTTTCCAAAATATATATATTGGAAAAGATAAAATGTTCTCTGGCTAATGATGAGGAGTTTCAAAATAAAATTAAATCTATAAATTTTGGGAAGTTTACTGACTTCATATATGAAAGTAGAATTTTCAAATTTGGAAAGAGGAATTGTGTTCTCCATATTCCTGACCTAAAGAAGGAACTATTGGATGATGCTCAAAGCTATAATTTCTCTATACATCCTTGTATCATAAAGATGTATAGAGATCTAAAGGAGTATTTTTGGTGGGAAAACACGAATAGGGGGATTTCTGATTATGTGTCGAGATTTTTGTTGTGTCAATATGTGATGGCTGGATGATAATGTCTTGGAAGAGTCATTCAACCACTTACTATTGCTATGTGGAAATGAGATGATATTATAATAGAATTTGTCATGGGACTAAAACATACTCCAAGAAAGAATGATGCGATATGGGTCATTGTTGATCGTCTTACATATTCGGTACATTTTCCTGCTATAAGAGAAGATTTACCACTTGAACGTTTATTAAGACAATATATTAATGAAGTTGTAAGACTCCATGGTGTACCCTTATCAATTGTTTCAGATCATGATCCCCATTTTACATCACAATTATGGAAAATTATCCAGAAGTCCCTAGATACTAATATTTGTTTGAGAACTACCTACCACCCAAAAACTGATGGAAAATTAGAACGGACCTTTCAAACTTTGGAAGACATGTTTTGGTCTTGTTCACTTGACTTTCAGGGCATGTGGGATCATTATTTAACTCTCAAAGAATTTTCCTATAACAATAGCTTCCATTGAATTATTCAAATGGCACCATATGAAGTGTTGTATGGAATGAGATGTCTTACAACAACTTTCATGGTTGATGTTGGTGAAAGAAAGCTCGTAGGCCCAAAACATGATGAGGAAACAACAGAAAAGGTAAAGATTATTCAAGACCATATTAAAAAGACTCAATATAGGAAAAATAGCTATACTGACAACTAAAAGAAGGATTTGAAATTTTGATAAGGAGATTATGTTTTATTAAAGGTATATCCATGGAATGGTATTATACAATTTAGTAAGAAGGGAAAATTAAGTCCTTGGTACATCAGACCCTTTTAAAATTCTGGATTGAATTGGAGCCGTAGCATACCATTTGGAATTACCACCATGTCTATCCAAATTTCAAAATGTGTTCCACATGTCAATGTAAAGGAAATACATTCTAGACCCACACACATGCACTCACCTAGGAATAAATAGAACTTGAGCCCGATCTTCCTTATTTTTATGATCCTATGAAGATTATTGATACCAGAGAACTAGTATTGAGAAATCAAATGACTCTTCTGGTAATGGTTCTTTGGAGGAACCAAATGATAGAAGAGGAAACATGGGATATTGAGGAGATTATGTTGAAGACATACCAAAATATTTTTTTTGTAACATTATGTGAATTATGGGGATGGAATTTCTGTAAGGAGGGGATAATGTAATGACCCCATATATTTCAATGGATGTTTATTTCTTATAAAGTTGTCATAATATTATGAAATCACAACATAATGAACTATTAAGTGCTATTTTACCATTAAACATAAGTTTTTCACTTTTGTGACGTGAATTTTGAAAATCTGACATACACAAAAGTGATCAGTAAGTTATTTGGAGTCTGATAAGAAAAACATAATTTTCCATGAACAGTAACCTTCCTTTATGAATAGTAACACACCCTTATGAATTTTAACCTTACATATGATAGTATATAAATAATATTTATGTTGAAGTAAGATATACCTATGTTTTGGAATAAGTAAATAAATGCTTTAAAAATATTTTTAAGAATAAATTATGATTTTAATTAAATATTAAATTAATCATATTTAGAAATTTTTTTGAAAAATGGACATATTTTTTTTATTCTACACGTCAAAATTTGGTTGTGTTAAATTTTAGGGATTTTTTTGAAATACTTGAATTATTGATGAATATTGATATAACATAATTTACAAAATAAGCTAAATACACTAATAATAGAGGCATGTAAGATTTTTTGCTGATTTAAGACCAATTGATTTAGAATCACATGATAAAATTACTATTCTTGGTCCTGGAAGAGTCACTATTTATTGTCTTGTGGAGAAATAATAAATTAAGGAATATAAAATTGAGAAATCCCTTCACCCCTCCACTATAAAACCCCCCATGACTCCCTCTTCTCTTCACAACTATCAAGCCTTATTCCTTCACTAAATTTTGTCCAAATATCTTCCCAACCACCTCTGCCATGCCCAGAAATCCTTGTAGAAATAAAAAGACCAAAACCTCTCTCGTAAAGAGGCTCTCAAGGATGTTTGGTTCAAGAGGTAAATTCCTCTATTCAATTCTTTGTCTTTTCATTAAAGTTCTTTGGTTTTCATTTTATATTACCTCTCATTATCCAAATATTGTGAATAATCCAGTACCATACATGTACTGGAATGTTTTCATGATAGCGGAATAATTTATCATCATCTCTTCATTTTACCTTCTTTTATACTAGTTGCAAGATCACCATCTGAGATGTGTCAATTTACCACATTCATAGACGACGGGCTTTCGATTTCTATTACCATTTTCAATTATTGTTAGGAGAACAATATAGTTATTGTTGAACTAGATTATTATATATTTTATCAACCATTTTAAGGTTCTGTATACCCATTGTGAAAATGGCATTATGTCATAAAGAAAAATTAGTTCAGTGTAATCAAAACCCAGAAATTAATCGAAACAGTTATCATTAAAGTTTTATATAATAATTCATTCTCATTATATGTAACCATGTTATATAATTGACCAATAACACCTATGGATGGTCATATGTCATATGAAAATTTAATTCTGGATATTTACATCCATTTCACATGAACACCATTACTTAAGAACAAGTGAACCGATTAGGAAAATAAAAAAACGAACACTGCAAAATGACACAATTCAATATAAAAACTTATCAATAAGGGAATAAATGAACTAATTATAATAATGATAAACTAAATAAATTTATAATTGGTTCTTAAATAGGATATTGATATGTATAATTTCATTTTTCAAGAGCCTAAGTTCAAAAGTAGAACACGTTTGGATTTAGGGTTAGGGTTTTCTCACCCTAACATCCATTCTCATTCGGGTTACATTGATTGTCTAACTACCTCGATGAAATTCTTACGTATTGTTATGTACTCCTAATAAATTATATTTTAGTATTCTATATATGTTTACCAACCCTAATACTTCCTTATTTTATTGATAGTTATACAATTTAAAAGGAAACTTTTAAAATTGTTTCCAAAATACAAGCCCGATTCGAGTAAATTTCTCAAACTGTTACCCATTTTAAAGGGCAGCCTATAATCTATTTTTGGAAGAAATTATATTTATAAAATAAAACATTTTATTATTAAAATAATAATTTACTTAACTTATGTTTTTATATGAATTATTTCTTCCAAAAGAACTCTTATTTTCAAAGTAAAAGGGTATTTATCTCAAGAATTACTCGAAGATTTTATAAGAGTATCATCATCTATTTCAAAAAAATTGTTGATTATTATGTATTATTGGGATTAATATTTCATGGTATCATATACCATATTTAATTTAATGGTTTATTATTATTTTGGCCGTGGATGTGCTATCTTAAAACCATTCATCATTTTACTCCGAATGGATAGTGTTTATTCTTAATGTTTGGGGAGAGATATTTACATTTCATATATTAGTTTTAATATGAATGTATATGTTGTTTTTATTTATCCCTATTAATATGAGGAATGAATTAGACATTTTAATTATTAGATGAGGCCCACTATATCCCCTTGGTTCATCAGTAGGTCGCATGATACAAACTATGGACTTGGAAGAAGTCCTTGAAAAAATGATTATTCATTGTCAATGCACATGGCATTGACAATATGGTTATGTTGTACCACATTTATCATTACCTCATTATGAAAATAGTATTGATGGTTCATATGGTTATTCAATTAGTAGAATACCCATGATTATGTTATATTTTGGAATTATTTACTCTGCTCATATTTCTTCCATTTTATGTTCATGTTTTTTAAAGGCATGTGTTTTCAGTATTCACCGTGTCTAATACTTATATTATCTCATTCTGTATTTCTTACTATTATGGAGAGTTTGATCTCACCACTTTCTTATCATTAATTTTCTTAGGACATGAAGAATTTTATTATGAATTACATTATTAAATAACCTCATAGTTGTGGAAGTTGTCTAAAGAGTTTCTATGTTTTTTTCATTTCAGGTTGTAATGTTGAACTTATGTATGTCTCTTGTTTCCAATAATACCAAACTAATCGATGATTTGGGATGCCTATTCCTTGTTTATATTCCAATGTAATAAAATAAGGAACCATCTCTATGAAACTGGGGTTGGGTCCTTATATACCTCGCCTAAACTAACTCTCATATATTTTCAACTATCACATACAACAATGATGATTGGGGACCTATCATTATCATCCTTATGAAAGAATGCTCCTAGATTCAATGACCACAAACTGTGATTATGTTTGTATAAAATGATTCATTTGAATAGTGTTTTGGATAAGGTTTCCCTCTTGTTTATTAGTACCATGAGTATATTTTAAATGGGAAATATAGTGTCATCATTTTTAAGTGTTAAATAAAGCCTATCCATATTTCAGTTGATAGGAAACACCAACTATTGTTGCACCACCATCATGATAAAAAATGTGAATGATGAAAGATAATTGTCTAACCACACAATTTAAAAAATATTAATTAATTAAAATTAGATCTATATTTAAATATTTCATGTAATTTTATAGAATATTTTCCCAAATATAACAAAAAATCAAAAAATAAAATAAAAATTGATTTGTGGTACAATAATTCTACCATTAGTGTGGAGACCATTGACTCATACATTAACATCCTCTACATATCATATGATCAATTTGTTTAAAAAATGAGGATTATTGATTAGAGTGTTACCTATATAGAAAAATGGATCAATGATAGACCTAAATATTCAAATCAAATTATGAACCCACTAAATAAATAATCACTCTTTAATGTGTACTATAATGTTGGAATTTCAATCTAATCTCCCATTTTTTTGATATTATAAATTATTCATAAAAAATAAATAATAAGCTATGATAACAAAATAATTAAATAAATAAATTTAATGAAAACCCATAGACACCAAATTACTCATAATTATTCCAAAATATCATTATAGAAAAAACATTGTATTGTATAGTCAACATAAGCATTAAATTTTTATTTAATTGATTTTGGTTGTTTAAAATCACCATTCATCCACTTCAGTTCGAAATCACTAAAATGCAATCCTGAAAATCATGAACACTGTGACCATAAATGATAAAAATATTTAATAATTAAAATTAAGTATTATTATATTCAAAAATATTGAAATTCATAAATAATAATATTATTATGTAGCACTAGAAAATGGTCATGTTATGGAATATTTAGCATATATTACTAAAAAATAATGATGTAATTTAATGCTCAATAAATGAAACTAATATTATAATTCAAATAGAAAAATAATAGTTATAAAAAAATGAATAAAAATTAAAAATAATTTTTTTTTCATAAAAAAATTAATATTGTATTTGTTGTAGAAGTATAATTTTCCCAAATTACCCCGATGTCCTAAATAATTTGTAAATTATAGCCCAGTTTTTTTCATTATTATGATAGAAACATTCATTAATCAACTGAACTCCTATAAAATTATATAAATCCTTGTATTTTAATTTTTTATACAAATAGAGCCAAACAAAATTTTTTGAGAAAAATATTTGAGGTTCTTAATATGGGTTTTTTGAAAACAAATTTTTATCATCATTCAAATTTTAATGAATTTACCTTTATATATGAAAATTATGTTAAAATATTTGACCATTTTAATGGATAATATGATTAATATTAGAATATGTGATATTTTTTTCTTTTGAATGGAAATATTTTTGAAGGAACATAACACAAGATTAATTGTGGTATTAAATATAATATTTATTAAATATGTTTCCTTCATGTGTTAAAATATTAGATGATTAATATACATTATAATCTCATTTACCATGTAAAACACTATTTTTTAGTCATTAATATATAAGGAAAATATGTATTGATCAATAATAATTAAAAATAGATGAATAAAAAATTTATTAACTTCTTTCTATAAAATAGATTTAGTATAAGGGTGGATATCATCATATGATTTAATATTATTATTTTTTCAACAAAATACATAATTATTTATTCTTACATATAAATGTTTTCAAAATGAACAATTTAATGACAATATAATAACAAAAAAAATCCCCAAAATTAAGAAAAATAATAATTCAAATCTATGAAAGTCATCCTTAATTTCGTTTATACGAGGAATCTAAAAACTTTAGTTGAAGACCTCTATTCGTTTTTTACCCATCTATACTAATACTAATGATAACTTCATACACATGTTATGTTTTTACTTGATATTTAATATCTTGTGAAAGAGGCCTTTCAATGTTTGAATTGACATCAGTAATTAGTTACTCTATTGGAGTTCTTTACTATTTAAGTCCTCTCTCACTACAAATTATTTATATAGTAAATAATATGATCTAAAACAATTTATGAATTATAAGTTGGAGTTATTTAATGAAATGGATAGATTATATAATCATATTAGTTTCATATTTAACATTTTACAAAATATTTTTATTTGTAATATATAATTAAGGCATCATAAATGAGTTGATGAGTTAGAGAATGAGAAAATTTTCAAGATATTAAGACTTTATGAGATTAATATAATATTTTGAAAAGATAAAACATGGGAAGCATTCTAAGAACCTAATTAAAAAGATGTTATCTCATAACTAGTTATAATTATATAATAGAGAATGAAAAAAAATCCATCAAAATGATTATTTATATTTAAAAAAGTATTATGAAAATTTTATCAATAATAAATGACATTTTATTAGAAAAATTACCATATGTAGAGAGGTTGTAGTGAGAATATCGATGATAAAGATTATGAAATACATAATATTCAGAAAAATAAAATTATTAAACAACACATAATATCTATATATAAATATATTGATATATTTATCATTGTGTTTTTTGTTCACCAACATATACACACACAAAAATATATATATATATGTCATATATATACATTTTATAGGGGGTCTATGGATTTTTTAGATTATATAAGTTATATTTTCAATAAAAACAATTTGGAAATAATAAAATAAAATATAGTGAAGTACAAATATAATATAATACTGAAATAAAATTATTTTTAATGATTCATTGAGTTTAGGGGAGAAAATATTAGAAAATAAGACTTATTGATGGTTTTAAAATGGATATTATAGGTTTTATTATTTCATATTTATAATAGAAATTATGAGGAACCCATTATAAATTATGTGAATATTTAAAAAAGGAATAATGGTTGTTTAAGGTTCGATATAATCATAAAAAACACAATAATGGGCATATTAATTCATATTTGATTGAGTTATAATTTATTGAAGAATTTATTTCATAAAAGATGATGTTTAGAAGAATCTTGATGTATAGATTTTTTTTTGATTTTTAATACAAATTAGTCTAATTTTTATTATATATAATAAAATTAATGTTTATTATACAAATATGTAGTTATAAAATTTACCATATGTAATATATAGTTATACCATATGTATTATTAATATTAAAAGATTATTTTATGTATATGGTAGAGTGAGTAGTCCCATAGTGTACTAATGTGAAAAAACCAAGTCCACTAACCTATAGAAGGTTGAAATTTACTAAAATGGCACATAATACATAAAATATCATAACATTGGATAAAAATTATTTTTCATATTAGGGGTTAAGATTAATAAATTATCATTACAACACAAAGGAATATTAATGTCCTTTACAAAAATACTTCGGATTTTATTATTTTTCCATGTTTATCTAAATCTCACCCATAATATTATTCCTGTTTTCTTAAGTGTATATGAAAATAATAAAAATGGGTACCTTTGATACTCATTAATGTATAAAATATTGTGGAAGAAAATATGGTATTAATATAGAATTCTGAAAATGGGAGGAATAAATAGTCTAATGTTATAAAATAAATTAACATATAAGTATATAACATCTATTGATGATAAAGAAATTGAAATAAATAAAAATAATGATAACACCAATATATCTTAAAATGATGGGATTCATAATTTTGGACATCATAACTATACATTTAGTGCCCCATGTCAAGACATCATATATTAAATGGTATGTATATGCTGATAAACTAATCTAGTTTTCCTCAGTAGGCATATTAATACCTAGAGGGTCTATATAATATTGTTCTGTATCCACTAAATAATTTTCCCAATTCATCTGTCATATAATATGAATTGACAAATTTTAAATACCATATTGTACCCTAGAAAGACGCTTATTTAAAAATAGATATATAATCAATAATAATTTTTATATAAACAATAGGTATTCTGATCTTTTATATATTCCTCATTAAATGAATTGTATGGGTATCAATGTTAATAACAATCAATTAAAAAATTGAATTATGCGATATTCACATCATAGAGAATAAAATGTTGTACGGTTATGTTAATGGATTTCCCCAATCAGTTGAATGGTATTGATATCTATATAAATAAAAATTAATCTGATTATAGGTATTCTTAATGAAATTGAATGTAACCTTATAAAATGATTGCTATGTGGGTAATTCTGTTTGTTATATTCATTTTATGAGCCTTCAATATAAAATAGGTATTTAGTACAATACCTTTCAATGGCAGTATACTAAATAATTGGTAGAAAAATAAAATCTAAAAACTAATAGTATCCCACACATATACTTGACATATATTAGGGATTAAAAGTTTACTTATAGAGAAACATCCAGTGTAGAATGCATTTCTACCACTGCTAAATAACGTACAAAACACAGTTTGTTAAAATAGGGACCCTATAAATCATGGACTTAATATTTTTCAATCACTAATATTTAATGATCTTATCTCTATTTGAAATAATATATTAAAAATTAAAAAAACATATTTAATATGTTTGGATTTAAATAAGATAGTCTCTATATATTTGACATATTTGGGCATTATAATGACTAATGAAGGCTGTATAATGAGATAGAATTATGATTGATCAATCATAATGAAATATATCTCTTTATAATAGTTTATTGAAACAAAATTTTATATAAAAATATAATGTAATTGGAATGGATTATGTGATAGGAATAATGTGATAGGATTAAAGACCCTTACATCAAAATAATATCAATTTATGTAAATAGTATAACTAAAGGGAATGCGTAAAATCCTTTTTAAAATATATAAAATGGATGTTAATAAAATAGAATTATAATATTGGATTTATATGAAAATTTTAAATTTAGAATTTTTTTGAACCATAAAATAAATTTTAGACTCATAGAACTTCTTTATGGGATTTGAAAATTAATTATAATATTTTTAAATATATAATATTAATTTATAATCATATTTTATGACACTGACTAAATTATATTATTTATGAAATATTTTTTACTTAAAAATAATATATAATACATATTTTATACATATATCAAATTTATGTTGTCCCCTAAAAATTATAATATATGAAAATGGTAAATAATTCACAATGATTGTATTTAATTTTTTTTCTATATTTGTGGATTTTCTTATGAAAATAATTTTTTATACAAGTAAAATTTATCTATTATATAAAATTATTTAATTATTTTATAATAATTAATTTATATCCAAAATATTATAATCATATCAAACATATATAGATAAAATGATATTTTTATTTTGCGTTCAATAAAAATAGTTTATATTAATAAACTACTCTATTATAATTTTTCTTATCTAAACTGAATCAAGTTCCTATTAGTCATAATACTATTAGAAATTTAAAATTATTATGTTACTTCTGCCATGGCCATTGTAACCTTTCAACATCAATATTACACATTACAAATACACTTCAATATATCATATAAAATAATTCATATTATTCACTTAGATTATTCAAAATATTTATCCTTATTATTATTATTTTCATCATAATAATAATGTTTCTTTTATTCATTTTATTATTTATATAATATCAACCTCCAAGGCTCGTGGTTACTACATTTCAATATATATATTTATATTATATATGATTAGTTGTAAACAAAATAGTGATTGTTACTCAATATTTTATATTTTACTATACTTACGAAGTATAATGGATTATATTTTGTTAACGATATTGTGATGTGTTATTATTTATTTTTTGAATAACTATATTCTATTATTATATTAAATATATATATATATATCAATATATTTATACATAATGAAATTAATTATGAAATATTCATATGTCTTCAAATATATATATATATATATATAGGATATTACAATAAGGTAAATATAAGAAACAACACATGAAATATATAAAAGGTGAAACCTTTTTAGATACAATGTTTGAGAAATCTACCTAATACAAAATTTATGTTTGGGAAATTTTAATAATAATTATTTTATAAGACTTATTATAATTACTCTACCTATGAAATTATTCAATATATGTCACCTTACACAATTTAGATATTTTAGGTGATGGAAAAAAAATATTTTAGAGTAAGCAAATTTTAACCAATTACTTTTATCCAATAATTTTTTAATAACAAATTTTCATGAAAGCGCCTTAGATATGACTATAATTTATAAGGACGAGGAAAATCCCCCTAGTTCTAGTGAAATGAAAGGATAAATTTACATCAAGTTTTAAAGTATAAATATTGTTATTGATCCAAAATTTAATAATATACTTTTGATATTTTTTAATTTTATATATAAAATTATTAATGGTTAAATAAAAATAAAAATAGAAAAAGAGAGATTTCATTTTGAGAAAAATTTATTATATTATCAATTAATAGATTAAAATATGTTTAATTTATTGGTGAAACATGAGAGAGTATAACATAAATTATAAAATATATTTTAATCCTAAAAAAATATGTATACAAATGTGGATAATATATTAACGACCATACATTTGTAATAAATTTTCATATGAATGTTTATTTTTTTCAATAAGTATTTTAAAAAAAAGTTATTAAAAAATGTAATTTCTATCAAAATGTGGAATTTTAAATCTATAACAAACATATGATATCTTAGATGATTTAATTTTTTGTATATAATATTCTTTAAAATAAATATGGTATTGGGGAAGCATGTATAAACATAAAATAACATTTAATGGATTAATGTTCTCAATGTTTTGATAAATCATCAAAAAAAATAGATGATTTTGAAAGTATTTCAAAGTTTTTAAAAAAATATTGCGCATTAATTATGGATTTTTTACCCTCATTAAAAGTAGGGGAATGAATTTAAAGATGGAATGTTTCTCATATTATTAATTAATTATGGTCATATATCCATAAAAATAGTAATAATGTAATATTTTTGAATACCAAATATTACTAGACCTTTTAATTGAATTATTCAATATTTTTTTTGAATATATCAACTATGGGAAGCACTAATATGTAAAAATATAATATTAATAAACTTAAACACAATGAATTTTTTCTATATTGAATCAACCTAATTAATGTATAACAATCAAGTACTGTGGGATAACATCCACAACATAACAAGGAAATTCCACTCACATAGATAAATCAAACTTATAAAAATATATGTGATATATTATGTTTATTACTATTATAATCATATAGGTAAATGAGAAAAAAATAAATATATAGACCAGATAATTGGACATAAAATATTGTAGGGATTAATGATAGAGAAATGTCAAAAAATACAATATGGGGAATATTTTAATGTTTGTGTAAAAAATAAGATAAAATATGGTCACAAAAATTTGTCCCCTTTCCATTTTGTTATATAAATATCACCTGAAATGTATTATCCTTGATGGGATACGAAATAATGTTAGTGAAATATTTTTATAAATTTATTTATTTATGTAAGTAAATCTAAAATAAAAATAATAAAAAAATAATAAACATTATTAGTTTACATGAATGGTGATTTTTTCTTGGAACTATTGAATCTATTTATTTTCACAAAAACTGTCAAACTCAACTAGGCCTGATATTTTGAAATTTTTGAGAAATATTATATATATATATATAATAACATTAACAATGGGGGATCCAAAACACATTATAATTTTAGGCTTCAATGCTTCATTTTTAGTGTCCACTCCTCACTCAATATAATATCTTCTTTGTTTATAGCTAATAGAGTTCCTTTATTCTATATAATATTTAGTTTATTATTATTACTATGAAACCACACCATTAGATATGTCAATATTTTCCTGATACTCAACCCACATATAATATATTTATCTACATCACATATTTCATCATCGATGATCTTAATCATCATATACTCAATGCTTATTTCAATTAAATAAATAAATAAGGTAGTTGGAACCTATTCTTATAGATTAAGATAATGATATAAAAAATAATAACTTAATATAAATAAATAAATTTAAATACATATATAATTTTGATGTTTATTGCTCTATAACATGAGCCTCTTAATCTTATTGTACAAAAATATGTATAAAAGGATGAATGTTCTCAATAATATCCTACGATTATTTAGAAGTCAACCCCTTAAGAGGATATAGAAAAATTTAAATATATAATATAACTAGATTTTCCTCCTCTACATATGGAAAAATTCAATAATATCCACAGAATAAAAATAAATTACAATAGATAATTTTTATTTTTATATAAATATTATAAAAAATGTCTTTAATAGCCTACTTCTCTTTCATATAATCTAAAACCATCACTTCCTGATATGCATCGTGTTTAAATAGGGGAATTTTTTAACTTTTAATATAGTAAATTCTTTATCCATATTCAAAGAAAACATGTTCTGTATGATTTTAAATAAAAAAAATATATAATATAAATTCTATCATAAAATATAAAAGATACTTATTGAGATGGGAAATAAACTATTTTACAAGATATATATCTTTTTCTTCATAAAATTACATATATTTTAATTTTTCACTTATATGTTATGTTATCTGTACATAAAATTATTCTCCCTTATCACCTACATAGAGTGTTATAAGGGATTGAAACGATTTTGTTTAATGTTTTTTATCACAAACTCACATAAAAACCAATTATTGGTTTCCAATATTTTTAATATTAAATAAATGTATATAATTTCAAAAATAAAAAACAATTTAAATATATATTTCGAAACATAAATATTTATTTCCATATCATTAGTCATAAAAAATTAGGATGAATATTTTTTAGGGAATATTGTTTCTTCTAATAAATAACATTTCCAAATATTCACCTAAATCACAATATCGTTGAAATTTTCATAAATTATCAATTGAAATACACACACACACACAAAATGAAATATATATATATATTTAAGTTAAAAAATTATTTTCCTAGCATCTTGGGACAAACAATCCTGATAAAATTTTACATTACACCAAATATTTTTAGGTAAATTATCTTATTTTTATTCATCTAGCCTCATTAGAAAAAAAAGAAATTCCATAGCCTCATTAATTTTTAAAAGATTATAATTAAATATAAATTAATTCTTAAACAAATTATACGAACTTAGATGATAAGAAAGCCTAAACAATAATAAAATATTTTAAATTTTAATAATGAAAATTCCAATTCCTATTTTGGAAAAATAATAAAATCCAAATTAAGACCAATTTTAATGATATGTGGATATAAAATTCCAGTACATGTTGATATAAATTATCATTATATCATTTATATAAAAAACTCAATACAATTATACTATAGGCTGATCAAAACATCTACTGATCTACCTGTGTTGAATAAAAAAACCTTTGTGTTCCTACATCTAGTAATTCCACCATTTAATCATAAATTATCTAATTTTTTTTCTAAAAAAAATAGACATATAGTTCATATTGATGGTATAACCCCAATAATATTAAAATATTTAATTCTTCTTACCTATAGTTTAAAATGTATATGATATAGGATTTTTTAAATTAGCAACATAGGTGTTTCAAATTTCAATGATTTTGGAATAATGATTATAATTGGTTTCAAGAAGAGAAATGATTTATTTGTTTCCAAAAATAATAAAAAAAATAAATTTTAGTTTAAATAATATTAATTTTATATTAAATATTATCTAAAAATATTAAACAACATGAAATATTATATTTTACAATTAGTTTTTATAAATCTAGAGTGAAATTGAGAAATAAGTGATGGGAAATTTGAACTATCAATGGTAGATCAAAAACAATTAATAAAAATTTGGTGAAATTATTTTTCTAATATTTCATACATTATAAATTAGAGTAAAATTTAAATTCTTTAAAAAATTGGGATGTATAGAACGGTAAGAGTCCTGTCGTCATGTGTTATTTCTCTTCAACCCTAATGTTTAAAGTATAATCCCTCATATAAAAACATGTGGCTCTACTAGAGGCATGTATTTCGTGTATTCTATCAGAGAATTCATTCAACCACATTATATTTTGTGTGTATGAAAAACTCATAGGGTTAGTGTATCAGTTGGAGATCCCCTAGCTCTAACCTTAAACATAACAAGTATATTTCTATAATTAATACTCGATGAGTGGAGTTGAAATTATTCATTATTTTTGTGGGTCTTTAGTGCTACATTTGTTTGAATTATATGGGTAAAAGGATTATATTATAGAAGAATCCAAGGATATACATAGTGGTCTCAACTTTTGTATGACCTATGATAGCATGCTATATAAACTAGAAACATACGCTTCTCATGTTAAAAACTAATTTTTAGTTATGTTTCAACATAATCGTTCCATTGTAAATCTCATAAGAGTATTAAGGATCGTTATAAATCATCGCATAGAAGTATCTCATACTTTTTGAGTGGGAAATAAGTTAGTTGATATTCATTCATTGATGATACTCAATGGGGAACTCCAATTCATTATTCATGAACTCGATCCCTCAACCTCAAGATAATAATTATGTAAGAGGGGACTCCCTAAAGCTCCATCACTTTATGTTATCATAAAATTCATCTGAATATCCGTTTTTATTGATTTCGATGAGAACATTTAATTCTAATAGAGTAAATATTTTATCACGATAAAATACTATATTAATATATTAATGAGTGATGTCATAAATTTTATAATTACATCTATAATAATAATTTTTTTAGTGTGCTTATTTCTAGAATGAAGAAATTTATTCATATAAATTATAATATCACAAATATTATCATCATTAATTTGACAATGATTAGAAACAAACAAACAGTCAAATAATTTGAGTTTTAACCATAACACAAGAGTAAAATATTCATTTTTTATTATATATTTGGCTTCCAATAATCACAATTATTTTATACATATGTTTAATACACTATAATAAAAAATATTTCTCAAATAAATGTAAAGTACCCCCATAACCTATTTTTTTAATTGAAAACAATATAATTTTTTATATGAAAATATACCTAAATAAAATAAATTTTATATAAAAAAATATATGATGATTTATTATATTTTTGAGATAGTCTGATTTTTTTTAAAAGTTCCAATTAATATTCAATAGTATTATATTAAAATATATCATATAAACAATTTGAAGAAATAATTTTATGAATAATATTTTTAAAATAAGTATAACTACCCATTATACATTTATAAATCTTAATAATCACCATTTTAAAACTTTTATAGTGTCCTTATGTAGATTTATAATCATTGTATCATCATTATAATATTCTTCAGAATCCACAATAAATTGAACTAGAAAATAATTAACATATCAAATCCCTGTTTGATTTGAATATAAATATTTTAAATATAATTTATTTACTAATAAATATAACACCATTAATATATAGTTGTACAATTAGCATTTAAATTAGTATATTTTTCATTAAAAATATAAGAATCAGTTATTCAATTATAAAAAGAGATTATAATAAAATGTTACTCAATATATCCTAACATTATTAGGGAGCATTTATTAACCAAATAAATCCTCTATAAGTTTTCTAATATTATTTAAAAATATATTATTATCATAACTAATTGTTAATGTATGTAGCACACTAGAATGACATGACTATGAAAATCTATCAAAAATACTCATCCAAACTCAAAAATGTCTCAATGTGTATCTCTAGTTTCCCAATTACCATAGACTAATGTTGATGGTTTAATTAAAACCAACAAGGAACAATATACCCAAAAAATATTTATGAAAAAAAATCAATTAATAAGAATGTTATTTTAAATATGAATCATGAATTTAAATACATATATAAAGTATCATAAATAATATATATAAAAAATATTTTCAACCCCAAATATAATCACAATGACTAAAGGAGATAATGAAAATAAATAAAAATGATACCAGTAATAAACACCTAGTATCTTAACTGACCATGGTTGAAAGCATATCCAAGTAACCATTACCAGAATCCTAAATAACATCCACTAAAAAATAGGGAAAATTTTCCTATTTATCTATGTATAAATGTAATGGGATAGAATAAATCCCAAGAGTATTGACCTGTGGGTGTACTATAACACCCCAAGATTTTGTGAAATATGTTTTTTCCAATTGTGTCATGATTTCAATATTTTTCATTTTACATGATACTGTAAATAGTTCTTTATGTATATAGATATATATATATCTATATTGAAGAAGTAATTTAAATATTCCAATCACACAAAACCAACATGTCTTGTACTACACAGATTACCAACTTGGCTTCCACTACATACAACAACGATGATTCTACGAAACATAATTTTATTGATAAAATTATTTAATCGAGATAATTATAACCTATATGTGTAACATAGTAATATTAATATTAATAAAATCTTATCAAATATTTTTTATAATGCGTTTATATAAATAAAAAATATTGATACTGAAAGAATAATTTTTAGTAAAGTTTGTATATGTTTAAAAATACTATTTAATCAAATGATCTATTGTTTTTTTGAAAACAATAAAATTATTATTAGAAAAATCATGAAATTTAATTTGGTAAAATAAAATTAATTTTTTAATTTATTATTAAAAAAATATATTAGAGTGAATATATTTTTTCAAAGAAAATTCGTTTTTTGATAAATAATGAAAAATACTACTATTTATTAAAAACTAAATTTTTGTTCAAATAATTATTAATGTTCAATTATATTTTAATTTTTTAAGGCCATTTAACAGAAATTATATATATTTTAATTAAAAAATTTGTAATTAGAATCAGTTTAACTTGAATATTAATATAATAACTTAATAACCATTTGATAATTTTTCATTAAAAACTGTTTTCTCGCAACGAATACAGGATTAACATTAATCATAATTTTCATGCTTCTCTGGATTAAATTTCTAAAAACTAACATAAAATATTTTAATCAATATGATATTAATATTCTAATAAGATGAACATATTTTTTCAATGAAAAATATTAGGATAAGTGATTACTATTAATCATAGTGATTAAAATCAAAATAAACATAATTAGAGACTAAACCTTAGTATTAGGGGGACCTATGATGTTGAAAATATTCCAAAACGCATTGGCTGGCCATATCCTAGACATAAAACTTCAATTAAATATTTTTTTTGTTTTTATGCCTTTTTTAGGCAAGGACATTTGTACACCTAACTTTGTTTCAAAATTTATAAGTGATTCCTTTTCCTTCCTTATGAAAGGCCACCATCACACTATATTCCATAAATGTCTTGGGCCCCTTAGATTAAAAAATTATACTTAAATACACTCTCAACTAACCTCCCATCCTCATTGAGGACTTTATTTGGGAAGAACGACATCCAAGGATTCCTTTTGAAATAAGCCAAAACGAGTTACCCGATTAAGAGATAATGTCTTGTCTCAAGATATCTAGTTTTATTTGAATTGTAAACCCATAAATGTTTAATTTTACATTATTATATAAAAAAATTATCCACAATATACTAGGATGTTTCTATGTAAATTTTTCTTCCTAAATTTACTCATACCTCAATCTAATGGGTAACAAACATGTTGTTTCGGTGTACGTAGAACTACTGCCTCATAAAATGATTATTTCTCATTTTTTACATTAAAAAATATCTGGGAGACCATTATGATGGAAACTATATTTATATATATCATATATTATATGTATTATTTATTTATTCTTATATATTCCTTTTACATCACATAAAAGTTTACTTTCCATTTTGTGTGAATACAGTAATTTCGTTTGAGGAATCATGGACTACGACACCCTCAGAGAAATATGATTCATTTATAAACTTAATTGATATATTAAGTATGTATTTAGTGAATATATATCATATATATATGATATAATAAATATACTATAATAATTATATATATATACACATATATTTCATTTACTTTCTCTCAATTCAACCTTATAATTCAATAGATATAACATTCATGTGTACGTATGACCTGCCGTCACCATGAATAGTATATTATGTTTCATTCTTGTATATTATATAGAGTATCATAATACACATATATTGTATATAATTTTATTTATATCATGTTTTAAATTACTTAAACCGTGAAATAATTATAATGAAAAATGATATAACAAATTATGGAACATGCGAAGAATCAAGTGAATATTACCCGAAGTGAAACCTTAACATCGAATTCTTAACATGAGGGTAATATAATGAAGTAATAAAACTATATATGCTATTAGATATAATAATATGGTTTTGTAAAATGAATATAATAATTTTATATTTATTATAAAGGTTTTTTGAATGAGTGTGATGGGAATCAAGACACCAATGAAGGGAATTTCATCTTAATTTCCATTTCAATGAGATATAGGTTATGTTCGCCAATAATTCCTTATCTATGGTGTTTTTACTTAAAAAATTTTGTATTATATGTCCAATATACATAAATGCATTTGTATTAACATATCCATTTTATGAACATTCATTCAAGGGGTTTGGGTTTCAATAGTTACCAAATTGGTGGAATATGTTTGTCTCAATTTTCATTTACTGAGACTCCTATTTTGTATGCACCTAAATTATATCTCATGATGTATATACTTACATTTTACATCTATGATCATTAAATTCTTTATTTCCATGATATTTTATGTTTCATTTAGTTTCCTTTTGTTACATGGAGAGTATGACCCCATATAACCATGTTATTAGAGTTCATTGAGACAATCTCATCACATTTAGAGATGTTTATGTTTATGCTTCCTTTAATGAAATCATATGATCAATATTTGAATAGAAATCAAGAGATTCATTTTAATCTATTTATCCAAGAAATATCCATGTATTAGAACCATTTCTCCATTCTTTGGTACATATTATATTTTAGATTTTTTAAGGAATCTTTAAATTACACACTCCTTAGTTTGAATTATATATTCCATTAAAACCATATTTTCTAAAAAGGGATTCCATTATAAATACACCATTATCCTATAAACATTAAATTTAAATTTAAACTTTTTTTCCTTTAACCAATATATTTAATGTAATCTTTTTGTCTCTTTCCAAACAAATGATTTCTTGAACCTTTTTACCTTGAAAATGAATGTTTGTTTTTACCTCGTACAACAATTACAGATTCAACCACTATCCTGACATTGAAGCTTCCTTTTCAGTTTTAAAATGTTAAACTTTATAAAAATATTTTTTTAATCTATTTTTCTATAAAAGTTGTTTTCCAATAGTTTCCAATCTTCTTTTTTATTTTTTGTAAAAATTGTTTTTAAAATTCTTTGAAACCCTATTTACAAGATATCAATGTATTTTCAATGAAATGGTTTTAAAAAAAAAATTTCATGATTCATTCATATGTTTTCAAGTGAAAATTATTTCAAATTTTTTTCAATATTTTATTATATGTTTTCATTGACTTATAAATGAAAAAAATTTAAATTTGTTTTGAATCTTTTTTTGTATGATTTGATGGAAAATTCTTTTCAATATTATTTAAATTATTATTTATAATTTATCATGTTATTTTATAAAAAAATGTCATTGAAATGGATTTATTTAATAAAAAATTTCATAAAATAAATGATATTTTCCTAAAAAAATGTTTTTGATTTTTTTTTTTCAAAAATATATTCCATCTAAGATGATATATGTTGATGTTACACAAGCCCTTCTTGGAAAAAATACAAATAATCCATTCATATCCTTTCTACAAATAGGTTGTGCGTAATGTCCTGGTAATTTTGAAAATAGTTTCTCTTCGAAGATTTATACGCTTATAAAATCCATTTCACTTCCCTGAGCTATTTGTTTCTGAAAACTTTTTCTCTCCAATATGTTATATGTATTTGAAATCAATTTATCTTATATGGGTAATATGTATATGAAATCTATTTATTTTCCATGAATTATATTATTTTTAAACCCACTTACTTTCACAGTTTATTCTTTGATGAAATGATTTTAAAAACAATCTCTTTTCAATTGTTTATGTTGTGATGAAATGTTATTGATACCCATTTAATTTTGTGCATTAATATTTGAGGTTTATAGAACACATATATTTTCATGGGACACAATATGATAAATATCTTTTTCAGTATTCATGTATGATATCTCTATGTGATGGGTGGAACCTATATATCTCTCCAATAAATTGGGTAATGACAAATGATTTATGAGATCAAAGGTTACATGGGAGGGCATACCAAGCCCAAAAAAAGTGGGTGAATGGGAGGAAATCCCAAGCTTGAAACAATAGGGTTAACGAGAGTGCATCCCAGACCTAAAAAAGAGGGTATCTAGGAGGAAATCTCAATCCTGAATCAAGTGGATAAACATGAAGAACTATCATTCCCAAAACAAAGAGTGTAAGCAGGAGGAAAACCCAATCCTAAAATAAGAGGGTAAATGGTTGGAAATCCTATGCTTGATAAAAGAAGGTACATGAGAGGTAATCCCAAGACTGATGTCGTTACACATGTGATTAACCCAATAATAACATGTCCTAAAGTCTTTATTATACATCCTTGACTTATGTTTTTGAAATGAGTTTCACATAGTTCAATGCTTTATTCCTATTTTGTTATTTCATTTCTTATGTGAAATATTTCCTTATGATTCATGTATTATTAAACGAAAATCTATATTATGAACTCTGATATGCATCTTATGATCTTCAAATGTTATGCTCATGTTCTATACACTTTTTTCTAATTAATCTGAAAAAATTTCAATATTTACCATTACTAAGAATTTGAGTTCATCCCTTTCTTATGTATCATTTCTCTAAGCTATAAAGAAAAGATTAGGTTGAAGTAAAAAAGTATATATATTTATGTGATATTCTCAAGACCTTTCCCCAAGAAAAAATATTTTACTTCTATGTTTACAAAGGCACTAAACTATTATAGTCCTTAGGAATTTATTTTTATAATGTACAAAATATTCTTCTAAAATGATTTAATATCCATATATATCATGCATAGGTCACAATAATTGGTTTCAAATGAATGGATTAGTTAACTTTTGAAACTAATATGAGTAAATATTATTGATATCACCTGATATACTTCTAGGGATATGTCTAGGGATGTTTCTATGGATTATTATAAGGATGAGTTAACACTTAAAAAATGTCCATGAATTTTGGTAAATGCTATAGTGAGTGGTTTCATAGAAATAAATATATTTCTGGATACTGTAATTGGATGTGTCTATGGAATAGATGTACTTATGGGTAACAACTCCAACATGAAATTTCAGGACTAACTTGGGGTAATCTGGTACATGAAAATGGGCCTTACAATACACATGGTTTGACACTCCTAGGGGCTATGCTTTGGAAATTAAAAAACAATTCATAAGCCACCATGAAGGATTTAAATTTATTTATCTTATCAAAAACCTATGATAAACTATGTTTTCAAATATTAATGAATTAATGGCCATGATTTAGGCATCATAAACGTAATTTTTCATGATTATGTGTCTTTCTAATATTATATGTGTTTTTCACCCCATGATTTATGGTTTTATTCATTGGATTAAACAACAAGGAAATTGGTTAAAATTTAATGTTTCATATGTGTAAATCATTTTAATTATGTGAATAAATTTCCCAATGGGAAACATCATAAATATAATCAAGAAGTTTGTTTGAGTATTTGTTATACATATAAAGATAATGGGACAAAAAATGACATGTGAATGGCATCTAATGTTTTCTAGTATTTTTAAGATAAAAATAAGAAGCATGATTAGATTGAGGTTGAAGAACCTTAATACATATTTTATATTTCATATTATAGGAAGGGGGTATTAAGTAATTAGTTAATGAATAAAATCATATTAATAATGTATTTATGCATCAGAATTCAAGGATTGTGTTATATAAATCATTAAATGTATAACTATTTTCAGTATAATTTTTCATTAAGGATTGAAAAAAACATGTTGAATGGTAATGAAGACATATAAAATTGATTTCATGGAATGTTGATATTTTGATTAATGGAAGAAAACACATAATTAATGATTGAAAATGAGATAATGATCTTTGTATAATGATATATTGGATATGAATAAGTAAAATAGATGGTATGGATTAATCTAGAACAAATTATTGATAATTTGTCTTATTTCATCATGGATTATGTTTATAACTTCTTGAATTTCAATAATATATCCAACAATCATTGGAATAAAATATCATGCATGTTTTCTAATGTATTTATTGTTTTTTACAAAGAGGGTATTCAATTGTTTGGAATGCAAAAACCATGAGTTACTTTGTGATATTTGATGGAATCAATGTTAAGCTAATTTCATGAATCTCATAGAAAAATTTATTGATTTTCATCTTTTAGAAGTGTTATATGGTTAATCATTCATGAAAATTTTATGTTAAGCATCAATGGAAGTATATATGAAACAAGTTTGTACTGAAAACCTTGGTTAAAAGGTTATTTAGTTATTAACCTTATTTAAAGCATTTCTGTCTAATTTATTTTTTTAAATTATATTAGTGGATTTTTAGAATAGAAAGTCATGGATGTCTGGTGGCAACCGATCATTTTTGAGAAGGTCTCGGATCATGAACCCATGACTAAAAGATGATAATGTTTTCATGGCTATTATTTCCCTATGAAATGTCATGGATACTATTTAATTACTTTCAATAAATAATTATTTATGATTAAATAATAAAGTTACTTCTTATGTTTATTGATTATTGAATTAACCATTCTGATTTTTTGGAATATTTATATATAAATATATATAACATTCATTCATTTATGGGCCCTAATATCAGATAAAATTTTATTTTAGAAGTTAAGGCATCAAATTTAATTTCTGGATATCCATTACATGATGTAATAAATGAGTTATAAATTGATAAATTCACAAAAAATAATTATTTTTTTGAATAAATATTTCAAGAATGTTTATTTCATTATATTAATGGTCAATAAAAGAATGACGCAGAGTTACGATAATGATGAAATGAAAATTTATTTTCCTAATACGTAATTTTTGTGAACCGTTGGCCATATAAATCATCACAGATTTACAACTTTGAGGCCATAAAATGTTCTTTGATCATTCTATTGTTTGTTATTGGTGAAATTAATCATTCCCTATAAATATTTAATCTTTTACTCCATGCCTAATCATCACTACCATCCTATGTTCTCTCATGTGGAACCCTAGTTATATGTTAATTGGGTAACTATTTGGTTTCAACTCCCCCTTTTTATGGGAATTTTTAGTATTCATTTTTACAATGTTAGTTTTTATGAAACATTCATGTTTTAAACATTGATAAAATAGACAAATTTCAATGGAGAAATTCATTTTAAGGGGGTAGAATGTGACACCATGAGATTTTTTGAAATATTTTATTCTGAATTAATATATCTTTTTGATATTTTCCATTTCATGTTAAAGTAAAAATAGTTTTTTATTTATATATGTTTATATATAATAAAATGATAAGTCAAATATTCCTTTCACCCAACATAGAATTGTCTTTCGCAACATGCATTACCAACATGGCTTGCACCACACGCAATATTGAATTGTCTTGTGCTACCCACAACTCCAACTTGGCGTATGTTATATGAAACATCGATGTTTATGAAAAACATCATTTTGCTCAAAAAATTATTTAATCAATATAATGATAACTTTCCTATTAAAATTAGTAATATGATTATTAATAAAATATTTTCAACTATTTTTTATGGTGGTTTTATATAAATAGAAAATATGTACAATTAATGATATAATTTTTAGTAAAGACATTACATGCTTAAAGAAAATATTCTCTCAAATGAACTACACTTCATTGAAAAAAAAAATTATTTTTAGAAAAATATAGAAAATTAATTTGATAAAATAAAATAAAATTTTTAATTTATAATATATATTTTATCTTACAGAGAATTTTTGGGAATTTTTTAAAAAACATCCTTTATTTATGAATAGTGATAATACTGCTTTTTAGTGATAATCTCCCTTTTCATTATAATAATCATTAATGTTAAATTATATTATAATTTTTTTAATGTCAAATTATATAAATAACAAATATATTAATATAATTTATTTTATTAGACTCAATTTTACCTTCAAATTGAATATAATAACTTAATAAACTTTTGATCTTTTTTACATTAAAACCCATTTTCTCACCACATATATTGTATTAAGAATAATCTTAATTTTTTCTCATTTGTAAATTTAATTTGGGAAAACCAATATAATTTTTTTAATAATAATAATAATATTTTTATTCTGATATTATAAAATAAATTTATTTCATAAAAATATTAGTAAAAGTGATAAAAATTAATCACAATGATTAAGGCTGAATTAAAATTATTTTGGGAATAAACCTTTATATTAGGGGCCAAAATGATCTAGAAACTTTTCCAAAACCGATTTATATGGAAATATTTCTTCTATAAACATTTATAAATTATTTTTGTGATATTTTATGATGTTTGTTAGATATGATCATGTGTACACCTATCTACTTTTAAAAAATTCTAAGTCCTTTTCATTCCCTATAAAAGCACACCTCCACTATATCTTCCATAAACCCCTGAAGCCCCTTTTCTTTCCCAAAATACTCTAAAATAGGATCCCAACATTCCACCTTTCCACCTTGAAAAATATATATGGTCAGAAATCCTTTTAAAGAATCCTTTTTGCATAATCTAAAATGAGTTACCCTATTAAGAGGTAATGTATTAACTCTATATCTGTAGTTTCATTTCCATTATACAACCTATAAAATGTTTCATTATAAATGATTATATAAAAAATAATTTTTAAATTATACATGGATTTATTTATGCAAATATTTCTCTCTATAATTATACAAACCTCCACCTAATGATTAACAAACATACTATTTCTTTGTACGATAAACTACTACCTCACAAAATGATGGTTTTTCATTTTTTCCCTTACCACATAACATGGGGTCAATTATGATGTAAAATCAATTTATATATTTAATATATTATATTTATTAATTTTTTATTCTTATTTAACACTTTTTACAACACTTAACATTTTATGTTCTATTTTTTGTTATTACGATAATTTTGTTTGAGGAAGTGTGGACTACCACCCCTTAAAAGCAATATGATTCGTTCGAACAGTAAATGGATGTATTAAGTATGGATTTAGGGAATATATATGATATATATGTGATACAATAATTCTATTTTTATAATTATATATATATATTTGTGTGTATTCCTTTTACATTATTACCTTTCATCACGAAAATTAAATGGAAATAGCATTCATGCGTACTTACAAAATTCCGTCTCCCTGAACATTGTATTATGTTTCATGAATATATATTCAATATATTATAATAAAAAAATATTATGTTAAAATTATATTTATATCATTTTTTACATTCTCTAAATCATTATATAAGTATAAGGAACAATGAAATAACAAATTAAAACACATGGGAACAATAAAGCAAATATTACCCAAAGTGAAATGTTAACATAGTATTGTTAACGAGAGAGTAATATCAAGTCCTAATAAAACCATATATGGAAGTAGATATAAAAATATGTTTTTTTAAGAGGATTATAATAAAATTATATTAATTATACATGTGATTTTAACGAGTACGACGAGTGTAAAGACACAATGTAATGGGACTTCATCAAACACTCTATTACCTTGATATAAAGGCTATGTTTTATTGGGCGGAAGAAGGTGATGGAAAGAGGGGGGGGTGAATTTTATTTTAAAAAATAATTAACAATTTAAAATCAAAGTTAAAGGTGCAGCGGAAATAAAAGAGGCAAGACACAAAACTTGATAACGGAGTTCGGCTTAACCCAAAGCCTACGTCTCCGCTCCCAACTCAACCGTTGAGAGATTTACTACCGCTTGCTTTTTAATGGTTTTAGCAAGAAACCCACTAGACTTTAATGTAGTCTAGAACCTATTACAGCTTGCTTTTAATGGTTGAGCAAGAACCCACTTGCTTTTAATGGTTGAGCAAGTGATGGAAAGAGGGGGGGTGAATTGCCTTTTAAGAAATAATTAACAATTTAAAATCAAAGTTAAAGGTGCAGCGGAAATAAAAGAGGCAAGACACAAAACTTGATAATGGAGTTCGGCTTAACCCAAAGCCTACGTCTCCGCTCCCAACTCAACCGTTGAGAGATTTACTACCGCTTGCTTTTTAATGGTTTTAGTAAGAACCCCACTAGACTTTAAGGTAGTCTAGAACCTATTACAGCTTGCTTTTAATGGTTGAGCAAGAACCCACTTGCTTTTAATGGTTGAGCAAGAACCCACTAGCCTTCTTACAGGTGAAGGCTAGCTCACCTATGATTCAAGTATTTTAAAGGGAAGGCTTGACTAACCTCTTCACACCTTGAAGGTGATGTGGAAACCCAAATAAAAATAAGATGAGAGAAAGAGGGGTTTGTAGGCACAAACCCAAATTGATGCTCAAAAAGATAAATAATGAAACACCGTAAAGTGGAGAAGTCTTGGGCACCAATGTATTGATTGGAGTTGATGAAGAGTGCTCCCAAGCTTCTATGGTGGTGCTCTGTGGATGTGGAAATGAGTTGGAGCAAATGAGGTTCCTTGAAGGAATCCGCCGGAGGTTCGCCAAATGATGAAAAATGTGTCCGTTGGCATTCTTATGGCTTGGTTAAGTTTCTGGGGCTTCCTAGTCCTTTATTTATAGAGGGGGAACCCTCAAATGGCCTTTGGGGGTCTTCGGAGACGTTGGAGAGGTCTTCGGAGCCGTTGGGAGTCAAGTGGACATGCCTGGTCAAAGCCCAATGGCTAGTTTGACTGGCTCCACCGGCTGACCGGTGCTTGGCCACCGGTTGGCCGGTGCTTTGCAAAATGGAGTCCCCTTCTGCCCAGGCACCACCGGCTGGCCGGTGAGGAGGCCACCGGTTGGCCGGTGATGAGACAGTAGCAATCCTTTCTGTCTGGCTTCCACCGGCTGGCCGGTGGTGGGACACCGGTTGGCCGGTGGTCTGGACAGAGGGGATGCCTTCTGTCCAGGCTCCATCGGCTGGCCGGTGGTCATCCACCGGTTGGCCGGTGGACTTAAATCAGTCCAATTTTTCTTTCATGGCTTTTTCTTTCTTGGCCCAATTCCTTGGCAACCTTTTTCCTATCAAAAAACACATAAAACAAGATTAGATAAATAAGAGAGTGATTGTGATCATGAAAATTAAAACATGAGGGGTACGAGAGGTACAACAATCTCCCCCTATTTTGATTATCACAATCACCAAAACAAGCAATGTAAAATACTGAAATGAATGGCATGATTTAAAGGATAAATTGAAAATTAATGCAAAGCATGAGAGAAAGATTTCTCCCCCAATCAACCAAGAATTTCTCCCCCTTTGTGATTATCAAAATAGCACGGGGCATAAAACCTGATTGAGGGAAATGTTGAAAAACAAGATAGAGATTTTAAACCAATTGAAATTTTTGAGATTTGAATTGAAAGTTTTAAATTGAAAGTTTTGAAAATGAAGGTTTTGAATTGAATGTTTTGAAAATGAAGCAAAAAGGCTTAAACGAACCTAACTCCCCCTAAATAAAAACAAAAAATCACCGGGGAGAGGATTTTGAAAACCAGACAAATTTTGGCCCGGAGAGACTCGCTAAAAGGGATTTTTCAATCCATACTTGTCTTGTGGCGGGTCTTCTCCTATAAAATTCATCGTTAAAGAAAATGGTTTTGGGCATTTCATACCGGGCATTTTTTCAATTGCACTCATAAATTAAGTGCTCGGGATTTTTACAATAATTGCAAAATTTATATTGGGATCTCCCCATTACAAAAATAGTTGGAGCAGGGAAGAGGAAGCTTGCTTGGAATAGCCAAGCCCTTGGGTGGTTCTAGATATGCATTGGGAACCAAGGAGTTTCGAAAGGTTATGTTCACCTTCGGTGAATTTGGCAAGGGATTCCCTTAAATCCTTGATTGTTGATTCCATAGAATCAACATCGGGAAGGTTTTGGATCTTGAGGGACAAGTCTTCCTTCTCTTTGAGAAGTTGTTCCTTTTCGGAAGAAAGTTTTTTGAAATTATTTTTTAAAGCAACAAATTTGGAAGAAAGTTCGTGAAAACCTTCCTCCAATTGATCTCTCTCATGTTGGAGATCCGCATACGATAAATGATTAAGAGAATTTGAAGAACTAGAGGAAGAGGAGTCGGAAGAGGTTACCTCATGGAATGCCATTAGGCATTTTTTACCGTTGTCACTTGAGGAGGAGGAGGAGGAGGATGTGGAGCTATCACTCCATGTGGCCTTGAATGCCTTCTTCTTTTCCTTTTTCTTGGCCTTTGTCTTGTGGAGTGGGCAATTGGGCTTGTAATGGCCTTTCTTGCCACACCCGTAACATGTTACCTCGAGCTCGGATTTTTCATTGGGTTGAGCCTTGCGGGATTTCTTCTTCTTGTGTTTCTTCATGAATTTGTGCATTTTGCGGGAAGATTCTCCATTTCTGAATCGCCGCTTGAAGAGGAAGACGATGAGGAGGAGGAGCTTTCTTCTTTTTTAACATTGAAGGCGATGTTCTTTGGAACATTGATCGGTTTGCCTTCCTTTTCAGCTTGCCTCCTCATGGTGATCTCGTAGGCCATGAGGGATCCGATGAGCTCTTCAACCGGCATTTTCTTGACATCTTTTTCTTCTTGGATTGCTGTGACTTTCGGTGCCCATGAGCTTGGTAAGATCCAAAGGATCTTCTTGACCATCATTTCGGCAGACACATCATCACCAAGGGACTTTCTCCCATTGCAAACATCAGTAAAGCGTGTAAACATTTCAGTAATAGATTCATGTGGGTGCATGGTGAAACTTTCAAAGTCTTGACGATACATGTCCAATCGAGTATCCTTAACTTTGTTGGTCCCCTCATGGGTAACCTCCAATAGTTTCCAGATTTCATGAGATTAAGTGCATGTGGAAACTCGATTTAATTCATTACGATCGAGGCCGCAATGAAGAGCGTTCATGGCATTGCCATCAAGCTCGAAATTTTTAATATCGGCTTGAGTCCATTTGGATTCATCGGGAGAAGAAAGAGAGTAACCATGCATGAAAATTCTATAAATAGGATAACCTATACTTCTAAGAAAAGTGGTCATGCGGGTTTTCCAATAAGTGTAGTCGGTTCCATCAAAGAATGGATCACGACCCAAAGAATAGCCTTCGGGGGCAAAAGAAGTTGAGGCCATCACAAAGGATCTTGAATTTGAAACCAGTTAGGGTATTACTCAAATTTTGCCTTTGATACCAATTGTTGTGTGGAAGAAGGTGATGGCAAGAGGGGGGGTGAATTGCCTTTTAAAAAATAATTAACAATTTAAAATCAAAGTTAAAGGTGCAGCGGAAATAAAAGAGGCAAGACACAGAACTTGATAACGGAGTTCGGCTTAACCCAAAGCCTACGTCTCCGCTCCCAACTCAACCGTTGAGAGATTTAATACCGCTTGCTTTTTAATGGTTTTAGCAAGAAACCCACTAGACTTTAAGGTAGTCTAGAACCTATTACAGCTTGCTTTTAATGGTTGAGAAAGAAACCACTTTCTTTTAATGGTTGAGCAAGAACCCACTATCCTTCTTACAGGTGAAGGCTAGCTCACCTATGATTCAAGCCTTTTAAAGGGAAGGCTTGACTAACCTCTTCACACCTTGAAGGTGATGTGAAAACCCAAATAAAAAGAAGATGAGAGAAAGAGGGTTTTGTAGGCACAAACCCAAATTTATGCTCAAAAAGATAAATAATGAATAATCGTAAAGTGGAGAAGTCTTGGGCGCCAATGGATTGATTGGAGTTGATGAAGAGCACTCCCAAGCTTCTATGGTGGTGGTCCTTGGATGTGGAAATGAGTTGGAGCAAATGAGGTTCCTTGAAGGAATCCGCCAGAGGTTCGCCAAATGATGAAAAATGTGTCTGTTGGCTTTCTTATGGCTTGGTTAAGTTTCCGCGGCTTCCTAGTCCTTTATTTATAGAGGGGGAACCCTCAAATGGCCTTTGGGGGTCTTCAGAGCCGTTGGAGAGGTCTTCGGAGCCGTTGGGAGTCAAGTGGAAAAGCCTGGTCAAAGCCCAACGACTAGTTTGACTGGCTCCACCGACTGATCAGTGCTTGGCCACCGGTTGGCCGGTGCTTTGCAAAATGGAGTCCCCTTCTGCCCAGGCACCACCGGCTGGCCGGTGAGGAGGCCACCGGTTGGCCGGTGCTGAGACAGTAGCAATCCTTTCTATCTGGGTTCCACCGGCTGGCCGGTGGTGGGACACCGGTTGGCCGGTGGTCTGGACAGAGGGGATGCCTTCTGTCCAGGCTCCATCGGCTGGCCGGTGGTCATCCACCGGTTGGCCGGTGGACTGAAATCAGTCCAATTTTTCTTTCATGGCTTTTTCTTTCTTGGCCCAATTCCTTGGAAACCTTTTGCCTATCAAAAAACACTTAAAACAAGATTAGATAAATAAGAGAGTGATTTTGATCATGAAAATTAAACCACGAGGGGTACGAGAGGTACAACATGTTTTCCACTCTTTCATTTTGTATGGTGTATGTAATTCCAATTATTATATTATATGTCTCTTATACATAGATTAATGGGTATTAACATTTAAATTTTATGAACTTTCATTCATGGGGATTAAGTTTTAATATTTATCAAATTGGTGAAATAGTTTTGTCCAAATTTTCCTTCTTTGAGACTCATTTTTTTCTGACCCAAAATTCTATCTTGGGGTGTATATACTTCAATTTTACATGTTAAAATATTAATTTAAATATTTTCATGATATATAAAGTTTCATTTAGTTTCCTATTCTTTTATGGATATAATGGCCCCATGTAACCAATTTGTATGAGCTTATTGAGACAACCTCATCACCTTTTAGATTGTTTATGTTTATACTTCATTTGATTAAATCATATGATCAATATCCCAAGAACACTCATGAGTTTCATTGTACTATATTAATTCAATATATATCCATGTTTTAGTACCATTTTTTCCACTCATTGGTACCTATTATATTTAAGGTAGTGATTATATGAACGCCCATCTTTACCCTCTCTTTGGATAGAAATATATGCCTTATCAAAACCATGTTTTCCAAAATTGAATTGTAAGAATATTATTCCATTATCCTATAATATTTAAATGACAGTTCTAAAATTGTTTTCTTTTACCAATGCCTTCAAATATATCTTTTTGTCACTTTTTGAACAATACATTTTTCTATACCTCTTACTATGCAAATGGAATGTAAATTTTACCTTGTACGACAATTACAAATTTACCAATAGTCATGCATTTGACGTTTCCTTTGCATTTTAAAAGGAAATTTTTTCAAAAATGTTTTTTAAAATTATATTTTAATGAAAATTAATTTCAACATGTTTTGATAGATTTTTTAATTGTTTTCAACGTATTTTTAATGAAATGGTTATTAAAATATTTTCAAGCCTCTTTCATATGTTTTCAGGTAAGAAGATTTTCAAAATATTGTAAATCTTACATTATTTATTTTAAAAGTGTTTTCAATGAATATTATTTAAAATTTATTGAATATTATTTTACATTTTTCCAAGGAATAATGATTTCAAAATGATTTCAAGTCTATATTGAATTTTTTCATGGTATTTCCTAAGAAAATTATTTTAAAATGGTTTTATTTATTAAAAATACTTTTTGATAGGAGAAATGATGATTTCCCCACGAAATTATTATGAAAGATGTTTCAAAATATTTTCTATCTAAGATGAAATCCTTTGATTTTAATCGTACCCATTAATGATCTAATCTGAAGGTTCCATTAATATCCTTTCTATGAATGGGTTATGCTTAATTTCATAGTCTTTCAGAAACCCAATTCTATCTGACGAGTTATATGTTTATGAGATCAATTTCTCTTGAATAGTTTATATATTTATGAAAATAATTTTTCTTCCATATGTTATATTTTTTTGAGTTAAATTTTAATTCCATGGGTTATATGTTTATGAAATCCATTTATTTTACATGGGTTATATGCTTTTGACACCCAATTCCTTTCTCGGTTTCGGATGTTATTAAATTATTATGAAACTCATCTCTTTTCCATAGGTAATTATGTTATGAAATTTTAATTATACGCATTTAATTTTTTGGTGTTATGATTTGATATTTATAGAAGTTATCAATTTTTATGGGTCATGTTATGATAATTTTTTTGACACATGAATTTCTGATTTAATTATTTGATGGGTGGGACCTATATCTACAACAAATTAATTAGGTAATGATAAATGTTTTATGAGAACAAAGGGTACATGGAAGGGAATAAAATACCAAAAAAATAGGGTAAATGGGAGGAAATCCCATGAATGAAACAAGACAGTAATCATGATGGAATCCCAATCCTGAATCAAGAGGGTAAATGGGAATAAATACCATACCAAAAAAAAACAGAAAACGTGAGGAAGCTCAAGCCTGAAATAAGTGGGTAAGTTAGAGGACAAGCCAATATAGAAACAAGAGGTTAAATGGGTGGAAATCCCAATACTTTTATAATGGGTATACAAGAGGGCATCACAATCCCGAAGCAGGTACACGAGTTATTAAACCAATACTAACATTTTATAAAGGCCTTGAAATGCCTCCTTGACTTACGATTTGTATATATGTTTTTCCTAATTCTAAATTTTATTCCAATTTTATGATTTAATGGATTAGGTTCATTATTTACTTATGATTCATGTCTTGTGAACTTCCATTTTATATTATGATCTCTAATATGCACTATATGATCTTAAAATGTCTGGCACATGTTCCATACCATTTTTTTCATTTTATGCTTACACATTTCCTTTATGTTCCCTTACTAAGCATATGAGCTCCACCATTTCTTACATTTCCTTTTTCCAGGTTATAATGAAAGGTTTTGGGTAGAATAAATAACATTTTTTATATTTTTGGTGATGTTGAAGATCATTCACTAGGATAGATGATTTTGTTTCCATGTTTTCAAAGACACTAAACTATTACATTCCTCGTAAATTTATTTTTTCTAATGTACTAAATACTCATAAAAAATGATTTAATATCCAAGATTTCCAATCTTGGGTCACTATAAGTACATATTTTGTTTATGAAAAATCATCATCGTCCATCCTCTTGACATGAGGTACTATTACCCCCATTTGACAAGGTCATCACCTTATAATCCAATAAAATAAAAAATCCCTGACCTTGAAGATTAGAAAATCAGATTTTAAGGGGAATCCCAATTGATCTAATTATACATTTAAAGGATTGTTCTAGTATTTTAAAGTGGGAATCTATATTCTAGTTCATAAATTATTTGATGACCCCCTATTGAAAATTATTATGCACTAAACAACATTGATGTTCATAATTGACCCCCATCAACTAAAACTAATCCATGACATGCCATTTTCCCCACTATCAAATATTTAAAAAATATAAATCTAACAATAAATGTAATTAATTTAAGTGAAATATTATTAAAAAAACATTATAATTCCAATTATATTAAAAAAAATCATGTTAATAATACCTAAAAAATTATACAAACATAAATATTATAAGAAAATATAATATGATTGGAGTGTCCTATGATATATAGCTTCCATGAATCTTCTCTCATTTATCCTATTCATAGAAATGATAGTCAGATTCCATTATAATAAAATCACAAAAATTTACTGGTTTATATATCAATATAAACCCACCAATATAATCCAAAATTAGTGAAATATGTACTATTAATTTACCAATATTAAATATTAAATAAAATTTAATGAGTAAAACTTACTTGAGTCTCCACTATACATATTTATAAAAACCTATTTTTTTGAATGGTTTGATCGTCCCTTAGAGAATACATAAAGTGATGTAACAAGAATTATATAACAAAAATGTGTGGGGAAAAAATGAAGAACATATTAAGTATAATTGATGAAATGATGTCAATCTTAGACCTATGAAACTAAGGGTAGAATAATTACAAGATCATGATTTTGATAAAAAAACAATTACCACTAAAGGCCCCTGTTAATATCCCTATGTGAAAATATAAATTGATAAATTTTATCATTTTTCTTCTTAAAATACAATATTTAGGTATATTTTTTTAAAATGAAAGGTATGATATATTTTGTAACACTACTTTATTTTATAAAGCCTCAAATTGTTTATAATTAATGATTTTATTGACTATGAAATGATCATAAAATAATCATGCATTTCAACATTCATCCTTTTCATTTGACATTAACAACAAAAATATAATAACAATATTAAAAATTTTAAATATATATTAAAAGGTTAAATAAATCCTTAACATTCCAACTAAAACATCTAAACAAAATCATTCCATTGAAGTTACTGAATATCATTATTTTATCATAGAAAATTATTTTATAATTACACACATTTAGTGATTTATCCATCCCAATTAATGTTATATATCAATTTTACCACCACTATTTAAAGTGGAATATATTTCAAGTCTTCCAAATTTTATTTTTTTTACATTTTTTAAATCTTTTCTTCTAAAATTCTATGAATTACATACAATAAGATAAGAATTATATCTTTCAAGACCATTATTATTTTCATCCCTAAAAATCATGCTCAAAGATATAAGAATTGTTCTTATCCTTGAAAATACAATACTAAATACATACCCACTACATAAAATATATCATATACCATAACGATAACTCTATATTACATGTTATATGTGTCACTTATTTAGGTGATTATCAAATAATCTAAAAATGATATACTCCAACATTGAATAACCTCTCCTTAGGATCCCCTATCCATCGATAGATATCATAAAACAATATAAATAAATAAATAATTTATTAAAAAAATAATTTTATAAATTAGGTACACCGTATATTTAAAAATCCACTTAAGGAATCTATTTAATTCATTACGATTAAAAAAGGACAAAAAACTGTTTTACACTTCATGAGAGCCATAATATAGTAAAAATATATTTTCCCAAATTCAATTAACAGTCCTAATAAATTTATTAATAACCATATTTTAAAAATTATATAAATAAAACAATTGAAAAAATTAAAATTATTATACGTAAAAATATTAAAAAATTCACTAACTCATGGAGAATTAAATGAATATGTTTTTATTATTTTATTAATTATCCACGAACCAATTTATCTTCCAAATAAATCATTTAAATTTTAAAACACACCATTACAATTTCAATCCAAATTCATAATTATCAAACACATTGAATTTAATAATTTTTTTAAAAAAATTATGAATTTAAAATCATCACGTGTTTCTATATAATTATTTTCCCAAAATCAGTATAAAATATTATTTTATAAATTTATTTTCACCATTTATACTCAATTAATGAACCTATTATAACATTAGTAGACTTTACGTCATCAAATAGAAATAGAAAATAAGGCTTTATAATAATTTATGGTATGAACAAAAAGTTTGAAAAAAAAACCAATAATCAAATAACTTGTAAAGGGAATTTCATTACTTCCAGAGTTGGGGAAACAAGAATTAATAATACATCAAGCATAAAAAATTTTAAATTTCTACATTGAGGAAAAATTATCATAATTCATATTTATTAATTATTCAAGAATATTTTACAACCTAAGTATTCAAAATTATGTTATATTATAGGCATTAAAACACTCTGAATTCAACTATTGTGGCCTTATATTATGTGTATACATCGAAAGTGAAAAAAATATTTTTATTGATCATGAAAACCTCTGAAATACTAACAACCTATTTATATATATACTAAAACTATTAACATTAATTATAAAATCATAATAAATTTTGAAAAGATGATTTGATTGAATCTCAAATACCTAGATCTTATAATTTAGGTATCTCTACCTAAGCATTCAAAAACCAATATGTAGAAAAATTGTGTTTCAATGCTCTAAAAACTGTATTAGTAATCATTTATATATTGAAAAACCATCAAAATGTCCATATATAATAATTCTATAGAACAATTCCAAAAAAGTGTCAATAATTACAATTCACACTATTATCTTTCAAACAAACCCAAAGCTCCCCACCATTATACCAGTGACACCCCAATCCATAAATCCATCAATGATGGAGTTCCACGTGAACTCATGTGTTTATTAAAATATTCTAGAGGATTACAAATAGAAATGAGGCTCAAAACCAAAAAAATGAGGAGATTATATCCTCAAATTATGGCAGTACAAAATGAAGTACAAAAAAACTATATATATATTTATATAATTCAATGTACAAAATATGAAATAAAAAAATGTTATTTCAAATTTTCCTTTTTTATGTCAAAAAAATAATAATAAAACTACCCACCAATTTGGAATATCATAAATATAAAATAATGAAGTACCAAAAATAAAAACAACTGAATTATTTTCATCCCCATGCCAAAACCCTAATCATTCTCCAAAAACCTATTGAGTTATTTCGTCATGATCTAAATTTTTTTCATTGATAATCATGGATGTAGAAAACGAGGGCACTACGTGCACTAGAGTTCATATATAAGGTTTTATAAATACACCTTATAAAGGTCTCACCATGTTCTCTTTGAATGATTTAGCATATTCACGTATGGAGAAGGACAATAGATACTTCAAACAAGTGTGAAATGCATCATGTGCTAACCATGTTTCTGTGAATCTCTATTTATGAGAATACCACATACTAACCAGTCCAACACAGCAACTAATTAATATTACATTGGTTACACACACTAATCTACCTCATCTCCTTATTCAATTGAACATACCACCAAGTGTACCCCCACGGAGTTAATGTGGGAATCATCCATGTTCTCAACATGCAACCTAAAGTGACTAGGTATGGTTATACATCTAAATATTCACCCAATACAATTTCACTCAATGATAGTTTCATGGTCCACATCCTATAAAAATTCACAGAAATCCCCTCATGTGTCATATATGAAAAAATACTTTTCAAATAAAGGATCAGTATTTGGAACATGGACCCTATTTCACCCAAAACAATCCAACCAACACCATATCAATCATTGTAGGTAAATTCCTCAATATTATCACCAACACCAAGTCTATTTAATAACATTGGCCCAAATAAATGTAGTTCATTAATCCCATTATACTATATCACTAGCTCTCTTCCTAGGTGATAATGACTCATACCATGCCCAGTATCCAACAACATATGGCGTCACCTATAATAATGCACACTAGGCCCACCAAACCCAAAACATGCCTCCATTCACTAATATAATCTCAAGTCTATTATTAGATAGCTAAAACATAGACCATATAATTATCCAGACCCAAACAACACAGATCAGTCCAATTTCATCAAAAAAAACTTATAAATCTTATTCTTAACACCCATGTACTGTCCCTATACATTTCACCCAAAGCCACATGGAAACGTAATGAATATTATAAGACAATTCAAATAACCCTCACCAAGATACCATCTCACATAGATTATGGGAGATATCATAACCTTTAACTTAAAGGTAACCTCCCTCCATCAGGACTCATATTGTCATGGTGGATTCATCTAACTGATAGTATTAATTGTATGTCAATAATCCTCATTATGGAATGGATAAAAAAGGGTTTGATATACGGTTGCCTCACTTTTCATCAGTAGTCGTAAACCTCTCACACCTTCCCAATGATACGAATGAAGAACATTATATACTAATCATGTCATGTAACATATCTCATTAATGGTGAAAGGAATCACATTATCTAAACTGATATTCTTATTCCATGGAAATATCATCTTCAGGAGTGAAAATAGTGAAATTTTTAATGGGAACTTTTCCAACATTTATTAGGACCATAACCACAAAAATTATCGTATATGGTCAAACATAGTTCCTAAAAACATCAACTTTCCCATTATACAATAATATGGTAGGTAATCATGCATAAACATATATATATGTGAGTTTGTATTAGAAGGAAAACTTGTTTTCGAATTTTTTTGATAAATAAGTCATAGAAGAATAGTAAATGGGGGATAAATAGAAAAATAATGATATTAAAAAAATGATTTCTATGGTTCAAGAATAATCCCTATTTCAAAAAAGATCAAGAATCACTTCAACATTATTACGAGCAAGAAAAAAGGGATAATTTTTAATGTATATTAAACCCTATCTTGACTGTGCTCATAATGAAATGTGGTCAATATTATCTTTGGATATATATATTTACATAATATTAAATCTATTATTCTATATTATTATAGACACTTATGCCAAACATGACATGGTATCAGTGGTAAGAATTCTATGAATATATAGTTCCACTATCACATGATGTTTTATGAAAATACTGATCGATACGGTGACCCATTTGAGTTTCTATCATCTCTGGTGCAATTTTTCCAAAGTTTCTATGGTGCCAATAAATTTGGTAAGAGGACATCAACCTCTGGACACCTATGTAGGGTCGCACTACCCCCTAAACCCCTAGTGACTACATTATAGAGGTTCAAAAACATAAGTTTCATAATAGTATTTAATATGATCCACTTGAGATTGTACCAATATCATTCAAAGATCTTGATACACCTGTCAAAGAATCTCCCACATATATCATGCTCATTCACCATGATACGTTTCAATGGAACTGACATAGACAACTTACTTAACCTATACTCCTCCACTTTTCACTTATTGTTGTTATCTTTCCATTCAAACCATTAATTTCATGATTTTAATTCCAAAAATACCAAAAACATTACATTCATGCTCTAATATGGTTCTTCCATACTATTCCTCTCATCATTCATTCATGATTTATGACCTATATAGGAACAAAGTGCCTAAAATTTTCAACCACGATCAACATTATCTACATGACCTCCATATCGTCAGTTCCACAAATATTATACAATTTCATCAACCTATTCCATATTAATCCACTGATAAAATTAAACATTAATGTAATATACTTCATCTTGTAATGAAACAATGTTACCTTCATAATATATATAACACCATGACTATAAATGTGTAATAAATTTTACTCAATGATTGCATACTCCCACTCTAGAATGTTCTTCAACCAAACCATATCATCAATAGATATTGTTATAGTAATTTATTAGACCTATAAGGTAGATAGAACCACCAACATTGGTAATTTAGACATCTATCTGAATGAAGATACTCCATAGGAAAATTATTAAAATGCATCACTCCACCTACTTTCAACATCAACTATATAGTCAACAATCATATACCCCTATAATTATTTTCCTCGCTTAAGGAATAAAGAAACATCTTATCAGATACCTAAATATTTACTTCAATACATTCCACTATTTCATTATAAGGCTATCTGTGTTTGTCATGAAAAATCCCATGATATGAGAAATATCATATCACTTGAAAAATACGATATACATTATACTAATTGATAAGGGAACATTTCCATTGTTATTGATAATTTGAAAATTTTATGCGTCATTCTAGGGAAATAAAAAATACCTTTACTTCCAGCATACTGAATCTAGTCAAAAAAATCCCAATATAGTTTGTCTATGACAACCTCAATGTCTTTTATAGAAGATATCTCTTGATATTCATCCCCAAAATTCTTCTATATCAACTATGATTTTTAAAATCAAACTCCTCTTCCATCTGATCATTCAACTCAATAATCCTTTATACACACAATCTGGAAATGAGAATGTTAAACATATATAAAAGAAATAAAATGTATCCATCACTAAAATAATTTATATGGAAACATTTACCTATGAAGCCCTATATGTATGATTTTTTATCATAAATTAATCAATGTATTTAATCCACTACTACAGTTATTTTTTAACCCATATATGCTCTTTTAAATTTTTTATACAATGCCCTACTTTCATAACTCCAGATGACCCTTGGTATGATATATATAAATACCCTCCTATATATATTCTTGAAGGAAAAATTTATCTATATTAAGCTAATTATGATGTAAATCCTCATATGACACGTGGATGATGACTACTTGAATGCTAGTAATATTCTCTAATGGTTTGAAAATATTAGTGAAATACACAACTTCGTTATCTTAAAAACCATAATCCACTAGCCCTAAATTGTATATTATACTTTTATCATGTTCATTATTGAATCAATATTATCCGTAAAACTGTATTGTTTTATTTATTACATTAAATTTTTTTAGCTCCCATGTTTTGTATTCAACTAATAAATATATCTCCTCATTCATATCCCACTATCACTTTATTCAATCCTTAACTTCATGTCCTCTTCAAAACAATTTGGGACTCCTCTATCATTAAAAATAAAAATGTGTGAGGTTGATCAATAACTCTACACAGTTATTATCAATCTTTTTGATCTTATAAACTCCACTTGAGGAGTATGATCAATTGGTTATGGTGTGGTATCATTAGGTACACCTTATAACTCCATTTTCTATGAGTTTTTTGATTATTTATTCCCACAATCAATTTCAATAAATATTGGATAATATAAAAATTTAAATTATTAAATATCACATTCTATAATATGATGATCAACTCGTTCTTATCATCCTAGAACTGATACGAAGCTCCTTCAACCCTTATCCAAAAAAGAAATATGTTTTGGGCATAGCATTGATCTTCTCTATGGAATCATCATTTAAATCAACATATGAAAAATGGATAATAAAATTTTAAAGATATATGAATAACTCCATTACTTACTTGGTATACATAGCTATATTTTATCCCATTACTAAATATGGACACATTCTAATGATATATGATTCTACATTTACTAACTCTACCTAGAATTTATTGGGTAACATGAAATGCGACCACACACTCCTAGAATTTTCATCTAAAGTTTTATTCATCATTTCTACCACACCATATTATTCTGGGGAACCTAGAGTAGTATTCTCCATCAAAATTCAATCGATCAAACATAAATCATTGAATTCATAACTATCACTCTCTTTTATTGTCTACCCTCAAACATTATATCAATATTCCTCAGTCCTTCTCTATTGGGGGCTTCCACTTCTAAAACAAGTTAAAATAATTATATTTTCATTCATAATGTAAACCTACACCTTTTCTTTCAAGTCATCAAGAAATTTCACATAGTATATTGACCCTCTAAGATAGTGTAATGGGGAAGGTGCCTAAACATCAGTGTGGATCAAGTCCATATTCCCATCAGTTTGTTTTGTTCCTCACTAAAAAAATATATACCACTTTCTTATTTATAATGATACAATTTTTTAAATGGTCCAATATCTATTTACTTCAATACTTGTATAATTCATTTCTAGTACCATTATCCCATTCTCAGTCATGTGCTCTAACCTGTAATGAAAATGTTGGGTGTATGAACCATGTTTTTCACTAATGTATACATCCATTAAATTTAGGTATAAATCATTAATTTGAACTTAATATGGATTAGAAATGAGTTATTAATGGTATAAATGGTGTATAGGGAATTTTACAAGACTAGAACCCCTGTTTTTATGAAAACTTTCCATGTCACACGGTTAGTGCATGGTTGGAACACGATATTGAAAACCATGCAGATAAAAATTTCCAGACAGAAAAAAATTCAATGGTTTGATCAAATAAATGTAGCCTTGACATGAAAGTTCCCATTCATCCCAGCTAACTTGGCAGAAAAACTGTGCACATGATATTTTTCATTTTAATTTTACAAATTTTTACTTAATGATATATTAAACCTCAATCTTCCTCATAATGCGATTTCTTACAAGATAAACCTATTTCACTATCAAATTTGATATTTTTGAAGACCTAAGGAAGGAATAAATAGATATCATTCATACAAGATTTGTTAGAGCTTCTGTTCATGTTGTTGGGTGTACAACTGTATGTACTCAAGTCCATTTAAGACTTTCTCTTATTATATTGACCTAGTTATCAAGGTGTGAGTGTTTTCCACTTTTCTTTGACATATCCCGATAAAATCCAAATCAAGGGTTGATACCAAAGGAGGATAGTCATAAAAACCTATTGTTGGGGGGGTCTATAACTCATCCCTCATGTTCAATGATTTTGGAATTGTCATGTGGGCCCCACCGATTTCACCAGGTGCCATTAATAGAATTTATATGCTTTTTTTTAATATTTATAATTTCATGGTTACAATATTTCCAAATATATGATTACTTTTTAGAGGTTAAACCCAAGTTTCTCAAAATCCCATGTTGTATGCTTTTATGTAATTGTTGTTTTAGTGTTCTAAAACATTGATCCTCCATTTTGGTGTGCCTTTGCTTGACCTTTCTAGGGTAAGATTTCATATATTAAATGGAATGTTTTAATTTTTAATTTCATAATTGAATGTACAATGTATGTTTACCATTTGACCCACCATAGGTATGTTCTTTATATTGATAATTAATTATGAAACATAAATTGGAAAGTATACAGAGTATATAAATTGACTACATTAAATATGAATGATTAACGGGTTGCTTTTCTATTGCACCCCTTACCACATTAATAGAAGGTGACATAGTGAAACTTAATTAAAGAACATGCCTTAAGGAATTAATTAAGGTTCCATGCGACATGGCCTTGTGAAAATTATGAAAGGAATGTCTTGGAACCTATGGACTTACTGATTAATTATGACTTGATTAAAAGGTTGCATGATACATGACCTTATCAAACTAATTAAAGGCAAGGAAATAATCAAATGAAATATTACATGAATTCATAATTAAATAGTAATTTCTTGACTTGAGATTGACTTGGATTCTTATTGGGGAATTCCTTGATCATTTGGGATCCCCATTCTGATTACCGGATAATGCTTTCTTAGGTTGAGAACCACCTAAATCATGATCCTTGTTTATTCTTTGGATGCTAGTTATGACACATAGGATCTTTACAATATCATTATAGGTTTCCTTGTATACAATCATGGGATCCATCATTGATAAGTAGGTTACATGGTTAAATCCCACTAGGCCCAGTCATTTACAAGCCCCATTTTACCTTGGATGAACTCTTTGGATTCAGTAGGAATCCCATTACGGAATGCCTTGGACAATGCTCCTTATATCACACTCTTACCCTTAGTGAGGCTGCATTTATTACTAAGTTGGAGACCCTTAAGGTATATGTCTCCCTGGTTATTAACTCAGGACTTCATTATTAAATATCATTTCCAGTTTCCTTTTGAAAACAAGGAACCGTAATTATTGCTAACATGTGAATTATTTATAAACTGCTATTAATAAATTAATGGACTAGTTATGTTCGGTCTCCATCCAGGGGTTAAAGCTGGTATTTGTGTATTTAGTTAGATTGTACTAATTTACCTAATATATGAATTCTTGCACACTATTAAATTTCCATTACATGGGCTGAATGTTATAGACACCACTAGTGGTGGCCCATTTAGATTTATCTCATTACCACTCTAGGTGATGTTTAATAACCGAAGTAGATTACATGGTTGTTGGTGTTGGAAAAGGATTGTATACTCTTTCAAACACAATATTTCTTTCTGTTTAGTATGGATCTTGATAGAAGATTACCAAGAAGGATCTCAGGATGTTTGGGATAGTCTTTTATTTACATTATACTTATGTGAAACATGTATTCATACTCCCCTATATCTAGTTTTCCAGTTTTCTAGTGACATGAAATATCCTCAGTTATTAAATGTTATTCAAGTGATTTTAACAGTTGTTATTATTATATCTATTTTATATTGTGATTTACTTTTACTTGTATTGCATCAACTATTTAGCCATGTTTATATTAATCATTTTCACTACACTTTTGTAATGAGGCAATAATATCCCCATAGACACACCATAGGACCTAAACAAATTTTCAAACCCTTTGGCGTTCGCAGAAATGTGCTTGAGGCCATGTGGCCCACTAGTCTCTGGGCACCCATTAAGTAGCATCCATATTTTGTACATCAAAAACTTGTGTCAAAATAATTTTCCATTATTTCTTTACTATTTTGAGATAATATATTGGAGATTACGAACATGTTGGGTCATAGTCATAATATGTATTTGGGCATCCCGAACCTAGGTTTGGGGTAAAATCCATGTTACCAAAAATTATAATTATTGTTTTATTTTTTCTATTATAGTTAACATTATTACCATAGGGTGACACCCATGTTGTGTGGTGTTGTTTATTTTTACACTTATTGGGTGTTTTTTTATCCTTTCCCTAGTGATAGTAGGGTTAAAATCATTGTTACATTCATCATTGAAGGGACCTATAACTCACATGTCATACATATTTTCATTTTTTATAAGGTAATTTCACTATATTTTATTTCATGATATGCATGTGACTGTTGAGTGATTATGTTATAGTTTTCTTATTCTAGAATTACTACTTTTTACGAATGAGTGATTTCTTGTCTCAATTCATGAGGTGTATGGGTTCTCATGGGAAGGGATGAGTAATTTACTAAGTTAGTACATTATGCTATAAATAAATGGGTTTCCTTTATAGTCATATGTGTATAGAAACTAAATCAGAAGATATAATTATCCAATATGACGTTAATCATGTCATCTAAAATGAATTTTATATACATCCATATCCCACCTTTTCATATTTATTAGAGGTAAAAAATTAATACATGAAAAATAAATTCAAAATGAAATGAAACATATACATGAGAACTTACTGATACATGGCCATCTAAGAGGTTATTTTGGGTATTATACCATGCTTAGTGAGTTTTATTATTTTCTTATTCCAATAGTGATGTTATCTTTATGATTAATCTTGTTATGAGGGATCAGTTTGTCATTTGTAGACCAAATTCACCACGACATCCTCATATCATACGCTAAGAGGGTGGCAATGACCATGCTCCAGACGTGGTGGTCCCTAAGCCGCCAGTCTTACCTCCATGAGTTCCAATCAAGGCACCACCTACTATAACAAATTTTTGAATTGATTACCATGTTCAAGATTTTTTCTTACGTATGAGGAAATTCATGTATGGTGATCCAAAACATGCACCTACAATAGATGATCTAACTCGTGAATTCCAGTAGTAACATCCTCCTATCAATTTAGGGGATGGTTGTCCGCAGTCTATTGAGTCTTTCCTAAAATCCACCTGGTCTATCTTTGACCATTTGGAGATGCCTCTAGAGTAGAGGGTCAATATTTCCACCAATGCTTTGGGATTCGGGCACACCTTGGTGGGATGTGACTCCCAGGACAGTTTTCATCAGGCCATGTTATGGGATGATTTTCAAATTACATTCTATGATCAGTTTTTTTCCTTAGATGGAGAGAGAAGATTGTTCTAGAGTGTTCATGCATCTTGATAAGGGTTCTATGTCATTCATGGAGAATTCAGTGGGTCTCATGGAGTTTCATCACATTTCACCACTTCTAGATGATGATGAGCTTTCGCATGCTAGACGCTTTGATGGTGGGCTCTAGTATGTCAACCATATGTAAGTTAATGAATTTCCCGTTCCTAAATTCCCTAAAATAGTAAATAAGGATCATTTCAATGAGTGTAACATAAGGGAGGAAAATAAAAGTGGTTAAAGAGGATTAGTGACACGATGGGCTAGTACTTCTACCGGTGGTAAGAAACGTTCTCTTAAGGTTTATCATTAGGGAATTGATAACCATAGTCCCCAATTAAATTGTTCTTATGTGTTTCATCAGGTTAGATGATGGGGGAATTAGAATCCTTAGTGGGATAGAGACCCACTGGAGTTCCGGGCTTGTGTCTATATGGGTCATCTTCAACATTTCCACATGAACTTACCACATGATTCGAGTGGAAAAGGACTCGCACCAGCTCCACCATTAATAGAAGGTTATTTTATGTCAAGTTAGGATGGGAATTGAAATAGCTCTGTTAGGATTGGACATGGAGGGGGTCTTGTCCGTTAAAGCCAGACCCATGATCACCAACAACAAAAATATAGAACTTAGGATCATTTTAGTCCATCTGTTTCACAAGGCTGTAGATCTAGTCAATGGAATAACGTACAAAAGGTACTCGAGTATTAGGCTATGAGACCATCTACAATATGAGATACTACTCTTGTGGCTTCTACTATATTATCTTCTTTATTTGATATTGTTTCGTAGAAACATTTTATACCTATATCTATTGGGGAACATATTAGACTAGATATAAAATATTACTATTGTGTAATTACCCTATATATACCCTTAGGCGTATGGATAGTGGGTATACACTAGTTTGAGGAGTTCCTACTTGAGTTAGGTAGTTACCCTTTTATATAGAACCTCATAGTTCATGAGATGATAAGATTCGATGTAATTATTGGGATGGATTGGATGGTTTAGTATAATTATTTTTTATACTTTTATCACCATAGGGTATCATTTATATCACTGAAGGGAAGTATTTATCATTATAATGGTGTGTAGAATGTCTGGGATTGTAGAGTTAGACCAGAGCATCATGGTCTAGGTGGTGTAACCACCCTTTTAGAAAATCTATTTATGGAGGATCAGGGTTTATGAAAAGTTGATTTCCCTCTAGTAGAGGATCATTTTAGGGATGTCTTTCCTGATGATTTTTCCAGCTTACCTCCTGAGAGAGAGATAGGATTTACAATCTATCTTGTTTCAAGAGCAGTTCTAGTGTCCATTCCTCTATACAAGATGCAATATATGGATTTCTAATATCTCAATAAGAATTTAGTGGATTTAAAGGAAAAAGGTTTTTATTGACCTAGTACATACGAATAGGGTTCGGCCATGATTTTTGAAAAGAAGGAGGATTAAAACTTATACTTATTAATGGATTACAGAAAGTTGAACCAACTTACGATTAAGAACTGATATCCTCTACCTCAAATAGATAATCTCTTCGACCAGTTCCATGGAGAAAATAACTTCTTTATGATTGACCCATGATCAGTTTAACATCATATATGAGTGAGACCATAAGATATACCTCACACATCTTTCCATACCAGGTATCGTCTGTATGAGTACCTTTTTATTTTTTTCAGTCATTCGAATGTGTCACCCATTTTCATCAGTTTAATTAATAGTGTGTTCAATCCCTATTTGTATTATTTTTAATGGTTTTTGTGGATGACATCTTAGTGTGTTATCATACTCGTGGAGACCATGCCAAAAATCTTGAGGTCATTCTGAGTACACTGAGATAGCATCATCATTATACAATCATGCTAAGTGAAACTTCTAGAATTACAAAGTCCACTTATTGGGTCATATAATATCATAATAAAGAGAATATATTGACCCTAAAAAGGTTACTGTTGTGGTTTCCTTAGAGCATCCCATGATCATATTTTAAATCAGAAGTTTCTTAGGGCTGTATGGATATTACATGCGTTTCATACATGACTTATTTGGCCCTGATTTAGATATGAACAGTATTAAAAGAAATGGTGTCATGTTTTTATGGACATAATCATGTGAAAAATCCGTTGAAGGGACAAATTTGAGGCTTGTATCATCACATATTTTTACACTTATAGAGCCAGGAATAGGTTATACCATCTTTTGTGATGTATGAAGAATTATCCTAGGAGAAGTGATGATTCTAGGGGACAATGTCGTTGTGTATAGAACTCAGTAGTTGAGGAATCATGATAGATATTACTCGACGCCTGACCTTGAGCTAGCCATAGTTTTCCATGTGTTATGTTTATGGAGATACTATCTTTTGCGTGAGATATTTGTGGTGTACACAGAACAAAAAAGACTCAAATTTTTCTTTAATCATGGTGACATATTACTATGACTATGAAGATGGGTCAAATATCTACTGTTATTATATTTTGAGCATGCCTATTTGCCTTGGAAGGGAAATGTGGTTACATTTTAACTCTATTGGAAAACACCAGAAAAAGTAGTTTAGGAAGCAATTGATTAATGGATGTTAATGACCACTTTTCTGAGCTAAATTTGGAGTTCCATGATATTCACGAGCATTCTTACCTCTCATCCTTGATAGTTACCTCTTCTCTCTCGAAGAAGGTGAATGTGGGAAGCTTTTCATATCTTAAATTTTTGGTTTTACTTGAGATTATATCAGGAGAGAAACTTCCTCCGGATTGGTCTATCGACAAAGACGATTCCCTATGTATACATGGATGTATCTAGGTTCCAATATATATGAGAGATGATTTGATGAAAGATTCCCACATTTCTCTTTGGGAAGTTCATCATGGTATATCCAAGATGTGTCGACATATGAGAAAACAATATTGATGTTATAGGATCAAATTTCAGATAGTAGGCTTTATTAATAGGTGATCCAACTATTTGTAGGTGAGTGAGGATCACCAAAGACCTACAGGATTGTTATAACCACTTATAGTCTTGAAATTGGAAGGGGAAGAGTTACTATAGATTTTTTTAGTTTACTGAGGTAGCCTAGAGTTATATATATTGTATGGGTTTCCATTGGTATAATCATGAATTTAGAACACTTTATTACTATTCATGAGTCATTATTAGTTAATGAGATCTAAAAACTGTATGTCTTTGAGATCATATGACTCCATGGGGTCCCTAGTACTATCATTTCAGATTGGGATTATTTTTTCACTTCACAGCTCTAGAAGAGTTTTAAAATGGCTATGGGATCATAAATGCTTCAATGCACAACATTTCAACATCTGAACGATAGACAATCAGACCTGATGATACTTGTTCTAGAGGATATTCTTCAAGAATGTCTCTATGATTTCAACATTTCTTGGGAAAATCAAATCCGTCTCTTTGAGTTATCATATAAAAATATCTTTTATGATGCAATTCATATGGATACAACTGAGGCCTTATATGGTAGGCCATGCCTTTCACCCCTATGATGGCTAGAGGCAGGTGTGGCAAACCTGCAACGTCCTCGCCTCATTCAAGAGAATTCAGAGTAGGTTCAACTGATTAGAATGCATATGACTACTACTTTTTCTACACATAAATCTTATTTTTATCACCTTCAAATGCCTATAGTGTTTGAGGACATGGATCGTGTTTTTCATTGGTTATCACCTAGGCTTGATCATATACTGTTACAGAAACAAGGGATGCTACCACTTCATTATATAGGTCCTTTTAAAATTCTAGAAAGAGTCCAGATGGTATCCTATCAGTTTTTATTACCTCAGAGGTACTATTCCAATAACGATGTCTCCCACATCTCACAACTTCTCTAAAAACATGCTTATTCATCTCATTATTTTGATGTCAAGGAAGTTTATTTTGATAATAATTCTACTTTTGAGGAGTATCCATTTTTCATCGTTGATCGGAACATGAAGGTTTTCTAAGGCTGATCAGTCTCTCTAGTACAAGTGATATGGTTCCATGGCTGCGTATAGGATGAATCTTGAGGTTGTGGGCTTACGTACATGCTCAGTGGCCATAATTATTCTTTGAATGCGTTTCTACAACATTGAATGGCTATCTTGGGGAAAATTTCTATTAAGGGGGAAGACTGTAAGAGCTTGGGTTTTCACTCATGTATGGGTATTTTAAATTTCAGTCTAAATAATTACATTAGACCTATTGTGGATGCCTAATGTGTTTTTATTGGTCTTATGGGGGTATGGAGAATGTTTGGAGTATATAACCAATCTTTTATAGAGAACTGGCCTTGTCGCATGGTTAGCACATGGTTGGACCACGATTTTCCTAACTGTGAAGATGGAAATTTCCAGACAGAACCAAATCACAAAGTATTCACATGGTTTATCTAATAATGTGGAAAATATGAACATTATATTTTTCCTTTTAATTTTACAACTTTTCACATAATGAACTATTAACCCTCTTTATTTCTCTAATGTAATGTTCTTATGGGATTAACCTTTTTCACTCTCAAATTATAGATTTTTGAAAACCTAAGATAGGAATCAATAGATCACCTTAATATAAAATCTATTCTAGATTTCGTTCATCACATTGGATGTTAAATGGTATGTACCCATGTCTTTTTATGCCTTTATCCTTCTCTTTTTCTCTCAACCTAGTTATCGAAGGGTGATATTTTTTTCACTTTTATTAGATCTACTCTGATCCGAGACAAATCAGGGGCTGATACCAAAGGAGGATAGTCATACAATCCTAAGGTATGTTTTCTATAAATCATCTCTCATGTTATTTAAATTTTTTATTTTATGGGGGGATCACTAATTTCATCTGGTGACGCTAGTAGTATCTTTATTACATGCTTATAATGATTAGAACTATATGGTTAAAATCATTCCAAATATATAAATAATTGTTGGTGGTTATTCCCACAATGAATTAAATTCCATAAAGGAAGTTTTGACTTACTTTTGGTTTTAGTGTTCTCACATGTTGAGTCGTCGTTCGTGTGTACCTATGGTTAACCTTTATAATGGTAATATTTCTTATATTAAATGGATTGAATTAATTGTGAATTGAATAATGGTAAGTTCCATGTTTTGTTTACCAGTAGAATTTCCCTAGTATGTTATTGATATTGATAATTAAATTTGAAATAAAAATTGGAAAGTATACTATGTATATAACATGACCATATTAAAAATGAGTGATTAACTGGTTTCATATATGTAGCACGTCTTACCAAATTAATGGAAGGCATAGGAATGAACCTTAATTTTTGTAGATTACTTAAAATAGTACTAATAATGGTTGCATTCTACTTGATCTTTACACACTAATGAAAGTAAATACTTAGAAAAAATAGTCATATCGATTAATTATGACTTGACTTAAAGGTTGCATGCTACTTGACCTTACCACACTAATGAAAGACAAGTCTTGAACAAAATGAAATATTTCTAGACATCATAATTTTGTTTGAATGGCCTGACTCAAGATTTCCTAGGAATCATATCATGAAATTCTTTCAATAGTCAAGAAACTTATTTTGATTCATAGATATGACATTTTTAGGTTGAGACCCAACTAATCTCAGACCTTGTCTACTATTTGAACACCTGGTATGAAAATATAGGATCCCTTAAATATCATTTCAAGATTCCTTGGATACACTACTTGGATCTAGCATTGATATGTAGCTAGAATGGTTAAATCCCATCAGAACCAGTCATTTCTTATTCCCATTTTACCATTCATGAACTCCATGGACTCAGTACGCCTCTCATTTTGGAATCCCTTGGACTATGCCCCTTATATTACACTGTTTTTGTCAGCTAGGATATATTTATTACTGAGTTGGTGAGCCATTAGGTTTATGTTTCCTTGGTAATTTCCCCAAGAATTAATTATTATATATAATTACAGGTCTCCATTTTAGAAATTGGAACCTTAATTATTATTAGCACGTGACTTATTTATAAACTGGTAGTAATCAATTAATGGACTGGTTATGTTTAAACACAAATCAATGGATGAAGTAGGTACATGTGTATTTAGTTACATTGTACTTCTTTACATTATATTTTATAGTTGGAACACTATTTCATTTCTGACACGAGCCAGATTTTATAGACACCATTGGTGGTGGCCCACTGAGATTTATCTTACACCCACTCCGGGCACTGTTTTGTACCCAGAGTATATTAATTTCCTAAAAGTGTTGATAAAGGGTAGAAAAATTCTTAAAACACTTGAATTATTATTGTTTAGTGTGGATCTTGATAGTATATGATTGATACGGAGCTCAAGATGCTTGGGGAAATATTTTATTTCCATTATACATATATGGAATAGGTTTTTCTGCAATCTTGTATCAACATTTTCTAGTTTTCTTATAACATGAAAAATCTTTAGATATTGAATTATATTCCTATGATTTTAGTTATTGTTACTATTTTCTCTATTTTGTAATGTGGCTTCTATTTATTTTTATTATTTTTAATATTTACCAATATTTATATTCATCCTCTATACTACACTTTGGTTAGGAGGGCATAGTCTCCCCATGGGAACACCCTAGGCCCTTGGTGCTAGTCTGTATCCTCTAGAATTCAGGTAGATGTGGTTGAGGCCAGGTGTCCCACCAGTCTTGGGGAACCCATTAAGTGGAATCTGGTTCTGAGAAGTCACCTTGGGAATCCCAAATAATTTTCTTTCTATTGTATGAATTTACAAAACCCTTTTCATTAGATTATACAGAGATAAATAATTTAATCCATGAGCTAGGACCATAGATTCCATAGTAATTATTCATCCACCACTTTTATATTTTTTTCTCAATCCTACATCATCAATCTTCCCAAAAGAAATAAGATTCCATGTTAGTCCAGGAAATTAGTTCACATTTTCTAGAATAAGAAAAATCTAAATTTTCTTAATGTGTGCATCCCCTTATCAATAAATATTAAAGTTCTCACTAACATCATGGGGACCCTTGTAAAAAATTATTAAATATAATTATTTATGAAATCCTTCTTTGATAAGGAGTATAAATATTACCCTGAGTCTAAAATCCACGACTCTATAGTGTTATCACACCCAGTATCCACATGTCATCAATTCTTCATCTTATATATTTATTATGCTGGTTTTGAGTGCTTTAGGATTTTTTCTACATTCCTTCTTAAAATGAAATTTCTTCTCTCATGTATAGATGTTATAAAATAAACCATTTTTATTATTTTGACTCTTTTCTCATTTTTATTATTATTTATTTTGATGATATAATTATTAATATCATTCATATTCCACAAAAATTCATAGTAGACCAAGAGAATAATTCAAATGATCATATGTGTATATTATTAATAAGGATAAAGTCTCAAATATCCATTAGAACTAGAATAATATTCTATAAATAATTTTTAACAACAATTAGAGTCAATTTGTAACAATTAGGTAAGGAGGATAATAAAATAATTATACATAATTCATTATATTAGCTAACATCCATTAATGAAAAATGACATGTGAGGGTGATAAATTTTTTTATATAATCAACAACAATATTTTCATTAATAATATTTATTTTGAAAAAAGGATATAACTATTATACATTATTCAATATTGGAGGCTTCTTGTACATATGTGTGTGAAAATTCATCATCTCGTTTATCATTTCATTTTATCAGATGCTGAACATCACATTTATTTTCAATCATATAAAATAAATCACAGAACCTATGGACGTAGTTTCTCCCACTCAGTCTTCACAATCTCTGTTGGGATATCACCCATAAGTTGTAAGTGAAAAATTTTATAATAATGATGTTCTTCAATCTACCTCATCCATTAAATAAAATCTATTCCATCAAACTAATTAATATACACCTTTACCTTTTCCATATCTATCACTCAAATCAGAAACCCAACCTTAATAATTTGAACTTGTTCTATAATACATGTTATTATAGAATTATTTGGAGCAACATGTAGTGAAAAAAATCCTAGAACAAGAGTAAAATGTGTAAATAGAAAAAAAAAAGACAAAAAGAAGATGAAAATAATGATTTACATGGTTCACAAATATTACATACATTAATGGACTAGAAAAAAATAATATACACTATTTTATAGTGACAAAACTAACAAATCCAAAGAAATTATATTATTAGTGGAAAGATTCCTATATATAATAATAATTATACCACATTTTTATAATGTAACTATGCACTCATGGAGTTCCCTATTAGTGATGTTGATCAGCTCTATTATAGTTCATTTAGAGTTTATACAGTGCCCATAAATTGTGACAAGGTCCTTAGAACCTAAAACATTTTATAAGGGGTGTATTTTCTATACAATCCCCATTAGAATAATTATATAAAATAAACAATGGAAACATTGTATTGGTGTATAGTATGGGCCACCATATATTGGCCAACCCACATCCCAAGATAGACCTACACTAGTCTGACACTAGGTACCACCAAACTAGATTTACCACCCAAGATAACCTCTAGTTGATCACATATAACCCCTTATATGCTCAAAAATCACCATGTTAACCTATATTACACAACAATTATACAATAATTAATCATAATTAATTAGAATTAATTATTTGAGGCAATTATAAATTCATATTCGATAAAAAAAATCACTATATTCCATTGTCACACCAAAACCTCTAGAAACCCATGGTGTTCGACCATTTGGGTCCTCCTATAGACACTAATCAAGAAATACCCATCAAAATATAATATTTTATATATTTAATAATGAAATAATTACCAATACCCTTTACTGAGAAAAAAAATTAGTAGTCTATAAAGGGAAACACAAATGGAATCCAGAATGGATGGTATTACCTCGATTCACAAAAAAATCATAAAAACCATCACTTATCATGTGGGATAATATGAGGAATTTGGGAGGGGAGAATCCTAATCAAATGGATACTATAAAAACCATAAAACTCTAAATAAAAAAACCTAAATAGTGGAAGATGGGGCATTCCCTACATAATAAATAACACCTTGGAACTATTTTTGACATGCACTAGTGGGTTTCATGCTGTGAGTCTACACCAAAAAACAATTTCATGAATATAACCCTACTAAAAATCATAAAATTATAATATGGAGGAGTATTTGTCCCTTCAGATATCCACATTCATAGAATGAACCATGGTTCATATTGTGAATTGATGCAGGTTGCTGAATGCCAACTGTAGGTCTCCCCAACCCTTTTATAACATTCTTCCAAGCACAAAAAAAAATTGGTCCTCAATACAGGTAAAAAAACCATTTAAGGATGGTAAAAAATTCTAAACATCAATCCATATCTAGATTCTCAAATTGATCTCCTCACCAAATCGAAAAATTATAATTCTCCTCAAAATAACAATGAAAAAATATATGGTCCCTTACAAACACCCACCATGGAGATTTTCATCCTTGAGAATAATATAGTAGTACTTAAACCATATATATTAAACTAAATAGGTATTTAAATCATTGAAAACAAAAAAAATTATCTATCATTGAAATCCAAATGTGGTACTTTTCCGCATCTCAAAACCCCAAAATAATTACTCACAAAAATCTAAGCCACATGCTGACCAAAACTACCCACACGAAGTCGACGCTCACAACACCAGTATCGATTAACAAACCAAGGTTTATTCAACTAATTAAAATTTTGGCTAATGCTTCAACATTCCATAATAATAATCCCATTAATGTTGACTCCATATCATATTGATCTCCATTATTTTAATTTCTAATTAAAAAATCACTTACATTGATCTACCATCACACCCACCATGTTCTAGCTAACCTTTCATTAAAAAACTCTATTTTTCCTACCAATTCACTACCCCAACACCACCCAATCATGATTCTTTAACCACTATAGGAATATTGAGATAAAAAAATCATAATACCAAAGTTAGAATTTGAATCATTGTATACTTCCATTACTAGATCAACTACAACATACATCATCCATCACACTTTTACCCCGACCATTAAAGAAACTTTGATCTAACTCATTCTTGGATAACATTAGAATTTATTTGACCTTGATTCAAACAAATTAAATCTATATAATACTGTATCAAAATTATGAATCCTTTATTTTCTATGGTTTTAGATAAAATAGTGTGTTTCTACATAGTAGAATTTGAATTACACAACTACCACCCACAAAATGGTTTTTATGCCCCAATAACCCTTCCAATATGAGGGTTATTCACCCATGATCTATTAAATGATCCCCAATATATGAGTGTCATTGTTTTCTCCCCACAAATAATGAGAACCAAAACCTATGGACCACTCTAAATTTATTGTCATGTGTAATAACTAGATGTGACAGTCTGTAACAACCCAAAAATTTCTCGAGGAAATATTCCCTTCATTATAATTATTTAATATTGTATAAAGCACATACATCACATAAATATACCAATAAAAATTATATTTTCATAAATTTAAATGAGAAAATTTTAATTAAAAAAATTTACAAACCAATGCTGATGGAATAACAACTTGACCCATGGAAAATTAACATAACCAAAAGGAATATTAATCTAGACAATAGAATTGTAACCTCAAATTTGGATGTATAAATAAAATTTTATCACATTGAAAAAATAACATCATATAATTATATCATAGTATGAGTAAATATTTTTTTGAAATAAATAAATTTGTTATTGGAATATTTGAAAAACCTAAATGTTGATTTACAATTTTAAAATTATTTAATTATTTAAAATAAAATTTAGTTCTAAAAAATACATTCATAGATTAATATTAATTTTTATTATGATAATAATATAGTTTCATGATACCTTAATAAAATTTGAAAAATATCAAAAAAAAATTTATAATTTAAAAATCATTATTTTTGAATAAAAGATGATTTTAATTAAAAATGTAATTTCTCATATATAGAAAATTATTTTAATAAAATGGATTGAAATCATTAATTATAAATTTCAAAAAAAATGGGTGAAATCTTGGAATTTTTCTAAAATAGTTGAATTTTTCCTAAAATGTGAAATACGGTAATATATAGTATTAAATGAATACATTAATTATTGAGTTCTAGTTGATGTATGGATGATATAAGCCAATAATATATAAATATAATTCATTAAAAAATATATTTATTGACAATGTTAAAATATTGAAATTCTTGTGCCCAAATAATTAAATAATGAATAAAATAATGAAAAAACACACACATCCACCCTTATAAATACAACCCCTCACCACATCTTCTCCTCACAACTCTAAAACCCAGAATATTGTTCTAATTACACCAAATCATTTTCCCAATTCTCTCAACCACTACTCAGATCCTTTGGTTTAAAAAAAATATCAAATCCAATTTTCATATGGATGTTCTCATGGAGAAGAACGTCAAGGGGATAAAATCCTCTTAAACTTTAATTTAATATCATTTGAAGTTTACTTTTGTTATTATCTCCTCACATACCCTCATAAAAGTGGAATTATAGATATAATATAATATATGTATTTAAATTTATTATGTTATTAGAATAATCCATAATCTAATCTCTTCTAACTTTCCTTTTATTCTAAAAATTAAAACATCATCTTTGAGGTTATGATTTATCGCCTTCGAGGATGAAAACATTTAATTTTACATTGAATATTTCAAGGATAGTCATAAAACCATTATAATTTTTGAAATAGATTTTACATTTTTTATAACCATTTTTTTGTTTTTGGGACAAACACATATACATAATAGTAAATAAAAAAACAAAACTAGTTCGTTATGATAAAAAATCACCAAAATTAATCAAAAACTTTAACATTAATTTTTTTATATAGAAAAAGTATTATATATTGAAAAAAATATAAAATACCTATTAAAATTCTATATGTTCATTAATAACATATTATTTCAATTATAGATAATTATTCTCATTTTTAATGATCTTCTATACATGTATAAAAGTGAACCATTCATGAAAACCAAGAAAACTAACACTCTTGAATGATTAAAATAAACCACATAACTAATAAAAATGGTGGAAAAACATCATAAAGTTATAATTAATAAAATATTTGTATAATAGGTTATGTATTTTTTAATTAATGAATATAATTTGATTATCCGTTATATTAATGTGTAAAATGAATTCTTTCATAAGGTAATAAGATTTTTTATCACAATTTCCTTTTATTGGGTTCTTCCTCTTTCATGAAAAATTTCATTATGGCTGTTTTTTTAACATTACTCTAATATAATTTAACTTTTATAACCTTTTCCATTTTTGGATTTATTTGTTGCCATTCATATTTTAGGAAAAATAAAATAAATTTACAAATTAACTCTTATTTATAAAACAAATTTGGACTCCTCTTGAGTTTTTTCGACATTACTCAATAATGATAAATATTTTGAAAATTTTTCCCATTTTAATTACGGAACCCAATGTTTAATCATGAATTTATATATTATGAAATGAAACCCATTCCTTTCTAGTGTTTATTTTCCATCAAATATTAATATTTTTTCTAAGTGGCATGTAGGATTATGTAAATGTTAAGACTTGATGGGTGAGGCCAGAATTATATAGAGCTCTTACTAAATTGTTAAAATGATGTATCTCATGAGATAATGTGAAATATGCAAGAAATTTACGCTACATTTGTTCACAATTATAATGTTTTGATTTTTGACTTATTTTTTGCATGAACATAATGTTAGATGTTTTCACTATTATGTGTGGTAATTTTGGAGTTAAGAATGGTGATTCATATTCCTGAAATTCCACATTCCATTTAATTATTTAATTCTTCTGATAATTTATAGGATGATTATCCCATGATTATTTTATGATGATTATGATTATGGAAACACATGTTATATTGATTCATGTTTTTATCTATCCTATTACTTGGGTTTTAGCTCAGCCCATACATTGATGTATATCCTCAGGTGATTTATAATATTCAGGAGTAAATGATGGACACACGGAATCTAGAGAATAATAAATTAAATAATTTTTATATTTTATTATGAAAATGTTATGAATGGTCCAAATTTTCCAAACACACTAAACCTTTGGATCCTTGTTTTGTAATGCTATTATGTGTTTAGATTTAATATTATGTACTAAGTATAAAAGAAAATTAGTGTCTATATAGTTGATATTAGAGAATAGTATAGTTAATTGGTTAATTTTTATTAGAGAACATTAGCTAAAACCCTTACTCTGAGATTATATAAATGTAAGCACCCATGATGCATTGTCATAGAAAAATGTTAAACATGGGTATCCCATTAAATTTCATTTACTATTAATTTCACATAGGACTAAACTATTTCTTCTGTAACTATTGACTAATGTTTTGTTCAAACCATTTCTATTTTGTAAAATGGTGGTGACCATGAGAAAAAAGTCCAACAAAAAATGTGTGGTTCAATGCGGTGATTACCCGAATGACATCCCCACTGTCTTGGGAGGTGGAGTGAAAAATATCATGGTGACTCATACCCATATATATTAGGATATGAATAATAACCTAAATATAATAAAATATACACCTTTTCCTAAGAGGGAGAAACTTGATACTAAGGCCTTTTCGTGGAAATGACCACTGACATTTACAAGACCTTCTTAACCACTAGCCACAAAACAATGGGTCTACTAAATAGAGAATATATTTTATATTCATCACTATTCTAAGATGGAGAATGTTACTTTGGATAGTTATCATGTACATTAATAAGATGATCTACATAGGGATTTGATTAAAAACACTAATAAGCATGAAACTTAAATACAGAAAAAATTGTTTAAAACCAAATATTATTTAAATACTATTATTAAAAACCAATTATTACCTTCAAAAGAAGAAAATGAATGAAAAAAAATTCATAATAATTTATATTTTAAAAAAGAAAAAAAAGAAAAAACCCATTTTCATAGTTTATTTAATTCTATATTAAATCTTAGTTGGAAATATTTGGTTTTGACACCAATATCACAATATAAAAAAATTTCATTCAACAAATAGAGAATATTTCAATGAAAAAAATTACAATAAAATTTTTATTGAAAATAAATTTATAGAAGAATAACATTTAGATAAAACAAAAAGTGAGCATTAAAGAGTCTTAGTAGTCTCCCAATGATAGCCAAATTATAGTCATTATTGGTGGCCTATTATTACCTATAGAGACTACTGATTGGGGACACTATAAGACATTTGGGATGGGCTTTAGTGGCTACCAAATTCTAGCTAATGTAGTTTATACACAAGGGAACTATAAAGACTTCTATTTTGGTAGTTATAGGATTCCACCCCAAGGGATATATAGATAACGAAATAGAAGGTGTTGTAGAAGTGTGTGCCTTGACCAATAGTGAACTACACATGGAGAGCACTATAGATAAAAAAATTATTAAAATTTTAATTAATTCACTAGATAACCAATATTAGAAAAAATATAAGAAAAAAATAATTCATAAATTCATTATAAGTTTATATCATATATAATTTATGAACCTCACAAAAAAACTCATCCCAATATTTTCCTAGATTCACAAACAACATCTCATATAAATTAATATCAGATATATTAAAAAAATAAATTTATAATTATAAAGAATAACACAAAACCTAGAATTTCAAATAAATATTATATTTCACAAAAACTATAGAAAAACAACATATTTTATTATTTTCAACATATTTATTATTTATAATAATTTATTTACCTATAAATGATTATTTTCTAGGCCTAAGAACAATGTATATTGAATTGGAATTATGCCTACTCATACACATAAAAATAATAAGAAGAAAATTTTCTTGCAATTTCCTTTCAATACAGGGTCCTTAATTATGGGTTGGATCATTACAAACATGTAAAACTTTACAGAACACTATAATGTCATTTTAGTCATCTTAATAATATGATAACTGGATTGATTCCCAATTTGATCCTATATTTATAAAATAATTCCATTTTTCTATCATCGGAATTCACTATAATGGTATTTCATTTTCCTAGTCTTGAAACCCCCTTCACATGTTTTTAAATACAGAGAAATAATTAATTTTTTTATTTGGTTCATTCAAGAACACTATATGTCAGAGTGATGTGTCCTATTATAGTACACATCATAAATAAATCCAAGATATATTTCCAATGATTTTATAACAATATTAATTCTTTTTCTATAGTTTTTTTTGTGACATTTTGGTTTTACTCTTTTATAACACAAAATTGGAATTTTTTGTCATCATGTACAAATAAAATCATGAATCATTTGCAACATCACTTCCACTATTTCAAAAATAATTATACAGTTCTTTTCAATAGATTTAATTATAATAAACTATTATTTTATATATTTTTATCCCCACCAAACATTTTAGAAAACCAAAAAATTATTAAAAAATTATTATTCCTTTCTTCAGAGTACAATGGGAATGGATTAATTTATTGTATTCTCATATACATAAAAAGAAAGTTTTTAATTTTTTTAATTTTAATTCATATTAATATGAGGTAATTTCCTATAGATTTAACTTTTATAAAGAATGGTCTCTGTTTTAGGACACTAAAATGGTATTTTTGGCCATCTAGTGGGAATAAAGAGCTATATTGATTAACCATAAGATCCTATACTTATAAAGTAACACAAAAATTTCTTCCATTAATTTAATGACATCCTAATAATTATTCAATGTGTTTTCCCCAAAAGTATGTTTTTAAATACTAACATATCTTTAAAAACTTCATGTTTTATTAGTCTATGAACACTTCACATCATATTTATGGGAAATATACTCATAAAAATCAAAAATAAATCAATGAATTGTTTTCAATTCTTCATGTCAATTTGATTTCATTTTCTATTATTTAGGCCATTTCACAAATATTTTAATGTTTTCATGAAATGTGAGGGTTTTCCAGTCATCCTAAGAAAATGATATCTCATATTTACACACCATATATTCCTAAATTTAAAAAATTATTTATAACATTTTTTATTCATTTTTTGTAGGAATATATAGATGTTTGATTATATTGGCCCCAACACAATTTTTTTAAAGGATGAGAAATCATTAGAAAAATATTTCTAGTAGAATCATGAAAACCACAAATTTGATTAATGTGGTGTCCAGTCACACATTTCATAAATAATTTAATGATATTTTTCTCAAAATTTCAATTCAATATAGTCGTTTTTTTATTTTTTTGAAAATTAAATTCTTGTTATTGAGTTTTAATGTACTAAAATTTTGTTTTAGGGAATCCATCATTAAACACATATATTGATATTTCATTAATTCCACTATTTCACTAATTATTATTTTTTGTTTTTATCTCCATTCATAACTATCATTGGTCATTTGACTAGTTTTTCCCCCACCACAAATTTTTTAATATATAAAAATATTTAAAGTAGTTTGTTTAGTTTTTCCATAGAACAGAACATTTTGGATTAATTACTCATCTATTCATATACATCATAAATAATTTCATGGTCATTTTCTTAAAATTTCCTATAAATGTAATTTTATTTTATTATTTTATTGGTATTCCATTGTAAAGGAAAACTCGAATTCATGCACCATTAGATCATTAGAATGTGTTGTTAACTCTATTAAAAATTAAAATATTTCATGTTAAATATGTAAGTGATAATACAAATGAAATTATCATAAAACTAAATTGATATTTGGGTTGTTTAAATTTTTTTTACGTTTGTTATAGCCTTGCCTTTATGGGATCCATTTTCATATTACTATATTACCAACTAAATAGAAAATCTGACCCTAAATGATTTCCTTAAAAAGAATATTTCAAATTAAAATAGTTAAAATGATTGGACTAGTAAGGATTAGCCTACATCATATGCAACTAAAATAGATTAAGACATTCTTGAAGGGAATGAGTATTATTTATTCATTACTACCTTTGAATTAAATTGAATTGGGGCTTCACAAAATTTATAATTATGGATAGTTCCAATTAAAATTAAAAACATAGAAACTAATTATAGCTTAAAAACTCATAGTTACCCTATGTTTGAGGTTGATTTCATGTATCATGTCTTGTGACTAACAAGTGAGTTGTGGTAAAAAAAATTACATCTATCAAATTAAACAACTCACTTTATTAATTGTTATAATAAAATTTATATTTAAAAAAATCACATACTTGTGTATTTTAGGATGGGTTGATTGAATTTTTTTCAATAAATAATGTGGGAGTGTTAGTAAACATTCCCAGATCTATGTAGATGATTATTTTACATGATTATAAATCATGTTGATCATGGAATATGCTCATTGGAGGTATCTTGTCTTTTTGGATAATAAAATATCAATGTTGGGAGAATTTATATTGTAACATGTGGTGTATTGTGTATGTGTGTTTTATGGGGTAAGTGAAGCTTAAGACAAAAGGGATTTTTTTAGTATGTGTACATTACATAAAAACATGAAATTTATAACACCTTTTAAAACAATGAAATTCAGTTTGAGGAGACATGTTTTTTAGTGGAACATATTGTTCATCGTATTTATAATGTAAATGATTTTTCTTCAACATAAATATACCCATATAGTATTATTTATAACATGATGTGCCATTGGTTTTATCAAACCCTATGTATTCTCTCAAAAATGTCCTTCTGGATAGTGAATTTTCATCATCTCTTTCATGATCACTTTTAAGGGGACTGATTGTCAGCCATATGTATTGGATTTGTGGATATCTGAGGTTAGTTATTCCTCATTCTCTTTTGGTTCTTCAATAATTTTCAACCCATTTAATTAATTCCATGAAATTTCATTTCATATCCATTTTCTAATGTATATAATTTTTTGTTTCATGGTGTTTTTTGGTGTGATGCCATTGGAGGGATACAACATCTTATGGGGGAAGTTATGCCGATCCCTAATATTGTGTTACTTTTTTTGTGAAAACAATTTACAATTTTGTGGTATGGTTTCATTTCATATTTTCTATATTACATTAAATATTTAATTTTTCTTTCGTTTTCTCCTTGGATGGATGTGAAATCAATCTAATAAAGGTCAAATTAGATTAACAATGAAATTGGATAGTGATCAAATGTTGATGTTGGATAACTTATTAATAGTTTTCCACTTGATTTGAATGAAAGTGGGTATAATATATTATTCTTTTATACCATTTTCATTGATTTTGAACTTTTTTGATACTATTGTTTGTAATAATATTGATTAAATTGGTAAAGAAAAAATCCATAATTTATTGAATTATTCTCTAAAAAATTAAAGAAGAATTATGTTTATAACCCTGTGTTATTTTTACATTTATAAAAATAAAATTTATTCTAAATTAATGTTCATTTTGAAATGATATTCCATGTATTTTATAAATGGATAATTAATTTTAATCATGTTAATTTTTATTGATGAATATAATTAATGGCTTGTTAATTAATTGTTTTTTGATATCTTGTTATAGATGAATCATTAGGTTGACCATAGTTAAAACATTAGATTAATGAATTAGTTAATTCAACATAGAATAAGAATTGGTTGTTTGTTAAAATATTTATTAGGGATGAGTATATATGTTTTCTTGAGAATGAAGAATGCCTTATGTTGGGATCATGAGTATTCAATCGTATGTTAATGTTGAATGCCCTGTTTTAAGGACTACTTGACCCCTTGATTATTATTTTTTGATTTCTAATTTATGAAATCATTTAGGTGTCATCATTCAATTTGATATGATCATAGAATGGATTAGTTGGGGGTGGATTATAGAATTTTTTTAGGGAGGCATGAGGTTTTGGACTTAGTTAAAGCTATTGATGGCATGATGCATCAGGATATGTATGAGGGATTAAGGGACATAATATGGATGATGGAACTAATTGAATCTAGGAATTACAAATTTTTTTGTTTCTTAGATAATGTATGTTTTCATGTTGAATATGTTAAATCCTAATTGTCCATATTTCTTGTTTTATCAACGTTTCCATTCTCTAGTACCTGTAGTTTATGAATTTTCTTGGTTTCATTTTCTTTTGGTTGTAGAATATGATGATTTTCCTAGAGTAACAAGAATTATTGAATTGTTAATAATGTTGGATAAATTTTTAACCCATGGTGTTGGTACTTATTCAAATACAAATGATATGTTATTGAGTATCCATGGACTCAGTTTTCAATATTCTTAGAGGGAATGGAATTCCCTGTAATGAATAATATATAGTAATTTTGAAAAATTTTGATTTTAAAATTAATTGATATTGAGTTAATAAATAAAATAAAAACTATAATCCTGAAGGATTTTATTTAATGATTATCCTTAAAATGGTATTTTTCTTATAGGATATCTATTCCTAAATAGTGGAATCCAGGTGTCTTAGTGACCATAGGTACAGTTGATCATTGTAATAGGTTATTCCTATAGTGTTTGAGTTATCTATATTATATCTTTTATGTCATATGATTTCATATACTATCCCACCTATGTCGGTTTGGGAGACTAAAGACTTGTTGACTCTGGGAGGATGTCTTCCTCAATTTCATGGTTGGATGATGGTAAAATGACTACCACCTCTATCCCCTATATCTTTTATTAGTAGCTTCTATGTGTTATTGTTTTCCATATATGTGTATAGATCTCTATAATTTCTTCATGTATAATTCTAGATGTTTGATACATGTTATACAGTCTATGGTAGATCTAGGAAACTACATGGTTCATATATATGGTGTTGTGATATGGGATAGTGTGATGATTTGATACACAAGGTAAGTGTTGTGAAACATAGAATTAGTGTTTTCAAGATGGATTACTTTTTGATTGTTATAGATCAAGACATGTGACATTCTGGTAGAGTGGAAACCTAGTGGGGAAGCCTGAAAGTGGTTCCCCTGATGTTTTATTACTAAAATACAAGATCTATTTTATTTGATTCTTATGAAGATATACCCATGGTGTGGTTTGGAACATCCCTTACCTTTTTAGGTGTCTATTTAATTTCAAAAATTGTTCATAGTTATTTAGTATGACTTATTTATCATTTTCACAAGAGGCTAGGAGTAGGATCCTACTAAATATACTATTTTTCTCAAGCTAGTTTTAAATAAAACATTTCTACTTTGGTAGAACTATGTTGGAGGTCACACATGATATCAATAGCTCAATGTTTTCTACAAGATAAATTTTGTCTTCATGGTCACTTCTACGTATACTTTATTGGTTCTTGAAGTTTCCATTCATTTGTTTAAATAATGTATGAAATTAATGTTATATGATTATTTTATTTTACATTTTGGAGCATGTCCTTATTGGTGAATCTTACTTATCTCTCCATTATTCTTTTTATATTATAGGGTAATGCCTCCCATATATATTATTAATATACCGTTAGTGCTACTATCCAAATTGAAGCCAACAAGAGGGGGTATTCGAGTAGCCACCATCTCTCTTAACTCATTTTCAGGCTAGGAGGGGTACTCATTTAGTGGGGAGGGGGTCATGATAGAGTGGTATCAACGATTCATCTTGATGGATAAGATGTAGTTTAGAGTAAGAAACTAGTGAGACTATATGGGTTGGTATAGAAATGGTGTTATCTATATATAGATAGTAATGTAAACATAGTAGGTCAATAGAGACATCAGTATTTAGTCCTCCAAATGATCAGTTTTATGAACCATTAAGTTTAAAAACCTATAAAATAAGTGATGATAGTTTCAGTGTATGAATCATATAATGGATACATCATATTTCAACATTGATTTTTTGTTTGAATAAAGTATATCACGTGATAGGTTAAGAACATAAAAAATAAAATGAAATAAATATGTAATTAGTTTTAAATATTTCACATTCTTAGATTATGAGTCTAATTTTTTTAATCCTATAGGTATAGATCGAGGCCGACATCATTGATAGGTTCTTAATGAAAATTCTTAAATGGATTCACAAGATTTTCACTAGAGAGTATAGGTTAATGATGATGAAACATGGCGGAAGAAACTCTAAGAGTTTTTGTTCCAAAGAATGTAGAAGTTTGAGGGATCCATTTTAGATTCCATCATATAAGACTAGTTGGTGGAAGTGGAAATCATTTTCAGTTTGGTTCATTCTCAAAAAGTGTGTTTGGTTTAATTATCCATTACAGTTCTATATAGGTTAGCATGGCAGTGGTGGATCCCATTCTTTTATGCACGTAAGGATATTTCAGTCTTGTGGGATAATTTTTGAGAATAGTTCCAAAATAACTTCCTTTCATCGACCGTGAATGTTGAAAGTTTACTAGAACTGCTTACCCAACAACGAAGGTGTTCCGATGTAAGATAGTGCAATTTCAATTACAAGGAAATTCTATGATATTATTCAGACGTATATAAAAAATTTAAAATCCAGGGTGAGGCATTTTGATGAGTATTTATATCCAAATATATGGTTCTAGATCACCTGGTTTATATTGTCAACTTTTCTTTAAATGTTGGTGAGGGAAATGGTTTATTATATGTTGTTGAAAAAAACCCAATCATCATGAGAGGATAGTTTTCATGGTTCCATATGGATGTGAGATGTGGTAGTGGTTTCCAATTTTTCAAGATAGATGAGAATTTAACCATCAGGTGGAAGGTATCAGTCCACGTCAGCAGATTTCTTTGGGGTGGTGGTTCTCATACCCATACCAATAGATCATTATTATGTTTTTATAATATAAGATTAGGTTATTAGTGCACATATTTTTTATCCATTCTAATTAGTCATCATGTTCCATGTGTTCTATCTTCTATTTCTACATTGAAGTAGTTTTAGAAATGATAGAAGGAGAAGGTCATTGTAGTTCAGGGTCAACAAAGATGAGATGGGGTATGAAGTGGAGAGACCAATATTCTCATTTCCATTAGATAGAATAATGTCGGCATGGATGTAGCCATTAGTAGGGTACATTATTCCATGAATCAAGTCATGAATATCTTCATGCTCTAGTTTTTCATGTTCTAGGTGATCAAGACAACATTAAAGGAATATTTTTCTTATTTTATACATGGGCGTGAAATTTTTTATTCAATTTATACACAATCCGTCAGATAACATACCCTTGTATAAGATTTGGTGATTGATGTAGAGGGTCTTTATGTAAACTTTTTTGTTGAATAATCAAGTTATAGGTCAAGATGAATTGTAATAAGTATATAGAGTATATGAGATAGAGCGTGGGAAGTGCCTATCTTTTATAGTAAAATTAGGATTAAAGATATATCCTTAAGACAATTTCAGCAAAAATTATTGGTTGTATTTAGTGCATTATATCATTGTTTGAGCTAGAATGTAGGATTTTTTCTATGATGCTTACAAAGGGATAAAAATGTTTATTTTTTACAAAGATCCATAGAATGGTCAAATACATTTTAAATCAATTCAATCCTTAAATATTTATCTAATTTGGATTTACTCATCGGTTAATCCATTTATTTTTTCCAAGTTTTTGTAATAATTCATTTTGGTCTTTCTAGACGAGGTTTTAGCATTACCCCTTGATGGGATATGGAATCTAGGATAGAGCCACATCCATGTGTGTCTCTTATTTTTATATCCCCATATAGGATGAAACCTTATGAGTTACAAAAGTTTTGAGTACAAGTAGATGATCTATTATATGGAGGATTTTTGGGAAATTTTTGTCACCATGTGGTGCACCAATTTTGGTCATGATGATTTCCAATGTATGTATTCATATTTGAATCAATTATCATCTCTTTAATTAGATGATAGTAAAAAACACTATCTTTGTCCATGTATTGATATCTATCTCAATCATCTATAGTGATAAATTTGATTCCTTAAATTGATCTGTATTTCAGGAATCATTAGATTTTGTTAAAGGATGAGGATCTTTTGAAAAATATTTTTTGATGCAATCATTTGAATTATGATTTTATTTTTATTCCAATTAGTGTTATTAATAATACAATAGCGTTAATGAGTATGATGAACACAATGTTCAAGGAGTTATTTGATGGGTTTGTGGTTGTTTTAATCAACAACATCCTCATCCAATATACATATGATGAAGCAAATTCTAATATTATTCATAACATTTTAGTACTTATATGATGTTAGAATCTATTTCTGAATATGTAAATGAATTATTTCTAGTATCTTTATGTTCATTTAATAGGGTCATGTCATGTCCATTTTGGGATTAGAATTGGATCATTTGATTATCTATGAAGTCATTTCTTATGTAGGCCCCCATATTTTGGAAGATGTGTGAATATTACTTGGTCATATATGATATTATAGATGGGTTTAAATCGATATATCATGAGTTTTGAATCCTCTAAAATCCTTTACTAGTGTTGATTTGGTGTTCTAGTGGATAAAACCGTGTCATACATATATTTAGTATATAAATTGAATTTTGTTCTATACTATAGTCTTTTGATTTCTAGTAGAAGGATTCATGTTTGATGTATTCTATGAAAAATAGAAACATTTTTTTATTTGGTACCTAATATATCATATAATGTTTGTTTATCATGTTTCATGGTAGTTATTAAACTACGAGAAGACCTATTCCACCCATGATATTGAATTGGCAGTAGGGGTGTTCACTTGGTTGTTTTTGAGACATTAACTCATCGATTTTCATTATGTTGTTTCATTGAAAATAAAAAATTTAGGTAGGTCATCTCATTGTAGGACTTGAAATTCTGATGGGGACATTGGATTTAATTCTTTTAGTAATATGAATTTGAGTTTTCTTACATGCTAGGAAATTAAAATAATGTGAATAATGTGTTAAACAAGAAGTCATTTCTGATGTCTTACATGAATTTATAGATTCCTAGAGAGTGATAGAAGATCTCTCGGGGATGAATCTAGATATAGGGTTTTTTGGAGGTAAAATATTACTTTTCCACAAGAAATTTTCATCGTCATTAGTGTGGTGGGTGGAGGTATTCCGGCTGGGGGATTCAGATGTTTATCATTAGAGAGTCTGAGTAGTTTCATTAAATCACCTTATGGTTGTGGTGAATATGTACATCATAAAGTGGTTTTATTAAAGAGGATTTTTATCCCATTGGTCATATGTGAGATTGTTATTTTAGTTCCATTACCAATTCATAGTTGTATACCCTTATGTTAAAAAATTCTTCCATGAATTTAGAGGTCAGTTTTGGTGGCCTTGGTTAAAGTGTTCTGTTCGACATTTTGTTTCATGATGCTTGGTCTATCATGTATTTTGGAAGCATGTGGTTATGGATGAGAGTACCTGGGATCATGAGTAACATATATACAGTTAGAACCATTTTATTTTTATTCTTTATCTATTTTATTCTCAAAACATATTTTTTGGATGTGTACTTATATTCACGGTTATGATATTGTTTCAAATCGATGTTTGTGATGGACCTATATTTGTTTTAGAGAGGTCTACCCCATTAGTGTTTTTAGATTCTCTTTATTTTGGTTATGTGGTTTTTTCATCATTAATATAATAATTTTGTTGAGATCTTATGATGTAAAAATCCTTTAAAGGTATGTTGTGGGGTGGCTGTTCAGAAGACCCTTTCGTTTTTTCCTTGGGATGAGTCTTAGAAACCAATAAAGAGATAGTTTTGAGAGGTATTATATATAAGGGACTCAATCTATCTATCCTGGACCTATTAGTGTATCCAAAACCTGTAGTCTCGGAAGAGTCATGGTGGATTTCATGAGTAAATTTTCAACAATAAAGATGAATTAAGGTATAATTTATGTCATATTAAGGATTTTATTGTGTAAGTGTGTTATATAGCATATGTTTTGGATTACAGAATATACCAATTTAGTGTTTGTGCTTTGAGTAAAATTTTAATTATGTCATAATCCTGAGATTTATGAAATGAATTATATACATTCATTTTTCTTTGAGGAGACACATTTTTTATATAATATAAAATTCAATGTGTTTATGAAGTAAATTAAATGTTTACAAAACAAATAACTCTAGTTTAGTTTTTTATAACTTGAATATCCTTAGGTTTTCTCAAACCCTACATATTCTCTACCAAATATCCAAGCATCCAGTGGTATTTCTTTAGAGATTTTTGGATCCCTTCAAAATAGACAGATTCTTGGATTCCCATGTAGGATCACTAGTAACCTGAGGTTCGTTCTTCCTACTTCTCTAATAGATATTCAATACTATTCCACAAATTTATTTTTTCCATTAAATTAATGTTCCAATTTATTTTCTTGTGGAGTTTTTGATTATTTTTTTCATGTTTTTGGCATTACATACTTGATGGGGTTCAACATCATGGGGGGAGAAGTTTCCAAAATTCACATTGTTGGTTTCTTATTGTGCAATAAACGATGATGCTTTTGACGTAACAAATTCTTGTCATATCTTTTAATTTAGGTGAAATAGTAAGTTTATAGTTATTAATCTCTTTTTATTGGAATTGAATTAATAAAATGATTGTTGAACTATATTAATAATTAAATTGGATAGTGATCCAATTAAAATTCTTGATACCATTATAATGGGTTGCCTTCTGATTTCTAGATTGTGTTTTTTCAATAATATACATGTGAGTATGATTTTAATCTTATTTAGCATGTTTTTGGTGCTATTGTTTATCATTATATTGATAAAAATTATAGTGAATATAAATATGGAATTAATGTATTAACTACAATATGAATTAATGAATATTCATGTTTGTAATATGTATTCATTGTGACATGATGGTAAAAAAAATTTCTAAATAAATGTTCATTTGTTTTTTTTTTCAATGTGTTGTTCATATAGATAATGAATTTGAAACATGTTAATGATTTTTTATGAAAATAATTAAAGGAATGCTAATGAATTTTTTTCCCTTGATATCTTTTCATAGGTGATTACTTTGGATTCTCAAAGTTTAAACTTGTGATTAATTAATTGGTTTTTTCAACATGGAACAATAATGGTTGTTTTCATAATATAAATATTGGGAAATATTTATTATTTTCCTGAGAATGATGATTTCCTTTTTTTTTCGGGTCATGAGAGTTTGTTTGCATGTGATGGTTGAATTCCATAATCTAGTACAAAGTTTTACTATTGAATATTCTATTTTTCTTATAGTATTATGATGGATTCTGTATGTGATCATGAAATTTGATATGATCCAAGGTTGGAAATACATGTATGCGTGATGAGATATGAGTATGGAGGCCTGAGGTTGTGGTATCAATTGACTCTAGAGATGATGAGATGCATCCGGATATGTTTGAGGGTGTTAGGGATGGCATCAAGATGATGGATGGGTTAAATATGTGATGAACAGTTTATATAATGTTGATATCTTAGATGATTTCATATTGAATATTATTAATTCCCAAAAATCAGGTTAATTATTATACTTGTATTTACATTCCCCCTATATTAAGGAATTTATATAAAACTAATTTGATTTTATCTTGGTGGTATCTTAGGATAATTTTCCTATATAACCTATAAATTTAGAATTATAAATAATTTTTCATAAATGTTTTACCCCTAGTTTTGTTTCTTACTGGAATGCCAAATAGATGATCTTGTGAAACCATGGAATCTATTTTGAATATTTCTAGAGGGAATGGTATTTACTCTAATGATTAATATAATGTAATTTGGAATAATATTTATTATTTAATTAATCATTAATTAATTAATTAATCAAATAATGTATATATTTTAAAATAAGGAATTAATTTAATGTACATCATTAAAATGATTGTGTTTATATATTTTTTCTAGTTCCTATTATTTATGGTCGAGTGTACGAGTGGAAATAGTTGTAGTTGAGCATATGACTAGTTTATTTCTATATCGTGGTTGTGTGATATATTATATTAGGCATGTTTTGTGATGTCATATGCTACCACAGGCATGTTGGTTTGGGAGAAAGGAACCTAGTGGACTCTCAGTTGATATTTTCCCCAATGTGTGAGTGGGAGAATGGATGGCTAACTACCACCTATGGCCCCAATCTCTTATCATCGTATTTTATATGTGCTCATACAAATAGTGGTAAATTTACCATATATGTGTGTAGAGGGTGTAATGGGATGGAGTTATTTCACATAGATGTACCTTCAGATATTGTATCCAAAGGATTATTATAGTTATGATGTGTATAAGCTTTCATTTCATGATGTACATTACTCTTTGTATGGGTTGGGAAGGATTAGGGTAAAATACCTTATGTAAGAAAAATGTGTTGGTAGGAGTAGGAAAATCAAGAGGGGGGTGAATTATGTTCCTAAATGTTTTTTTGTTAAAAAGTTTATTTAAAATATTCCCCCAACTAAAAATTAAACAGCCTAGTTTACCAAGGTAGTAAAATTATAATAGTTTTACTGGTCAAATAGTTTCTTAGAAGAATGATTAATTCTTAGTTATAACAATATGAGATATTGATATTACTTTAAAAACTACTATAATAAGGGAAAATAGTTATAACTATTCTTCAAGACATACTATCAATGTAAAATTATATTTATGAAATATAAGTTAAAACCCAAAAAGACTATATTCAATGGGAAAAATGATAAAACAAGTGGTTTTGTCTCAAGATGGGACCTAATTGACTCCAATTGGTGATAACCAGACACAAAGAAATATATATATATAAAGATTCGATCCATACCCTGGATCAGGTTTAACAACATCACATGAGACTGTCTAGGTCAGAAGACCTCTTCAACTATTCTACATGGGAAAAAATATCTAGGTCACATAGGACCTATTATATAGTTATTATAATGTGAAATAAGGTGTAGAATTATTTTTGAGATAGGATATATTATATATTATAGTTTAAAGTATGATATTTTGTGTTTTAATACAGACATACACACTTCATTAATATATTAATAAAAGAGTACACAACATAGAAATAATAATGATAATGAATTAGAAATTCCTTGAGTCTTGTTCTATGTAGCTCTGGACTTGTAGGATATTGCAGATGATATTTTTTAGTCCTCTTGAAGAAATAGAGTGTCATGAGTTTCGTGCTCCAGTTTCTAGTTATATGAGATATGCTTTGTAGATCTTTTTCATCATAGAGCTGCTGCTATGAGGATGTTTGGGATTTTGATCTACATTTGTTCATCCACCAGAAATCAATAATTCATTATGTGTTATTCCATGCTTGTATGTTCTCTAGTTTGTTCATTCCATCCACTACTCGTATATTTTCTCATTTTCTTGATCTTGTACCATGTTTTCCTTTTTATTTCAGGTTCTTCTGTTGGAGGCGACAAGATTCACTATCTCTAAACCTCGTACCTCGTACTGTCTGCTGACAGGACTGCAAATGAACATTAATTATAGTAGTGTCATTAAAGGACACAAATATGATTGGTATAATCAAAATTTATATTTAATTGAAAATTTAGAAAATGGCTATCTATGGAATGATGTCATAGTTTCCCTGAGACAGACACAGTGAGAGAGTCAGGATGAGACAGTCATGGTTCCATATTTTCATTGAGATCTAAAATTAATAACATAGTTATGGTGTCTGGTCCTTTTTAAATTCTGGAATTAGTAGAAAGACTGCGGTTTTGGGTAAATGATGTCTCAGTTTACATTTCCTAGTCCTTTGTCAAGATTATAATTGGTGTCTTGTTGTTGTGTCTTGAAAATAGAATTAAGGAAATTGTGTCAGTCCATTTGCGAGAATCTTGAAACTATAGAAAGTTTACGATGTCACAGAATTTTTGAAAATTAGGAACCAGTAGCAATGTTATGGTTTAACAAACATATAAATAATATTGATAAGTTGTCTTAAGAAGCAATATTCACAAAATTAATTAATATTAAACTTAATCATAATGAAACATAATAGTACAATATTAATCATAGTTTATAAGATTCAAACATAATAATTATTTTTAATACATGAAACATGATATGTGTGAATTAGAACATGGGGATACCATCAATCTCCAATCATTATTTGTGAGTATTAAAACATGAGGAGTCCAACAATCTCCAAACATGATTTCTAATCATTAAAACATGAGGATTCCCAAAATATTCAAACATGATCTGTGATCATATAAACATGAGGAGTCCAAAAATCTATAAACATGATTTGTGAGCATTAAAACACGAGTACTCAAATAATCTCTCCTTTTTGATGACGCCAAATCAAGGAATTTATAAGCCATATATTTTTAGTAAAGAAAAGATATTCAAGTATATATTTGATAAGTTGTATACAAAATTGTTCTCTCCCTTTTCCATCAATGCTTCAATAAATTCCTTTTATTATTTATCCCCCATTTAGTATTATCAAAAAATAAAAAGAAAAAAAATAGGTAATGAATTTAATTATGATAATAAAAAACAATAGTGCACATTGTATTTAATAGAATGAGAGAGTTCTCTGGAATCATGTGGAAAAATACAATACATACCTTTCAAAACACATAATTCACTACTCTTCAAGGCCATCAGTATTTTCTTTTCACTTGGAAGAGACATCAAGAGGATACACATGAATAAAAGTATAAGTAGTAAAAATCATTGCTCGAATTGTGAGAGAAGTAAAAGTCACTCCCTCAATGATAGAGGGTGTAAGATATGGTATGATGGAATATTGAGGCAATTATTGTTCAATAATAATAGGTTTCATCTATCTCGGAGCCTAAGATACAGAGATGGTAGCAGGAAAAGGCTCACAGAGGAGGAAGGAGTTGGACCAGGCCGCAAAGGGGCTGCTAAAGGAGCCACAATAAGAGTACATTTCAAATGTCGATAGGGTTTTAACAACTAAATGAAATTAGTGATGACCATACCTCCATACCGCATAGCCTTCTCAAAGTCTTCTTTGTTTTCTTGAAACATCTATAGAGTGAGTGTTAATTACTTGATCTTATACACTTGATCCATAAAGGCTTTAGGGAGTGGAGGTATTTTCAAGTTCTCCACAAGACACATGTTGTGATTGGTTAACTAAAGCATAGAATAAATTCTGTTAAATTAAAAGTCCTCTTTCATATAGATTTCTTCTTGAGCATTGTTGGAAATATTTTAATGGATCTTCACAAACAAAAGTACATTGTAACTATTCTTGATGATGGAAGAGAGACTTTACATATCCACACCACTCAACACTGAGTGAAGCTGTTCTATAAATTTTTTTTCTAGTTAAGTAACTTTCTACCAGCTGATATGGCTGTCCAGAAGTAGTTGAAGCTACAAAATATGATGTTAGAGACAAAAGTTGATTTTGACCCTCTTGTAAACCTCATTTATATTAATCTTTCAACTTATTGAGTCCACAAACAAGCACACGCATCTCAATGGAGAACTTTGTGTTGTTCTCAACCACTTTTTTATATACATGGATCATTTTTTAGAATTATAGATAAATCCTTATTGTGGAATCTCATTAGCACTATCTCCACTAATATGAGAAACATGAGCCTGAGTAGTTGGCATGACATTATACATATTTTCAACCATATAGTTTAGATATTTTGACCAATCATGCATATGATTTTTCTCAATCCGAACACTGTGAATTTCATTAAACATCTTTTTTTGAATCTACCAAATAATATTCTCTAAATGCAGGGAAACATCTCTTCCACTATGATTAGTGATAGGTTTAGATTGTGACTTCATGAACTTTTCAAATCCAGATAACAAGGTGTTTCCAAATATTTTTAAATTTCCTTTACTTACATAGGCTGGATTTTCTTGGGTAGGTTCTTAAATAGTAACAGATATAGGTTATGATTCCATTGAAGGAAAAATTTCCTTATAACATATTGGTTTGATATTAAACACTATGGAGGGATCACATGATTTAACTGTGACTATATGAGAATGAGTAACATCGAAATACTATAGAAATATTTACTAGGTATCCATTGAACTTAAATTCATAGGGTTGGTCACTTCAATTATTTCTAAATTAATGTTAGGTTTCCCCTCAATAAGTGCATATATGATTGGACTAATAGACTCATTCTCTTGAGTTACTTCAACAACTTCTATTATATTTTTATTAGTTACTTATTAAGACAAATGAAAGCCCTACATTATCCTCTCATAAGATGATAAAATAATATCAGACTCCATAGGTTCTTCTAAATGTTTTGTATAAACAACTTGTTCTTCCACAATAGTCACTTTTGCTTCTTCAGCGAAAAAATATTCAGTAACATCAGAAACTATATCATCTGCAATTACTTTTTATAGAAAAGTTAGGCCCACACATTTTCATCTAAGACTATTCCCTCCTCATATAAAATCATTGTATCCTCCACCTCTACATTGGAGTATTAAATAAATTCATGAGCTTCTAGGCTAGGGTAAGATAATTTATTAGGTCTTGATGGATTTTCAGACGGGTTGAAATTTTCATAAATTCAATCATTATATTCTACCAATTTTTTATTCAATGTCTTCCAACTAAAATTTATCATTATAACTATATAATTTGAGATACAAAACTCATAACCTTCAACTACTTCTTCTTTCAGACCATATACTTCCTTGGCTAATAAGATTGTAGAAATTAACCATGAATAAAACAAAGAAGATGATTTGGGATTTGTGTTGGTCATATCCCACATTTGAAGTATAATATACCTACAAATATTGATATTTTTTGAATTATTCATAAAATATATCGGGAAAACATCTTGATAATTAGGGGTGGTGAAGTCCCCTTTCCTTATACAAATAAGATGTTGAATAAAATTAACCAACAATGTTGTCTCACAATCCAGCTCTGCTACTATCATCCTTCTCTTATATTTGTTTCCATTTAACCATTCCAGAGTCTCTTCTAGGATAAAAATATCACTAGGTGGAGGATTAATTCTATGCTAATCCTCAAAAAATTCATACATGATGTATTCCTAGGCAATCAACACCCAACTTCAATGAAAAATTACATTTTTGACTATTTACCCAGCTTCTAACGACTAAATCATCTTACGTATTGAATGTGAACTAAACTTTATGATAAAAATATGAAAATATCTTCAGATAAATATATGTTTTCACTTTTGTGAACTATTCCAACCATTCATATTAATACCATAATTTCAAAACAAGGGACATAATATTTATTATCCACTCTAGAACAAATTTTTTCTCTGGCACTTTTCTTCAATCCGAATGGCCTGGATTCAGCGGCTTATAAGGAATTATTTTCGAATAATTTTTCACATTCGTCAATGACTGAAACATAACAGGAATTGATGAAGACATATGCTTCATTCTGGTCATCCCATGTGGATTTCAGGAGGATAGAAAGTTGAAATAGGGATAACAGTTTGACAGAGAAGGCTTTCTATTTTAAGATTAGAGAGATCGAGTGAAGAGATGAGTGTAAATATCAGGTTTTTATCATTTAGGGATTTCAAACATCGAAAAAATAAATACATGGTATAAAATAAAAAAATCAATATAGTGATACCAACAATATTCTAAAAAAATTGAAGTCTGATTCATTATGGTGAGACCAGAAGAGGTAATCAAGGTTTTAGCATTATAATGTGACTCCAAATGGTGTGACCATATCATTGAGACAACATGTATAAAAATGTAATCGATAGAGGTTAACTATAAGAGAGTAACTTGTGAAATCTTGAATCATGAAACTGTATGATGTGAAATAATAAAATTTTCACTCAAGGGTTATTATCCCAAACTCATTTATCATATAATTTATCCTTTCAGAATTTAATGGATTTTTGAATATATCATCAAGAATATGTTCTATGCCAATTAATTTTAATGTTATATCACTTTTATGATAAATATCTCTCAAACGGTGATGAATTACATCCATATGTCTAGTCTTGGAATGTGAAGCATGATTATTTGAAATGTTAATAGAACATGTGTTGCCAGAATTTATTAGTACATGTTTGAATAGATATCCATAATTAGGTAAAGTGTGTTTCATCCAAAAAAATTGAGCATAATAACTTCCAACAGCTATGTATTTAGCCTCAGTAGTATATAATGCAACCTAATTTTTCATTCTAATGTTCCATGATAATTGAAACTTTCCTAAAAAGTGACATGTTCTAGTGGTTCTTTTTCTAACTAACTTACAACCACCAAAATTAGAATTTGAATAACTAACCAAGTCAAATGATTTCCCTATAGGATAAAAAAGTCCTAAATTGATCATATGTTTGAGGAATTTGAAAATCTTTTCAACAACAATTAAATGAGACTCTTTAGGGTTTGCTTAAAAATGTGGACACATGGAAAAACTAAACATTATATTAGGATGGTTAGAAGTTAAATAGAGTAAACATCCAATCAATCATCTATATGTTTTTTGATCCTCAGATTAACCATTTTCATCAAGATCCAGCTTACAGGTAGTAATCATTGGTGTATCACTACTTTTATGTCTATCCAAGCCAATATTTTTTATGATATATTTTTTAAATTTTCTTTGATTTATGAAAATACCTTATTTGTTTTGAAAAATTCAAAATCTAATGGAGAATTTGAGTTTACCCATTAAAATCATCTCAAAATCATTTTTCATCAGTTTTGATAAATCAGTACAGAATGAATTTATTAATGATTCAAAAGAATAATATCATCTACATAGGTTTTAATAACTAAAAGTTCTTTAGAACCCCATTTTATAAAAAGTGTAGGATCACCTATACGTTTTGTAAAACCTTTAAAAGAAAAAAGGATACTCAGTCTATCATAACAAGATATTAGAGCTTGAATTAAACCATATAAAGCCTTAGTTAATTTAAAAATGTGATTTGTAAAGTATGGTTTTGTAAAACTAGGGGTTGTTGAACAAAAATATCCTAAAACATATAACTTTTTATGAATTCACACTTGAAATCCAATTGATATAATTTCAAATCTAGATGTGATGCATATGCAATTAGTATTCTAATGGATTCAAGTCTTGAAATAGGTGAAAATGATTATTCATAGTAAATTACTTCCTCCTTACTATAACCTTGTGCAACCTATCAAGATTTGTTCCTAACTATGTCACCAGTATCATCTAAATTGTTATTGAACACCCATTTAGTGCCTATGGTTAAGGTGTATTTTTGTCTATCCACAGGTTTCAAACATTATTACTTTCAAAATGATTTTACTCCTCTCGCATAGACATCACATAAAATTCTTCATTGATAGAATCATTAATTTTTTTAGGATCATGTTGTTATAGAAAGGATTTATGTTTAACTTGATTTCTTAGAGAAGCTCTAGTTTGGGTATATTTATCTAAGTCTCCAACTATTTCATCTAATGGATGGTTTTTAAGAGTTAAAATAGGTCTAAAAAAGGTCTTGTTATTTTAGGTTGTTCAATAGGTTCAGGTTCATTCTGACTGGAATATAAATAATTTCCAAAACAAGAAGTTTTAATAGATTCCTTCAAAGGATGGTAAGATGATTTATCATTAATTTCCTTATTTGACATATCATCCTCAAGATTCTTATGGGAGTTCTTTGGTCTGTGTGGATCCATTTAATCAAACTTGACAAGTACAGATCCTCTTACACATTTGTTTTTTTTTTGTTAAAGACTCAATAGAGATTACTAGATATTGAATATTCTAAAAATATTCCTTCAACAAACTTAGATGCAAACATATCAGGATTTTCCTTAGTATTAAGAATATAGATTTTGGAACCAAAAACATTGAAGTAATTAACCGTTATCAATTTTTCAACAATTCTAAGGTGTTTTAATAAAAATAGGTCTGAATAACACTCAATTAATAATATAGAATTTTTTATGCACAACTTCTACGCCAAAGTATATAGTTTGATCATAATAAATAATCATTCTTCTAGAAATTTCATGCAGGTTTATATTTCTTCTTTCTACAACTCCATTTTTTTGAGTTGTCCTTGGGGTAGAGAAGTGTAAAGACCCATAAAATTCAAGGGAAATTTTTTCTTAATTTTCTTTGGAATTTTACAAGAGCGCGGTTTCTGACGGCACCTAATTCCGAGGCCCGGTGTGCCCGGAATCAATTTCCGAAGTTTCGCTCGGGTACATTCAGTGAACGAACGAGCGGGAATTTCTAACTTTTGAACCGGTGATTGGAATTGAAATCCGAGGACACCAATGAACTCGCAGCGCCGATATTCACTTAAGGAGACCTTTTCCGAGGTTGCGTTTTATGCGGGATGAAAGTTAGTTTTGGGGGAAATTAGGAGAAGTTAAATAAATTGTGGAACAAAAATTATTTTTTTATCCTTGTTGGTTATTTCCACACAAAGGGAGTTAGAGGTGGGACCCATATCCACAAAACCTCCCTTGTGAGGATTAAGTGTGGTGGGGCCCACACGAGCCCTAACTCTTCGACTTCCTTTAAACTCCCCAATAACTCCACTCTAATTAATTTTGACAACTTGAGTTTTTAATTGAGATGAGTTACCTAATTTCAAACGTTTTTGAAATTCAAAGAGGTTAGGATGTGTAAATAAAATAAGGCATGGAATTATTTTATTTTGGTTAGTTTCTTTTGCAACCATGAGAGGATTGGGAAGCGTTGTTCATCTTCCTCAACCTTGATGAAGAACGTGAAGAACACTTAGGCTCCGACGAACAACGCTGTCACCATAAGAAGAGAAAGATGTGTTGTCTCTTCCCTTCTTCGCAGCCGGTGTGTTTCCGAAGATCGACGATGCCGCTTCTTTCGATCTTCTTCTTGTGTCAACGAAAGGAGATGTCGCTTCCTCCTCGGGCTTTCTCCGTCAGCTTGCAAAGCTTCTCCAGCGACATTACCTCTTCGGACGCACTTCAACGTCAATGGAATCGACGTTCGATTTCCGCGACGCCTGACCTTCGCGATGCTTGTCTTCCGAGGCTTGTTGACGTGCTCCGCTCTTGAAACCGAGGTAGGGGATTATTTGTTAATCTATTAAGTTATTTTCCGTTCTTGATTCTGGCATGTCGAACTTCGTGGTTAATCGACTAAATGTTATCGTTTAACGAGAGGGGGCCGGACCGCACAAACACGGGCTAACCCCCTCCTTTGTTCATGATTGTTTCTTTGTGAATGGAATGGGATGGCGTGGTTCCGTCGCACCACACGGGAATCACACGGAAAGTATTTCGCGGCGCCGTCGCGCCGTGCCGTGGAAAGAAATTCAAGAACGCGATGTCGTTGCGCCGCGTTGAAGGAAATCGAAGGCGTCGTGGCCGGAGCGGGGCCGCGGCGGAGGGGCGCGGTGCCGTCGCACCGCGCTGGACGTCAAGGGCCGCGGCCGGTTCCAGGCCGTGGCAGAGCATGGTGACCGGCGGCCAGCCGGGCCGCCGGTGTCGGAGCCGGAAAGGGACCGGCCACTGCCGGTCCCGTTGAGGAGGAGCCGGCCGGCCAGGTCAGGCCGACCGGAAATGGGGAAAGCCGGGGGAATTAAATTCCCCCGGCCAGCTTGAATGACCCCCCATTATTGAGGTGGGGCCGCGATTACACAAGGGGGGCAGGCACCCCCGATTTTTCCAACAGCTGGGCCGAAGGCCGAGCTGGCAGCGTGCCCAGCGCGCTGCGCTGAGCCGGTCTGCCGGGCCGGACCGAGCCCAGCCGGGCCGGGTCGAGCCGGGCCGCGCCCAGCCGGGACGGGCCGTTCTGGGCCTGGCCGACCCTGTCTGGGGTGGGTCGACCCGGTTCGGGCCAGCCGGGGGGTCTCGGGGGGTCGGCCCGGGCCCGAAACCCTCGATACCGAACTATTTGGGTTCAAATGCCTATAACTCGGGCTACGAACCTCCAAACGATGCACCGTCAGCGAAGATGAGATCCTTGGATCGATACGGTCGTTTTGGTATATCACACTCAAGGTTTCAGAATACTTTGACTTTGGCCGGGTTGGTTCGTACATGAAACCAACCGGGCCCTCTGAGCGGAAACACTCATATCATGAGCTACGGACGTCCGATTGACGTGCCGTCGACTTTGTTGAGTTCCTCTTAGTGAGACGAATCTTTTGGCATACTCCACTAGAGGTTTGGACGTAGGTGGAGTACGGTCGGGTTGGTTTTTCCTTAAAAACCAACCGGGCCCCTAGAACGAAAAAGCCAATAACTCTCAGACCGGGCATCCGATTGACGCGCCGTCTGTTGCGTTGAGTTCCTGTTGACAATACGGAACTTTTGGATACATCAACTCTGGACTTTGTGACAGTTGATGTACCAGCCTCTCGGCTCATGGAGCGGACCCTCCCGAACGAGCTTGCTGTGTGCGGGAACCCAAGAGCTGGATGCGACTGCTACTGTGACTGCGACGACGACTGTGCAGAGATCCTCAGTGGATTCGATGACGATGACTACAGCACTCAGCTATCCTGTGTGGATCAGTGCTACCAATCCTGTGTGGGTCCGATCCTATGTGGGTCAGCACTCAGCGGTCCTGTGTGAACCAGCGCCTACAGATCCTGTGTGGGTCCGATCCTGTGTGGGTCTTTGCGGGGGTTAGTACCTATCGATCCTTTGTGAGTCCGACGACATAGATGGATCAGTGATCATATCTATCGTCTTTCGAAGAAGTATATCTGTGTGAGCTGAATCCTGTTGCTTTCCTGTGTGGATTGTGTTGTGCTATCCTGTGTGGATTACATTTTTCCTTCCTGTGTGGAATTCGTATACTTTCCTGTGTGGACTGAGTTGTACTTGGGCTCGGAGGTTGGAGCGTATTAGAATTGATGACTTAGTTATATGTATGGGCATATACCTAAGAAGTGTCGGTTGATACTTCGTGATTGTATCTTTCCGTTGTGGCTTACCCTTTGTGGATTTTGGGAGACTTTTGGGGGTCTCAGGGTCCCTACTGAGTAGCTTATACTCACCCCTGCACGGGCTATGCCCGCACTACGTTGTGTTGGTTGTAGACCACAGACATCGTTGATCGTGGTTGAGGCTCACAGAGCTGGACGGTACCTGGAGATGACCCCCTGGGCGGGATGTGCTCGGAGCAGATGGCAGGACCCGAGGAGTAGAGGAGCTATATGTACCCACCCTTCAGGTGGGATTTCCAGTGGACAGCTCGGTGTAGCGGCTTTTACTTTACAGTTGCTGTTTTCCCTTTCGAGTTATACTTTACTTTCATTTTGGGTTTGTATACTGTCCCACTTACTTTTCTCACTTACAGTTGTACTCTGTTTTTACTTAATGTTTAATTTTCCGCTTGCTTACTCTGTGGTGGTTGTTTACTTTACAAAGGCAATGCCTTCCCTTTTTACTGGGATTTACGCCTTGGTGCTAGTCGCCAGTCCCTGGCCTATGGAAGGCGGGCTTGGGGTAGTCACGACACGGGCCCCGAGGACGGGTCGTGACAAATTGGTATCAAAGAAGTTCGGTTCTACCGCGAACTCTGATCTTTTCTATGTGAAGCAATAATGTTTAGCGTATTGAGTGTGGTTATCAGTCCAGGGAGTCCAGTGTTGGTGCAGCGGCCGACGTATCCGTACACCAGGACCCTGACTTCAGATTTCCGACTTAATGCACGAAAACATTGATTGCATGTGTGTTTCAAGTTTTCTTTGTGATTACTTTGTATCAGCTCACCAGGTATACTGTTCTGACCGTGGCGCACCTGTTTCCTTTTCAAGATGGCCCCACGATGGCAGCCAGCTAGGGTTCCGAGAGTCGAGCGTGACGACAGCCCACCGAGCGACGAGGCCTCGGTGTAGGGCCCTTTGTCAGCAGTGGCACCTGCGGTACCACTACCTGCCGAGCCACCGATACTTACAGAACTAGCCGCTGACAATGCACGTCGCCTCAACGCACTGCATGAGTTTCAGCACCAGCGATCGCCCAGGTTTCATGGGGAGACGAACCCCCAGGCAGCCGAGGACTGGTTGGAGGCAGTCGTACGTGTTTTCAGGCTAGTGAGGACACCCACAGACCTCATGGTGAACCTCTCTACGAGCCAACTGCACGCAGCAGCGGGCCGATGGTGGAGCTTGATGCTCCAGGTGCACGATGAGGCATCTCTACTCTGGACAGACTTTGAGAGCCTCTTCTGCTCAGAGTTTGTCCCAGGCACCCTCCGTGCGGTGTGCATACATGAGCTTCTTCAGCTGCGGCAGGGCAGCATGACGGTCGCTCAGTACTCGTCGAGATTTATTGATCTCTCGCGCTACTCGACCGACATGGAACGGGACCCATTCTTCCGGGCCTGGACCTTCGAGCAGGGATTCAGACACGAGATCAGGGCATTGCTAATCTCCCTCAGTATTCCGACTCAGACATGAGTACTGGAGCGGGCCCTTTTGATCGAGAGATTTCTTGCTGAGTCTACACCAGCGCCGAGACCCACCGCAGGGCGGCACGTAGTAGAGTCTTCTGCAGTAGGCAGTCGACGGATGACTCTTGGGTCCAAGCAGACCAGACCCTCAGGCAGACGACCTCAGGACACTGGCTCAGTAGTGCGGGGCACACAGCGCGGAGCTAGTCTTTCGAGAGGCAGACAGTGCTACTCGTGCGGCGGGTAGGGCCACATGGCTTGTGACAGCCCGACCCGCTGTGCCGAGGAGCAGCAGACGGTTGAGGGACCACCGAGGCAGAGGCAGAGGGTCAACCGTGGCGGTCCACAGGGAGGAGGCGGACAAGGCAGAGGAGCTGGCCGAGCAGCAGGTGGTGGGCGACGCTTTGAGGCTCTACCACCACCACCACCCGGAGGTCCACCCCGACCACATGGAGTTGGCGGGCAGAGATAGGCACAACTCCAGGTAGCGGAGGCCTACGACCACGGCGCGCCAGAGATGATTCGAGGTACTATCTGTTTCTATTCCACCCTTTCTGTAGTACTTATAGACACAGGAGCGAGTCACTCTTTTATCGCCTCTACCCTTGTTCGGAGCTCGGAGATTCCGACAGAGCCATTGGCTCGATTCTTACGGCTAGAGACTCCTACGGGAGCAGACTCGACGATTACGCACTGGTGCCTGCAGTGTGAGCTTAATCTAGGGGGAAAGATCTTCAGCTGGGATCTTCTTGTAGCAGCGTCAAGGCCTTACGACATCATCTTGGGCATGGATTGGTTATCTATGATCCATGCACATATTGATTGTTTTAAGCGCAAGGTGCGATGTGTACACACCGACGGGAGCAGGTTCACCTCACCGGCGAGAGGGGAGCCTTTGCAGCACAGGATGGACTTCCGCAGAGGAGAGGACAACCCATCACTCATCAGTTGGCTAGCCTCATCCTAGGAGCAGTTGACGTGCGGAGTCCTGGTTTTACTACAGTGGTGGATCAGTTTGCGGGCGTTTTTCCCGACGACGTTCCAGGGATACCTCCTCGTAGAGAGGTAGACTTTTATATTGACCTGTACCCCGGGACATCCCTGATATCGACTCTATCATATCAGATGGCCCCCGCTGAGCTTCGAGAGCTACGGGTACAGTTGGAGGACTTGCAGGGCAAGGGGTTCATCGGACCCAGTGTTTCACCCTGGGATTCCCTGATATTGTTCGCCATGAAGACGGACGAGAGCTTGCGACTGTGTATCGATTATCGTCGCCTGAACCAGGTGATAGTGAGGAACAAATATCTGCTACCGAGGATTTATGACCTCTTTGATCAGCTCAATGGAGCACGGTGGTTCTCGAAGATAGACCTCGGGTCAGGCTATCATCAGCTCAGAGTTAGAGACGAGGACGTGTAGAAGACGGCCTTCAGATGTCGGTATGGACACTATGAGTTCTTGGTTATGCATTTCGGCATAACCAATGCTCCAGCAGTGTTCATGGCCCTCATGAACAGGATCTTTCAGCCATACCTCGATCGATTTGTCGTGGTCTTCATCGATGACATTTTGATCTACTCGACGACTGAGGAGGAGCATGCCTACCACTTACGGGTTGTACTAGACACACTCTGAGACCACCAGATTTATGGTAAGCTCTCGAAGTGCCACTTCTGGATACGTGAGGTCTACTTCTTAGGACACGACATCTCTGAGGCGGGATTTTCAGTGGATCCTGTAAAGATCGAGGCAGTGTTAGCTTGGGAGGCACCCAGCAGTGTGACGGAGGTTCAGAGATTCTTGGGACTAGCTGGGTACTATTGGAGATTTGTGCCAGACTTCTCTAGATTTGCGGCACCACTCTCATCTTTGACAAAGAAGGGGAAACCCTTCGTGTGGTCAGACAGATGTCAGTAGAACATCAAGAAGCTGAGACAGAGATAGACCAGCGCACCTATCTTGAGGTTGCCTGAGGAGGGAGTAGGGTACGTAGTCTACTGCGATGCATCAGGGACTGGACTCGGATGTGTTCTGATGCAGTAGCAGGCAGCGATCGCCTATGGATCACGTCAATTGAGGCCGCATGAGCAGAACTATGCTACCCATGATCTAGAGTTAGCAGCAGTGGTCTTCGCTCTGAAGACATGGCGACACTATCTGTTGGGTGAGCGCTTTACAGTCTTTTCTGATCATCAGAGTCTCAGGTACATCTTCTCGCAGAAGGACCTGAACCTAAAAAAGAAGCGATGGCTCGAGTTCCTCCAGGACTATGACTTTGAGATAGTCTATACTTCTGTGAAGGGGAACGTAGTAGCCGATGTCCTCAGCAGGAGGACGGGCATTCAGCTACTTGAGGATGCGAGGAGCAGCTAACCTCTTTGTAGATATCATTCGTGGATAGAGATGGAGCATCCTTCCTTCAGTCTCTCACAGTCATTCCTCCACTACTACAGCAGGTCAGAGAGGCACACCGTGTGGACACTGACTATGAGACGCGACCTGCACAGATATCCTCAGGACAGGCACCTGATGGTTTCTCCTTTGGAGTAGAGCATGCCATCTTTTTCAGAGGACGTACCATGGTACCAGTCTCTTTACGAGAGGAGGTTCTAAGAGAGTTTCACACTTTTCATTTGGAGTTACATCCCGGAGTGGTGAAGATGTACCAGGATCTCAGACGACAGCACTGGTGGCCAGGCATGAAGAAGGTTGTAGCAGAGTTCGTTTCCCGATGCCTCACTTGCCCGCATGTGAAGGCTGAGTACCAGGTACCAGCAGTCTTGGTACCGCCCTTGGAGGTCCCGGAGTGGAAGTGGGATGGGATATCTATGGACTTCATGACTGGACTTCCATGCACTTCCAGAGGTCACGACTCCATCAGGGTGATTGTCGACCGACTCACCAAGTCGGCTCACTTCTTACCCATCAGAGAGCAGGGCTCAGTGGAGAGCTTGGGATGCCTTTACATTCAGGAGATTGTGCGGCTTCACGGTGTTCCATCATCTATCATCTCCGATCGAGATGCTCACTTTACTTCCCGGATTTGGAAGGGGTTGTAGGAGGCGTTCGGGATGCAGCTACGTTTGAGCACAGCCTTTCATCCTCAGACGGATGGTCAGACAGAGAGGACCATTCAGACTCTCGAGGACATGCTCCGCGCATGTGTCCTCGACTTTGGTCGTAGCTGGGAGGATCATCTACCCTTGGTGGAGTTTGCATACAACAATAGCTACCACTCCACCATCGGGATGGCACCGTACGAGGCGTTGTACGACCGACCTTGCAGATCTCCTTTGTGCTGGACAGACCCTGGAGAGTCAGCACTTGTCGGGCCGGAGATGGTCCAGGCCACGACAGAGAAGGTCCAGGTCATCCAGGAGCGGATGAGGACAGCTCAGAGCCAGCATAAGTCATACGCTGACAGGAGGCGGAGGCCACTAGAGTTCGAGGATGGCGAACATGTCTTCTTGCGTGTCTCACCTCGACGTGGATTATGGAGATTTGGCTGAGGCGGCAAGTTATCCCCGCGCTTCATCGGACCCTTCCAGGTCCTCATCAGGATTGGCGAGGTGGCTTATCGCCTGGCTCTACCACCTCAGTTGCACCAGGTGCACGATGTCTTCCACATATCTCAGCTGAGGAGATACGTGCACGACCCGACGCACATCATTGACCATGGGGAGCTTGACGTTGACGATGGGGCGACTTTTACGGAGGTCTCGGTGGAGATCAAGGATCGACAGGAGCGGGTCCTATGTGGGCGGTCGATTCCTCTAGTGTGCATCAGATAGCAGCACGTGAACCTCCAGGAGAGAACTTGGGAGCGGGAGGCTTAGATGCATGCTTAGTACCCTCATTTGTTTCCCTAGTTTTGATGTATCTTTATAGGGACGTAAATCCCTGAGGTGGGAGTAATGTAAAGACCCGTAAAATTAAAGGGAAATTTTTTCTTAATTTTCCTTGGAATTTTACAAGAGCGCGGTTTCTGACGGCACCTGATTCCGAGGTCCAGTGTGCCCGGAATCAATTTCCGATGTTTGGCTCGGGTACGTTCAGTGAACGAACGAGTGGGAATTTCTAACTTTTGAACCGGTGCTCAGAATTGAAATCTGAGGACACCAATGAACTCACAGCGCCGATATTTTCTCAAGGAGACCTTTTCCGAGGTTGCGTTTTATGCGAGATGAAAGTTAGTTTTGGGGGAAATTAGGAGAAGTTAAATAAATTGTGGAGCACATTTTATTTTTTTTAACCTTGTTGGTTATTTCCTCCCAAAGGGAGTTAGAGGTGGGACCCACATCCACATAACCTCCCTTGTGAGGATTATGTGTGGTGGGGCCCACACGAGCCCTAACTCTTCAACTTCCCATAAACTCCCCAATAACTCCACTCTAATTAATTTTGACAACTTGAGTTTTTAATTGAGATGAGTTACTTAATTTCAAACTTTTTGAAATTCAAAGAGGTTAGGATGTGTAAATAAAATAAGGCTTGGAATTATTTTATTTTGGTTAGTTTCTTTTGCAACCTTGAGAGGATTGGGAAGCATTCTTCATCTTCTTCAACCATGATGAAGAACGCGAAGAACACTTAGGCTCCGATGAAGAACACGGTCACCATATGAAGAGAAAGACGTGTCGTCTCTTCCCTTCTTCACAGCCGGTGTGTTTCTGAAGATAGACGACGCCGCTTCTTTCGATCTTCTTCCCGTGTCAACGAAAGGAGACGCCGCTTCCTCCTCGGGCTTTCTCCGTCAGCTTGCAAAGCTTCTCCAGCGACGTTACCTCTTCGGACGCACCTCAACGTCAACGGAATCAACGTTCGATTTCCGCGACGCCTGACCTTCGCGACGCTTGTATTCCGTTGATTATTGACGTGCTCCACTCTTGAAACCGAGGTAGGGGATTATTTGTTAATCTATTAAATTATTTTCCAATCTTGATTCTGGCATGTCGAACTTTGTGGTTAATCGACTAAATGTTATCGTTTAATGAGAGGGGGCCGGACCGCACAAACACGGCCTAACCCCCTCCTTTGTTCATGATTGTTTCTTTGTGAATGGAACGGGATGGCGTGGTGCCGTCGCACCACGCGGGAATCACACGGCATGTATTGCGCGGCGCCGTCGCGCCGCGCCGTGGAAAGAAATTCAAGAACGCGACGACGTCACGCCGCGTTGAAGGAAATCGAAGGCGCCGCGACCGGAGCGGGGCCACGGCGGAGGGGCGCGGTGCCGTCGCACCGCGCCAGACGTCAAGGGCCGCGGCCGGTTCCGGGCCGCGGTGGAGAATGGTGACCGGCGGCCAGCCGGGCCGCCGGTGTTGGAGCCGGAAAGGGATCGGCCACTGCCGGTCCCGTTGAGGAGGAGCAGACCGGCCAGGTCGGGCCGGCCGGAAATGGGGAAAGCCGGCGGAATTTAATTCTCCCGGCCAGCTTGAACGGCCCCCCATTATTGAGGGGGGGGGGGCGTGGTTACACTAGGGGGGCAGGCGCCCCCCGTTTTTCCAACAGCTCGGCCGAAGGCCGAGCTGGCAGCGCGCTGCGTTGAGCCGGACCGGCGCCCGGCCGGTCTGCCAGGCCGGGCCGGGCCGCGCCGCGCCGGGCCGGGCCGCGTCGGGCCGGGCCGCGTCCAGCTGGGCCGGGCCGTGCCAGGCCGGAACGACCCTGTCCGGGGAGGGTCGACCCGGTTCGGGCTAGCCGGGGGGTGTCGAGCCGGGTCGGCCCGGGCCCGAAACCCCCGATACCGAACTGTTTGGGTTCAAATGCCCATAACTCGGGCTACGGACCTCCAAACGACACGCCGTCTGCGGCGATGCGATCCTTGGATCGATGCGGTCATTTCGGTATATCACACTCAAGGTTTTGGAATACTTTTCATTTGGCTGGGTTGGTTCGTACACGAAACCAACCGGGCCCTCGGAGCGGAAACGCTCATATCTTGAGCTACGGACGTCCGATTGACGTGCCGTCGAATTTGTTGAGTTCCTCTTAGTGAGACGGATCTTTTGGCCTAATCCACCTGAGGTTTGGACGCAGGTGGAGTACGGTCGGGTTGGTTTTGCCTTAAAAACCAACCAGGCCCCTGGAACGAAAAAGCCAATAACTCTCAGACCGGGCGTCCGATTGACGCGCCGTCTGTTGCGTTGAGTTCCTGTTGACGATACAAAACATTTGGATACATCAACTCTGGACTTTGTGACAGTTGATGTATCAGCCTCTCGGCTCGTGGAGCGGACTTTCCCGAACGAGCTTGCTGTGTGCGGGAACTCTAGAGCTGGCTGCGACTGCTATTGTGACTGCGACGACGACTGTGCAGAGATCCTCAGTGGATTCGACGACGACGACTACAACACTCAGTGATCCTATGTGGATCAGTGCTACCGATCCTGTTTGGGCCGGATCCTATGTGGGTCAGCGCTCAACGGTCCTGTGTGAACCAGCGCCTATAGATCCTGTGTGGGTCCGATCCTGTGTGGGTCTTTGTGGGGGTTAGTACCTATCGATCCTTTGTGGGTCTGACGACTTAGATGGATCAGTGATCATCTCTATCGTCTTTCGAAGAAGTATACCCGTGTGATCTGAATCCTGTTGGTTTCCTGTGTGGATTGTGTTGTGCTATCCTGTGTGGATTACGTTTTTCTTTCCTGTGTAAAATACGTATACTTTCCTGTGTGGACTGAGTTGTTCTTGGGCTCGGAGGTTGGAGCGTATTGGAATTGATGACTTTGGTATATGTATGGGAATATGCTTAAGAAGTGTCGGTTGATACTTCATGATTGTATCTTTCCTTTGTGGTTTACCCTTGGTGGATTTTGGGAGACCTTCGGGGGTCTCGGGGTCCCTACTGAGTAGCTTATACTCACCCCTGCACGGGCTATGCCCGCACTACATTGTGTTGGTTGCAGAAGATGGAAAACGTTGATTGTGGTTGAGGCTCGCAGAGCTGGACGGTACCTGGAGGTGGATCACTGGGCGGGACGTGCTCGGAGCGGACGACAGGTCCCGAGGAGCAGCGGAGCTATCTGTACCCACCCTTCAGGTGGGATTTCCAGTGGACAGCTCGGTGTAGCGGCTTTTACTTTACAGTTGCTGTTTTCCCTTTCGAGTTGTACTTTACTTTCAGTTCGGGTTTTTATACTGACCCACTTACTTTTCCACACTTATAGTTGTACTCTGTTTTTACTTAGTGTTTACTTTTCCACTTGCTTACTCTGTGGTGCTTGTTTACTTTACAAAGGCAATACCTTCCCTTTTTACCGGGATTTACGCCTTGGTGCTAGTCCCCAACCCCTGGCCTATGGAAGGCGAGCTTGGGGTAGTCACGACACGGGCCCCGAGGACGGGTCGTGACAAGAAGTTATGATTGTATCCATTTTGTGAGAAAAATGATTCAGACTCTTAGTTTTTAAACTCACAAACCTGGTAACATATTAGGGATTTAATTCTAAAACCACAAATATTTACTAAAGTCCTGTAATACTTTGTAGTATGATAGAAGCCTTCACTTTTGTGAGCCATGAAGAAGGTACAAGTATATTTAGAGTATTCATGTACAAGAACATAAAAATAGTTCTTCATAATAATACTTTAGACTATATAAGGTCCAAAAAAATCCTTTTGAACCAACATCATAGGTTTAGAAGTTTAAACATATTTCTTTGGTTTGAAAGACATTTTTTTCTATTTACCCTTTTAAAAAGGATTAGAGACTGTCATTTGGAAACTCAAGTTTGGGTAGGTCCTTGACTAAACCTTTTTTAGTAAGATTTCTTAGGGAGTGTATACTGTAATATCCTAGTATTATATTCCAAAGACTAGATTATTTGTGAAACACACTTAAGTGGTAATCATTTTGAGAAACTAAAGAATCCATGTTTACAAAATACACATTTTTATTTCTAAAAGAAAAAAGTATTAATTCATTCTTAGAATTAATGAAATTTTAATAATTATTTTTAAATTTAACATAAAATCCGTCATAAAAAAATGGTGAAAAAATGATGTTAAGTGATTTTCATGAGGAATCCCAAGTTAAACTAAGGATGAGTTGAAAACCCTTTTTATTTTTTCATTTAATATAAATAAATGTCACTATTTGAATTCATATTTTAGTGAGTAATCCCAAGATAAACTAAGGATGATACAATTGATTTTAAAATGATGTTAAGTGATTTTTTTATCTAAATCTATTAAAAAATTCTATCCCAATAACTAGTCGATCTGTTTTGTCACCAATATCTAAAAAAATTAAGATTACTCTTAGTATCAATAATTTAATATCACTCTTACAATTATTATCATGACTTATTAACCAAAGGCTTTATTATGTGTGACTATGTATGAACCAATAATCAATCCATCACATGAAAATATTAAATAATATTTCACATGTTAGTAATAATTTTATTTTCAATTTTTTACATGGAAAAAATATCATATAAAAATGAAACTAATTTTATAACTTAAGAGTGTAATTTTTTATTTCATAAATAAAAACAACAAGATAAGGTTTCCTAGATGGGTTTATATAACACGGTACAAGATGAGTTGAGAAAGTAAGAAATGAACACATATATGGTAAGGTCAAAATAAAAGAACTTATTGGAATTTTGAGAAATTATAAAAATATGCACTTAAAAAAATCTATATATCCTTTATAAAGTGAAAATTTTGAGGACAATTTTTTTTTACATTTTTGAGGAAGCTAAATATATATGTTTCATCCAGTCTAACCAAACAGTGAATAGATTATGGATTATAATTGATATTTTTTAGTACATATTATTTTTATATAGTTCATAATTATCATAAAATAATTAATATTATAATATTACTAGGATTTAACACTACAAAACTAAATCTAATAAAATCGTAGTTCGTCAACACGCGAGGCTCAAAATACTGCATATTAAATTTTTAGATATTCATATTAAAGTTGAAATAAATGATATTAAAGTAGAGGGACACCAACTATTCTTATAGGGTAACATCAAATATGATATTATATATTTATGACAAATAAATAACCATACAATTAAAAACTACTAATTCATTCTAACAGATAAAAAATCCTATAGTTGACAATAGAATTTATAAATCTTTGCGAGTAGTCATCATTGAGGGGTGTACTGATGTCTAGATTTGGTGGATTAGTTTGAGTATATGGAAGATGATGGTTTAGCATAGGATAATTGGTGGTCGGTTTGGTCTTGAGGACCATTCAATTGGATGGGGGGGGGGGGGTTAGGAGAAGGAATGATCAGTACTATATATGTCACCTAATTTAGTATTGACCTTTTCTAGTGAAAAAAAAGGTTATTGAAAGCGGAGCGGAGCTTGAAACCTCGGCGGCGGCAATGACCTAGCGGGGATGCCGGCGGATTCGGCCCCCTCCTCCGCTCCGGGGGGAGGGGGGAACGCTTCCTCTCTATTGCCTAGGCCTTTCACCCCCTTCACTAACCCGAATTTTCTTCCTCCTTTCCCGTCGATCCCCCTTAACCCTAAGGTCCCGGAATTGTATAACGGCGCTCCTCATCTCGAGCTCTCATCAAAAGAGTTTAACGCAGCTTCGGACCTACATAGGTCGACTCTAGTGGCTCGATTCAGGGGCATTCGACCATCGGTGGATGCTTTTGATAGATTTGTTTTTGACTTATGGGGGCTTCAAGATCGTGCGGTGGTGGGTCTGCTTGATCGGCGCCATTTGATGATCCGTTTCGCCTCAGAGGATGACCTGATCGTCGCTTGGTCCAGTGCCCCTCGCGCTTTCAACGGCTATGGTTTTCACCTTCTTCGATGGTCCTTTGAGTTCAGCCTGAATCGGGATGCGGCCTCGACTGCGGTTTGGGTAAGTTTCCCTGACCTCCCTCTCCCTTTTCAGAACCCTTCGATTATCGGTATGCTGGGTAATATGGTCGGAAGGTATTTGTGCTCTGATGTCCGCACCGCGGCGGTCTGTCATCCAATCGCTCCTCGAGTGTGCGTCGAGGTGGATGTCTCGAAGGCCCCAACGGATTGGTTATGGATCTCGGTTGGCGAAGGTTTCAGATGGAAGCAAAGGGTGGTATTTGAGTCGTGGCCGGTGTTTTGCCTGGGGTGCCGTCGATTGGGCCATTTGGTCTCCAGTTGTCGCCGCGGTCGGAATTTCCCTACTCTAGTGGCAAGTCCAGATGAGGGGAATGAAGGGCAGATCGAACCCACAGCCCTACAAGAACATGATAATACTGGCATGGGCGATCGTGAGGAGGTAAGCGGGGCTGTTTCAATGATAGTGGAATCAGTTATGCATCAAGACTGTACAGGAGTGGAGCCTATGTCCCGGGTGGATCAACTTCCTTTGGTTCCCTCGGTGACAGGAAAATGTGTGAAGTTGAAGATGGCAGAACCGAGAGTAGCAGATGTTTTTGCCCGTCTCAAAGCAGACTTAAGAATTACTCCAGCACAGGAGGGTGGTAAGGAGGCTGTGCAGGGAGGTGGAATACCTGCGAAGGCAGTGGATACAACGGATTCAAATGAAGTGAGGGAATGGACTGTAGGGGATGCTCAGGCTACCGGTGGCACCGGTGGTCAGGGAGGGCAAGACACTAGCAAGCATCTACAGTTCATGGGCCGAGGATATGATCTGAATTCTGGTTTGGACATGGTGCAGGAGACCGATTTACTGGTTGAAACAGGAACTCAAAGCGGACAAAAGAGGCCGAATGGAGTGACTGCATTGGGGACCTTAGACCCGAATACTATCGGTGATACCCCCGCTCCTCAGTTAAAGACAGGGAATGGGGGGAAGAAGAATGGAAGGGAGAACAAAGCAGGAAAGGGGGAGTCTCCAGGCAGGCATAGGGGCATCAATGCAGGGTTGGGGATCAAGATAGGGAACCGATTTGAGGGCTTGGAGGTTCATGAACCCCCCTTGTCTCAAGGGGAAGAAACTTCAGGAGATGAACGATACAGTCAACTCTCAGTGGACAGCATGGAATGCGTTCAAGGGAAGGGGCCTCATAGCCCCCGAAGGAAGAAGGGGAAAAAAGGAGCTCGAGATTCTAGGAAATGTATAGTGGTCCGAGGAAAAAAACCCAAGGGACGCAAGGATTACTCACATTTGCCAAAGCCGATGGAGACAAGGTTGGCCAAGAAGGACAAGAAACACGAAAGCAAAACCTTTTCTAGCGAAAAAAGTGATTCCAAATGAAAAATGCATCATTTATAAAAAAAATTATAATAGGTGAGCCATTATCATATATTATTTTAGAATTTATTAATGGTTTATTTTTATGGGAATTTTATAGGTGGTGATAAAGATAACCACAAATAATTTAATTTATTTTTAAATAGTTATATATTTTTAATCCTTATATATATATTAGTAGGAATATATATGTATATAATATATATATATGTTGTATATAACAACATTATAATACTGTAACATTAAAAACATACATTCAATAACTGATATATATATATATATAATTATCAAAATTATATTAATCAATAAAATTATTAAAACATATATTTATATAAATTCATTACAAAAAATATATATTATTATAATATATATTAGAATTTTAAATGGATAATTATATAAATAAATAAATTAATATATATTTATTTAAATATAGTTACTTGAATTTGTATACTTCTATTCATATTAAAATTTTACAATTCACATATATATTTTTATGTATGGGTATACATGTGTGTGTGTGTGTGGATGTATGTGTACACATGTATGTGCATGTCTGTTTGTCTTTGTGTATAGATTCATTTGTATGTTTTGTTAGTGTATATATATGTTGTGTGTGTGTGTATGTTTGTGAGTATGTATATAGATATATGTCTGAAGTATTTTTTACATTTATCAGTATGAGTATGTATGTATGTGACTACAAGTATGTGAATGTATGTGTATCTATGTATGTGTATGTTTATGTGTATCTAGATATACTTGTATGTATGTTTGTTTTTATATGTGTATTTGTGTGTGTATGTATATTTTTATTTGTTTTGGTATTTTATATATATTTGTTTGTTTGTATTAGTATGTATGGGTGTACGTATGTATGTCTATGTAGTATGTGTATGCATTCATATTTATGTGTTTGTATGTGTATGATATTGTATATATAGGTCTATGTGTATATGTGTATATACCTATATGTATGTGTATGTGTGTGTCTGTGTGTGTGTGTTTATGTTTATGTGTATGTGTACGTGTGTGTGTGTGCATGTCTATGCGCATGTATGCTTGTATGTGTTTCTATGTAATGATTTTGCATGTGTATATGAATATGAACATTTCATTATATAAAGAGAAAATCCATTTTTTTCAATATGAGATGTCCCGTTATATTATAAATATATATATATATACATACATACATACATACAAATACTTACACACAATCATAGAAAAATTAATTTGGTTTTTAAAATTCAATTAGTGAATTTTTATATAGAAATATACACCCATACATATAAATATACACATTTTAAATTTTTTATATTTTTTTATAAATATTTATTTTTTAATAATTAATATTTATTATATGTTTGTAATTAATATGATTAATATTTGTTAATTATTATTTTAATACGAATTGTATTAAAATATTTATATTATTTTCATTTACTAATTTATTATTTTCGATTTATTATTAATCATATTTATTTGAATGAATTTTTAATAATTTTTCATTTCTATTTTAATATTTTTTTACATTTATAAAATTCTCCCAATTGATATCAATAACAATTTTTTTAATATTTTGTGTATTTATTTAGTTTCTATTAACAAATTATATGGTATTTTTATATTTTATTGTTTAATAACATTTATTCAATTTTAATATCAATTTTCCACTATTTTTTCATACATTTTATTAATTTTTACTATTAATTATTTTTTAATAATTATTTTTTGTTATATTATGGTAAAATATTCAATTTTAAAATTTATTTATAAATTTTAATGTTTATAATTCAATACATTTAATATGTATAGAATTTATATAATTAATATTTATTCATTTCTTATTTTGATATATTTTTATTTAAATCCTTATAGAGTAATTATGCATTCATTAATAATCAGTATATCATTATAAATCTCTTATTTTTAAATTTAATATTTTTATATTTATATTTATTCATTAAATTGTATAGATAAATTATTCATTTATTTCTTACTTATTTTAACAGTTTATTCATTTTTAATTGTTTTGTTTTCTTATTTTTATTTATTCATTTATAATTATATATTCATTTTTAATACTAATTCCCTTTCAATGTTTTTTAATTTATTCAGATATTATTTTTTAATTTATTATTATTTAATATTTGTGGATACAATATTATTTATTAATATTTAAAAAATATATATTTCATTAATTTACATAATTAATAATTAATAATTTTTATTTAAATATTTTTTTAACCATTATAAAGTTATTAGATAATAATTTTTAATAAAAAAATTATTTTGAATCATTTTTATTAAAATAATGTTTTATTTATTTTTCATTTTTAATATATCATCAACGTTATAACCCTTTTAATATGTATAATTTATAAAATTAAAGGTATCATGTTTTTGTGAACAACAGTTTGGAACAAAAATTTGAATTTTTTCTACCAGATGATTGTAAAGTTGTTAAATGGTCCTTTTCAATAGAAAAAGATCTCATATTATTTATATGACTACTCTATTGGTCCTAGAATAAGGTTTATACACTAGTTTAAGAGTTTGGTACATAACCAATCCATTAAAAAATTAGTGGAATAATTAATAATTAATTATTAATAAATTAAATGTTAATTTATTCACGCAGGTTCATTCAGTCATATCTATTGAACATGGCATCAAATTTTGATTCTTTATCCACTATTGAGTCTGGAATGAGGGTTTTTAGGTGGTTCAAAAAATCAAGTTGGGCCTGAGGGCTGGACCATAACCCTTTTTCTTTTTTCCTTTTCTTATACCTTTGGTATTTGTTTCCCTTTTTATTTTTATTTTATTTTTTCCTTTCTTTTCTCTTTGTCATTTTATTTTATTCTTTTCATCCTCACTTCTCATGCACATGGTATGGGATCTTACTTCACACGACTAAATGGGGAAATGAGAGAGGGATAAAGAGTGATAAATAAAAGTTGTTAGGGATGTACTGCCACAGAGCTTGGGATGTGCCAGATTTTCATAAGAGAATAGTGCCAGTGAAAATTGGTGATTCTTCAATGAATTCCACCCATAGAGAGGCTATTTTTTTGTTTTTTCCATAGAGCCTGATATTTTTTTAAATTTCTTGTTTTAATCCAATTTTTTATTTCTTATAACTCAAGGTTGTTCGATCTATTGTTTTTGGGTAGAAAATTGGGGTTTCAGGTGCTTCAGAGGGTTTTCACTATGGGAAAACACGTTAACATAGTGTGCTGTTCAGGGAAACCTATGTCATGTGTTCTTTGTATTCACGAATGATATAATTTTAGAATTACTTTTCGTGTATGAGATTTACATGCCGCATACTTGGACTCAACTGTGTATTGAAGTACCCGACTAGGATGCCTGTGTAGGGGAACATTGCTGTGTAGAGTGCATTTCTAGACCCTATGTGATATTCACACCATGAAGAAGTACATTTTCTGACAATATACAATGCCAAGAGACATTATGTTCTTGGGAAGGTACCCCGTGTTGAGTGAACGAATTTTATCCGACCAACACGTCATTTACTTGTGATTTTAAATGCCATGTAATGGAAAAAGTACTTGCAAAGGTGGGGCCTTGAGGACACACATCATATTGTAGGGTACACATGTTGTGTACTCCTCTTTTCCTACCTCAATTGGGAATTTTCCTATTTTCTGCACTGGACTCATATTTAGACCCATGAGCACTCCATTTTGATTATCCTTATGCATAGTTCATGATGGTGAATCCCTTGATAGGGTTTGAGGACTTCTAAGAGGATTTTTAATATTCAATATAAATGTACAGGTTCTTCCTCCAGTAATTGAGTTTAGTGGTCTGCTGAGGGAGGCATCAAGGAGATTTATAGGTTGGGTGTTTGGACTAACCATGTCTGTAAACATTATTTGAGATGGTCCATGATGTATCTCTATTGACTAAGTCCTTTTTAATTTCACCTTTTATTAAGTCCCCCTTGCGAGATGTGACCTTCTGTCCTTAGAGGCTTTGAGACTAGTTTCATTCGAGGATCCCTTATTGGATTCATCTTCTAACATTGAAACATATTAGATCCTTTGAAAAATTCCTCTATCTTCATATTATTACCATGGTTCCACAATGTTATTTCATTTCATATGAATTTACCTTGGTAATCACTATTAGGATCCCCTCACCTGTGTACCATTTCAAGGATCACTTGTAGTATGTCCCTATTGACATTAGGATTGAGGATCCCTTATATGAATAATCTCTCAACTTTACATTTTAGGATCCCATGTTGTATTCCTCCCTTTACCTTTTCAACTGAGGACCCAAAAAATAATACTTCTCTAGTGTTTTAACATCTAGGATCCCAAGTAGGATGCCTCTTCAGTATTTTTACCTGAAAGAACCAGTGGGTTCACTATTGTTTGGCCAACCTGGATTTAGTAAATACTGTTTGGGTAGGTTTTGTATCATGCGTAAACTTATAAGTTGTGTCGAACTTGTAATACCAAGTAACTAAGTCATTTGCAGTGGTTTTATTCATCTAGACACCCTCACTTTTTATATTGTACACTCAGATGCTTACTATTGACGAGTGATGATTACTAGAGGTGTTTACTGGATGGTTATTTCTGTAATGATGTGAGGAATCTTCTTTTGTATTTGGAATGGCCATAAATACATTCCTAATATCCATATTTTAAGCAATGTTATTTGTTATATTTATTTTTACACCCATAGGTTCTACTTCAGATCTCAATGTTGAGCCTGTCTGTTTTGATTACTATATTAATGGTATTTCCAGTAGTTTTATCTGGTATTTATTTATTGTGCCTATAGTTATGATATATGAGAAATGTATACCTAGTAATGAAATGTTTTTATGATTCCTCTCTTGGTATTGGTTAGGATGACTCATCTCTCATCTAGTTTATATGTGACGATGATGATTATTCTCTCCTCATCTTGTGGGTTAAATGAGGATGATTACACTCTCCTCAAAAAATGGTTATCAGTGGATTATTATTTTCTTATGTACTTGTGGTCTATATCGGATTATTATGCTCTCCTCGACCTGTATCATAAAGAGGATGACATTGTTCTCCTAAATTTTTCTTATGATGAGGATGTCAATATATTCAATATAGGATTAGACTTATGACCCCTTTTTATATTAGGATTGTTAAGCCTGGAGTCTCACACCTATGATTAAAATTAATTTGGATCTTGATAGGTTGGCATAACACCTCAATGGTGGGAACTCCTTAATCATTTCATATGGGTAAAACCATTAGGGTTCATCTAATTCATAATGTTGTGAACTCCTGCATATGATGACCTAGGGCTAAGATATTGGATTGAATTTATATTTCATGAGAATATTGGATTTTAGATCTCAGAAATTTATAGGATGTATGGATTTACCTCCGTGGATTTAATCATTACGGCGATTGGAGGCTAGTACGGGTAAACCTAGTGTTAGGAAAAGCATCCCCCAATGGTGGTGTAGCTTTCTTAGAGAAATGTACACAGTTCACCGAAGAAGTTATTTTTAGATTGGGATAACAAACCTAGAGATGTAAATAATGATACATGGCTTGAGTGGCACGTCACCCAGCTCAATTCTCTTTCATTGGATGTCTATGCAACCTGGATAATGGACTTAAGGATCGACTACAGATTGATTATATGTTATTTGACTTACCTTACTTAGGCATATTGTAATTTATGTATAAATTTATTTGTATGTGAATATACATTTATATACATATAGATATAGGATTTCATGGTGGAATATGCCTAGTGAAATAGGAATATGGACCAAGGGTTCGAATGTGTTTTAAAGTTTTTTTCATTACTTATCTTTTCAATTTTGTCTCAGCTTGGCTAAGCATATCACTTTTTCATGCACTTGTAGAAGTGATTTTTTTAGATTCATCATTTCAGTGTCCTACTAAGATTATTTCTCACTACTTCTCACATACCTCGGTGTATGTGTAGTCATTATTTATTTCTTTTAGTTTGAGTATAATTTCTTTTTGTATAGGGATGAGTCTTATAGTTGCATGATCATGTGGACCCACTCGTATTGGTTATTCTGATTGGGCTAGTGCAGTTCAATAGTGTCTATAGAATGGGTATGTGATCCTACTCAGAATTATTTATAAATACATGTACATTTATTTTATTTTATTTTCTACTCTTTGTATCTGTATTGTCATCCCAGTTGGTGAACATGTCTTGTATGTAAGGCATATATGTTTTCTAAATTTTATCATTTTCATTTATTATTATAGATTATTATATTTCAGTTTATATACAACTTCCACACACTTTTTATATATTACTATATATTATACGTAGTTATTTCAACTATTTTCACTCTTTTATGAGGGAATAGTCTTCCCACTGTCACACCCTCAGCCCTCAATTCTAGTTATCCACATTAAGTGTAAGTGGAGGCAAGCTTGAGGCTTTGGAAAAAAAGGTCTTGTAACACTGGTGTAGTGAAATACAAGTTGAGACATTAATTTTTTGGATTCAGAGCAATTCAATTACATGGATTAACTATATTTGTATATGGCATGCTGGAGAATTATGATTTGGTTGGATCAAGTTGTTGATACTGGATTGGTGCACTGAGAGCAGTCCTTCTGGAAAAGAGTCTCAGTTTATAGGGGTATGGGATTTCTATTGTAATCTATGATGGTATATTTGTATATTATTTTCTCCTTTAGATATGGGTATGTTATGTGGATGTTATGATTTACTATTGATCTCTAGATCTTGGCCCCTAGAAAGTGGATAGTGATGCATTTTGACTCTTGGTTGGAAAAGTAAAGAGGCATTTCATGAATCATATTTAGAATATAGTAATCAAATCATATAGTACTACTAGTGTGTGATATTAACTAAATATTAATGGGTATTCAATGAGGCCAACATATATATATTTTATGGATAGTTATTTGGATCTACATTGAGGTTTTTGTGTAGAGGATGGTGGCTAATTCATCCGGAATAGGAGGTGCAGTTACCAAATGATAATGATATGGAATGTCTTTCCCATATGTTTTATCAATTTTGGGGTGTTGTTTATCTTTGTCTCATTTATCTAGTCAGATAACTGAGTACATTGTTGATGGATACAAATATATTTTTATAAGCTAGTCCCCGAGGGGTATTACCCTATATGGATACCTGGTAAGTGTCAGTTCAATCTATTCTCTAAATTGGTATCAGGACCTCTATAAAGATGTTTCTTATATCCATTCATTATGGGGATCAGGACCTTGTAGGCCATGTTTTCAGTTTTTACCATTGTATTTTGTAATCATATTTCCCTTCTTTCGAGTGGTTTCAATATTTTTGTCTAGGTGGTTAGACCTTGTGATCCGATCATGAGACTAGATCTGTAGGGCTTTGTGGGCGACCTAGATGCCCTTAGTTTTGAGTCAGACCTTTGTAGTTCCATATTCATTTTGATGGAGGGAAAATTTCATGATATACGTTGGAATGGGTTTATGATAAAATATGTGGAAGGTATCTTGGTTTTACGCCCATTTTGATATCATGGCATGGTAGGTTATTGAGATTTTAATTATAGGAACGTTGATTCCATCAAAATTTGACAAACTCCTTGGTTTCTTTGGTATCAAGAAATTCTTCGATGCATAAGCTTGTTCAGGAACCTATCTTACTTGACAACTGTTTCTGTTATTTATAATGTAGAAATATCATGGATAGATTCTCATGACTAGAATGATGCCTGGTAATGGGCGATCATGGAATAAATTGTGGCATATATAGGGAGATTTCTAAAGAGGGGTTCCAACAGAGCTTCTAGCTTATTTATACTAACGTGTTATGAAGCATAGTAATATTTGTTCTAATTTTATATGACTCATTTTAATATGAGATGGGTGGTAATGGTATACTATGGTTATGTGTGGTTCCATTAAATCATAAATCAATGACTGCCCCTGTGGGAGATGAGGACTGATGATTTTATGAATTTCAGTGGGATTGGTTACAGAGGAATTTTGGTTTTGTAAGAAACATTCATCTATGGAAGAGGTGACAACATGAATGAGTGGGTAAAACACAATGATCGAACCATGGCTATACCTAGACACACTTTTTCAGGACGCATGTTTTCTTTTATTGGTGTAAGGTGAGTTAGCCTATTTGTTGTGAGAGTGGATCAGAACATTCGTACACATGTTTATTATGGAATAACAGTGTAATCATGGTTAGATATTTTTATGTTATATCTTGAAAAAGTTTTAAGTATACTGATTGAGAATTGGCCATATGTTGAGCTTCATTACCATTAAATGTCTTTTTTGTCAAGATAATGGAAACCTCTTGAGGTTTTTCTCGAGGAGTGGTATAAGGTAAGACTAATAGTGGGAGTTTTCTATTATCCATATGAGGGTGTTAAATATCCATTTCCATTTTAATTTAATGTTGATGGGGGTTTTTTGAGCTCGAATATTGGTTTTGAAATGATAATATGGGTATTCCAATGGTGGGGAGTACTAGATCAGTATAAGTTAAATGTTTTCCATGTAAGAGATAGTTATTGATGCAATGAGGCAGGTTGAAAGAGTGTCCAATAGTTTTGTTAGTGAAGAATAATGGGTTGGGAACATAATTACTAGTATTACCCCCAAACTTCATCGAGACTAGATTGTTTTTGGTGGGGTCATTTTAAGGTACAATGTTATTCTCGACAGATTTTTTGAGAAAAAAATTGAATTTTTGATATCAGATTTTTATAAGGGGTGAAATTGTATATGTCCCCTAGCATATGATTTTAGATAATTTTTATGACCACTCTATTGGTCCCATAATAGGGTGTCTACCCTTGGTTTTGATTTTGGAAGATAATTGATCCATTCAAATTCTTACAGGATGATTATTATTTAATATTTAATAAATTAAATGTTAATTGATTCACAGAGGTTTGTTTGGTTATATAATTTTAAAGGTGTTTGTATATAGATTCCATATATTATATAGGTTCTAGAAGAGGTATTTTTCCCTAGGATGGGCGTAAACATGATTTAGAAATTAGGGCCTGTCTGTGCCCATTTCTTTTGCATTTTCTTTTTTACTTATATTTTTCTTTAACTTTTATACCATTTCTTTTTCTCTTTTTATTTTCTTCTTTTACCCTTGGATTCTAATACACATGGCTGGTGATCCTCCACCCTGAATTAATGATTGAAATAGATAGAGATATATAAATATATAAATAGATATTGGGAGAGAGTTGAAGACAAAGAGGGAGAGAGAGAGAGAATTTGATAGAAAAATGGAGGTACCTCCAAAGTGATAAGGTTAATCTGAAACATCATGAGGAAACAACAGACTGCTAAAAGAGGAGAATATTCTTCTCATTCCACCAAACTGTAGGCTATTTTTCTTTTTTCTCCATAAAAAGGTATAATTCCTATTTTCTAGTATTAAAAAACTTAATTATTAACTATTACCCTTTCTGGTCTGTTCCGTTATTTATGGGGAGAAAATAGGGGTTTTGTACACTTCAATGGGTATTTTGTTATGGAACGACCATCTACAAGACATGTGGTTTAGTGAAAACTCTCAATGTGTTATTAATATTTTTGTAATTGGAAACTTTTTAATTTACATTATATGTATATGATTTACAAAACATGCACTAAGACTCTGCTTTGTAGGTGAGTACACGGTCACACTTCCCAAGTAGTTGAACATGGCTGCATAGAGTACACAGTTAGACCATATACATGGCCAGAACATGTGAAATACAAAGGAAAGTACCCATGTAGGGTACATGGCATGTATAGGGATATCACATAGTGTACATGGGATTTTTTATTCCATGTATAGTCATAAGTAAATTCCGATGTGGGGCTTTGAGCGTACATGCCCTATACTTGGGTACACATGCCATGTAATCTGCTTTTGATACCCTTTGATGGTGTTTTGATTCATTATGACAAAGACTCTAATTTAGACCCATTATTAGTCAATATTTTTATTTTTAAACCATGATAATGATGGTAAAACACATGGGGATGTTTGGGGACTCCTGAGAGGATTTTAAAGATTCTATACAAATAGAGTGGTTCAACCTCTTGTAATCAAATTCAATCATCTCCTTAGTGAGTCATCAATGAGAATGATAGGATGTGTGTTCATACCAACCAATTCAGTGACATTGATCTGATATGGTCCATGAACTATTTCTCTTGACTGATGATTTTTTATCTTTTCCCTTTAGGATTTCTCCTGTGAGTGATGTTCCCTTTTGGATCTAGAGGTCATGTGACCCATTTCTTTTGAGGACCCCCTATGGGATTTATTTACTTATGTTTAATCCTAGAGGATCTCATGAATGTTGACACTATCTTATTCATGAATCAAAGGGTACCCTTTGGTATTTATTTTTTTATGTTTAGAACATTGGAATCCCTATTACGAATATAACAACCCAGACATTTTATGGTATGTTTCTCTTAAATACAATATATTAATTATATAACCCATATTCCAGGAAGCACTATGTCTTTTTTGAAACAAAAAATTATAGGATAAAGTTATATTCTATCCATTAAACATAAATACTCCACTTCTATGTTTTGAATTTTGAAAAACAGTCATGTAGAGTTGTGACCAGTAAGTCGTTTGGAGTCTGATAGAAACAACTTGATTTTTTGATGAATAGTAACATACCCTTATGAATAGTAATATGAATAGTAATATGACCCTTATAAATAGAAAATAATTATAATATTTTATTTTTTAAGGTAATAAGATAATTAGAAGTTAATTAATTTTCAATGTAATACAAAACTACTTATAACTTTAAATTGTTTTTTCAAATTAACTTTCATTTTTTTTAAAAATTAAATTTAAAATACGTAGAATATTATTTTCAAAAAATTGAGTTCATTTTTTGAATTCTAAACGTCAAGAAGTGGTTTGGGTGAAGTTTTTTTTATTTTTCTAAAATACTTGAATTTTTGGTGAATAGTAAAAATACCGATTTGAGTTTTCGGTAGTTTAGTGACATTATAATGATGTAATTATTAATACAATGGGCTGGTCGACTTGTGTATAGTATTTCATGACATGAGGTGTTCCAAGTGGCTGAAAACATTGGCAAATAACCTGGCCAAGCCCATGGTTTTGTGAAATACACCAATGAGGTGTCCCTTTTAATTATTAAAAAAGTTTCTCTTAATTACTATTAATACCCACTCACCCCCATCATTTTATTTCATTACAGACATGATATCCTCGAATATCCAGTGGTATTAACTCTCTAGGAGTCCTCCCAAGGTGTCCTTAATTCCCCAGGTTCCCATCCTTCAAGATCTAGGAGTTACTCTACAGTGTAAGGGAATCCTTCATTCTCTTCTTCTAGTTGATACTCCTTTTATGTAATATATTTTACTTTCCCATTATCTTATGTTGGGGTTCAATTTTCTGTTTTATTCTTACTCTATATTTGATTTCAATATGATGGTATACCTTTTTTCTATCATCATTTCATTTTATGAAGTTTTAAATGATGTTGTTAGGCTGCCAAATTTTCATAAGGGATCTCTCATCGTTTCTTTTATTTTCAAGTTCATCTATTTTGTTTTTCTCTCCTCACCTCATCCGTCCAAATTACCATGATAAAATATAGTATCATCTATAAACTGTAATTATATCATGTGAATGGAATAACTATCATCAATATCCTTACCCCTCCCTTTTATTTTTATAAACAGAATCAACGTCCATGAGGTTCCAATTTATAACATTTGTTGACGATGGAGTTTCATTCTTCACTTTCTCCTTCATTACTATTCATGAAACCATTTTAATGGTTGAACCAGATAAGAATATATGTATTTAATCTCATTAATGTTCTGGAATCCTTATAAACTCATAATATAAAATAATGATACAAAACAAGTTCATTATGAACAAAACGACCAAGTTAATCCTAATATTTGTAATAAATATTTAGCTAATGAATCATCATCATGGTATATAACACAAAATAATTATAATATATTTTATATCTCCTTAATTTCATTAATAATATATATTAATAATTTTTTATGTTTAACCACATTTCAAATGAACATCCATTCATGAAAGAAAGTAAATGAATCAAGGAACCCGAGGAAGAAAATGCTTCCAAAACAATAAAATTGAACCTCTTAAACCCATTAGAAGTGCCATGAATGAACCTAATAATGTTATAATAAATTAGTTAAAAGTATATGAGGTTATTTAATTATTAATTAATGAATCTAAATTTTATTATTTAGGCCATTAAAACAAACTAATAACACACTCGAGCATTAGTTAAGGGGTTTCTCATCTCACTTTCATTTCTGTGATATTTTTATTATTCGCCACTTATTTGTTGTCTATTGTATATGTGGAATACCATTTTATATATAATAACATTATTCTATTTATAATCATGTTATTTAATGATTCATTCGATTGTAATTAAGTTCTGGTCATATTAATCGACTAATTACATTGTGGTAAGGGACTTTGTCTCAACAACCTTTTCGTTGTGACTAACTTAGTATTGTGTACCTAATAATCTGTATATGCTTTACCAACTTCCCATTTGCGATAAATTTTCATTTTAAATTATATTAATATTAAATAACCATAATCTTATGTCATGGATATGTTTGTTGTCAAAAATGTATACCATTTTACATACGGTGTTTATTTGGAAAGTTATTTTAATTATGGAAATATTATTGAATCTGTATACTTAAATCTATATGGATATTAAAAGGGCATATTTCTATTGTATTGAATCAATATATAAATAATTATTTGGACATGAAGTGGTAGGTGGGGCCCTCTATATCCCCTCGATGAATCGGCAGGTCTCATGAGACAAATCAGTTGGCGAGAAACCCTTCGAGTTTTTTTCCAAAAATTAGACGGGTTTCTACCCATATAACTAAACCATTTTTATGGTATTAGGTTTTCATGTGACAGATAAATTAAGTCTAATTAATAAACATTCTCTTTATTTGTTATCAGTTATTATTATCATCCATGAGGTTTTCATAATGACAGAATCTTTGGATGCAGTTTCATTCTCAGTTTATTAATGGCATTAGTTTTTCATTTATTCACCATGCCATATTGATTATGAAAATTTGACTATGATTAAATTATTATTATTCCACTATTTGTAACCCTTACTTAGCATTTGAGCTCACTCCTTTCATTTTTTACCCACAACAGGTGATGAAGAGAAGGATATTTATTGAGTTCTAGTGGTTGTTGTTTTAGTTGTGTTACGTATTATATTTTGTAACCTTTTTCAATGTAATTTGAGTTACATCTATGTATCTAGTTTCTTCAATACTACTAAACTGATCATTACTTTGGTATTTTCAATCCTTATAACCATTCCAATATCACAAGTAATGCACCGGCTCCAACCTATAGGGGTCATGGTTTTATAGTTGGTATCAGAGGATGTTTAGTAGGAAACGTGGAAAATAGAGTAGGAAATAAATAGTTGGGGACAAAGCCCTAATGTAGTATTTGAGGATAAATGTACAAGAATGTACACATATTTCTTTAAGGAATATATTATATGAATAATTCTAGAAAATACATCCCTATCTGGATACGAGAAAGTAGAGGTGGCTTTGGCACAGATGTACCTGGGAGTGAAAACTCCGACAGGGAGTTTCAGACTTGACCCGGGGTATCCTGGTACACGACAATGGGCCTTGCTACACTCTTCGTTATGACAATCCCATGGGATATTCTTAGGATAATGCACATTTTCTTTACAAGCCATTATGATGGAGCTTAATGTAAATTGTTTCTCAGAGAAACTATGTCTATAAGATTATCTATGCATAGAATTTAAATCTATGTTGAGTGATTTTTGGTTTGAGTTTAATAAACTAATCTAGTATATCCCATTATTTAGAAATGGAATCTAACGGAAGAAGGGGAATCAATACTCGTGGGAAAGGTAGGGATCTCCCTACTAAGAAAGTGAACACAGTCAATGTTGGAGCAGATCATATCATGACCATATTGGGAAAAATTACTCAGGTTGTAATGAATATCCATTCCACACCTATGTTGGATCATTTTATGTGGCAGAATCCCCTATATTTTAGTGGGACTACAATCCTAGTGGTTGTCGAGCAATGGATAAAGTCCCTTGAAATGATATTTGTGGAATTAATATGCAATGAAAATGAAAAGGTAGTATATGTTGTATATTGTCTCAAGGGAGACGCTGATCAACGGTGGTCCTTAATTCAGAATACCATAGAGGAAGAAGAAATAGAAGAAATAGAATGGATTAATTCTAAGGAAATATTCATTGAAAAATATTTCCCTCATGATCAATGAATTAAATGAGGTGTAAATTACGTAACGTAAATCAGAGGGAAGAAGATAGTGTTATAGAGTATGAGGCTACTTTCACAAAGCTGGCCCAGAATGATGTGGAATACGTACGTGACTCAACAGACAAGATTGATCCTTTCTTTGAAGGTCTTAATCAATGTCTTCTAAGGGCACTAGCTTCTCAATCATTTTCATCATATGATGAAATTGTATGAAGTTCCATCAAAATAGAGAGGAAATTTTCTAGATCAAATATTTTCTAAGGAAACCAAGATACGAAGCGGTACTCTGATAACAGAGGAAAAGGAGAAGCACCAATGAAGAGCAATGGAACAAAGATATTCCCATTATATGAGAACATTGGAAAGAATAATCTCAAGAAATTCTAGAAATGCATGGGAGTCTACTACAACTACAGGGAAAAGGGTCATCGATTTGATGAATGTAAGGGAAAGAAGAAATTCAATGATATTCATTGCAAAAATTGCATAGAGATGGGATACTTTGCAAATGAATGTCTTAAGAGCCAAAGAAAATTGACTCAGAAAAGGGAAAGAGGGCAAGGGAAAGCCTATGAGATTACAACCGCGGAGGTTGATGTTTATAATGACTTGGTGGAAGGTACATTAATTGTTTCCTCAATCTTAGCCAACACTTTATTTTATTCTGGATCATTGCATTCATTTATATCTTCCCAGTTTTCCAATAACATTAGATATGTCCAATTTCATTTTATAATGGATTTTTCAGTCAAAACTCCCAAGGGATATATCATTACAACCAAGGCATGTCGACTTGTCCCCCTAGAGACACCAAAACATGCTCTAGTTTCTATCCTTATCATCATACCAATGACTAAATTCAATATAATTCTCAGTATGGATTGGCTATCAAATTATGAAGCGAAGATTTATTTTAAGAAGAAGGAAGTTACAATTTTTGAAAATGTTATATAATCTATTTTCATTAGGAAGAAATCTCGCCACCTGATTCTTATCTAGAACCACCCCCAGTAGCTCTACTAAATGCAATATTTGGATAGGAAGATAAACCAATATCTATTGGCGAGGAAAGAAATCATCAAATTGAATATGTGCACATAGTGAAAGAGTACATTGATGTATTTACATAGGATTTACCTAGACATCCACCAGAGTAGGAAGTTGAGTTCTCTATTGATTTAATTCCTGATGTAAGACCTATATCAAAGACTCGCTATAGGATGGACACTGTGGAATTAGTAGAGATAAAGAATAAACTAGAGGATTTTAGTGAAAATGGATTTATTCGACCTAGTCGTTCTCTATGGGGAGCCCTTGTCCTCTTTTTCATGAAGAAAGATGCATCCATGAGGCTTTTCATTGATTACAGGGAAATCAATGCTATTACATTAAAGAATAAATATCCTCTACCTTGGATTGATGATTTATTTGACCAACTAAATGGAGATCAATACTTTTAGAAGATTTACCTTCGATCTAGATATCATCATTTTCATGTGAGGAAGGAAGATATTCCTAAAACAACATTTCACACTAGGTATGGGCATTACGAGTTTACAGAGATGCCTTTTGGACTGAAAAATGCACCCTCTATTTTCATGGATTTAATGAATATCATTTTCAAGGAATATCTTGATAAATTTGTTGTGGTATTCATCGATGATATCCTCATGTACTCAAAAATCTATGAAGACCATGAGAGTCACTTGTGCGTTATTCTATAAAATCTTAGAAGAAATAAATTAGATGGGATATTTAGCAAGTGTGAATTATGGATTTAATCATTTTATTTTCTATGCTATATTGTCTCTAAGGATATAATCCTTGCTGATCTTATGATGTAAAAGGCAATCCAAGATTGGCCCACACCAACAAACATAACTGAGGTACATAGTTTTATTGGCTTAGTAGGTTATTATCATTATTTTGTTTAGAATTTTTCCCGATTAGTTAACCCGCTAAACAAGCTCACAAGTAAAGGAGTTAGGTTTTTATGGACAAAAGAATGTACAGAATTTTTCGAAGAATTGAAAAGAAGATTGGTCAATGATCCAATTTTGACTCTTCCACCTGGAAGTGATGGGTTTGTAATATACAGTGATGCATCAAAGAATGGACTTGGTTTTTTCTTTATGAAAAATAATAATGTCATTGCTTATGCATCAAGATAGTTGAAGACTCATGAGAAAAATTATCCAAGTCATGATCTTGAGTTAGCAGCCGTAATCTTTGGTATGAAAATATGGAGGCATTATCTCTATGGAGTGATATGTGAGATTTATATAGATCAAAAGAGTTTTAAATATATCTTCACACAAAAATAACTCAACATGAGGCAAAAAATATGACTCTAGTTACTCAAATATTATGATTGTTCAATACACTACCACCTAGGAAAGGTGAATAAGGTGGTAGATGCATTAGTCAGGAAAGATCACGGCCTTCTGACTCAAATGAGGATTGAATGAGATCCTATATTCATGGATCTACTCAAGATGGATATGAGAATTGTTGTGAAGGGGAACATCACTCCTCTTTCAAATTAATTATAAACCATATTTACTAAAGAAGATAAAAATTTATAAATCTGATGGTGAGAATCTGCACAAGAAAATTAATGCAGTTAAGGATGGGATACCAGCTGACTTCATGTATGAAGAAGGATTTATGAAATCTGGGAAGATGTTATGAGTTCCATCAGTACCTAATCTAAAAAGGGAACTTTTAGACGATGCTCATAGTTCAAATTTCTCTATACACCCAGGTAACACCAAGATGTATAGAGATCTGAAGGAATATTTTTGGTGGATAATATGAAGCGAGAAATTGCTGACTACGTATCAAGGTGTCCAGTTTGTCAACAAGTGAAGGAAGAGAGACAACATCCGAAAGAAGTTATGCAAATTGTACCTATTTCTATGTAGAAGTGGGATAAAATTATGATGGATTTTGTCTCCAGACTACCGAGGACACCTAGAAGGAATGATGCAATATGGGTAATTGTTGATCGTCTCACAAAATTAGCACATTTCCTTCCAATAAGAGAGGATTTAGAACTTGAGTTCCTGACAAGACGTTATATTAATGAAACTGTGAGACTTTGTGGTCGACCTCTATCGATTGTCTCTGATCATGATCCCCAGTTTACATCAGAATTTTGGAAAAGTCTCCAAAAGGATTTGAACACTGAGCTTCATATGAGTACTTCCTATCACCCCAAAACCAACAGACAGTCTGAAAGGACTATTCATACTTTCAAAGACATACTGCGATCATGCTCTCTTGACTTTCAAGGTATGTGGGTTCAATAGTTTCCATTGGTGGAATTTTCATACAACAATAGTTTCTATTATAGTATTAAAATGGCTCCATATGAAGAATTATATGGAAAGAGATGTTGAACTCCAACTTGTTGGGACGAAGTTGGTGAGAGGAAACTTATAGGCCCAATTTTTTTTGAAGAGACCACGACAAAGGTGAAGATAATACAAGCCCATATTAAAGAATCCCAAAGTAGGCAGAAGAGTTATGCTGACAACTAGAGAAAGGAATTGGAATTCCAAGTCGGATATCATGTATTTTAGAATGTATTTCCATGGAAGGGTGTCTTAAGGTTCGGTAAGAAATGGAAACTAAGCCCCAGGTACATCATACAATTTGAAGTTCTAGAAAGAATCGGAGCTGTAGCTTACCATTTAGCGATGCTGCCAAATATATCCAGAGTTCATGACGTGTTCCATGTATCATTGTTAAAGAAATAAATGCAAGACCCAACACATGTACTCACATATGAAGAAATAGAACTGGAACATGACTTGTCATACTGTGAAAAGCCGGTTGGGATTCTTAACATAAGGGAGAAGGTATTGAGAAATAATAAAAATATTCTATTAAAGGTTCATTGGAGGAAACAAAATATGGAGGAAGAAACATGGGAACCAGAGGATTTCATGGGTCTCCCACTTCTTTTTAGTGGGCTTTATACATAAAATTTCGAGGATGAAATTTCTGAAGGAGGGAATAATATAACACCCCAAACAATTTATGGTATGTTTCTCTTAAATACTTTCTATTCATTAGATAACCCATATTCCATGAAGCACAAAGTATTTTTTGAAACAAAACATTATAGGAGAAATTTATATGCTATCCATTAAACATAAATTTTCCACTTCTATGTTTTGAATTTCGAAAAACAGTCATCTAGATTTATGACCAGTAAGTCATTTGGAGTCTGATAGAACCAAATTGATTTTTTGATGAATAGTAACATACCCTTATGAATAGTAATATGAATAGTAATATGACATTTATAAATATTAAATAATGATAATATTTTCTTTTCTTAATGTAATAAGATAATTAGAGGTTAATTAATTTTTCAATGTAATACAAAACTAATTATACCTTTAAATTATTTTTTTCGAATTAACAAAGATTTAATTTAGAAATTAAATTCAAAATACATAGAAAATTATTTTTAAAAAATGGGCTTCATTTTTTAATTCTACACATTGAAAAATGGTTAGGGTGAATTTTTGGTTTTAGTCTAAAATACTTGAATTTTTTATGAATAGTAAAAATACAGATTTGAGTTTTCGGTAGTTTAATGACATCATAATGATGTAATTATTAATATAATGGGATGGTATACTTTTTTAAATTATCTTATGACATTATGTGTTCCAAGTGGCTTAAACCATGGGCAAATACCATGGGCAAGCCCATGGTTTTGTGAAAACCACCAATGAGTTGTCCCTTTTAATTAATAAAAAACTCTCTCTTAATTTCAATAAATATCCACTCACCCACTTCGTTTTATTTCTTTAAAAACTCAATATCCTAGAATCTCTGGTGGTATTACCTCTCTAGGAATCCTCCCAAGGTGTCCTTAATTCCCTAAGTTCCCATCCTTCATGTTATAGGAGTTACTCTACAAGGTAAGGGAATCCTTCAGTCTCTTCTTTTAGTCGACAATCCTTTTATGTTATCTATTTTATATTTCCATTATCATATGTTGGGGATCAATTTTATGTGTTATTATTAATGTATTTTAGATTTCAATATGAGGGGATACCATTTTTCTCTCATCATTTCATTTTATGAAGTTTTAAGCAATGTCGTTAGGTTGCCAAATTTTCATAACAGATCTCTCACCATTTCTTTTATTTTCAAGTTCATCTCTTTTATTTTTCTCTCATCACCTCCTCTATCCAAATTACCATGAAAAAATCTAGTATCATCTATAAAATGGAATTATATCATGTGAATGTAAGAACTATCATCAATATCCTTACTCTCTTTTATTTTTATAAACGAAATCAAGGTTCCAATTTATGACCTTTGTGGATGACAGAGTTTCATTCTTCACTTTATACTTCATTACTAGTAATTAAACCATTGTAATGGTTGAACCAAGTAATAATATATGTATTTAATCTCATTAATGTAATATAATCCTTAGAAACTCATAATCTAAAATAATGATACAAAACAAGTTCATTATGAACTAAACGGCCAAGTTAATCCGGATATTTGTAAGAAATTATTAACTAATGAATCATCTTCATGGTATATAACCCAAAATAATTATATGATCATTTATATCTCCATAATTTCATTAATAAGATATATTAATAATTATAGATGTTTAACCACATTTTATGTGAACTTCCATTCATGAAAGAAAGTAAATGAATCAAGGAAACCAAGGAAGAAAATGATTCCAAAACAATAAAATTGAACCTCTTAAACCCATTAAAAGGTCCATGAATGAACCAAATAATGTTATACTAAATCCATTTCACTTATAGGAAATATGTAATTATTAATTAATGAATTTAAATTTTATTATTTAGGGCATTAAAACAAACTAAGAACACACTCGAGCATAAGTTAAGTGGTTTCTCATCTCACTTTCATTTCTGTGAGATTTTCATTGTTCAACACTAATTTATTGTATGTGGTATATGTGTACTGCCATTTGAAATAAAATAACATGATTATATTTATAATCATGTAATTTAATGATTCATTTTATGTTAATTATGTTATGGTCATATGATTCGACTGATTACATTATTGTAAGGGACTTGGTCTCAACTACCTTTTCATTGTTAGTAACTTTGTATTATGCACCTAAAAATCCTTATATGGTGTACCTACTTCTCATTTTGAGGTAAAATTTATTTTGAAATTATATTTATATTAAATATTCATAATCTCATGTCATGGATATTTTTTTTGTCAAAACCATATACCATTTTACATACGGTGTTTATTTGGAAAGTTATTTTAATTGTTGAAATATTGATGAATCATCATACTTTACTCTATACGGATATTGAAAGAGAATACTGATCTTCTATTGAATCACTAAATAAATAATGATTTTGAAATTCCGTGGCGGGTTGGGACTGCTATAGCCCCTCGATGCATCGGTAGGTCTCATGAGACAAATCAGTTGGCGACAAACCCTTCAAGTTTGTTTCCAAAAATTAGACGGGTTTCTACCCAAAGAACTAAACTATTTTTATGGTATTATTGTTTCATGTGCCAGATACATGACGTACAAATTAATAATCACTATATTTATTCATTATTAGTTATTATTATCATCCATGAGGTTTTTACTATGAAAAAAAATCAATGGATGTCGTTTCATTCTCAGTTTATTAATGGAATTAGTTTTTCATTTATTCACAATTATATACTGATTAGGTATGTTTTAATAAATTTAAATTATTATTATTCCACTATTTGTAACCCTTAATGAGATTTTATGCTCGCCCCTTTCATTGAATACCCTAAAAAGCGATGAAGAGAAGGACATTTATTGAGTTCAAGTGGTTTCAGTTCTAGTTTTGTTATGTATTGTATTTTGTAACCTTTTTCAATGTAATTTGTGTTACATCTATGTATCTAGTTTCTTCAAGACTACTAAACTGATTGTTCTTTTTGAATTTTCATTCCTTATAACGATTCCAATATCACACGTAATGCACCGGCTCTAGCCTAGAGGGGTCTAGGTGTTACAATGAACCATTCACCAATGTACCATTCCATGAATACCATATAGAATCCCTCTATTGGCATGGTACTCACGGATACCATATAGGATTCATCTTTTGACATATCATTCATGTATACCATGAATGATTCATAATTTTACATTTTCACCTTAGAATCCCATGGTGGATTAATTCTCTTGTGTTTATAATGTGAGGATCCCATTTAGGATTCGTCATAAGTTCGTTTAATTGAGTGACCTAGTGGGTGCCCTGTTGATTGACCAAAACAAAGCTAGTATGTCGGGATTGGGATTAAATAGTATCAAGTGTCACCTATGGACTTGTACTAAACTAGTAAGCCCATGGGGCCATGTACGTAGTGGTGGGTTTAGCTGTTCAACCATCCATACTCATTTGTTTAAATATTCTTATGTTTTCTACTAATTCAGTTATTATTTCCATTTTTGTTTAGTAGTTGGTGACTAATGAGACCGAAATGGGGAACCAATCTTTCTCTTTGGTATGCCCATATGTTCTTTCCTGGGATATTTATTTTGATCCATTTTATTCCATATATTTATTTTTATAACCAAAGTTACTCTTTGGGATATTGATATTACACCATTATGTTTTGATTATTAAAGTTATAGAATTTTCAAAGGCGGTTCCAAATATTCGATAATTGAGCCTATGGAAATGATATATGGGAAATGAATCCCCATTAATGATACTAATGGATGATTATTCTCTCCCAAGTGATGAATGTTGATTCTATTATAATCTTGTTTATATGAGATGAGGAAGATTACACCCTCCTCAGCTCATGGGTTAGTCGAGGATAATTACACTCTCCTTGACTTATTCTCTATAGAGTATGATTAAGCATTCATTGAATAATGGAATATGGAGAATGACTATTATCTCCTCAATTTTTTCATATGATGAGGATATTAAGGTGTTCTATCTGGTATTATGGTAATGATAACTTTTTGTAATGGCCCAAACATTCATTAATTAAAATTCCACATGATCTAATTAAATTTATTATTATGATTACATAAAATGTGAAATTAATTGGTTTTATGTTAAGAATTGTGACCGCTGCTAATATATCCATTGAAGAGTGATCACATGATTAGTATAAATATAGGGCTTTGACAAATCCAATTTACTCAGACAAAGGAAGCGATGACCTCATCCAGTAGAATTTCCCTATATGAATCCCATTTGTCAGAGATCAGAAAGGAGGTGGTATCATTGGGCTTCGATCTTGACCAAGGCCAAGCTGAGCATGAACACATTAAGCTTAAGCGGAAACGACTATGGGAGTAGTGGAGGTTAATAGAGATTACCACCCGAGCGATGTTATCAAATCCACCCCAAGGGTTTGTCACCATCACACACCATACCCTTTGTTCTTATGTGGGTGTTATAAGGGGTTATGTAACAAGACCCTTGCACTATGACTTTGTACATTATTTTTATATAATGATAGTGCATTCATTTAATTATTGTTACATTGTTAATTGTTTTTAAAGAACAAATAGTATTTTTAGTTAATATTCAACTAGGAAATATATTTTGATGAATTAAATGTTTTTTAAATTAAATAATATACTAATAAAAAATTATTAATAAATAAATTCTTATTAAATATAAATGATCGTACAGTTTTTATGAATACAATTCAAATTTTTATTAAGGTTTGGAAGTTGTTTTTGTCCAAAACCATGAATTTTTGATAAATGTTGGTTTTTATTTTCAATATAAAAATTCACATATTTAGAAAATCATTTAGATAAATTGAATATTATTTTTGGAATCAGGATATCGAAATTATCCAATGGGTAATTTTTAATAATTTTTTGAGATAACTGATTATTTTGGTAAAATTTAAATACTGTTTAAAAATATAATCAGTTTTATGACATCATAATGAACCAATAGTGATGTAATAAAATACTATAAACATTATTTTCGTCCAATATATGTTTTACCATTAAAATAATATGATTTTATATTTGTTGGATTTATTTTACAAACTTTTAGTGGACCCTTCAAGACTTATAAAACATTTTGTCTTTTTAATTTGTTTTCCTTGAGACTGTCACTCACCTCCACATAAGAATCCCTATTATTTAAATATGTTAGGCCATTTTCCTCATAAAATATTTTTTTCCAATACCATTTGGTAAAAACCAAGGGTAAAAACCATGTTCTGGTTTGGGGTTTTGATTAGTTTAATGTGTGGTGTCCCATACCTAATTAATAAAGCATTCCCTCTTCTTTCATATATAATCCCACAAAAGATCCCACATATTCTTCACACAAAGACTTTTGAGTTTTTCACAAATCTACCCACCCCTCTCTAGTATCCTCCCAAGGCACCTCAAGCTCTCATGAATCCTCTCTCAAGCTTCTCCCAAGCCTTTGGAAGCACACTTCCAAGTAAGTGATTTCTTCCTTTCTCATTTTTGTCCAATTTTCATTAAGATGTTATGCCCTTTTTTTTCAATTAAAAATGTTGGGGTATGATTTCAAACCTCCCCTTAACTTCCCTATTTATTTGTGGATGATGGTATACCCCTTTATCTATCATTAATTCCTCCCATGTACAACTGTTACCATGTCCAAATTCCATGAGGAATTTATCTCTCCTCATTTACATCCAAGTAATTCATTTGTATTATGCATCTAAAATCCATTACGTTTGTTGGGAAATGTATCTATATGACCCCATTAATGTCCATTTCATTTAAATATGTTTATACACCCCTTTCTCTCTCATGAACCATTTTTTTAGTTCTTATTTCACGCCGTTATGCTGCTTAAATTGAATTACGATTTCCCAAGCCAATGTCACTATGTAGTGAATACCATTCCCATTTCTCTATCAAGGGTATTCACCTTTATGCACATTTACTTATTTATTATAAAGATTCATGTATGTATTACAAATACCTTTATCGTGTAATAAATGATAATGATTGATTCCATGTTGTGTGATCCATGTGGAACACTTATGCATGAAATGAAATGTTTAAGAAGGGTGAGCCATGATAGCGCTACAAGGCATTGGTTAAAATATAGTATCATGATATGTCATGTGCAATTAATTTTGACTCATGATAATTCATGTAAAACAAGTGTTTTCTCGTGCTTCATGTGCAATGAGGATTTACTCATGCTCAATGTGCAATGAGCCTTGGCTCGAGCTAATTCCATGTTAAGTGTTGTTGCCAAATTTCTATGTTATGATTATCATGATTTTTCAAGCATTTATGTTAATGTTTCTATTATGCTCCATTGATATGAATATTTCCTAACATTTATTGTAATCATAATGATATTCCTTGTTTACTCCCTTACTGGGATTTATAGCTCACCCTTTTCTTATGCATTTCCTTAGGTTTTCGCATGCAATGCTAAGCACGAGGGAATGTAGTGGTCATGTAAAGGAAATTTTCAATAAGATGTTGCATTCTACATTTTATGTTTTTATGTAATGTTCCTATGCACCAATGAAACTAGATCTCTCGATCTTCTAGGTTGTATCAAGTGAAGGTTTTATCTAACAAATCATGTTTAAGTATGAAATAAAGAGATGGGTTGTTATAGTTAGTATATGAGGATATGATTAGTTATTTTTTGAGAATAGGATTACAAACCCTATTAAGGAAATAGGGATAAGACCATGTATAATAAAAAATACCTATGTTTTGGTGAGAATTGAGTAACTGGTTTATGTAGAAAATACATCCTTGTCTGGATACGAGCAGGTAGAGGTGGCTCTGGCACAGATGTACCTAGGGTTGAAAACCCCAACAATGAGTTTCGAGCTTGACCCGGGGTATCTTGGTACACAACAATGGGCCTTTCTACACTCTTAGTTATGACACACCCAGGGGATATGCATTTGTAAATTCACAATCATAGTATGAATGATTATTTAGGGAATAAATAAACATCCCCTTAGAATATATGATATAAAGCAGATCATGGATAACATAGATTCAAGCCTATAGATTCATAAGTCAAAGAAATGAAATTTATTTACAAGTCATCAAATTTGTCCTTGGATTAACCTTTATGTGTTACCCATAATTTCTTTTTATTCCGTCCAATGGCCGGTTATAGGAGGACTCAGGCTAACAACCGATGTGAAGACAGATGTGAAGACTGTTCAATTGAGATTCCCAATCCGATGGAAGTGTGAATGTAAATATTTTCCATGATACTCTCTTAGTTAACTCAAGCATTGAATAGAAACATAGGTCAATAGGAATGTTCAACCCCTCCTAAGAAATAACATGTTTCTATTGAGCGCATAATGAGACATATGTCTCCTACTTTTAATGGATAAATCAATCCCATATTTTTCCAAACAATGGATCAATTCCATTGAAAAGATTTTCTACATCCTTTAATGTTCCGAAAAAGAGATAGTTCTTCTGGATGCTTATCGTATGGAGTGTGAAGTTGATCAATGGTGGACATTGATAAAAAATACAGAGCCTAAGTAGGAGATCTATTCCTTGGAATGGAATTATTTCTAGAAGATGTTTTTTGATAAATATTTTCCGTGAACCCTCTAGATTTTGATGGAAAGGGGTTTCCTTTACCTCAAGAAAAAAGATGATGAATCTGTTGAAAAGTATGAGGAAAAATTCACAAGGCTTTAACGATATGCTTATGGCTTTGTCATTACCCCTGAATGCAAGGTTGACCGCTTCTTTGGTGGGATGAAACATAGCCTACGGAAAGTCCTGGTGATCCATGACTTCGATTGCTATGAGTAAATTGTATGATGTTCCCTAAAGTTTGAAATGGGCATAGGAAAACCTCAAGTGTATCGTGTGGGTAAGAGGACTATGGTGGACTTAATTTATGGAGGTCTGATGGATAATTCCAATAGTGATATGAAAATAAAACATCCCACTTGCTAATGGTTCGGAAAGAAGAACCCCAAAAATTGCCTGATGGGGATGAGGAGATGATTTAGGTGTGGAAGAGAATGTCACCTAGCCATTAACTGCCGACAAGAAAAACCTACGAATGTGAAAGAGGAGAGGAATGCTCCGTTTGACTCTCTATGCATTTTCCATTTCTTCAAATGCAAATAACCAGGGCATCTTGGAAATTAGTTCCCTAAACCATGGGTTTTCGAAGGCATCCAAAAACCTCCAAGGTAGCAAGGGATTTATTTTTCCATCACTACTGCTGAAGTGAACCCAACAACAAAGTGGTGATAGGTACTCTAGTTATTCATTCAAGAATAGAGAACGTAATTTTTGACTCTGGTTTTGCACATTTGTTTATATCCCGAAAGTATAGTAGAACCATCCCAACACAACCAAAAATCATGGAAGTAAAGATGTCGGTGAGTATGACAAATTGGCTAATCATTTCCTCCCATGAATATAACTCCAAACCTATATTTATCGGTGGGTTGAACTTCCCAGTGAAGCTTGTCATACTCCCTCTGGTGGAATTTTTTCAATTCATGGCATGTATTGTCATTCTTTATATAAATCCAACATAAATTGTCGTGAGTGGTAAATCACTCACCTTATAGAGAATTGACCCCAGATTCCGAAAAAGTGCAAGGAGGAAGATGAATCTTTATTAAATCCATCATCTTAAGTGTGGATATTATTCCCCTATGAGAACACGTATATGAATCATATGATTGAGTCTAAGGAAGAAACTATCCTTGAAGACATGACTATTGTGAGGTAATTCATTGAAGTGTTTCCCACGGAATTGTCTGGTATTCCTCTTAGAAGAGATGTTGAATTCTCAATTGATCTTATACTTGGGGTGTTTCCAATATCCAAGACCTCATATAGAATGACTGTTGTGGAGCATGAGGAGATGAATAAAAAAACTACATGAGAATCTGGATAAAGGGTTTATACGCCGAAGATCTTCACCATGGGGAGCACCTATCCTCTTTGTCAAGAAGAAGGATGGGTCAATGCACCTTTGCATTTATTATCATGAGATTAACAAAATCATGTTAAAGAATAAGTATCCTCTCCCATGAATTGGTGACTTGTTTTATTAGCTGTGTGAAGCATAAAACTTATCTAAGGTAGATTTACGGTTGGGATGTTATCAAGTAATGGTGAAGATGAAAGATATCCCCAAGACTGCTTTTAATATAGGATACAGACATTTTGAATTCATAGTAATGCCTTTCAGACTCACTAATGCTCCTTCTATCTTTATGGACCTGATGAATAGAGTCTTTAGAGATTACCTCGACAAGCTCTATGCAATGTACAACAAGTGTGGGTTCTTGTTGAAGGAGGTCTCATTCTGGGGCCATATCATCAGAAGGAATGGGATATCTATGGATCCCTCTAAGAAAGATACTATAGAGGGATTGATGAGGCCAGCATCAGTATCATATATTCATAGATTCATAGGGTTATCAAGATATTATTGACAATTGTTGAGAAATTTATCATGATTTCCCAACCCTCTTATCAAGATAACTCAGAAGGGAGTAATGTTTTCTTGGAGTGATGAATGTAAATAAAGCTTCCTAGATTTGAAAAGAAGGCTTATCACTACACCTTTGCTCACATTACACACAAGTGGATAATTTTTTGTGGTATTCATCAATGCTTCGAAGAAGGTCCTGGGCTATGTGTTGATGAAAAATGAAAAATCAATTGCCTATGCTTTATAGCAATTGAATTTTCATGAGAAGAATTATCAAAACCATGATCTGGAGTTTGTTGCGGTGATCTTCACTTTAAAAATTTGGCAAAATTATCTATTTGGGGAGAAGTGTGAAATATATATATACCATGAAAGCCTCATGTATATATTCACATTGAATGACTTTAACATGAACCAATAATGATGGTTAGATCTGATCAAATACTATGACTACTCAATACATTACCACTATGTGAAAGAGAACAAGTTGGTGGATGCTCTATGTAGAAAGGACCCAGCGATTCTATCATTGATGATAATTGAAAAGGATCCAATCTTCATAGATTTGATGATGATGGAAATGGCAATCACAATGAAGGGAATATCCTCAATTCTGTCACAAATGATTCCTCAACCATATCTTTTGGAAAAGTTAAAGGATGCTTAAAATTATGATGTGAGAATTCAGAAGAAAGTGGAAGCTATCAGAAAAGGGAAATCCTCGGAGTTCAATGTTAATGAAGAAGGAATTGTGTGATTTGGGAAAAGTTTATGTGTTCCATCAAGTCCAAAGTTGAAGAAGGAACTTTTGGATGATGCACATTGTTCGAATTTCTCTATTCACCCAGAAAACACAAAGATGTATCGAGATCTCAAAGAGAATTATTGGTGGGATAATATGAAGAAGGAGATCACTAAGTATACATCAAAGTTCCTAGTGTGTCAACAAGTGAAGGCTTGGGGGCATAAGTCTAAGGGGATGATGCAACTATTGCCTATACTAGCATGGAAAGAGGAGAAAATTACCCTTGAATTTTTCACTAGACATTCAAAGTCATCCAATGGAAACAATGAAATATAGGTTGTTGTGGATCGTCTTATGAAGTCGGCACACTTCATTGTAATTTGGTAGGATTTCTCATTAGATCAACTGGCATGAATATATATCAAGGAATTTGTAATGCTTAATGCAGTACCACTACCTACTATATCCGATCAAGATCCAAGATTCACCTATATGTTTTGGAAGAGTCTTCAACATGCTCTAGACACTGAACTAAACTTCAGTACAACCTATCTTCCTCAATCTGATTTCCAATCTGAGTGAACTATTCAGACACTGGAGGATATGTTAATATAATGTTTTATGGACATCAAAGGAGGGTGGTAACAACATCTTCCACTAGTTGAATTACCCTACAATAATAGTTTCCACTCGAGCATCCGAATGGCACCTTTTGAATCCCGGTATGGGAAAATGTGCTGAACACCGACTTGTTGGGATGAAGTTATTGAGCGTAAGTTGTTAGGACCAGAAATGGTCAATGAAATGGTGGAGAAGGTATAAACTAATCATCAACATATCAAGGCATCCTAGAGTCGACAAAAGAGTTATGCAGATAACATTGACCAGACCAAGAGTTTAAAGTTTGAGATATGATATTTCTACGTATATCTCCATAGAAGAAGGTAATGTGGTTTGGAAAGAAAGTATAGTTAAGTTCTAGGTACATCGGCCCCTTCAAGATTCGTGATCATGTTGAGGCTATGGCTGATCGACTAGCACATCCACCTAGTGTGGCCAAAGTACATGATGTCTATCAAGTATCCCTCTTAAAAGAGTAAATACCAGACACTTCACATGTACTATTTTTAGAGGTAGTACTGTTAGAAGATGATATTTGTAATGAGGAGCAATCAGTGATGTTTATAGATCATAGAGAAAATGTTCTAGGAAATAAGACAATGCCCCTCGTCAGGGTGTTGTGGTGAAACCCCAAGATTGAAGAAGTGATGTGGGAATCAGTGGGAGTGATGAAGAAAAGTTAACCATGTCTATTTTAGTATTGGAAAAGGAAATTTCGAGGAAGAAATTTCTTAAGGGGGGAAGATTGTAACGACCCAAGATTTCATTAATGAAAATTCCTCTTGATCTAATTAAATGTCTTATTATGTTTATATACAATGTAAACATCATTGGTTTTATGTTAAGAATTATGATCGTTGCTAATATAGCCATTAAATAGTTATCACAAGATTATTATAAATATAGGGCTATAACAAATCCAATTTAATCCAACAAAGGAAGTGATGGCCTCATCCAGTAGACTTTACCCATATGAAGCCCATTTATTAGATCTTGGAAAGGAGATGGCTTCATTGGTCTTCTCTCTTGAACAAGCCCAATCCAATCTTAGACAAGTTATGCTTGAGTGGAACCAACTATGAGAGAAGTGAATGTTAATTGAGATTACCACCCGAGAAATGTTATTTGAGCCACCCCAAGAGTCAGTCATCATCGCAAACCTTACCCTTCTATCTTATGAGGGTTTTATAAGGTGTTATGAAACAATAACCTAGAACTATGACTATGTACATTATTTTTTCATAAATAATATACATTCATTTTTTTATTGTTACATTGTAAATAGTTTTAAAGGAAAAAATATTATTTTCATTAAGATTCAAATACGAAATCTATTTTGATGAATTAATGGATTTTTGAATTAAATAATATTTTAACAAAATTTTATTAATAAATCAATTTTTATTTAATATAAATTATCACAAAATTTTTATGAATAAAATTGAAATTTTTATTATAGTTTGGTAGATATTTTTGTCAAAAACCATGATTTTTTGGTAAATGTATGTTTTTATTTTAAAATAAAGTGATTTTAGATTTGTTTGATTTATTTTATAAAGCATTTTTGGACCCTCCAAGACTTATAAAACATTTGTCTTTTTAAATGGTATTCCCTGAGAGTGTTACTCCCCTCCACATTAGTAAACCTATTATTTTAAGAATTTCTGCCATTAGCCTCATAAAATATTGTTTTCCACTCCCCTTTTTCCAAAAACATCGGAAAAATCCATGGGATGGTTTGGGGTTTTGATTAGTTTATTGTGTTGTGTCCCAAACCAAAATAATAAATAATTCCCTCTCATTTCATATATAAACCCACCCAAGATCCCACTTCCACTTCACTAAAATCATTTGGAGTTCGTCCAATATCTGACCTCCTCTCTCTAGAATCCTCCCAAGGCACCCCATGCTCACAAGAAGACTTTCTCAAGCTTCTCCCAAGCCTTTGGAAACACACATCCAGGTAGGGGATTTCATCCTTTCTCATTTTCATCCAATTTTCTTTAAGTTGTTATACCTTTTTTCAATTATAAATGTTGGGGTATGATTTAACCCCTACCCCATACTTACCTATTTATATATGGAAGATGTGATACCCCTCTCTATCTCATTAATCCCTCCCATGTACACCTGTTACCAAGCCGAAATTCAATGAGGGATTTATCTCTCCTCATTTATATACAAGTAATTATTTTGTATTATGCATCTAAAAGTAATTAAGTTTGGTGGGACATGTATTTATATGACCCACTGACTGTCTATTTCATGTAAATATAACGAGACACACCTTTCTCTCTCACCATCAATTTTTTATGAGTTATTATTTCATGTCGTTATGCTTCTGAAATTGCACTATGATTTTCAAAGACAATGTCATTATGTAGTGAATACCATGACCATTTATCTATCAAGGGTATTCAACATTAGGCACATTTACTTATAGATTATAATGATTAATGTATGTATTCAACATCCCTTTATCATGGAATAAATGATGACGATTGATTACATGTTGTATGATCTATGTGGTACACTTATGCATGAAATGAAATGTTTATGAAGGGTGCACCCTGATAGCGCTCCAATGCATTGGGTAAAGTATAATATCATGATAATTAATATGCAATGAATGTTTACTAATGATAATTCAAGTGCAATGATGTTTTACTCATGATTCATTGGAAATGGGTGTTTACTCATGCTCCATGTGCAATGAGTCTTGGATCATGTAATTTTCTATTAAGTGATGTTACCACATTTCCATGTTATGATTATCATGATTTATCATGCCTTTATGTTCTTGTTTCTCTTGTGCTCCATTGATATTACTATTGCCTAACATGTATTTTAATCTTCATTTTATTCTTTTTTACTCCCTTACAAGGATTTATAGCTCCCCTTTTCTTATGCATGTCCTTAGGTTATCCCATGCAATGCTAAATATGAAGGAATGTAGTGGTCATGTAAATGAGGTTTTAAATAAGATATTGCATTCTATGTTTTTAGTTGTTATGTAATGTTCTTAATCCCCAAAGACACTAGACCTATCTATCTTATATGTTGTTTTAAGTGAAGGTTTAATGTAATAAATCAGGTTGAAGTATGAAAAAAAGAGCAGGGTTATATCATTTAGTCATTTAGCCCTTTATCACTTGGGGATATTACAATAACCCCCCTTTAGAGAACAACATACTCATTGTGGGACCTAAATATCATCCTAGGAAGCGCACTGCACTTAAGGATGTGTACCAAATCTGATACCAAATGTAAAAAATGGGCCCCAGTGACAGCATAGACACCCCACCTAAACATGGTCATCGGGTCATGGCCTTCCAGGTACCACCAATTTCCCCGCAGACACATGGTCTCCACCCTGGGGCCCACCCAAGTGGCCGAATGGGTCATCTGACTAATGATTTTCTCCACCAGCCTACACATTCCCTTTCCTATGTGCTTTTTCATCACTCGCACACACCTTGTGAAACTTCCCTTAAGGTCACCCATCCTGATCACTACTCAGACCAACCCTGCTCTTTATTACACACTTAAACATTATTTATTACATAAGATTCACTTTATACAACATAAAATATTGAGAGCTATATTGTATTTGGGTCTTAGGATCATTACATAACAACATAAAACACTAAATACAACATCTTTATTGAAAAAGTCCCTTACATTACCACTACATTCTCTCATTCTTAGAATTTCATGTGATAACCTGAGGACATGCATAATAAAAGGGTGAGATATAAATCAAATTAAGGGAGTAAACATAGAATAACAGGAAGATTACAATACTTGTTCAAAAATAAGTATATCAATGGAGCACAATAGAATCATGAACATAAATGCATTATTAAGCATGATAATCATAACATGGAAATGTGGCAGCAATAATTAACATGGAATTAGCATGATCCAAGGCTCATTGCACATGGAGCATGATTAAACCATAATTATGCATGAATCATGAGTAAAAACTCATTTCACTTGAATAAGCATGAGTCAACACTCATTTCACATGATGTATCATGATTCTATACTTTACCCTATGCATTGGATCCCTATTAGGGTGCACCCTTTTTAAACATTTCATTTCACGCATAAGTGTTCCACATTGATCATACAACATGGAATAAATAATCATCATTTATTCAAAAATAATGGGATGTACAATACATACCTGAATATTTTTAATCAATTAGTAAATGTACATGAAGTTGAATACCCTTGATAGATAAATTGGCATGGTATTCACTACACAATGACATTGGCTTGGAAAATCGGCACAATTTCGGCAGTGTAACGGCGTGACCTAAGAATTCATAAAAATGGTTGATGAGAGAGAAAGGGGTGTCTAAATATATTTAAACAAAATATAAATTAAGGGGGTTATATAGATACATTTCTCAACATATGTAATGTAATTTTGATTCATAATGAAAAATAATTGCTTGAATGTATATGAGGAGAGGGAAATTCTTTATAGAATTTCGACAACGTAACAGGTGTACATGTGACGCATTTAATTTGAGAGAAAGGCGTCTCTATTCATTAAAAAATAAATAGGTAAGTATGGTGGGGGTTAAAAATCATACCCAAACATTTATAATTGAAAATAAAATGGTATAACAATATTAATAAACTTGGATAAAAAGAGAAAGGTAGGTATCCCTTACATTGATGTGTGATCCCAAAGGCTTGGGAGAGGCTTGAGAGAAGATACCTGGGAGCTAGGGGAACCATGGGAGGATTATAGAGAGGGTATGGAAGATTTTGGAAGAACTCTAAAGGCATTTAATGATGAGGAAGGGGGAGCTTGGGTGAGTTTATATGGGAAAGGAGAGGGAATTATTTATTATATAGGATTGGGACACCACACATTAAACTAATCAAAACCAAAAAACAACCCATGATATTAACCCATGGGTTTTTCCAATGGTGGATGGAAAATAGTATTTTATAGGGCCAATGTCTGTACTTATTAAAATTATAGGTTTTCCTATGTGGAGGTGAGTCACACTCACAGGGAAAATAATTTAAAAAGACAAAATGTTTTTTAAGCCATGAATGGTCCACTTAAGCTTTGTAAAATAAATCAACCAAAACCAAAATCACATTATATTAATAGTAAAACATATATTGTCCGAAAATAATGTATATACTATTTTATTACATCACTTTTAGGTCATTATGCTGTCATAAAACACAATATATGTTTAAAAGGTATTTAATTTTTACCCAAAAATTCGACTATCTCAAAACATTATGAAAAATTCACCATTAGATAATTTTGAAAACCTGATTCCAAAAATAATATTCATTTTATCTAAATAATTTTATAAATATGTTATGTTTTACTTTTAAAATAAAAATCGATGTTTATAAAAAATTCACGTGTTTAAAAAAAAGCTTTCAAAATTTAATAAAAATTAAAATTGTATTCATAAAAAAAGTGTACGATCACATAAATAAAATAAAAAGTAGTTAATTAATAATATTTTATTAAAATATTATTTAACTAATAAATAAATTAATTCCTCAAAATAGATTTCATAGTGGAATATTATCTAAAAAAATATTTGTGCTTTTAAGACTATTTCCAATGAAACAATAACAAAATGAATGAAAATTATTTATAAAAAAAATAATGTACCTAGTAATAGTGCTAGGGTATTGTTACATAACTCCTTATAACACCCGTATAAGACTGAAGGGTAAAGAGTGTGATGGTGATAGCCTCTTGGGGTGGATTGGATAACATCCCTCTGGTGGTAATCTCTATTAACTTCCACTTCTCCCGTAGTCGGTTCCACTCAAGAATAGCATGTTCAAGCTCAGCTTGGGATTGGTCAAGAGTGAATCCCAATGATTCCACCTCCTTTCTGAGCTCCGAAAAATGGGCTTTATATGGGGACAATCTACTGGATAAGGCCATCACTTCCGTTGTCTATGTAAATAGGATTTGATAAAGCCCTATATTTATACTGATCATGTGATCACTGTTCAATGGTTATATTAGAAATGATCACTATTCTTAACTATTTTTTAAAATCCAGAAACATAACCAATGAAGTTCACATTTTATAAAACCATAATAAATCATTTAATTAGGTCAAGAGAAATTTTCATTAATGAATGTTTAGGTCGTTACAATATTCCCCCCTTGAGAAATTTTTCCCTCGAAATTTCCTTTTCCCACAAAACAATAGTAGTGGGTAACTTTGCATCATCACATCCTCCGATTCCCACATCGCTTCTTCAAACTTTTTGTTTCTCCACAACACCTTGATGAGGGGAATTGTCTTATTTCTTAGAACTTTTTATCTATGATATATGATCTTTACTAGTCGCTCCTCATAAGAAAGATCATCCTCAAACTATACTACCAATGGGGAGAGTACATGTGAAGGGTCTGGTATGTACTTTAATAAGTGGGATACATGAAAAACATCATTTACTTTACCCATGGTAGGTGGAAGTTCTAGTCGATAGGCCACAACCCCAACACAATCCAGAATATCGAAGGGGTCGATGTACATAAGTGCTAACTTCCATTTCTTTCCATACCTCATGACCTTCTTCCACGAATATATGATTAGAAATAACATGTCTCCAACATCAAACTCAAGATCTCATCGACAGTTGTTTTTATAACTCTTTTGTTGACTCTGGGCTACCTTGATATGATGATGAATGGTTTTAACCTTCTCCACCATTTCTTAAACCATTTCTAGTCCTAAAATATTATGCTCATTGACTTTATCTCTACATTCCAGTGTTTTTCACCTCTTCCCATACATGGATTCATAAGGTTCCATTCGAATGCTCAGGTGGAAACTATTATTGTAGGATGATTAATCTAGTGGAAGTTGATAGTCCCACACTCCTTTAATGTCCATAGAAACTTAACATAACATATCCTCTAGTGTCTAAATAGTTCACTCAGATTGGCCATCATTTTGAGAATGATAGGCTGTACTGATGTTCATTTTTGTTTCTAGATCATGTTAAAGACTCATCCAAAACATATAGGTGAATCATGGATCTCTATCAGATACAATATATTGTGTTACTCTATGAAGCATCACCTCTTCCCTGATATATATTCATGATATTTGATCCAATGAGAAATACTTCTGAATTGCAATGAAGTGTGCAGACATTTTAAGATGATCCAAAACAACCTAGATTGCATTGTTGCCTTTGGGTGTCTTCATATTTCTAGTGACAACGTCCATGATGAATTTATTTGATTTCATTTCTAGTATGGGAAATGGTTCCATCATCCGTTTATAATTCTTCCACTCTGCCTTCACTTTCTAACATACCTGGCTCATTGATGTGTACTCAGTGATCTCCTTCTTCATAATATCCCACCAATAATGCTCTTGGATAACATAATACATCTTTGTGTTTCATGGGTGAATAGAGAAATTCGAACTATGTGCATCATTCAAAAGTCCCTTCTTTAGTTCCGGACATGATGAAACACATAGTATTTTCCCAAATCTCACAATTCCTTCTTCTTTAACATTGAACTTTGTGGATTTCCCTTTTCTGATAGCTTCCACATTCTTCAAAATTCCCACATCATCCTTTTGAGCATCCTTTTACTCTTCCAAAAGATAAGGTTGACCAATAATTTGTAAAAATATTGATGATGTTCCCTTCTTTATGATTCCCATGTCCATATTCACCAAATATATGAATAATGGATCCTTTTTTATTCTCATCAATGATATAATTGCTTGGAACTTTCTACTTAGAGCATCCACCACCTCGTTCGCTTTCCTAGGGTGGTAATGGATTGAGCAGTCATAGTCTTTGGCTAGCTCTAACCAACATCATTGGTGTATGTTCAACTCTTTCTGTGTTAATATTTACTTGAGGATTTTGTGGTCCGTATATATTTCACACTTTTCCCCAATGAGATAATGCCACCATATTTTTAAAGTGAAGATCACTGAACTCAACTCCAAAACATGTGTTGGATAATTCAGATAATGAACATTCAATTTCCTGGAAGCATATGCAATGAATTTGTCATTTTTCATCAACACACAGTCTATTCCCTTATTCATAGCATCACAGAATACCACAAAAAGTTCTCCACTTGTGGGTAATGTGAGAATGGGTGTAGTGATAAGATTCCATTTCAACTCCTCAAATCTTTCTTCGTATTCATCACTCCATTCAATCTTTTCTCCATTCCAAGTTATCTAGGTAAGAGGGTTGGAAAATCATGTGAAATTTCTCACAAATCATCAATAATATCCAACTAACCCCAAGAAGCTATGGATATCAATTACAGACATTGGACTTTGACATCCCTTTATTGCAGGTATCTTGGATGGATCCACAGATATCCCATTTCTTGTGATGATATGGACCAAAAATGAAACCTCCTTCAACTATGACTCACACTTGATGTACTTTTCAAAGAGCATATACTTCCACAAGGTCTCTAGTATAGTTCCTAGATGATCCTCATGATCCTCCTTAGTTTAGGAGTATATTATAATATCATCTATAAAGACTACCACAAATTTGTCATGGTAATCTATAAAGACTCCATTCATCAATTCTAGGAAGATTGATGGAGCATTAGTGAGTCTAAAAGGAATAAATATGAAATCATAGGGCCCATATCTTGTACAAAAAGCATTCATATGGATATCTTCCTTCTTCACCCTTACTTGATAATATCCCAACCAAAAATCTACCTTGGAGAAGTATTGTGATCCCCGCTGCTAATTGAACAATCCATCAATTTATGGAAGAGGATACTTGTTCTTTTTCATGCTTTTGTTGAGATCACGCTAATCCATGAAAAGGCACATTGACACATCCTTCTTCCTGAAGAAGAGGACTGGTGCACCCCTTGGTGGAGTACTTGGGCGTATACACTATTTATCCATATTCTCCTGTAGTGGTTTCTTCAGATCCTAAATCTACACAATATCCATTCTATACAGAGTCTTGGATATTGGAAATGCCCCATGTATAAGATCAATTAAGAATTCAACATCTTTTCTAGGTGGAAGACTAATCAATTCTTCAGGAAACACTCCAGCAAATTCCTTCACAATAGGCATGTCTTGAAGAATGGATTCCTCTTTAGACTCAATAATATTAGTCAAATACATGTGCTCATAGGGAAGTAATATCCACACTTGAGATGATGGAGCTAATGAAGATTCATCTTCATCCTTGCACATGTATAGAATCGGGGGTAGATTTTTCACATGGAGATTGATATCCCTCTCATGGAAAAACCCATGAATTTTTGATAAAGGGTTAAATAACTAAATGATATGACTCATGTAAACAAGGTGAACCTTCCTTTTTAGGAGCCTACCTGATTAGAACTCTATAGTTAAGTGTTCTTATCCTGAACTTGTGATCATGATGGGTTACCATCTGGGAAGATTCCTAGGTTGTGTGTGGGTGAGGAAAAAACACACCAGAAAGGAAGTATGTTGACCTATTGGAAAAATAATTAGTCATATGATCCATTCAGGAATGTGGGTGGGCCCCTGGGTGGGGACCACGTGTATGTATGGAAATTGGTCGTACCTGGTGAGTCAGGACCCGACGACCATGTTAAGGTGGGGTGGTGGTGCTGTCACTGGGACCCAGTTGTAATATTTGGTATTAGAGTTGGTACCACACCTTAACTATGGTGCACTCCCTTGGTTGATATGTAGGGACCATAATGATGACATTTTTCTCTGGGGGGGGGGGTGATTGTAACTCCCCCGATGATAAAGGGTTAAATTACAAAATGATATGAATCGTGGCAAGAAGGTTCACTTTCGTTTTTGGGAGACTACCTGATTAAAAATCCATATTTAATCGTGTATGGCATGGAGTAGTGATAAGGATGTGTGACTTTCTGGGAAGATTCTTAGGGTGTTTGTGAGTGAGGACAAAGAATACTGAAAATAACATGTATTGGCCTGCGGGGAAAACCATTAGTCAGATGACCCGTTTAGGCATGTGGGTGGGCCCCTAGGGAGAACCACATGTCTACGTGGAAACTGGTGGTACCTGAAGGGACAGGACCCGACAACCATTTTCAGGTGGGGTGGCTGTGCTGGCATCGGGACCCAGTGACACTACTAGAATTTTACCCTTTACCAACGGTTTCCCAAACCATGGCCATGCAAGCTGTTTGTATAGGCTTATACCAACGGTTCTGTGTAAACCATTGGTAATGGTTGGGAAACCATTGGTATATTATATACCAATGGTTTCCCAAACTGTGGCCATGTAAGCCATTTGTATAGGCTTATACCAGCAGTTCTGTGTAAACCGTTGATATATGTGTTAAAGTAAGAGATATACCAATGGTTTCACAGACTGGTGGTATATGTTACCTTTATACCAATGGTTTAGAACCGTTGTTATATAGTGTAAAATATACATTCTATGGATATACCAATGGTTTTGAAAACCATTGGTAGAATTTTATACCAACAGTTATAACAAAACCGTTGGTCTATTAAAAATCAAAGGGCTATACCAAATGTTTTGAAAACTATTGGTATACATATGCTACACCTCCACAGCAGTAGTAGCCAGTAGCCACCACCATCCTGCAACTTGCAACTCTTCAGGACCTGCAACCTACAACCTGAATCCAAAAGGCTACATGGGATGTTTAAAATTAATCCAGAATTCAGAAATTCATAAATTTAAAATTCATTCCTCACTCAAACCACAACACAAGAGTAAAATCCATAATCCAATACATCCACTATCCAATACATCCAGAATTGAAATGCAATAACACCCATAACACCAATAAAAAATTAAAATCCAATACATCCAGAATCTAATACACATAAAACTATTCAAAATTTAGAATTCATTACCAATACATCCAGAATCCAATACATCCAGAATTCATAAATTTTGAATTTAAAAGCAATAACACCCATAATAGTATTAAAAATTTAGAATTCACTCCTAACTAAAACCACAACACCAATACACACAAGATAAAAAACCTACATGTTATAGGAAGAACATGGGGTGTTTACTCATGGTCTTGGGTTGACTATCTTAAAACCAACAGAAAAACATGGGTAGAGTTGACAGGGATCATGATACCCATAAGATAGACAATGGTAGTGGTCATGTGCTTAGACCTAGGATGAGTTAAAGGAAGAACATGATTTGTTTATATTCCAATAATGACTATGTATCCATGTATAAATGGTTCATAATGTTTTAGTGGGAAACATTTCCCAATCTCGACATATGAGATGGGTTACCAGAATAACCTACATGTTTTTCATAGACTTTTCAATTGGAATAAGGGGTTATGTTGTTAATTGCAATTTGGTATCTGGGGTGTGATGTGAGATAAATCCCCATTTTGGGTAGTGGGTATGAATATTCAATTATGTATTTGGTATTGGGTTCCCAAAGGGACTTTGGTTTGGTCCTATAACCCACTGTTTGAGGATAAGATTGGTGTATTAAAAGTCATGTGTCTTAGAATAGGGGTAGCAGTTCCTCACATGAGAAGTGGATTGTGTGAGGCTAGATCATGGATCCTTATGCTAAAGTATCAACACAATCCGAATATGTTTGGTCGGTTTTCCATATTCATGTTAATGTTTTAACTTAAAATCCTATCCATTCAAATTAATGTGAAACAGTTTGAGTGGTACTGGCCACACCGTGCCTCAGCTTGAGGCGGGCTTGACTTGTACACGTCAAAAATGCCCCATGGATCGTTTTCATAATGTGTCAACATAATCTGAAATTGTATGTTCATTTATCCATATGCCAGTTGTTGTTTTCACTTAAAATGTTGTCCATTTCAAAAAAAGGGAGATACATTGAGTAGTTCCAGCCACACTGTGCCTCAGATTGAGATTGGGTTGACTTTTACATGTCACAAATGACCCTTGTATCCTTGTGCTAAATTATCAACACAATCAGAAAACGTTCAGTCAGTTTTCCATATGCCATTGGTTGTCTTCACTTAAAATGTTGTCCAATTAAAACAAAAGAGAGACACTTTGAGTTGTACCGGACACACCGTACCTCTGATTGAGGTAGGGCTGACTCATACACGTCACATATGACCCATGGATTATTTTCCGAATGTATCAACATAATCTGAATGTGTTTGGTTGGTTTTCTGTATGCCATTTGTTGTTTTCACATAAAATCATGTCCATTTCAAATAAAAGTGAGACAATTTGAGTGGTACCGGCGACAACGTGCCTTAGATTGAGGCGGGCTTGACTCGTATAGGTCAAAAATGACCCGTCGATCGTTTTCCTAATGTATCAATAGAATCCGAATGCATTTGGTCAGTTTTTCATATTGAAGTTGTTGTTTCCACTTAAAATCTTGTCCATTCCAAATAAAATTGAGATAGTTTGAGTTGTACCGACCACATCGTGCCTCAGATTGATGCGAGGATGAGTTGTACATGTAAAAAATAAACCCTATATCATTTTCCTATAATATCAATACAATCCGAATGAAATTGGTTGGTTTTATGTATTCCATTTTTTGTTTTCAATTAAAATTTTGTCCAATTCAAATAAATGTGAGACACATTGAGTGGTACCGGCCACACCGTGCCTCATATTGAGCCGAAGTTGACTCTTACACTTCCAGAATGAACCATGGATCCTTGTGCTAAATTATCAACACAATCTGAAAATGATTTGTTGATTTTCTAAATGCTAGTTTTTTAATTAAAAGGGTGCCCATTTTAAACAAAAGAAAGACACTTCGAGTGATATTGGTCACACCATGCCTCAGATTTAGGTGGGGTTGACTTGTACATGTCACATATGACCCATGGATCATTGTACTAAAGTATCAACAAAATTAGAATGCATTTGGTCAGTTTTTCGTATGCTAGTTGCTATTTTAACTGAAAATGTTATCCATTTCAAATAAAGGTAAGACACTTTGAGTGGTACCGACCACACCGTGCCTCGAATTGAGTCGGGGTTGACTCGTATATGTCACAAATGACACATGGATCCTTGTTATAATGTATCAACATAATCAGAATACGTTTGGTTGGTTTTCCATATGTCTGTTGTTTTTACTTAAAACAGTGTCCATTTTAATCAAAATAGAGGCACTTTGAGCGATACCGACCACACCGTGCCTCATATAGAGGCGGGGTTGAATCGTACATGTCAAAAATGACCCATGCATTGTTTTCCAGATGTTTTATACAATAAGAATGCATTTGTTCAGTTTTGCGTATGCATGTTGTTTTTTTCACATAAAATCGTGTTCATTTCAAATAAAAGTGAGACATTTAGAGTGGTACCAGCCACATCGTGCCTCAGATTGAGGCAGGGTTGACTCATACATGTCTCTAATGACCCATGGATCGTTTTCGTAAAGTATCAATAGAATCTGAATGACTTTGGCTAGGTTTTCATTTGCAAGTTGTTGTTTTCACTTAAAATCTTGTTCATTTAAAATAAAAGGGAGACAATTTGAGTGGTACCGGCAAAAAAATGACTTGGATTGTGGAAGGGTTAACCTGTACACATGAAAATGACCCATGGATCTTTTTCCTAAAGTATCAACAGAATCCAAATGTGTTTGGTCAATTTTCTGTATGCCAGTTTTTTTGTTCACTTTAAATGTTGTCTAATTAAAATAAAAGTGAGACACTTTGAGTGGTACAAGCCACACCGTGCCTCAAATTGAGGTGGGGTAGACTTGTACACGTCACAGATGACCCATTTATCCTTATGCTAATGTATCAACACAATCCAAATACGTTTGGTCAGTTTTCCATATGCTAGTTGTTTTTACATAAAAGGGTTCCCATTTTATAGAGATCTTAGATTGGGATCCAAGACAACGAATAAAGAGTGAATTTGTCTCCTAAAGAAAGGTAGGTGTTCCTTAACCTTTATTGAATTTCTGTGATGTTTTATATATTCTAAATCACCACTTACGAAATGTTGGGATATCGGGTTGTGAGCTGTCCAGGGTCCAAGGGGATGGTGGGGGGGGGGGGGTTGTCCGGGGTCCATGGAGGATGATGGGGGGTTGTCCGGGGGCATTCCAGGTTCCATGGAGAAGGGTGGGGGGGGGATGTAAAGGATCCATGGTGGCGGGGGGCTGTCCGGGTTATAGAAAGGAGGGTGGGGGGCTGTCCGGGGTCTAGGGAGAAGGGTGGGGGGGGGGGGGGGGGCTGTCCATGGTCGACGGAGGAGGGGTGTTGTCTGGTGTCCAGGGAGGAGGTTGAGGGGATGTCCAGGGTCCATAGAGTGGGGGGGGGGGTATTCGGGGTCCAGGGGGGATGGTGAGGGCTATCCCCAGGGAGGATGGTGGGGTCTTTCAAAGGGGCTAACTAGGGGGTGTCTGGGGGCTGTCTGGGGTCCAGGGAGGAGGGTGGGGGGGGGGGGCTGTCCAAGGTCTAGGGAGGAGGGGGGCTGTCCGGAGTCCATGTAGGGGGTTGGGGGCTATCCGCGGTCTAGAGAGGAGGGTGTGTCACTGTCCGGGGGGCTGTCCTGGGGTTGTCCGGGGTCCATGGAGGAGGGTAGGGGGGCTGTCTGGGGGCTGTCTGGGGGGCTGTCCGGGGGGTTGTCTGGGGGATGTCCAGGGTCTAGGGAGGAGGGTGGGACAGGGGGGGGGGGGCTATCCTCTGCACATGGGATTGTATTTACATATTTTATATGAAAATTATATCGCGGTTGAAAAAATAATTTCAATATATCAACTTCTAATCAGATCATAAATTTTCTAAATTCCACTATAAATTTACAATTTCATTAAAATAGATAAAAAATAAAGATAATGTGACCTATATAATCACACATATATTTAGGAAAAATAAATCAATAAACATCAAAGGTCAATATTATCACTCAAAAATGTAATGGATCAATCTACCCCTTATCAGTATCACTATCATCACCATCATCGTCACCCTCACCCTCGTCCTCATCGTCATCCCCATAATCATCCCCGCCCTCCTCCTCACCCTCGTACTTGTCCTCAACCTCTTCATCGACATCCTCCTAACCCATTAATACTCCTCACCCTCCTCCTCTGCCTCGGCCTCCTCCTCAGCCTCCTCCTCCTCCACCTCAGCCTCCTCCTCACCATCGTCTCGACCACAACTAGAAATGCCACCTGAAACATCATATATAGAACGCAATGATGACATATATTCATCACAAGTAGTGATGGACTCTGGTGGAAGTGTTGGATGTAAAACTTACATCAGTTTCATAAATGTAGTGCTTTCCCTAGGAGACAGTTCATCCATATTTGTGGACCTTTTTTCAGCATGTTCTACCTATTCCATAACCTGCTGCAACGTGGCGGCACTACAAATCATACCTGAGGAGGGCTAATACCTCATCGGAACTATACACTTCCTCGGTCGGCAACATACTCTACCAGGGTGCTCATCTCGCAACACCTGATGTAAGTGATCGTTTGGCCCAAAATTGTTAGGTTCCTAGGCATCAGGGTCCCCTAGAAAATTCTATTACAAATATAAATAGATTATTAATTTAAAAAATAGAGATTATAATTTTAAATCTACAATGTAAAACATTCAATCTGCTGCTGAGTCGGTTCATTAACCGCACTTCCATCTTTCTTATTTTTACTCGAGAAAAATAGTTTTACTCAAGGCACACATCCTTCTATATTGAATTTATGCCTCTATAATGACATTGAATTTAGAAAACCTTAATTAAAAATAGGATACAATAAAATATAGTAATTTCATAACAAAAATTATATAACAACATTAGCAATCAAATAAATTATGGAGGAAGAAATATAAAGTTCAAGTCATTGAGAAAGATTATAAAATGTCATACATACTATCTCTCATGATCTAGAATCATAGTACATCCCAATGTTTGTAAGTATTTCTTAACATCAATGTTTTTTTATTTATAACAGATGCATCCTAAATAAATTTCAATAATTAGTATTAATGAAAATCATGAAAATTTTCATTTAAATACTTCTAATTTGATTAATACCAAAAATTGGATAGTCTCCCAATGAGTAATCATCAGTCAGTACTATTCTAATTGACAATCATCCATGATAGGGACCGCATTTTACTCCGTGCCCACTCTAGAATTCCATCCAATATATAACTCATGCTTATAATCTCTCTAAATCTCGCTTAAATCCTTTAGACGTGCGGGCCATGCACCCTCACCATCGGGAAAATTAAACCGTAGCTGAAACCAAAATATTAATTCATATAAATACCAAAAATAATATATTTCATTAAATACAATAGTTTATTTTACCCATATCTTTGCCCAGGATTTATCCTTGACTTAAATTGGAAACTGTCTCCATGAGGGCGTGCTGAGAGGAATGATGCCGGATTATTTGGAAAGCATCGCCAAAATACTATGACATTGCTGCCCTGTTTTTTTAATCATCTGACTATCTTCAATGTATTCCACCATCAATTGTGTGAAACAGTTCCTCACTGAACACATGCGTGTACTCCCCCTCCCTCGCCTCCTATCTGTAGATCTATTTTTCCCAAAGAAAGAAAAATATTTTATCAATACATGTTCTAATGAAAATAAATAATGGTGTAACAATTTTTTAGGGTTATATAAGTATAACTGTGATAGTATAATCAATATGTGCCACTAGATCTGCAGAAACTGAAGGAACACCCTGTATAGATGGAGCGGGTCCCAATGTAAGCTCCACAGAGACAGACTCTGGTGGAGCAGTAGTCGAAAAAGATGGAATATAAAATCCTAGAGAGAAGGAAGTAGAAGTAAACGAAGTTGACAGGGATGGATGGCCAAATACTGGATGGGGAGTGGGAATCATCATTGGATATGGTACAGATGGATGAGGAGGCTCAGATGTAAAGGGTGGTGAAAACATGGGGGGTCTAAATATCCTGTGTGTCCCTAACGACACACCAGGATCAGAATGTGGGATGGATGGTATGTCAGCGGGAGGGGAATTGTCTAATCGAGTATACCGACTAGATCGTCTAGTTCCCATACCACCCCCTTGTACGAACACCCCAAGTATTGGGACCACTACTAGGCTGCTCATCCAAATTACTGTCTTCTAATAGATGGATCTTGAAAAAATGTTTAAAACAAATTAATCACATGACATTATATATTATTTTAATAAATATATTTGAAATAAAATACTCACTGCAAGAACTAGTGGTGGAATGCCCAGCTCAACCATGCGACGACTATTTTCCATAATATTTTTCTGTTCCCTCTCTTCAATTGGTTTTATTTTCCTGCATTTGAAAACAAATATGGAAATAAATAGAAAATTATAACTAATGTGTAACCCAAAAAAACAACATAAATTATAGGGAATAGGGTTATTCATGAATAATTTAACTAACCATTGTTTTAGTTACGTGATGTAGTCATCAAAAAAATCACAGTTGAACAAAACTGTGCGATGTGCCATCTCCTGCTCTTCAAGGCTTAATGTCTTCAATGTATATGATTCGATAATTCCTCCTATTTGAGGAAGTGATGGAAAACAGGGTTCAATTTTACTTATACTATTCTTATTCATTTCTCATTGGTCTGTTCATTCTTGTAGTAAGATCAGACAAATATATTTTGCAGAAATCCATACATTCATGAGCCATGTAACCGTTCATAATAGAACCTTCAAAATGATTCACGTTTCAGACATAAGACAATAATTTGTACATATTTCATTTAGTTGGATACATCCACCTAAAATAAATAGGTCCTCTAAGAAGTATTTCAGTGGGAATATGTACAGTCAGATGCAGCATGGATGTGAAAAATGATCGAGGAAATATTTTCTCCAACTCACACAAAATTAATGGGGCATCTGTCAACATTTTTTGCAAGAAATACTTGGACAAATTCTTAGACCAAATATCTATAAACAAATGGAACAACTGAATAACAGTCACCATTATATTATTGGAAAAAATATGATGGATTGCTATTGGAATCAACTCATGCATAAGAATGTTATAATCATTAGTCTTCAATGATTTTAGCTTCAACTCTCTTCTATTGACCTATTCTGATATGTTTCTTAAATAGCCATCAGGAACTCTTATAGTCTCTAATAATTCCAGAAATTGTTTTTTTTTGTAGGTTACATCACATAAGAAGCACATGGAAGTTGCATTTTATTTTCACTGATATGCACGGGATGTAATTCTGGTCTGATTCCCCAATCCACCAAGTCACGCCGAGACCGTAAATCATATTTTGTCTTTCCCTTAACATTTAGAAGTATCGAAACAAACATTTCACATATATTATTTTGAATGTTCATTACATCTATGCAATGACTTAACAAATTGGTTGACCAATAAGGAAAATAAAGAAATACACTCCTCTTCCTCCAATTGTAATAGGTTTTAGTGGAAATATTCTTTCTCTTTCCAGATTTCATTTGACCCTTCCCGAATGAAAAGATGAAATATTTCAATTCATTAATCACATCAGTTCCATAAATATGCTGAGGTGGATCATCAGTCTCTATGGTATTATCAAATCATCGATGATTATTTCTATATGGATGGTCCATTGGAAAGAATCGATGATGTCTCATTAAACTGAAACTACAACGATATTTTAGTCTTCTAAATCTTGTATTCTTTATACAAATAGGACATGACAGTTTTCCCTTCGTGCTCCATCTAGACATCATTTCATAAGCCAGTAAATCATTGATTGTCCACATAAGTGTAGCACACATCTGAAATATGTCTTTCGAATATGCATCGTATGTGCGCACACCCACATCCGAATGTAGTTTCAACTATTTTATTAAAGGATGCATGTATACGTCAATATCAATGTTGGGATCATAAGGGATAGATATGAATATACTGATGAAAGTGAATGATTTTTTCATACACAACCATGGGGGAAGATTATAAATGTGTATAAAAACTGGCCATGTGCTGTGCGAAGTAAGCATATACCCAAACAGATTAAAACCGTCACATGAAAGACCCATCCTCACATTACACACGTTAGCTGAAAATTTAGGATATCGAGCATCAAATATCTGCCATGGAAATCCCTCTACAAGGTGAACCAACTCATCATTAGTCTTCTTTCTCTCGGTATCATTCCATATCATTTTAATGGATATTTCATCGGACATAAAAAGATTCTGGAGTCCGAGGATCAATGGAAAGTGACACATTACTTTCTGTGGAATGCAAGATGATGTTCCATCAAATTTTGACTTCCAGCGGGATGCGCCTCATTTTATACAATCATTTCGTTCAGCGGATTCCTCCCAGAATAAACTAAATTCTTTCAAGAAATCATGATTTTTTTTTCATAAAAATCCATGTTCCTCAACTAACTTCCAAGAAATAGTGTTTTGGGGGAATATATGCATCATCTGGAAGTAAATCCTTCATGAAGGTAAGAATGAAATCAATTTCTACATTATAAATCCCATATATAGTTTTCCCATGAAACAATGGGATTAAAAATTCCATCTTTTTCATTTTGTCACATAGTCGATATACTAGAGTCATGACATCATCATTCAATTTTTTCACCCTGACAACATCATCATTTAAATTAGAGGCATCATGTGTGATCATATCAAAGTCTTCATATGTCAGAATCCTTTCTTTTTCATAATGATAAATAACGGGAAACTGGTCATATAAAAAAATTCTCCACTCCAATCCTCTCATTTGGATCATCAGAAATTTGAGATTTCATTTTCTCCCCATTGTGATACCACACATAGTAGTTTTCTTGAAAAATATATTTGGTTATGTGGTAGCTGAATTCTTCATGGCTCAAACAAGGTCTGAAAACACAAATGGAACATTGGTAGTGTATGCGACCACTATCTGAAGCATTGTGAAATGAAAAATCTAAAAATCCATCAAAATTTGTTTGAAAACTGCCTGATATGTGATCAGTTTCATACATCCAACTTCTATCCATTCTATAAAATATTATTTTTATAAGTCAATTTGTCCAAAGCAATTCAATAATATTGATGTTTCATCGAAAATATATTTAATTAAATTAGAATTAGTCACTTTATATGAAACCATAACCAACACACTACTCTATATGAGAATCATAATATAAAACAAAAAAAATACTATATATATAACAAAATATATTTGAAGAACTATACATGAGTGTATATGATCATATAAACTTATGGAGAAGAATTATTCATGAGTTGACTAAATGGTAGACTAAAAAAATTTATATTTTAGTAGATATTTTGAGTAATCACATACATTTCCCTAGGGGGAGGGAGTGTCCAGAGGGTGCGGGGTGTCCAGGGGTGGCGAGGCTGTCCATGGGGGGTCAGAGGTGTCTAGGGGGTGGGGGCTGTCTAGGGGGGTCAGGGTGTCTTGGAGGGCAGGCTGTCCATGGGGGTGGTCGGCCTGTACAAGGGGTAGGGGTGTCACGGGAGGTGGGCGGGCTATCCAAGTGGGTGAGAGAGGTGTCCAGGGGGTCAGTGGGGCAGCCCAGGGGTTACGGGGTGTCCAGGGGGTCGACGGGGCTACCAATGGGTGTGGCAGAGCTATCCATGGAGTACTGGGTGTCCAGGGGGTGGGCGGGCAGTCCAGGCGGTGGGCAGGCAGTCCATTGGGGGTAGTTGGGCTGTCCACGGGGGTGGAGGGGTAGTCCAGTGGGCTAGGGCTGTCAAGGGGATGGGTGGGGGGGGGGGGGGGGATTTCTAGGGGTTTGGGTGTTTGGGGGGATGTCGGTGTCCGGGGTGTGGGGGTCGGGTGTACGGGGGGTGGGGGGAGGGGTGGGGGGGTTGTCCACATGGTTGGGGGTGTCTAGGGGGGTACGAGCTCTCCAGGGGGGGGGGGGGGGTTGGGCTATCCACGGGGGTGGCGGGGCTGTCTAGTGGGTTTGGGGGTGTCCAGTGGGGTGGGAGGGCTTTCCAAGGGGGTTTTAGTGGTACGATGTGTCCAGAGGGTGGGTGGGTTGTCCAGGGGCGACGTGGGTGGAGGGGCTGTCCAGGGGGTACATGGTTTCCAAGGGGTGTGCGTGTTGTCCACGAGGGTGGGGAGCTATCCACGGGGGGAGGGGTTATCCATGGGGAGGGAGATGCTATCCAGGGGGTACAAGGTTCGTGGGCAGGCTATCCACGAAGGTGGTGGGGCTGTCTAGGGGGTACGGGGTGTCCAGGGGTGGGCAGGCTATCCATGGGGGTGGGGGTGGCTGTCTAGGGGGTACGGGGTGTCCTGTTGGGTGGGAGGGATTTCCATGGGGGTGGCGAGGCTATCTGGGGGGTCAGGGGGGGGGGGGGGTCCTGGGGTGGGGTGGGGGAGCTTTCCAGGGGGGTGTCCAGGGGGTATGAGGTGTCCTGGACATCCTCCCGCATCCCTTTTGGACAGCCCACACCGCCACCTAGACTACCCAATCCCACCCCCATTGGACAACCAACAACCCCTCCCCCACACAGAATGCCCACCCCACCCCCCTAGGACAGCCACCCCCTTGATAACCCACACCATCTTGATATCCCACAACCCCACCCCCACCTCCCTAGTCAACCAACACCCCCTCCCTCACCTGGATATCTCACCACACCCCCTAGGACAGCCCACCCCCCCTTGACAGACCTCACCCCCTCCCCCAACTGGTTAGCCCAGCCACCACTAACCCTGGACAACCCACCCCCTCCCTGGACACCCACACCCCCTCCCCTGTAGCCCCCCGACCTAGAGATCCCATGCCCCCCACATGACAGCCCCTCCTTGGACAACCCATACCCCCTCCCCCACATGGACAACCCCCCCCCCCCCCACACTTGGAAAACCCACATCCCCCCTCCTAGACATCCCACCCCTCTCCCTGGATACCCCACACCACTCCCCCACCTGGACACCCCACCATAACCCCCCTGGAGAGCCCACACCCCTCCTTGGGACAACCCATACCCCATCTCTAACACCCATATAGCCCCTACCCCCCTGTAGCCCCCTACCCCCTAGACAACCCACCCCCACCTAGACAGCCCCCCCACACCAGGACAACCCCACCATTCCTGTAGCCCCCTTAGTGTATTTTTATTTAAAATCATTTTATTCATTAAAAAGACATACTATCTTGCATTAGGGGAAGGCTGTTCACGAGGGTGTCGGGGCTGTCCGGGGGGTACAGGGTGTCCAGGGGGTGGGCGAGCTGTCCATGAGGGTGGGGGGTGGGGGTGTGGGGGGCTATCCAGGAGGTACGAGATGTACAGGGGGTTGGCGGCTGTCCACAGGGGTTGCGGGGCTGTACAGGGGGGTTGGAGGGGGGGGGGGGGGTTCAGGTGGTAGGGGGGATTTCCAGGGGCGAGGGGTTGTCCAGGGGGTATGAGGTGTCCAGGACAGCCCACCGCACCCCTATTGAACAACCCCCACCCCCACCTAGACAAGCCACACCCCCTTGGACAACCAACACCCCCTTCCCTACCTGGATAACCCACCCCCACCCCCACCCCCTTGGACATCCCACCCCCTTAATATCCCACACCACCATTGACAGCCCACACCCCCCACCTCCCTAGGCAACCAACACCCCCTGCCTCACCTAAACATCACACCCCCACCCCTCTTGAATGATCCTCCCCCACTTGACAGCCACCACCCCCACCCATAATTAGTTATCCCACCCACCACCACCCCGGGACAACCCACCCCCTCCCTAGACAACCCACACCCCCTCCCCTACAACCCCCCACCACCTAGAGAGCCCACACCCCCCCACAGGACAACCCCCCCTCCATGGATAGCCCATACCCCCTCACCCACTTGGACAACCCCCCACCTAGACAGCCCACAACCAACCCCCCCACCAGGATAGCCCACCCCCTCACTGGACACCCCACAACACTCTCCCACATGGACACCAAACCCTGACCCCCCTGGACAGCCCACAACCCTCCTTGGGGCAGCCCATACCCCCCCTCTCCCACACCAATATTTCCCCCAACCTCCTGCAGCCCCTACCCTTGGACAACCCACTGCCCACCTAGACAGCCCCCACACCTGGACAACCCCCTACCCCTCCTACAGCCCCCTCAGAGTTTTTTATTTAAAATCATTTTATTCATTAAAGAAGCCAAACTATCATGAATTATCCATTTCAAAAAATAAAAAACATAAATCCCCACTGAACATAATATATAAAACCCCAATAAACAAAAGACATAAAACACACATAAATCAAACCATTTACCCCACAAAACAAAAACAAAAAACAAACCCTCTACCCCTGTAGTAAACAAACCCCAATAAATAGACCATTTATGATTTTGATTTGTAGAACCAAAAAAACATAAATCAGACAAAGGGTTCGGTACTCCCATAGCAATAACTCTTATTTAGCCGAAATCAAAACATCCAACATAAAATTAAGAGTATGAACAGTAAAGCTATGGTAACACATACTAATTTGATGTGTAGAAATAAAAATTTGTTTGATTGAAGAAGAATATTTGGCAGGAAGGTGTTTCGCGGCTGTGAATACATCAGGGGGAGGTTTGTATTAGGTTTGCAATCAGACCTACTAGGAGCTCGGGAACTAGGTATTTTGGGAAAAATATTCCAAACAGTTTTTAAAAACAGTTTGGAATGATTCCCTTTACCAATGGTTTTAAAAAACCGTTGGTATATATTAGAGAATATAGTTTTTCCCAATGGTTTTAGCAAACTGTTGTGAAATATTAGGAATAAATACACATTGCCAATGGTTTGTTCAAACTATTGGAAAATTTTGATTCTTTTGCACAATAACAACAGTTTCCTCAAACCATTGGAATAGTACCGTTGGGAAAACACCATGTTCCAGTAGTGTTGTTATATTATTGTAATGACCCTAAAATTCATGAATGAAAATTCCTCATGATCTAATTAAATATCTTATTATGATTATATAAAATATGAACTTCATTGGTTTTGTGTTAAGAATTGTGACCATTTCTAATATATCCATTGAATAGTGATCACATGATTACTATAAATATAGCGCTTTTAGAAATCCAATTTACTCAGAAAAAAGAAGTGTTGGCCTCTTCCAGTAGACTTTCCCCATACATAGACAATTTTTCGGAGCTTGGAAAGGAGGTGACATAACTGGGCTTCACTCTTGACCAAGATGAAGCTGAGCTTGAACATGTTAAGCTTGACCAGAATTGACTATGGGAGAAGGGTATGTTAGTAGATATTAACACTCGAGTGATGTTATCCAAGCCACCCAAGTGTCTATCACCATCTCAAACCATATCCTTCATTCTTATATGGGTGTTATAAGGAGTTATTTAACATGACCCTATCACTATGACTATGTACATTATTTTGGTATAAATAATGTGCATTCATTTTAATATTGTTACTTTGTAAATAGTTTTTAAAGCACAAATGTTATTTGCAGTTAATATTCAACTAATAAATCTATTTTTATGAATTAATTGATTTTTTAATTGAATAATATTTTAATAAAATAATATTAACAAATTATTTTTTATTAAATATAAATGGTCATAGAATTTCTATGAATACAAATGTAATTTTTATCAAGGTTTGGAAGCTGTTTTTGTCAAAACCCATGAATTTTTTTATAAATGTCAGTTTTTATTTTAAAAGTAAGAATTAATATATTTATAAAATTATTCATATAAAATAAATATTATTTTTGGAATAATTATTTCAAAATTATCCAATGGTTAATTTTTCATAATTTTCTGAGATAGTTGAATTTTTTGTTAAAAATTAAATACCGTTTAAATATATAATGTATTCTATACCATCATAATGACATAATAGGGATGTAATAAAACACCATAAACGTTATGTTTGGCCAATATATGTTTTACGATTAAAATAATGTGATTTTAGATTTGATTTATTTATTTTACAAAGCATTAGTGGACCCTCCAAGATTTATAAAACATTTAGTCTTTTTAAATTTCATTCTTTTGGAGTGTGAATCTCATCCACATAAGAATCCCTGTTATTTTAAGATGTTAGGACTTTTATATCATAAAATATTGTTTTAAACACCCCTTTGAAAAAAAACCATGGGAAAAAACTATGGTCTGGTTTGTGGTTTTGATTAGTTTAATGTGTGGTGTCCTAAACATTAATATTAAAAAAATTCCCTCTCGTTTTCTATATAAACCCAAACACTATCCGACTTCCTCTTTATTCCATGCCTTTGGATTATTTCCAACCTCTACCATATTCTCTCTAGAATCCTCTCATGTAACCCCAAGCTCCCTAGAAGCCTATCTCAAGATTCTCCCAAGACTTTGGAATCACACTTCCCAGTAACAGATTTCTTCCTTTCTCATTTTTTTCCAATTTTAATTAAGTTGTAATGCCATTTTTTTCAATTGAAAATGTTGGGGTATGATTTAGAACCTCCCCCATTATTCCCTCTTTATATTTTGATGATGGTATACCCCTTTCTCTCTCATTAATTCCTCCCATGTACACCCGTTACCATGCCGAAATATTGTGAGGGATTTCTCTCTCCTCATTTACATCACAGTAATTCTTTTGTATTATGTATATAAATTATATTAATTTTGTTGGGACATGTATCAATATTACCCCCTTACTGTACATTTCATATATATATGATTATACACCCCATTATCTCCATTAACCATTTTATATGAGTTCTTATTTCATGACGTTATGCGGCTGAAATTGCACTATGATTTTCCAAGGCAATGTCATTTTGTAGTGAATATCATGCTCATTTATCTATCAAGGGTATTAAACATTATTCAAATTTACTTATTGATTATAATGATTAATTTATGTATCTCACATTCCTTTATCATGGAATAAATGACGATGATTGATTCCACATTGTATGATCCATCTAGCACACTTATGCATGAAATGAATTGTTTAAGAATGATGTGCCCTGATAGCACTCCAATGCATTGGGTAAAGTATAATATCATGATTTGTCATGTGAAATGAGTGTTGATAATTTATGTTTAATGAGGGTTTACTAATGCTTTATGTGCAATTAGGGTTTACTCATGGTCCATTTGAAAAGACCCTTGGCTCCTGCTAATTCCATGTTTTGTGTTGTCACATTTCCATGTAATGATTATCATGATTTATCATGCCTTTATGTTCATGTTTCCCTTGTGATCTGTTGATATAACTATTTAATAACAGGTATTATAATCTTTATGTTATTCCTTGTTTACTCCTTTACTGGGCGGTATAGCTCACCTTTTTCTTATGTATGTCCTCAGGTTATTCCATCCAATGCTAAGTACAAGGGAATGTAGTGGTCATGTAAAGGATGTTTTCAATAGGATGTTGCATTCTATGTTTTATGTTGTTATTTAATGTTCATAATCCCCAAATACAGTAGACCTCTTGATCTTAAATGTTGTATTAAGTGATGTTTTTATGTAATAAATCATGTTTAAGTATGAAATAAAGAGTTGGGTTGTTATAGTTTGTATCAGAGGATAGGTTTAGTTATTTTTTGGGATTAGGATTAGAAAAATCTAATAAATCCTTAGGGATAAGACTATGTGTAATAAAAATATCCCTAATTTTTGGTGATTATTGAGTAATTGGTTTATCAAGAAAATACATCCCTATCTGGATACGAGCAGGTAGAGGCGGCTTTGGCATATATGTATCTAGGGGTGAAACCCTCGACAAGGAGTTTTGGGCTTGACCCCGGGTATCCTGGAACATGACATCGGGACTTACTACACTCTTGGTTACAAAACTCCTAGGGGATATGCATTGGTAAATTCACAAGCTTAGTATGAACCATTATTATGGGAATCAAATCCCCCATGGAATATATGTTAGAAAGTTGATCATGGATAACATACATTGAAGACTATAGATTTATAAGTTAAATAAATAAAAGATATTTAAAATTAATATATTTTTCCATGGGTTATCCTTTATGTGTTAACCCTACGATTCCTTTTATTCTAGCCAATGGATGGTTATTGGAGGACTCGGGCTATGAACCGATGTGAAGACCAATGTGATGACTGTTCTAATGAGATGCCTAATCCGATGGGAGTAGGAATCAAAAACATTGTCTTGATACTCTCTCAATTAACTCAATAATTTAATAGAAACATGGTTCAAGAGGAACTTTCAACCCCACCTAAGAAATAAGAAGTTTTTATTGAGAGCTTCATGAGGCCAAGGCCTCATACTTTTAATGGATCATCCGATCACTCAATCGCCGAATAATGGATCAACTCCATTGAAAAGATCTTCTACATCCTTCAATGCTCTGAACAAGAGAAGGTTATTTTGGATTCATATTGTATGGAGGGTGATGCCGATCAATGGTGGACATTGATAAAAAAACAATGCCTGAGGAGGAGATCGGGATGTTGGAATTGAAGGATTTCAAAAAGAGGTTTTTTGATAAATATTTTCCACACACCCTCCAGCTTAAGATGGAAAATGACTTCATTTCCCTCAAGAAAAAAGATTACAAATCTATCAGAGCATATGAGGAAAACTGCAGAATTTTTTCATTATACACTTCCAGCTTTGTCATTACCAATGAATGCATGTTTGACCATTTTTTTGGTGGGCTGCAACCTATCATGAAAAAATCCCTGGCAATCCGCAACTTTGGCAGCTTTGAGGAAATTGTCTAATGTGCCCTCAAGTATTAAATTGAGATTGGGAACCTCTAGGGTATCATGTGGATATGAATCATAAGGAGGATTTAAATTCTGGAAATCCGTGGGATAAATCCAATGGTGCTATGAAAATCCAGCTCCCCACTTACCAAAGGTACGGAAAGAATCACCCCAAAAATTGCATAATGGGGACAATGAAATGCTTTAGGTGTAGAAGAGAAGGTAACCTATCAATTAACTATCAACAAAAAAAACTAATGGCTGTGACATAGTAGAATAACGCTCTGTCAAAATATCAAATAGTTGTTCATTGCTTCAAATACAAAGAACCAGGGAGTCACGAAAATTAGTACCCTAAGACAGGGGTTTTCGGAGGCAACCGTCAATATCCAAGGCATCATGGGTGAGATTTTTCCATCACTACTACTGAAGTGAACCCAAAATCAAAGTGCTGATAGGTATTCTGGTTATTCATTCAAGAATAGGGAACATACTTTTTGATTCTGGTTCTATGCATTCTTTTATATTTTAGAAGTTTAGTATTAAAATCCCAACACCACCACAAATCATTGAAATGAAGATGTTAGTGAGTAAGAAAAATGGGGAAATCATTGAATCCCATGAATATAACTCCTCCCCTGTCATAATGGGTGGATTGAACTTCCCGATAAACCTCTTAATACTCATTCTAGTGGAATTTGATGCAATTATTGGCATGGATTGGATTTCCTTGTATAGAGACAACATAAATTTCCATCAGAGGGAAATTACTCTCCATTTGGAGAATTGATCCCCAATTCTGTACATGTGCAAGGAGGATGATGGATCTTATTTAACTTCATAATCTCAAGTGCAGATTTTGCTACCCAATTAGAACACATATCTGACTTAGATGATTCATTCTAAGGAGGCAACAATCCTTGAAGACATGCCTATTGTAAGCGAATTTGCTGAAGTGTTTCCCATGGAATTGCCTGGTCTTCCTCCAAGAAGATATTTTGAATTCTCAATTGATATTATACCTGGGGAATTTAAAATATCCAAGAATCTATATATAATGGTTGTTTTGGAGCTTTAGGAGATGAAGAAACAACTACAGGAGAATCTGGATATTGGGTTTATACACCCAAGTGCTTCACCATGGGGAGCACTAGTCCTATTTGTCATGAAATAAGATGGGCCATTGCACCTTTGCATTGATTATCATGAGCTTAACAAGTTCACAATAAAGAAAAACTATCCTTTCCACAAATTGATGACTTGTTCAATAAGCTGATCGGAGCAAAATACATTTCCAAGGTATATTTTTGTTCGAGATATTATCATGTATGGGTGAAGAAGAAGATTTCCCCAAGACTGCTTTTCATACAAGATAAAGGTACTATGAATTCATAGTAATTACTTTTGGACTTACTAATTCTATAGAAATATTCATTTACTTGATGAATAGAGTCTTTAGATATTACCTTACAACTTTATTGTCGTCTTTATAATGTATAATATAATATACTACAAAACCAAGGAGGGTTATCAGTAGAATCTAAGTACTGTACTAGAGACCTTACGAATAGAGAAGCTCTTGAAAAGTATAACAACTGTGTGTTATGGTTGAAGGAGGTCTCATTCTTAGACCATATCATCACAAGAAACGGGTATTTGTGGAACCCTCTAAGACATATACAGTAGAGGGATGGATGAAGCCAACATCTGTAATAGATATCTGTAGCTTCTTAGGGTTAGAAGGATATTATCAATGATTTGTGAGAAATTTCTCATGATTGTGATACCTTATTAACAAGATAACTTTGAAGGGAGTAAAGTTTTCAAAGAGTGATTAATGCGAATAAAGATTCAAGGAGTTTAAAAAGAGGATTATCACTACGCCCATTCTCACATTACCCATAAGTGGAGAGATTTTTGTGGTATTCAGTGATGCTTAAAAGAAGGGCCTAGGCTGTGTGTTGATGCAAAATGACCAAGACATTGCATATGCTTCATGGAAATTTAATGTTCATGAGCAGAATTATCCAACAAATGATCTGGAGTTGGTTGTGGTGAACTTCACTTTAAAAATTTTGCAGCATTATCTCTTTGGGGAGAAGTGTGAAATAAATATTGACCAAAAACGCCTCATGTATATATTCACACTGAAATAGTTTAACATGCACCAACAAAGAAAGTTAGAGCTGGTCAAAGACTATAAAATCTCAATTCATTACTACCCTGGAAAAGTGAACAAGGTGGCAGATTCTCTATGTAGAAATGACCCAACAAATCTATCATTGATGAGAATTGAAAAGGATCTAACCTTATTAGATTTGATGAAGATTGACATGGGAATCATAAATAAGGAAACATCATCAATCCTTTCACAAATATTTTTTCAACCGTATCTTTTAGAAAATATAATGGATGCTGTAAAGGATGATGTGAGAATTCAGAAAAAAGTGGAAGCTATCAGAAATGGGAAATCCACAGAGTTCAATGTTAATGAAGAAGGAATTGTGAGATTTGGGAAAAGACAATGTGTTCCATCATGCCAGGAGCTGAAGAAGGAACCTTTGGATGATGCAAATAGTTTGAATTTCTCTATTCACACAGTAAACACAATGATGTATCATGATCTTCGAGAGAATTATTAGTGGGATAATGTGTAGAAGGAGATCAATGAGTATACATTAAAGGGCTTGGTGTGTCAGAAAGTGAAGGCAGAGAGGTAGAAGTATATGGGGATGATGGAAACATTGCCCATACCAGTATAAAAATCAGAGAACATCACCATGGACTTTGTCATCGAACTTCAGAAGACATCCAAATGCTTCAATGCAATCTAGGTTGTTTTGGATCATCTTAAAAACTCTTCACACATCCTTGAAATTTGAGAGGATTTCTCATTGGATCAACTGACATGAATATATATCAGAAAAGTGGTAAGGCTGCATGGAGTACCACTATCTATTGTATCCGATTGAGATCCAAGATTCACATCTACGTTTTGGAAGAGTCTTCAACATGCTATTGATACTGAAATATACTTTAGTACGACCTATCATCCTTAAACTGATGTCCAATTTGAGAGAACTATTTAGAAACTAGAGGATATTTTACAATCAAGTTCTATGGACTTCAAAGGAGGGTGGGACCAATATCTTCCACTGATTGAATTCTACAACAATAACAATTTCCAGTCGAGTATTTGAATGGAACCTTATGAAGCCCTGTATTGGAAGAGGCGAAGAACACCAACATGTTGAGATGAAGCCAGTGAAAATAAGCTGTTAGGACTAGAAATGGTCACAGAAATGGTGGAGATGGTGAAAATCATTCAGCAGTATATCACGGCAGGCCAAAGTCGACAGAAGAGTTATGAACATAACCGTCAACTATAAATTGTGTTCAAAGATGGAGACATTATATTTCTAGGCACACCTGTGTGGAAGAAGGTCACGAGGTTTTTAAAGAAAGGGATGTTAATTCTTATGTACCTTGGACCATTCTAGATTCTTGATTGTGTTGGTGATGTGGCCTATCGAATAGAACTTCCACCTGCAATGGCCAATGTAAATGATGTCTTTCATGTATCCCTATGAAATATGGACATACCAGATGCTTCACATGTACTCTCTTCAAAGGTAATATAGTTATAAGATGATCTATCTTATGAGGAGCAACTAATGAATATCTTAGATCATAGAGAAAAATTTCTATAAAATAATATAATACCCCTCATCAAGGTGTTGTGGAAAAACAACAAGTTTGATGAAGCGAAGTGGGAATCAAAGGATGTTATGAAGAAAAGTTACCCACATCTATGTTAGTGTGGAAAAGGAAAATTTGAGGGCAGAATTTCTTAATTGTGGAAGATTGTAACGACCCAAACATTCATTAATGAAAGTTCCTCTTGATCTAATTAAATATCTTATTATGGTTATATAAATTGTGAACTTCATTGGTTTTATGTTATGAATTGTGACCATTGAAAATATATCCATTAAATAATGATCACATGATTAGTATAAATACATGGATTTAACAAATCCAATTTACCCAGACAAAGGAAGCAATGGCCTTATCCAGTAGACGTGCCCCGTAAGAGCCAATTTTTTTTGAGTTTGTAAAGGAGGTGGTGTCATTGGTATTCGCTCTGGACCAAGCCCAAGTTGATCTTGAACACATTAATCTTGAGCAGAACCGACTATAGGAGAATTGGAAGTTAATAGATATTACCACTCGAGCGATGTTATCCGAGCCACCCCAAGAGTATTTCACCATCGCACACCTTACTATTTGTTCTTATGTGGGTCTTATAAGGGTTTATGTAACAAGACCATAGCATTTTGACTATGTACATTATTTTCGTATAACGAATGAGCATTCATTTTATTATTGATACTTTGTTAATAGTTTTTAAATCACAAATAGTATTTTTAGTTAATATTCGACTAAGAAATCTATTTTGATGAATTAATAAAATTTTGAATTAAATAATATTTCAATAAAATATTATTAATAAATTAATTTTTATTAATTATAAATGATCGTACAATTTTTATGAATAAAATTATAATTTTTATTAAGGTTTCGAAGTTGTTTTTATCAAAAACCATGAATTTTTAATAAATGTCAGTTTTTATTTTAAAAGTAAAAATTCACATATTTAGAAAATTAGTTAGATAAATTGAATATTATTTTTGGAATCAGGATATCTAAATTATCCAAAGGTGAATTTTTCCTAATTTCCAGAGACAGTCGAATTTTTGGGTAAAAATTCAATACCGTTTAAATATATAATGTGTTTTATGACATCATAATGACCCAATAGTGATGTAATAACATACTAAAAAAATTATTTGAGGCCAATATATGATTTACCATTAAAATAATGTGATTATATATATATTTGATTTATTTTACAAAGCTATAGTGGACCCTCCAAGACTTATAAAACATTTTGTCTTTTTAGATTGTTGTCCATGAGAGTGTGACTCACCCCCACATAAGTAACCGTATTATATTAAGAATTTCGGCCATTGGCCTAACAAAATATTGTTTTCCACTCCCCTTTGGCAAAACCATGGGCGGGTTTGTGGTTTTTTTTAGTTTAATGTTTGGTGTCCCAAACCTAAATAATAAAAATTCCCTCTCCATTCCTATATAAAAACACCCATGCTTCCACTTAATCTTCACTCAATGCCTTGGGAGTTCATTAAAACTCTTCCCTTCTCTCTCTATAATACTCCCAATACACGGCTTGAGTGGCATGAATTCCAGATCAGTGACATTTCACAGGAAGTTCATGAGATCCGAATTATGGACCCAAGGATTGAATGCTGATTGGTTTTATGTTTTTTCATTCACCTTACTCATGTTTATTCATATATGTGTGTGTGTGGGGGGAGGGGTGGAAGAAATTCTTGTATAAAAATATATATATGGACATACATGGTGGAAGATCCCGTATTAACCGAGATTATGAACCCATGGTTGGATTGTGGTATCACATTATTGGATTTATTTATCATTTCAATTTTTTCTATCCTAGGGTGAGAATATATATTTTTCATGAACTTATAGAAGTTTATTTTATAGGTTCATTATTGGGGTGGCCTACTAAGATTATTTTTCACCCTTAAATGTTATCCTTGTTTTACATGTAGGCCACATATATTCATTTCATGTTGATTATAGTTACATTGTGGAGTGGGATGAGCCCCAAAGTTTTATGGTCAAGGAGAGCCACTACTGTGTGTCATTGTCATTAGTATAATGTTGTTTGACAATTTCTAGAGACCAGTTATGTGGTCTTGGTTAGAGTTAGTGGTAGATCCATGTACATTCATTTTAATTTATTTTTTTCTATTATATATTAATGATTGGACCAATGAGAGACCATTTTCTTATGTCTTCAATAATTGTTTGGGATTTTAAATATTTTTATTTATTATTACTTCATGATCTATTTTTTTAATTATTTATTTCACATTTTTTTAATATTGTGTATTATACATAGTGATTTAAACTTTTTTCTCACATTGATATGTTGTAATTGTCTCCCCACTGTCACACCCTAGGCCTTCACTACTATTCAGAAGCATTGGGAGTACACAGAGGCATGGTTGAGTCCTTGTAATGAACTGGAATAGAGAAATGGATTAGTGGAATCTATTTCCAGATTTTATATATAAATTATTTATTTTTAATATTATTTTGATATACATATTTATTATTATTTATTCATTTATCAAAATATTAGTAGATATTTCCTATTATTATAACATTCATTAAAAAATTTAACCATAATATGATTTTTTATTTATTATTAATATTATTTATTTTAAATTTTTAAGTTTTATTTTTTTATTACCAAATAATTATTAATATTCATTTTAACATAATCATAACTTTATAAGAGTTTTTAATATTAATTAATATTAATTATTTTTCCCTCGTATTTATCAGTGAAATATTTATCATTGATAAAAGAATAATTAAATATGATAAAGGATAAGAATTGACAATTGATTAATTTATTTTCAATTATGGGTTGCTGCTGAAAATGGTTTGATTTAGAAGAACCTTTTTTCTTTGATAAATAAGGGACATTATAATTTCTATAATGAGATGATTAATAAAACATTTATCATTGCGTTCCATTTTAGAATTGATAATTCCATATTTTATCAGTTATTTTTTACCTACTTTGGAAAATCCCTTAATCAATATTAGAGGAACCCTATCCAGGATTCTGCATGTTTTTCACTATTCAAGATCTCACCGATGTTGAATCCTATTGTCAGGCCCTTCGATGCTTTTTGAAGAATCGAACATTGATGTGAAGATATGTTATTCCTTAATCGTTTTCAGTAAATCATTCATCCTTTTTTGATTAATTTGATTTTACTGTTGGCTTATACATTTAGTTTTGATCTTTTTAGGTTTTTTAAGGATTTTGTGTTTCTTCTCCTTCATTCTGCACTTGATTACAATACCCACCAGCTTCATAACACATGTTTTAATTCAATTACATGGTTTTCATTTAAATTTTTCCTACATCGATTTTTCATTTCATATGGACACATGTTTATAAGAGACAATGCAATAAACAATAATCATGTTTGTCTGCTTCTGTTGCCATACTCCATAACTGTCTATTTATAGTTCATCCCAACAGTGATTCTTCCTCCTATGCATGAGCCTCTCTAATGTGATTATTTTGGCCAGTGCATTCCTAAATATTTCTCCATTTGCTTTTATTTATTTTTTATTCTAGTCCAACATATCTTTAATATTATCTATGAAATAATATATATATTTATCTATTAAAATACTTTTATCTTCAATTGAAAAAATCCTTCAAAAAATTAAATTATTTATAATAAATAATCTAGAATGTAATATATCAACACTTGAACTCATGTTTGTCGTTTTTCATAGATATCTACATCATAAAATAAGTAAATCCATAAAATATTTCATTTAAAAATCATAGTTAAAATAATAAAACACTTATGAATGATGAATAAACTTTAAAGATTCAAAAAAATATCTCTTCTAATCCTCACATTTAAAAAAACATATAATGGTAGAAAATGAAATATATATGAGATAATCATGTAAAAAATTTCAAAAATTAATAAATTCACAATAAATATTCTAAATAGAGTGTATTAAATTATATATTTATACACTTTATAGAATAAAAAATATTTTTTTAAATAATTTATTTATAAAGAGTTAAATAAAAACTAATACTTATAATATACACTTCCTAAATAATAAATCATTTCATTGGTAATATAATCTTTCTAAAACACATAATTAATAATAAATCATGAATAGTTTGTCTATAAAGACCCCCTCTACACAAGTTGTACCCCTCCTCATTTAGAAATTTTAACGGGAGATAGTGACCCCTAAGTATCGCCTCTAGTAGGCCCCGGTTTTGTGACCAACATCGAGGGTATAGTAAACACACAAATGGGAGGCATTACCCAAAAAAGAGAACACAAGAAAATTAGAGAGACAAGACATACACAAACCAACCCCAACTCATACTACAATATAAAATAAATCCCAAGCACACATATGTAATGTCATAAAAAACTACTACAACCGAAACCGAAAACTAAAATTACCGAAGGAATGTAAAAACAACAGCGACCCTAAAGCTCAAGTAGATTAAAAAGGCCCAGGATAGTAGTAACTAGTCTGATCTCAACCCTTTTCCAAGTGACCTAAAAAATAGTGTATATATATGTAGGGTGAGTTTAAATGTAATATTAGTAGGATCCTCCCTGGAGCCTCTCATGAAAAACCAAAGAAATCATTCTAAAGCACAACGAACAACATCTGAAAATAACTCATCACTTAAACAGATATAATTTGTTCCCAGCCTCACCATGGATACTCTCACTAAGTGTCTCATAAACGAGTATATAATATAATATTGAATATTAAGGGTATGTCCCTACTACTTTCCCACTCTATTTCCACTTTTCCCCAATGTCCCACGTCCAAAGCATATCTCTTTAAAAAGGTTTTCATGTAGACAGTTGGGAAAAGCACCAAAACAAGTAGCTCGTGAATCCCAAACACTACGTCCATGTAACCAAATTAACCAGGTTTTTTTGGGATCCACAACTTCTTGCATAACGTGTACCATATGTTGGGAATTATACCCCAATCCATTTTAGCCCATACAATAAGTGAGGATCATCAAGACATAACATACAATACATGTTACACCCATTATAGTCTATAGTAAACTGTATATAGAATATGTGTGTGTGAATGAGCAGAATCTAATAAATCCCACTACACCCATATATGGGAAAAACTATTTGTTGTTCCAACTACCATAAACAACTACCAAAAGAATAGAGTGGGGCCAAAGGTGGGAGTCGACAATCCATCCTCTCACGGAAATGTTGGGGAACCCCCCCCCCCCACCATGTCTCATATTCCCTAGGGTTTCATATTCCCTAACTAAATGGATGTATTAGTGTATAAAAACCCAAAAGGTATAGAATATACTATATCTCACAACCACACTATGGTAATAACCTTGTCTTAGACTCAGCTTCATGTAACGTCTCTTGGACTCCCAACTGCCACTTTTAAGACTAGGTTTCATGTAAGCACAAAACCATTTAATGATCTTTATTACATAACGTCATTCATTTTTTTATCAGTTTTAATTTATGTTAATTAATAATTTAATCATTAATTAACCATTAAAAATTCCACATTATATTTCATTAGCATCGCACCCAATGTCCATTGTTCCTTTAAATTGCAACCTCAGCATTACATCCTAGCAAGTTCCAACCCCATGGGTTAATATGAATTATTAAATAATTTATTGATAGAATTATTACATTCATATAAACCTAGGCATTCTAGAAAAACATTCTAAGATACTAAACAGAAGGGGATCGACATAGTGAGTAGATGAACTACCCATAGAGTATTTCACACCTATAACAATAACATAGACCCATAATCCCTCAGGATGTTGAACATAGAAAGAATGTGGAATACCATATGCGTCTTTCTCCCTTTTGTAAGGAGGGTAATAAAAACCCACTACCGTGATCAGTGGGGAATGTAGACAAGATAAACAACCAACAAGATTAAGAAATCATCCAACATTCTCAACCAACCTATTCTATATTCTTTGGTTTCCTCCCCAACACCCATATGCATAAACTGATGCATCTCCCCACTCTAGGTGTCAAATTATGCCACTACCAATTGGCCTACCTACCCACACATCTCACAACATGAATCCTGGATCATAACACATCACCAGAAACAAGAAATATCAAACCACTGGGATCTTGTCCCTAAACAAGGAATCCACCCTTCAAATATAATGAGCAATTATGGATCCAAAGCACAAGGAACTCGGCCATACAAGAAATAGGGTAACTCAAAATCCTACCAAGAATAATATTTTATCAAACAACCAATTCATTAATCCATATGGAATTAAATGATTTTTTATTTGTTGGTTCCAACTATGGGCAACTTAACCAAAAATCTTTCATAACTATCATGAATTATAAAATGTTCTATTACATCAATTTGATTAACATAAAATTGCAAAAACAATAAGATTAATTTATATGACTCATTATATTTATCCTAACAAAATTCCATTAATTATGACTTAACATTGTTTACCAATTTCATCATGAATGACAAGAAAACAAGAACAACATTGATATCATAGAATCTATAAAAAATAAGAGGAAATAATTTATGATCGATACTAATTTATTTATCCATGTAATATATTTATTATTTAAATTCCATTTTGATCCAGTGGGATAAAATTTTATAAATCTACAAATTCATGTAAAAGGAAAGAGAATCCATGAATCCCCTACCTCAATAGGTTTCTGATGCCCTTTTCATGAGAACGAACCATCAAAATAGTTCATTATCACCACTCATGGAGGACTGTATCTACCGGATGATGTAGAGACACCACCACACTTGCCAAATCCAATGAAAACTCCATTAAGAACATGTAGATGGCATGCCATAATAGTGAATGGGGAAACACTAGGAGAGGAACTCCAACGAATTATTATAGATGATACCTTATATTGATGATTGAACGATACTACTTGGTTACACCAAAATAGGGGGCACCCATGTAGCCAGAATAATATATAGCAAAGACATGATCCATGGCTACAACACAATGAATGAATCCTATAGAATGTAGGGAAAAGATTGATTATCTCACACTAGATATTATGATAGTAGAACAAGGGAAGAAGATATATCATCCCTTTATAAGGTTTAATAGAGTATTGGTTTAAGATACATTAGATTTTACATTAAAATATAATCACATTAAACCATGTAGTTTGATCATGTAATGAAATCACAAACCATAGGAAAATTACTGTTGGACTTATGGGCTTTGAATCGACCTTAAATCTTTTAAAACCAAGATTTTAATGTTTTTTTTGTCAAAGATAACATTAAATTAGAGAAACTGGAAAAATTTGGAAATTTGAATGAGGAAAAGTGAAATAGTTCTCAAATAACTGTTCATGATACAGTTTCTATAAAACCATTTTTGTGAAACCGTTTTTGTGTCACTATTATTGTGACAACATTTATTTGACACCATTTATGTGCCACCATTTCTGTGACACTATTTCTGTGCCAATGTTTATGTGACACAATTTATTTGACACCATTTCTATGCCACCATTTCTTGGACACCCTTTATGTGACACTATTTAGGTGACACTGTTTATGTGACACCGAATCTGTTCCACCATTTCTGTGACACCGTTTCTATGAAACCATTTCTGTGCCACCATTTCTATAACACCATTTTTGGGACACCGTTTTTGTGCCACTTTTTCCGTGACACCGTTTTTGTGCCACTGTTTCTATAACCCCATTTCTCTGCCCCTGTTTATGTGACACCATTTCTGTGGCACCGTTTCTGTGACACCATTTCTATACCACTGTTTTTGTGACACCTTTTCTAGACACTGTTTTTGTGACACCATTTCCATGACATAGTTTCTATGCAAAAATTTTATGAAATAGTTTGTAAATTTTTCATGGAATGTGACCCCGTTTTGTGACACCATTTCATTAAGAATTTTATAAATTTTTAAAGTAACTGTTACAGTTTCATGAAATAGTTTCTTGAAATAGTTTGGAATTTTGGAAAACTAAGTTTCATAGTTACAGAAAGCAGTTTCATGAAATAGTTTGGAATTTTTGTAATGTATTTGACATAGTTTCATGAAATATTTTCATGAAACTGTTTGTAATTTTGGAAAAGTGATGGGGATAAGTAACTTTGACCTCGCAAAATACCTCAAACATCATATTTCAGCAATGGAATGGACCAGAGAGGTCTGATCCACTACATCATATACCATTAAAAACATTTTCATCCTTGAGAATAAAAAAAACTCAAATTTTATGGGGTCCAAACAACAACCCATCAAGATACCTCTCAAAGAGAGAAAGCTAGAAAAAGAATAAAAAAGGCCATCTCATAAACCTGAAAGGAGCTAAAACCACAAAACAAACATCATTACATGAAAATAGCTATACAACAAACAACATGGGGTACTGAGCACATATATGGGAATCACATTCCTTTTTTACTCTCCTACCGGAAATTATGCCACCACAGTACAATAACCAAGATAATAGAACGCTCATGAGAAAACTTATCCTTGTGTTCTTGGATCTCCACAGTCCGCTCCATGAAGTGCGCAGCATCGTCAATGTCATTATTTCCCCAATTGATGAAGTGAGAGTCATCATGATGATAATGGCAAAGCTATAACACATGAAAAACTTCGTTTTTCCAGATCATCTATAGGGGAAGTGCTACTTGATACACCATGGCTCCACGACCAGCCATCACTTCTAAAGTCCCAACAAACCAGGGAGAAATCCTACTCACACGACCAAACCTTCACTTCCCACTAAGGGTAGTCACCATAAAAAATACATGATCCCCCTTATAAATATCTAAATGTCTCCTCTATTGATTGGAATATTATTTCTAACGATCCTGTGATACCTTCATACTCTCACAAATCACATGAACAATCTATGTCGTATTCTGTACCAGTTTTTGTCTGGGAATTGCTGACTCTCTGACCCTAGTACAACAAATTAGAGAATGGAGAGGTTATCCATAAAAGGCTTCAAAAGTTTACATACCGATGGTGGAGTGAAATTTGTGTTTTAAACCAACACCACCGAGGTTAAGTTCCTAATACACACTCCTCCAAAATCTAAGACACAAGAAAGAAACTGGTCTTCAAGAGTCTGGATGGTCAACTCTGTCCAACCGTCCATCTGCCGATGAAAATCAGTGTTAAAGAATAGCTGATAACCAAAATATTTCTAGAGACAGGTCCACACCCTAGAGGTAAAATGATGATCTTGATAAGAAATTATCATCCCTGGGACTCCATGAAGTCTAACCACCTCCTCCAGATAATTTCTCAAAAAAACTTCCAATGATCTTGACTCCTTGATAACTATGAGGTGGGATTATTTTGTCAAATTATCTACTACCACCCATATAGAGTAATGGAGTCCTTAAGCTGGAGTTAAACTAGTAAATTTTTTTATTGATATGTCCTCCCTCTTCCACTAAGGAACATGTAGTGGTTGGAGAAAAAAACTAGGGATAGAGTGCCCGACCATCACCTACAGGATGAACAAAAAACGAGACACAAACTCTGCAACAAAACACTTTAGCCCAAGAAAAAAAATAACTTCTCAAGGCTTGGTACATTTTTTTTCATTCAATAATTTACCACTATAGGTGAACTATGGAACCCTCTGAGAACTGTATCATAGATTTCAAAGGGAACAAAAACCCTTCCATGATACAACATTCAGTGTGGTTCATCCCCAGACCAACCATCGTAGGCCTCACGATAAACAACTCGGTCTCTCCAGTCCTCCACCAAATGATCCCCTAATTGGGACTCTTCAACTTTATTCACCAAGGAGGACTGCACCATCATCTTAAAAAGACAACCAATACCACCCACTTCTCCCATATCGAGATTTAATGTAGAATGTTCTTCCATCACTCTCTAGGAATCACCTGATTCACACACTGCATCACTACATGACTTCGTGCTCAGTTCGTCAGCTACAACACTCCCCTTTATGGGTGTATACGATATTTTGGAGTCGTATTATTTTAAGAACACTATCCACTGACAATGCAACATGTTCAAGTCATGTTGGGAGAAAACCCACCTAAGGCTTTATGGTTAGTGAAAACCACAAAGCACTCTCCAATGACGTAATGTATCCACAACTTCATAGAAAACACCACTACTACCAAATCAAGATTGTTGATAGAATAGTTACATTATATGGAATGATACTTATTATACCCATAAGAAATGACATATCATTACTGCATTAGAACACACTCTAACCCCAAATGCGAAGCATCACATTAAACATCAAACTGAACAACCTCTACTGGAATAAATGGACTAGAGTACTTACCAACATATCCTTCATATACTCAAAATATTCTTGACAAAAATAATTCCACACAAATTCTAGGTACTTCTTATTCAATACTACTAGATGAGTTTCAACCCCAGAGAAAACAAATTCAAACCTCCTATAGTAACCTACAAGACCAAAGAATCCTTACACCTCTTCCACTGTCATGGGGGTTTCGCAAGGCAAAACCTATTCTATCATCGACAGATCCATGGATACTCTCTTCTTAAGGACCAAATTCCCTATGAAACATACTTCTTGATACCAAAAATCACACTTCGACAACTTCTCAAATAGCTGTTGTTGATGAAGAACTCCCAAAACGGCGTGTAGATGCTCTACATGCTACATTTCAGGCGCAGAGTACTAAATGATGTTGTTGATGAAAACCACCATGAACTTATCCAAGAACTCATAGATGGAAACTTTCATAATTATCTTGGACATAGATGGAGCATTCGTCACACCGAACAACATTACAACAAACTTGTAATGTCCATGTGGACAACAGAAAGCAGTCTCCAAGATATCTCTATCCTTCACATGCATTTGATGATACCCTGATTAAATGTATATCTTTGAGAACCATCTTGAACCCTTATATTGATTGAATAAATCATAAATTTGTATAAGAGGATAGTGATTCTTCACTATCACTTTGTTAATGTGACGAAAATTGATACAAAACCACAAACTACCATCAGCCTTCATCATGAACAAAACTAGTCCACCCAACAGTGACAAACTAGGCTAAACAAAACTAACCTATAACAGACTATCAAGTTGTATACGCAGCTCCCATAACTCATAAGGGTCCATCCTCTATGGATACATAGAGATAGGAGATGGTCCTAGGTGTACCTCGATCCCAACCATGATATCTCCTCGAGGGGATAATGCAACAACCACTTATGGAAAGACATCAGGGTACTCTTCTATGACCCTGGGAAACGCCAACTGCTGAACCTCCGAAGACCTCAACATCAATTCATCCACGAGAGATGACAAGGATGGAACACAACTTTAACCCATACGAGGATCTATCTCTGTAAAAAACACTACTGTCTATCCATCTACATCGATGAACACCACCTCCCACCTAGAGATATCCACGATAACCTACACTGAATATAACCAATCCATGCCGAGGATGATATCATATGGTTTTATCCATAAAATAGGAAATATCCCCAAGGGAGGTTCTCCCCAACACTAGCTTATAGTTTCTAAATACATAAAACAAGTCATCTCAACCTCAAAATATCTTAGTCAATCCAAAGGGCACTAGAATCATATCTCCCCCAAGTCCCAAAGCATGGAAAAAGGCAGGTGATATGAAGGATTTTGTCTCCCCTAAATCAATCAATAATACACCCATGTAGAAAACAAGAAAAAGGTACCTCTAATGATGTCTAGATTCCCGGGTGCTAGAAATGAAAAATCATCAAGCTGACTATGTCCTCCTCCATAGACTCTCTGACCATGATGATGACCACCACCATGGCTACGGTCTTAACTTTGGAGATGGGGGGAATCCCGATGATTTCCTCTTCCTGCCCCATATGCTCTCCACTGAAACCAAATCAGCACAACCTGTTGATGCTACCTCGTCTAGAGCTACCTCAATGGGGGAACCTAGAGTGGAAGACCTGATGCATAATGACCACTATAAAAGGTTGGGCACTACCACTGTAGATGACCTCGACCTGCAAAAGAAAAAAAGTGCATGATCACTTGGAATTGGTCTTAGAGCCCCCCCTGAGAAACGAGATGATGAGGGCTTGAGCCTACCCCTAGAAAAATGGATACTCTTAGGCCTTGAAAATAACGAACCCCAGACCACATCTTTACTTCATGAGGAATCATGATGAATCTCCTTTTATGACAATCCAGTTTTGGACAATGTCCTCTCCATGAAGTTTTCCTTCACCAACACCTCAAGATATGTATTCAGCATAAATGGAGTGACCTGGAACTAAATCTTGGGAAGAATAGACTCCAAGAAATTCTTCACCCTGGCCTCTTCATCCGGGAACCGGTCCGAAGAATATCGTAAATGTTTCCTAAAATGGATTTGAAGCTCTCGGACATTGGAGCTACCCTGTCAAAGGTTGAGCATCTCCTAACAACTAGATCCCATCACGGTTGATAAAAGAAACATGACTCTATGATTCTCTTAGACATCCTCCCACGAGATCACTAACTCCTCACAATCCCTGAGAAATAAGAACCACTTCTACCACACAACCCCATGCATAATCAACAAAACCTAAGACACCCATTCCTTAATCAGAGCATGGATCAAACCGAATATTATCTCAAACTCCCCCAAACAGTCTTCCGTCACTACATCTGATATAGATCCAAAAAACTTCTTCATACTCTGACATTGAAACTATCAGAGTGTTCTCATCCAGGTGTAATTTTCATCAACCTATACCCTGTGGTGATCTGCTAGCGCATCCTGCTCGACATATTTTGTGTGAACCTGATGAGGATGTTGACTTGGAGCCATAACTATAAAATAACAAACAAATAGAGATTCTAAACCTATAATATAGAAGACTCAACATTAATTAATTATTTTTTTCCTTTTTTTCAATTTTTGGTTAACTTATCCCATGGTCTACCGATTCAAACACAGGCACATAGAAGAGTGATGAACGATCCATTCCTAGGTCTCTACCCTACAAACAATATCACATCGTTTAGTTGCCACTATATACATAATGGTCCGTTCATCATATCACAGGGGGCCTGAATGCCTATGTCTCTTCCCGTCCCTATAATTAACATTACTTGCTAAACATAACTGACATTTTTTCCCTACCAACCCATTAAACCACAACTGTGCCTAACACCAAACTTCCTCCAATCCCTCCACCATAGATCATATACCATTATCTCATAACCCCCTCCCTTCAAGGTGTACCCATCCTGGGATGGAAATATGGGAAGGGAGATAGTGACCCCCCGAGTCCCGCCTCCAGTAGGCCCTGGGATGGATACTTGCACCGAGTGTATAGTAAATACACAAATGGAAGGAATTACACTCTAAAAGAACACGTTATATAGAATGTGATAAGATAGAAACCAACCAACTACAACTCATTCTAATATATAATTGAAATCCTAAATACAAATATGTAACGTCATACAAAATACTAAAATTGAAACAGAAAACATTATCTACCAAAGGAAATTAAAAAGAGCACCAACCACAAAGCCCGAAGAGCTCCTATGACCCTAAGCTAGTAGTAACAAGTCCGATCTCCATAACTCTCCAAGTGACCTAAAAAATAGTTTATATATAATAGGGTGATTATAATAGTTTACATAGTAGGATCCTCCCTGAAGCCTCTCAGGAAAAAGTAAAGAAAGCATGCTAAAGCATAGTCAACAACAAGTGAAACTAACTCACCCCTTAAATGGGTATAGAAAGTTACCATCTTCACCAAGGATAATATCACCAAGTATCACATACAAGATTATATAATATAATAATGAATATCAATGGTATCCTACTGCAACTTCCCCACTAGTTTTCTATTTTTCCTCATCGTCACACGTCCAAAGAATCTCTCTTCAAAAATGCATGCCTGAAGACACCTAGATGAATCACCACAACATGAAACTCGTAGAACACAACCACCATGTCCATGTAACCAAAGTAACAAGGTAGTTTCTAGGATCCACTAAAGCTCGAATAACATGTATCATATGTTGAGTATTAAACATCAAGACATTATAGCCCATACACTGAGTAAGTATCCTCAAACCATCACATCCTATACATATTACACCTATAATATTCCATAAGAAACTATATCTAGAGTATATGTTTGTGAATAACCATAAGAAATTATAGCCCTCTACAAATATGTATGGGGAAAACTAACCGTTGTTCCTATAAGGTCATGTAACTACTAAGAGAATAGAGTGGGGTCAAAGGGGGGTAGTCAGCCATCCATCATCAAACTGTAATGATGGGGGAAATACCACCCTAGGGCTCAAAATCCCGGAGGTTTCTATTTCCCAAATAGATGGTGTGGAGTAGCATATAAAAATCCAAAAAGTAAAAAATATACTATACCTAACAACCACATCAGGGACATAACTTAGTCATAGATCCAACTACAGCTAACGTGTCTCAGACTCACTGCTGCCACTGTAAAGACAAGGTATCCTATAAGCACACAACTATTTAAAGTGCTTTATTACATTACTTAATTCCATTTTTATCAGTTTCCCTTTATTTTAAATAATTATTTAAACATTAATTAACCATTAAAAATTCCAAATTATATTTTAGTAGCATCAAAACACAAATTCCACTATTCCTTTAAATTGAAACCTCATCATCACATCCTAGAAATCTCCTTTCCGATGTCTTAAAATAATTTATTAAATTAATTATTAAAAAAATTATTACATTCCCATATTCCTAGGAATTCTACAAAACATTATATGCTACTAAACAGAAGGGGGCTCGATACGGAGAGTAGATTAATTACCCATCGAGTCTTTTCCACCTATAACAAGAGAATATACCCATCCTCCCTCGGGATGCTAAACAGAGAAATCACATGGCATACCCCATGTTTCTTCAAACTTTATGGAAGGAGAGTAAGAAAACCCATCTTCCTTGAACAGTTGGGAAAGTAAAGAAGATAAAAAACCAAAAAAATGTAGCAAGCATCAAAAATTCGCATCCAACACGTTTCATCATCTTCGATGTCCTCCTAGACACCCACATGTGTAAACAGATGTATCTCACCAATCTAGGTGTCAACTACTACCACAACCAATCGGATTCCCTGCCCCATATCTCAAAAAATATATACAGGCCCATAATACATCACAAGTAGTAGGAAATAACATTTAAAATAGGCTCTTGGTCCTAAACAAGGCAACCACCCTCTAAATGTAATGAGCACTTATGGCTTCAAAGGACAAGGCACTAGGCCTTACAAGAAACAGGGTAACTCAGAACCCTACCAGGCATTATCTATTATCAAACAATAAGTTCTTTAATCCATATGGAATTAACCGATTTATTAATTGTAGGTTTTAACTAGGGGAGACCAAATAAAATATAGCATAAATATCATGAATAATTAAACATGCTACATCATAAATTTGATTAAAATAAAATTACAACAACAAAAACTGATTTATTAACATGCCTCTTTATCTTTAACCAAATAATTATGAATTAATTATAGATTTACATTCTTAACCAATTTCATCAAGAATTAAATGCTATCATGAAAATAATAGATATCATACTCTCTAGAAAATAAATAGGAAATAGAATCTGATCAATACCAATTTATTTATCCAGTTAAAATAGTAATTATGTCTATTCCATTTTGACATTGTTTTCTTGACACAATTTCTGTGACACAGTTTCTATGAAACCGTTTTTGTGACACCATTTCTGTGACACAGTTTCTGTGACACCGTTTCTGTGCCACCATTTCTATGAAACCATTTCTGCGACGTTATTTCTATTAACATTTTTCTATGCCACCCTTTCAATTAAACTATTTCTATGACACCATATCTGTGAAACTGATTCTATAAAACTGTTTCTGTGAAACTGTTTCTGTGCCACTCTTTCCGTGACCCCGTTTCTATTCCACTATTTATGTGACACCGTTTTTTCCATTGTTTCTATGACACCATTTTTGTGCCATTGTTTCTTTGACACCTATTCCGTGACACTATTATTGTGCCGAAATTTATGTGACACCATTTCTGTTCCATTTTTTATGTGACACGATTTATATGTCACCATTTATGTGACACAATTTTTGTGCCACCATTTCTGTGACACCGTTTCAGTAAAACTGTCTCTATACCCCCATTTCTATGACATCATTTGTCATCCACCATTTTTGTGACACTGTTTCTGTGATACTATTTTTGTGCCACTATTTGTGTGAAACTGTTTATGTTCCATAATTTTTGTTACACCATTTTTGTGACATTGTTTATGATCCACCATTTCTGTGAAACCATTTCTGTGACATTTCTGTGCCACCGTTTCTAGGACATAGTTTCTATGCCATAATTTCGGTGACAACATTTTTGTGGCAGTGTTTTTGTGATAGTGTTTTTGTGACACCATTTCAATGCCACTATTTATGTGACACTATTTTTATGCCTCTATTTATTAGATGTTGTATTTATGCCACCATTTTTGTGCCACTGTTCTGTATCACCATTTCTACGCAACAGTTTCTATAAAACCATTTCGATTCAACTATTTCTAAGACACCGTATATGTGACACCATTTATGTGCCACCATTTCATTAATCATATTGGTTATTTGGAAAAGTAATCAAGACCGTTTCTTGAAAAAGTTTCATGAAATAGATTGGAATTATGGAAAAGGACAAGACATAGTTTTTTGAAACAATTTCATAAAATAGTTTGTTAAATTTTCAAAGGATGTGACACAATATTGTGAAACAGTTTCAGGAAACATTTTTTAATTTTAGAAAAGGATGTGACATTATTTTGTTAAACAATTTCATGAAATAGTTTGTAATTTTGGAATTGTGTTGGGGATAAGTCCCCTTGACCTCTTATAACTCCTCAAACACTAGATTTCAACAACAGAGTGTACCTAAGAGGTCCAAGACATTACATTTTCCCCATATTGATAAGATTTTGTTTCTTCCCATTTTTATTTTCCAATATCAAATAATTTTCCATTGATTCACAATCTTTTTTAGTTGAGGTATGATGGATTTTGTTCACTATTATTTAGATTTTATATATTGTTTTTTATTAAACTAAAAATATTCCTAATTTTTTATATATCGATTTCATATTTTTCATTAGGTAATAAAAAAATTATTTTAATGATATTTATATTATATTTTTGAAAAAATTATATAACCATAATGTTTTACATTATATTGAATATAATTCCACAAATATTGTTAAACCTAATTTTAAAATTTAATATTAATTTTCATGTGAGATGAATAAATATTTTTGGAATTCCCAATATTTTTGGGTTGACATTTTTGAAAACATTATTTTTTCAAAATTTAATAACATGGTTGTTTATTTAATGAATTCCATTACAGATTAAATTATTTTAATTATTAATTATATTAACAATATTTATATTTTAAAAAATTTTGTGCTTATTATTAAATCATACATTTTTTATCATTTTATTATTGATCTCAATTATTTTTAATAACATAAGTCATATTAATCATTTAATATTTATTATTAAAAAATAAATATTGTGATTATGATATATTTTAAAAATTTACAATGTATTTACCACAACACATTTGATTAATTTTCATTGAAACTGATATAATCATTATAAAAAATATTTAACTTATATATATATATACATATCTTAAAATCTAATTTTATATACCATAATACTTGTCCAATTGTATAATTCTGTAGGTGTTTTGTGAAAATTGATATTGAAAAGGATTGAATTTTCTCCATTGATGAGTCTATTTAAACAAAATTGATTTATTTCAGATTTGTGACTTCTAATAAATTAAATAAGTGTTACAACACTTTATATTAATTTAATTATTTATATTTAGATGATATAACAAGTTTATGATGTAATGAAAATTTATGTCAAATATGATGATTATATGTGTGTATAGATAATGAATAACCATTCAGGATTTTAATCTCATTCATCCCATGTTTAATGTTTTTAAAATATAAATTTTATTAAATAAAATAGGACACATATGAAATGAAAATGGAAGGATTCCAACTCCAGGGAAAGATAATATAAGGATGGGGTTAATTTTTTTATCAATATTGTAAAATATCATGTATATTACACAATTAAAATTCCATGTTTATGGATACATTGTATTAATTCAAGGCTAATTATCCAATGGGAGATGAAATAAACCTTGATATTTATTAAAATTGATTGATGTTATAAATAATTAACTTATGATGAAGAATAACAGAAATTATCTAGTGACTGGGATTCATAATGTTTTATGGATTGTGTGATATGATTTCAATTTTCAATGATGATGATGATCTTATATAATATATTATTATAAGTTCAAATGATTATGATGATCATATTGTGGAAATTATAATGGAATTTTATTATGAACATAAGAATTTTCCAAAACATTTTCCTAATATAAGGATATTTTAAATTATAGTTAGCTAATATTTTTACACATATTATTACATTATTCTTAAATATAGATAGCCAATAATACATCCCAAATAATGTTAGGTATAGTGTTTTGGGAATACTATATTGATAATATATTGAAATGAATCTAAAACATGAAATCCTTATTATATTTTACATAATGAGGTCCTAAAAGTATTTGACATCCAAAAATTGTGTAGGATCACCTGGTGAATATATAAAATAAAGGAGTGAGCTAAAACACCCAAGAAGTGAGTATAGATGATAAGGAAACACAATGTACTATTAAAATGTAAAACATATATCATAAAAGATATGTCATATGAGTAATCCTAGGTAATATTAACATTAATATCATGGTATTATAAGACTATAATAATAAATGAAATGTAGCAGAAACATATAACATGACATAAACATGAGTCAAGGACAACTTCTTTGGAAATATCACCATGTATATAATGTCCCATTAGGGGCTGGTATTACATACTCACCCCAACATAATATAACTATATACAAAATCATTCCAAAATTAATTTGAGAAATATCAGGGTGAACCCTTCATAACACGTACATTCTTATGTGTTCTACAAAAGGAAGCGCATATGATGTCATAAACATAAAATTTTTCCATATAATGAAATCGGTTGTGTTTGAGAAAATAACTTATGGGATTTATTACAATTTAAAATTAATGGAAAATAATATAGTAATTTATTTGAGAGAAATATATATATAACCTAAAATCTTTCAATAATATTTAATATATATAGAAAGTGGGGTTGAGATAGAATGGTCATAACCCCACGAAAATGGTTGTTTTGAGATGTCCCATAATAATAGTTCACTAATAATGTGCATGATTTATCACCTTGAATGGTAAAATTAATATATTTATTTACTTTATTAATAAACATAATCATTTTTATTATTCATTTTATATTCCATTACATAATCATTTAGATTCACTAATGATATTTTGATGATATTCAGATAATTGGTTTGAAATCACATTGAAAAATTAAATATAAAGTTATCAATAATTAATAATCTCTATTATAATAATTATTCAATAAATATAATTACTATACTTACATTATTCTTTTTAAACAATCCTTGAAATGTAGATATGACAAAATAACTATGTTACAATCATGGAGACCTTGGGTTTTTTGTAAGCCTGACAAATGATTCCAATTCTAAATGATAATGATGAAAAATATCTATGTGTCATTTTATATTTACAAAATGATCAATATATCATCAATATCATATTATATCTTGAAAATTTCATATATGTACTATACATGGGATGAGGTAATGAAAATCGGATTGCATCGCTTATTTGAGGTGTTAATTTACATGTCCACATGAACAAAGTAATCATCTCATAATGAATTGAAGGGTAAAAATACATATGACATATTTAATTTATAAAATGACTAAAATTTCATTAATATAATACAAATAAATTAAATCAATCATCATAAAGAGTCTTGTGAGGCGATGATAGAAAAAAATAGATCTTTCTACCAGGGGTAGTCCTCCATACACACGAATGATGGTTTCATTTTCCATTTTATGGAAGAGTGGATCGATTTATGTAATTAAAGTAATTTATTTAAATGTTATTATATTATAGATAGATATTTTTTTATATAATAATGGTTGAGTATTATTTAATGGATCTGGAAGAAGAAATAAAACAAAAATGCTCATTTAAAAAATAGTACATCTTCTTCAAACAACCTCTTTAGGTTTTCACTAAAATCCATCATTTGAGTTTATTCTTATAAAATGAATTATTATAATATTTTTTAGCGGATGTAAGGAAAATATTTTGTTTGTTATTTTATGATTAAAAACATTTCTGATGTTATGAGAGGAGAAGAGGAGATGTGTCCTTTTATAAGTAGGTTTCTTGGCACACTTTTTTATTTTCTAATTATTTAAAATAATGTGAAGACACATTCATGGATTAATTGAAAAAATATAGCATAATAAATTTTAATGGGTATAAAAAATAAATCCAAAAAAACAATAGGGTTTAATCATGTTTTAGGTTTATGTAAACCACTAAAGTTATAGAATAACCCATGGTAGACCTATTTTAACCATAACCATGGTAATTTTATTATTGTTTTTACAATTCATTTTGACTAGATATTAATATGGACTTATTAAATTAAATTAATTGTATTTATTAAACATATTAAATCAATTTTTTCAATTTAAATTTAAAAAATTTCAAAATATAATATAATATTAAATTCAATAACATGAAATTATAGATTTTCATGGAGAGTAATTGTTCAAGAAATAGATGATCTTATATTAACTTATGACTAATAATATTTATTATATGGATTTAAATTTAAGTAAATAAATACATAAATAAATAATATATAAATTTAATATAAATATTTCATTACATTTTTTTATTTTAACTAACTAAATTTTTTAATCTTTAGTCCCATTAAGAAACTCTTTCAAAAAGACTCTTTTTATGAAAAAAATAATATTATACAAAAATCATAAAAATTTATAATTAAAATTAAATTAATTAAATTATATTAATAAAAAATTTCATATTTCACTTTAACATTAAATCCAAAATATATTTTTTGTTTTATATTTGATTATTAATTGAAAAGAAATGACTGTATTTTAAAATTAGGAAATTTTCACTATTCCCTAAAGAAGTAAATGATTATTGAAAAATACAATAATTTCACTAGAAGATAATGTTAATACAATGATTTCAAAAATGATGTTCAATAAATATAATACCTTTCCTAAAATTTTCTGAATTTTTTTTTCATAATAATTTCACAAAATTATTAATAGAAAACATTTCCCTAGAAAATGTAAATTTTTGAAGAAAAAATGACATTATTAAAAATTAAGTTCTGCTTACAAGGAATTCATGAATAAATTTATATATATTACACCATTTTTATATATTTCAAAAATTATTTAATCATTTTCATACCGAACAATTTAACAGTAAGGAATAAATATATTATTTAGCTAATTATGGTTTATTTACCTTGGTGTTATATATTATATACAATACCGAAAAAAATTAATTGCATTAAAAATATTTGGGTTTTAAATTCTCAACCCCATAAGATATTTAACCCTAGATATTTCATAATACATAATAAGGGTGAAATATGTGTGTGTAATACTACTTCCTGGCTTCCCACACTTCCCAATTTTCCTCATAATATTTATAGTTCATCCATAATAATTTTACATAGTGAGTTATCTTATTTTTAAGAACATGACTCATTGTTATAATATCATAATTACCTACTCCATAAAAGAGAAATAATTTTCTAGTTATATGGACATTGAATTCAAAATATTTGTGGGGGGGGGGGTGGTTTTTAATTACACACGAGGGTTACATTGGATACATCAGGTACTAGAGAATGGATGGTGGGAGTGGGAGTCGATAAGATGAATATCTGATGTGGTAAATAATTTAAATTGAACCAATGTAGATGGGGATTATATTTCCCTTTGTTAAAAATATCATAACTCCCTTCCATAGATATATATGTGTAGATACACTATATCCCTGACCTTATCCTCTAGGTATCCTTGATGTTTATTAGGAAAAACTTTTTCCCAATTTTGAGTAGTCTTGATGTGTTACTGAAAAGTATTGACCTTTTCTCTCATTTCCCCGAAAAATTAATTTACCAATAGATTATGTTAAACAAATTCATCCAAATTGGAATGTCTTCTAAAGGTATTCCCATAAAGGGATTCATAAGGATCCATTTATATTCTTAAGTGTTTGTATTTAATATTTTTGGATTTAAACATTGGATGGTGTTGATGTGATCCTCCATTGAAGGATAATAGTCATGCTATTGACATACCTTATCATTTCTAAAATTTCCATTAATATTCTCCATCATTTTTTGGGTGATTATCCATACTGAACTTCAAATTAGTACTTATAGAATGTTTTAGTCCCATCCATAACTTTGGAGTAAATATAATATCTCAATCAGATACAATAAATATAGGTATTCCATGAATCCTCACCACTTATCAAATGTATATCCTTGAATTTTAATCATGTTATAAGACTTCTAAAATTGATATTATGTTAGCATTCACTGTATAATGATCAACTAGAACAAATTTGGAATTAATTATAATATATTTTCATTGTATTCTAGATAGTGACAAATTATATGGTGTTGTATTCCAATTTCCATATTGGAATGGGTAATGGTTGCATAATCCCCTTATACATTTTCCTATAAACCTTCACTTACTGACATAGAAGTGAAATTTAATTATATTCCATTATATGAATCTTTACATTTTCACACGAAATGTTTTTTAGGGTTTAATAAATCATTCTACTCACATGGATGATGGAGAAGGACTATCACAGTGTATCATTCAATAGATCATTCATTATCATAGGATTTTATGGTACAAATAATCATTACTAATATATTAAAACTCCTTATAAAATCTAAACAATGAGGATTTACATTTTCTTATAGCTTCCCCCTTCTTCTAAATTTTCACCAAATCATTTTATAAATCCTTTATCTACACTAAATGGTATAGTTGATCAATCATATTTGAAATTAATTATTAGGTGCCTTCCATTATAACTTACATTCACATCATTTTCATGTCTAATAATATTATATTGTGATCTATTCTCATCAATTATAATGTTTTCATATTTTTCCTACATATATTATCTTCTACATTTTTTTCTTTCTTAAGATGGAAGTGGACTACGTAGTCATAGTATATGATCAGATTTTACTATATTCACTAGGGAATATTAATATCCTTTTGTATTGATATATATTTTAGGCTCTAACAATTTATATATATTTTAATCTTCTCCCCAGAGAGACAATGTTTCTATTTTAGAATGAAATTTTAATTAAAAAAATCTCTAGATCATTTTTTGGATATTTATATTCATAATTTTTGTCTTCCATGTGGTATAGTCTTCCAAATTTCCATTTAATAGATATACAAATCCCATGAACTTCTTTTAAGAATATCCATATAGCATGAAATGTCCTCCTCTTGAGGGAACCATGAGGACTATTGTTATGAAAAACCTTTTTGTCAACTCTGAAAACATCTCCTCACATTCATAATACTAGAAAAATATTTACCCCCTTATGAGTTATCTTAGATAAAGGTTTTGAAAATCTTGAAATTTTTTCCATTAATCAGTAGTAATATCAAGCTATTCCAAGGAAACTATCTATCTTTTTTGGAGATGTTGGTATGGAACACACCTCAATTTACATTATCTTAGAAGGGTACATGGATATCCTTTTCTAGTTTTATTATTTCCCATGAATGAAACTTCATTATGAATAGAAATTTACTCTAATTTTTATATATCTTCTCTTTTATTAAATTTATTTATCACATTATACATATTATTCTCATGATCCTCTTTTATTTTGTATTATATCAGAGTATCATCTATAAATACTACCACAAATTTATTTTATAAATCTATAAAGACAATATTAAAGGATTTTATAAATATTTCCAGAGAATTAGTGAGTCCAAAAATCCACATTATGAACCAATAGTTTATATACCTTATTATAAAATGAAATTTTTGGAATATATTCTCTCCTCAACATTAATTGGTTTTATTGTAACTGAATGGAAACGATAGATAAATACTATTCCCCATGTAGTAGATTTAAAAATAAATTTATCCCTAGATAGAGATACCTTTCCTTTATCCTATTTTTTTAGATATCACAATTATCAATCTAGAGGTGAATTGACTCATCATTCTTCTTGAATAATAGGATTGGTGCACTCCATGATGAAGAACTCTTATATATAAAACCCTTTTCTATATTTTATTTTATATTAATTTTTAGATCTTCCATCTCAATGATGCCCATTACATATGGATGATTCAATATAGATATATATCCATAATATATTCCCTCAATAACTCAACCTCTCGGATAATCGGAAGACAAGTCAACTCATTGTGAACACATTAGTACAACCCCTCACATTTAGAATATTATAAAACATGTCTATCTACATTTTATCAATACATTTGGATAGATATGAATTCTTAGAAGGAAATAATATCTACTATTGAATAAAATATTTTAAGATATATTCATCATCCTTATTACACTAATACAGATTTAGAGGATGACTTTTGACATGAAGAGTGATCACCCTCTCTCTATTTTTGAAGATGTATTTATTTATAATACATTCCCAATAGGAAATAAAAATATAGTAATGTAAGTAAAATGATATTTTAGGGATGATTCGGTCTCCAAACAATGAATGGTGTGGATTTATATACATTGGATGAACACATTTCCCCATTTTATATTCTCTTATATTGCTCAACTGCCTTTTCTTGATATGGTTTTTGAATAATTGTACTCAAATTGTATGATAAGAAATAATGCGATGAACTAGAATCAAATATTATATTTTATATTCTTGAATTAATTAAAAGAATGACTATCACCACATCATTTTTGGGATCCACCACATATGTCTCAATGGCATATTCCCATCTCTGTTATCTAGTTTATATTGGTTCTTCTCATTGATTGTTTCTAACAATACATGGATCAGTGAATTAACATGCATAATTCCCATGTTACATTAAGTTCATACACTACACTAGAGGATGTTTATTGATCTCATTATTAATTTCTTTATCAACCATAGTGGGTTTCTTCCTTTTCTATTCAGCCCTGATTATCTGGATTCCCCTTTTTTCCACATTTAAATTATCTTTTGGTTCCCATGGTAATGTTTCTAGGGTGGTACATCAATCTCTTTTGGTATGTGGGATATTTATTTTTCATTAATCTGTGATATTATCTTATCATACTATTAAAGAAAACAATATTTTATACTAGTTATCTTGAGCCCATGGTGAAAACTATGATTCACTAATCTCATTCTCAAAATTGTGGGAACTAAATTTTTTTTATTAAAACTTACAGAAGTCCAAAATCACTAATAACTTTCATAGAATCAAATTTATCCCAAAAATTAAATTTTTTTATTTAATTTGATAATTAATGAAAATATAGAGTGGCATATCATGAAAGGCTTCTAAATCTAACCTCATGCATACTGATAGAATCATATTAAATTTTGTTTATTCTAAATTACCCCCTCTCCAATTTATAATGGAGAGTGTGGGGAAAATATTTTTTGGAAAATAGTTTCATTATGTATTACCATTACATGGAATCAATATCCCTTTTGGATATTTTCTTCTTGATCTATCCCCACCATTGAACATCTGCACACTAAATGTGAAACTTTCCACTCTAACATTCTATTTCACTAATAATTTGATGATAGGGAAAATCTTAAAAATTTATTGACTTAATTACTCGTGAATGAGGGGATCCAAAGATCAAATAAAGGTATGATGCCTTTGTAATATAAACTACATGAATAGAACTTTTTGTTTCCAATTAGTTAGTGGGTGATCCATAAGATTTATTTTATTATTAAGAAAATGTTCTAATTGAGAAAATACAAACATTGTGTAGTTTACTTTATCTCCCATATAGTTATGAATATCATTTGGGAAATCATAACATTTCATATCATGTTGGTTTTGTCACAAGTTCTCTTATATCTCTCCATTAACTAAAATGTGTAAAAACACCAAAATGAGAATACATGGACATACAAAAACAAAAAAAATAAATTAATAAGGAATAAAATATAAATGATAATTATATGATGTATTGTGAGTCTATAGGTTTCAATATCAGTTATACATTGTAATTTCTGATAATAGGTTCTCTAATCAAACCGATTTTTCATGTCCTTTATAATAGTTCATAAAGAGTTTCTTAATTTTCAAAACATAAGGCTTGGAGGTGGTTGACCTAGTGTGTAGCTTGGTCTCCCTTTCAAGCAACATGTTATGAGAATGGAAAATCCTAACGTTCTATTTTTGGAGTTATTACCACTAGGTAAAAACACATCATATCAACATACACTTTTAGTATTGAGATTGGGATATACTTTCTTGGAAACTAATTTCTTTATCCTTCACCAAAATTCGAAGATATTTTCTTATATTGTCACTTTCCCCTAGGGTACTCACTAATGTATTCTCGTCCTTCTCCCAAAAAATAACTATTCCAATCTATTGTACCAACTTTATTGACCTAATACTTTTACACATATTAGTGAATGAGTTTTAAACAGAAATATTGATTAAATACAACTTATATATCTTGAGACATAATTTTGTTGGAATAATATGTTCATAATAAATTTAATAAAAGGAAAAGTCTGAAATATCTATTTTATTCTCCATGATGAGATTGTAAATATAATTGTTCTTCTATAAATACATATAATAACCATGGGAGTATATAAAATAAATGGGTGAGTTAAAAAAAGTAGCAAGGTAATGAAAACAAAAATGAAACAATTGTGTGATTCAAATTAATGACATAATATTATAAAATATAATGATCAAGAGTTGTCAAATAGAACAATATCATATTGATCATGGAATAATATGATCATAACCCCATAGTAAATGTTGTTAAACTATAGAACATGACATAAAAATGAGTCAAGGATAACTACCTAGATAATATCACATAGTGAACAGAGTCACAAAATACATTTGGTTTACACCCTCATCCCAAAGAAAATAAATCATAGGAATAAAATTTAACTAATTTATTGAAGTTATATCTAGGTGCACGCCCAAAAACATGTACATTATTTTGTGTTCCACAAAAGTAAATATGTCATAAGTCGTAAAAATAAAAATTACACAATGAAAGAAATGGGTTTCTAATTAGGAAACAAAAAATTGAATTTATTAAACATTAAAAGGAAGATAAAATTATCTGGTTTTAAATGAGAGGGACATATATAATGAATATATAAGAGTTCTCTATCATTAAATAGAGATGTAATGTGAGTGAGAGAGAGAATATTCATATTGTGAAGAAACATTTTCCTTAGAGATATCACATTCCTTGAGTTTGACTCATTACTTATGTTCTATATCATCTTGAATAATATTTTTTTTAATTATTTACCCTCTTAATAAACATTAATTATTTACCCTCTTATGTACCCTCTTAATAATTTAGATTCATGTTGGATGTTTTGATGACATTCAAATCATATTTCAAAAATAACTTTGCTGTGTTGATCAAGGTAAACATATTATTATGTAACCCTATATAGATTAATAATCAGGATATAATTAACATTTTTAGACATCAATTATACTTTAAATACATTCAATTTAATATGGTAATGAAAAATGAACTATGTTATAATTATAGAGACTGTAAGTTGTATGTCCACATGAGTAACGTTTCCATTTGTCAATGATCATTATGAAAAGAATTTAATTTTTATTTTGTCTTTATTTATGATAATTATTTCATTAATATCATAATATATCATAATATATTATTATATATACCATACATGTGATGAATTAATGAGAAATGAATCACATTTCTTCATGGAGGTGGTAATACACATGTGCCCATGACCAACATTATCATCATTAAATGAATAAAAGTGTATGAAAATATGTGATATATTAAATTTAAAAAAAAATTAAAAAAATCATTAATATAATATATATACAATAATTAAATCTTCATAAATATGAATAAGAGGTGATTATGGAAATGAATTAGATCGGTTTGTGAAGATGTACTTCATTGTACCAACAAATGATTGTTTTGTTTCCCATTTAATATAAGAGGGCGAAGATGTTGGTTATAGAATTAAAATAATAAAATATTAGTTTATGTAAGATATTTTAGTTATTATATCTTCATATATGAGTGATATTATATGAAGTTTGAATAGTAAATAAATATAAACTTCTCTGTTATGAATGATAAGTCTTTTTTTGGTTAGACTCTTTTAGATTGCACCAAAATCCTTCCAAGGAAAATTTTAAAACAAAAACAAGATTAGAAGTCATGGTAAGGTTAATAAAAATGTATTTGGAAAGGTATTGTCCCAACCATATAAATTTTTTAGGTCTTAGAGGAGAGTATATGAGGTTTCCATTTATATGTGCGGGTATTGGTGCACTAGACATTTTTCAAATGATAAAAATAGTGTTAAGTATATTTCATTGAAAATGGGACAAAAATAGATCTTATTATAATTTTATAAGAATATGGTTTATATAAATGACCATATATGGGTTTTTAAAGTGTTTTGTTCATTTTAACCCTTCTATTTATAGATTACCCTTGATAAACATGTTTTATCCGTATCCATTGAAATATATTTTTCCCATTTTAACTATTAATTTTTAAAAAAATTATGTTTGAAATATTATACATTAGTAATTATTCTATTTGATAATTTGGAAAAATCGTTTTCTATATCACTTAAAAATTGTAAAATTTAACTTAAAATTGAACATGAAAAATGCAACTAAAAGAGGGTTTGTAGGAAAATGATTTTTTCAAGAAATATATGATCTTATATTAACTATATTAATATGAATAATAATAATATTAACTTAAACAAGTATAAATAAACACTTAATATATAAATTTCATTTAAATTTTCTATTAATATTAGTTATTTTGATTTCATAAAATTGATAAAAATTATTGACGTTAAAATAATTTTACAGAAAACCATTTCATTAAGATCAAAATTGACCTTAGACAAAATTCAAGAAAATTATTGACTCAAGTGGAATTAATTATAATAGAAAAATAATATAGTTCACCTATAACTTTAATACATAACAAAAAAAATTATTTTATCTCTAAATTACATGATTCGATGAAAATGTATTTGAAAATTTTGAAATTTTTATTATCTAATGAAAAATAAATAATTTCAAAAACAAAATCAAAAAAATTCACCATAGTTCAATTATGGTATTTTGATTTATAAAATTATATCAAATTTATAAAATAAATATTTTATTTTTTTTAAATTAATAATAATATTTCCAGAAAAAATTAACTACAATTATTTTTAATAAAAAATATTTTTTTGAAGAATAAGATGCCTTTATTAAAAATTTAGTTATTATTTATGATGAATTTATCAATATATTTATATTTATTATGAACATTATATATATTTCAAATTGAATTTTATCATATTCATACATAAAATTTTAACGGTTGGTTTGGATGATCATTTTCATATAATTGTGGTTTGTTTGGGAACATTGTTGCATATCATATATGTTAACAAACATAGCTTGGTTTTATAAATATTATGGTGTTGTAGATGAAATTCAATTATATCAAAGTTATAGTAATATACAACATTGAATGACATATTAAATCTATGTTATATAAAATATATTAATAGATGGAGTGACCCTAACATTTCTGAAGTAAGTGCTCTATTGAGTGATTTGCTACAAGAATACATTGATGTTCTTGACCAATAGTATCATGATAAATTAATGTAAATTTAAATTGGTTTCATAATTCAAACTATATGGTCCCCTTTCCGGGAGCCACATGAAGGGTTCCTTGAGCCGGGATGGCCACAAAACCTTAAGCGTATCTCCCTAAGCGCCAGTGGCTGAGGACCAGTTTTGAGGGACTTTTTTGTGTCTAAACGAGAGACTATTATCTCATAGGTAAAAGGTATTATCATTGTGGAAGTAAGCAAAAATTAATAATAATTGGTTGAAGAATATAAATGAATAAACTGAAATAGAAGCATTATGAATAATCCAACTCAATAATAATCAAGTGTAGAAGCTCACAAAACAATGCCAAGCTATGATGTCTATCTAAACTAGACATAGAGAAAACAGAAACCCCACCATACTATCAACTAAAAAGAAAAGACACAAAGTGCCACAACTTGATCATTATCAAGTCTAGGTCATCTACCCTAGTCTCCATCTCAAGCAGTAAGAAACAATCATGCATTAAAAGAACCAGAGTTCCCTTTGACAATACCTGCAACATGTAATCTACTCAGGTGTCAGCGACGCCCGAGTATAGTTTCATATAAAATCCCATTAGCCCAGAACCCACAGTTTCCAAACCATTCCATTTGGAGTAATAATAAAACATTGTGTGTCATTATGAAAAAATAAAGATAATTAATTAAACAAAAGACGATTAATATCTCTCCAAGGTTCCCAACGACACATGTCCATAATCACCTACTTTGGCCAAAAGTTGGGAGTTTGATGGAAGAACCTATAAGTAGAAAGAACATATACATATATATATACCTGGAAATCAATGTAAATGGGGAAGAGATACACCCCCAAGATTTTGTTTTAAATTGGGGTCTATGGAATTTTTCATCTAGGTGTGCTTCAACATACCAGAAAAATATCACAATACTCAAGAGACTCAAAGTAGTATTAACATAAACCTTCAGTGCATCATTATTAATTTTTATTTTGATACTTTAAGTCGAGCCCATCCTGAAGGAATCTCCCAGGTACTTCATTAAAATTATCCAATGCCATCAATATCGTCGAAGGCAATATTTCGGAATACCATGTATCGATTGAGGAAAGGAATTACCATGAGTCCATCCTAATTTCTAAAAAATGGGTTGAGAATCATCGGAGGTTGGATTAGGCACACTGCCAATGGATCCATTCTCGATGGTGCCTTCTAGAACCAGTATCACTCATATGTATATAGAATGCTTGGGGGAATACATGGCCTAGAAAAGCCAAAGACACCACCCCCCGACGCAGAGTGGTAACCAGTCAGGAATAGAGGGTCTAAGTGTAGCCGTTAATAGGGGACCCACCTTCTCTCCCTAGAATAAAATTAATTAAAATTTCATAGCAACATATATTTCATTGCATGCATATGTAATTGAAGATAGAAATCAAAGCAGATACACTCATGCAACATAAGGTATTAATATAATATTACAGCGCGTAAATATAATTCGGCAAGATACTATATCAGCAGAAGAAGATAAATGAAATTTTTAATAAATAAATAATTCATCCCAAACAAATACTAAAGATACAACAATTCAAGGTTGATAATTAATCTAAATTAATTATTTAAATTAAACCCAAAAAATGGGTTTCACAATACATGCCGTTAATTAAATTAAATTCTTGAGTTAGTAGAATTTATACCAGCCACATCGGATCACCCAATGGGGTCTGAGAACATTTTTTTACAATTTAAACATTTTAATTTATGAAAAATAGGGCTGAAAAATTAGGCGTAATAAATAAATTGAAAATATTGGGTAAATTTGCACAATGTTTGTAGACACTAACGAATGATAGAACCATTAGTTTTTATAAATCACAATGAAATGGAGGTAAAACAAGTATAAACCCTACCTTATAGTCGTAGATGATTCTATAATCCAGGGTAGGATTTTATTTGACCTAAAATGTAAGAAAAAATGTGATTTTAGAGAAACCCCAAAATAGGGTAAAATGCTTCCACGATGAACTGCATGAAGGATACTCAACAAAACTCTACGATTCCAGTTGAACAAGGATAACCTTATATTATGGTTTACAACTCACCTAACAAAAAAACAGATGACTGATGGAGGTGAATATGTCTTCGGAAGAGTGGGAAAGGGGGTGTGCCACCTAGGAAGAGGGGGAGCCATACTGTGAGGGAGAGGTAGAGAGGAAAAGTGGAGGAAAAATAAAAGAAAAGAAGAAAAAGAAAAGGAAAAAATAAAATAAACCTAAAAGAAAAGAGAAAGGAGAAAATATAATTAAAAATAAAATAGAATAAAAATTATGGAAAACGAAATAAGATAAAAATAATAAAAAATGGTAATCTCCCATTTTATTTTTTTTTCTTTTTCCATAACCCCTTATATATTTTATTTATAATTTACTTATATCCCATCAGGGTTCATTTTTAATTTTCTTTAAATCTCTTATTATTTCTTTTAAATCTATAATTAATTATTTTAATCTCGAACATTGTGCTAAGGTATGACATAACATTTTTAATAAAACCTCTGCAGTTATTTAAATTATTTAAGTAGATGCCTGGGACCCACATTGGGGTGTGCTGATGCACTCCCAGGGTCACATTAATGAATTGGACAAAAAAATTTAAATTAGTCCTTACCTGATTAAGGTCGGGATGTTACAACCTCCCATCTTTAAGACAACTCATCCCTGAGTTTCCCTTCCGAATGTAGTGGAATGTTATCATAGAAAAGTTCCAGCCACTATGTATGTACATCCCTCTCTCGCTCACAGGTCTCATCTTGAACGTGTCTATGTTTCCATAAAAAGAAAACCAGAGGGACATTCCTACATCATAGGAAATTCATGCTATGGTCAATGATACAAATCAGATGATCTGCAAAGGATGCATCTGCCTCATGCTTGATGTCGTTGGGTTCAAAATAATGATACTGGTATGGATGATATTATCCAAGATGAGATACATGGAAAACGTTGTGCATGGAACAATACCTATTAGGTAGCAGTAATCAATAGGTTATCGGCCCAAATATCGCCACTATATTGAATATCCTAATGCATCTCGATGATAACTCTACATATCTCTTAATATGCGTGTGACCCATCCTTAGAGAAACACACAGAAAGAAAAGATGTCCCACCTCAAACTCCAGAGGATTGTGGAAACAATCTGTAAAAGAATTATATCTGGAATGAGCTATAATCATAAACTTCTGAAGTAGTTGAACTTTCTCTAAAGTCTCCTAAATGAGATGAGGACCCAACATTGATTCTTCACATACATAGATCCATCATAAATGTGAACAGAATGGTCTACCCTAAAGGGAATTATATGGGTCCATTTGAATTGTCTCATGGAAGATATTATTATAGGTAAACACAGTAAGAGGGATATTATTCTCCCAATAACCTTTAAATCAGGTATAGGGCCCCATGGAATATCCTATAATACTTTTATAGTTCTCTTAGACATCCCATCAGTTTGAGGGTGACATGCTGTACTCAGAAGTACCTTTGATCCCAACACCTTTTTAGCCCTTTCCAGAACAATGATGTAGTGAAGGAATCCCTATCCCAGAAAATATAATGACATTCACCAGAAAGTCATACTATCTCCCCGATATACAACCTTCTAAGTAATCATTTTTAATGGTCTCCTAGATAAGGATGTAGTGCACAACCTTGGTCAACCTATCGATAACCACCCATAATGCATCACTACCTTAGGGAGATCTTGGAAAGCTAGTAAAAAAATCCAAGGTGATATAATTTCATTTCCATTATAGAATGGATAGAGGCTGTTGGAGTCTAGTTAGTCACTGGTGCTCTACTTTCACCTGTTGATAGGTGGAGCACTGAGTGATGAAACCCGCTATCTGATTTTTCATACCACGACACCAGTATCGTCGACAGTTTTCTATTTACATCTTGGTTAGTCAAGGATGAACTACCCAGATAGAGGGGTGAGATTCCCTCATCATCCCTTTTAGTATACCCAAATGTGCCCATACACGGATATAATAATGGATAGTTTCACAACCATCAACAACCCAACCAGTAAGTGGTTTCTCTATTATAACAATTTCCCCCAAAATGATTCCCTCAGTATAAGTCAACTATCACCTAAGAACATTCTCCAGAACAGAGGACGTCACTATAAGAGCTAGTAGAACAGATTTCCCTCTCTATTCCTAAACCTCCAGTTGCATCTTAGAAAACAAGCCCATCATATTTCACTCACTGTTGGATACTTGAACATCTTTTTTATGTGTTTTGTGACATAAAGAATATTCCATATCATTACCCTTACCAAGGGTATAAGGAAGTCCAAAGTTGAATGAATGAACGTATTTGATCCACCTGCGCTATCTTATGTTCTTGTCTCATTGAGTGGATATATATTTTAAGCTTTTATGATCTATATAAACAATGAATATCTCACCTAACAAGTAGTTTCTCCAACAGTGTAGAGAAATAACCCCAACATCCAACTCATGGTTGTGTGTATGATAGTTTTTCTCATGATGTCTTAGCTGGAAGGATCCATAAGCCATGGATCGATCACCCTACATCAAAACTTCACCCAGTCCGATTCCTGAAGCATCATAGTAAATAGTATATCTCTTACCTAGTACAAGAAGAATCTAGATCTGGGATGAGGTTAGTTTTCCTTTAAAATCCTGAAATGTATTTCCACAAGCTTCTAACAAGATAAACTATACACCTTTCATAGTGAGGGATGGAAGATGCACTTCGAAGGAGGATAAAACCTGGATAAAATGCCTGTAATAACAAGCTGGCCCCAAGAAACTGTAAATGTCGAAGACACTCTTGGGATTATCCCATGAATCTATAATTCTCACCTTTTCTGGGTCAACTAATACTCCTTCTTTAGATATAGTATGATGCAAGAAGTGAACTTTATCAATCCAAAAGTGGAATTTTCTGAGCATAGAATACAACTAGTTCTCTCTATGTTTACTCAAAATGATCTGAATATGGGTTTCATGGTGATGTTTGGAATGCAGATACACCAAGATGTTATCCATGAAGACTACCCCAAATGAATCAAGATACATGTGAAAATCCCGGTTCATTAGAACCATGAAGATTTATAACGCATTTTTGAGGCAAAATTGCATAACCAGATACTCATACAAGCGATACCTACTTCAAAATTCCTTCTGTGGTATGTCAGATAGTCTTACATGCACCTGGTGATACCCCGACCTCAGATCAATCTTGGAGAAAATAGTAGCTCCCTGAAGCTGTTCAAAGAGATCATCTAGACGATAAAATGGATATCGATTCTTTACTGTAAGCTGGTTGAGTCTATGATAATCCACTCATAACATGAGGGAACAATCTTCCTTCTAGGGGAAAATAACAGGTGAACCCCATGGTGATGTTATAGGAATGATGAAACCCTTAGCCTCAAGGTCTTCAAGCTGCTTTTTGAGTTCATGTAGCTCTGTTGGTGCCATCCTATAAGGATGAATAGACACTAGTTCCGCACCTGGAAAAAGATTGAAAGTGAACTCCACATCCCCCAGAGGTGGTAATTCAGATAAATAGTCAGTGAAGATGTCCCTGAAAAGATCCACCCCTATAAGTAATTCAAGTAGTTGTGTCCCCTTATTGCTTTTGAAGAGACTTGGAAATAGAGATGTCACTCTACCCAGCCCTGCATATGTAGGCTTAGCTCAATCTGACTAAATATCCCATTATCCATTTTTTAGATATGTGTTGACCTTAGGCGATGTAATGGACACCCAATGATGATTGAAATCCACTTGATCATGATAAAAAAGAATCTAGTTCATAAAGATAATGACATTGATGCTAGACATATCAAGAATATAGAAATTCCTAATAAAATGGAACCAACATATCTCAAGAGGGAACTCTGGGCACTGGAATATTCCCTCTATTATGACCCCAAGTGGAGTGTCTATAGACATGATTCAAAAAAGTTAAACAATTAGAAAACCAATAATTTCAACAACCGCAGCAGATAAAATGGATTGTTATGCACCAGGAACAAAAAGAGCAGAAACTAATTTAGAGGATACCAGAATAGTACCTCGAATTGTAGATGGTCTTGCACTATGTTCTTCTGGTGCTGATTGCACTATGTACAAGATACCTAAACCACAACCCTAAGATGCTACCTGGTTATCCTAAGCAGTTCTACTCTGCTGACACTGATATCCCGGAACTTGATTTCCTCAACCACGATCTCCACCATTACCTCATCCCGATTGGTTGGTGAAAAAAGAACATCCAGCCTACTGTAGAGTCATATATCCCATTCCTGACAGAGGAGCATGTATGGATCCTCTACCACTGTATGCTTAAGAGATATAATGGAAGAAATGATGAATGTGACCCATATTTCCACAATATTGGAACTACTTTGGGTCTATCTTGCACTATGGCTTCTTGTGACCATCTCTGCCACACTGATAACATGTTATCGAGCCCCCTAAATGTGATGTTTGGATAGGATTTACCCTACATGAACATTCCAAATGGTGTTTCCGGATTATATAAGAGTCGTCACCCTATATCGGAACTGAACTGCCCTATCTCAACGGTTTATCTTCCATGACATTTTACTATGATATTAGAACTAATTTCTATGATTGTGGTCAAATGGAGGACGTTCACTTCCAAGCAGATATTATACTCAAGTACATCCTCAAAAATGTAACTCAGTTGTCTTCACATCGCCAATCAGAGATGGGAAAAAATGCTACAGTTCTTGTAAACAAGTAGAATACTCTAACATAGTCATAGATCCCTGCTGAAGATGTAGAAATTCCAGTGCATGATCATCTCTTAGAGTCTGTGGTAAAAAGTGATCTTATAAAGCTAGTTGGAATTCTACCCAAACCATGTCACTTGTCTTCTCAGCCATAGAAAAAAATTCCCACAAGTTTTTGGCAGAGTCATAAAGCATGTAGACTGGTAGTTTTATCCTTCTCTCTAGATGCATCTTGAGGTGGTCGAAGATAGATCTTATGGCTTCTATCCATGACTCTACAACACGAGGGCCACAACTCCCCGAGAAGGTGGTAGGGTGCTACTATAGAAAATACCATGTTAGGTCTACCATAAATGGGATAGGTCTAGGGATATAGTGAACTGAATGTATAAAATCTAGGATATTATCCCTTAACTGAGTGTTAGGGTCTCTCTTAAGGTCATCATAATTTAGTACAATAGGAGGCACTAAAAGGGGTAAAACATGTGGTTTGAGACCCAACATTTATTGGATGTGATTGTTTCTACTCTCCTGAGGCACGATAGGAAGACATCATAGAAACATTGGTCTATTACATCCAAACACACACCTTAAGATAAAAGGTAAAGAAGACATAGAAAACTAGTATGGCGTAAAAATAGGTTAGGTACTTAGAATTCCATAGATCACTATATAATAGATAACACACTTCATGTACTCAGTTTGGATATGGAAGAGAAACATTATAATAATTAGATAACAAGATCTACTATCCCTTTCTAGGTTATGTTAGTTTAATAGAAAACAAACTATCACAACCTAATATTTAACAAACCATCATTTCTAAAATCATACCTCTAGGAAAAAACACTCACATGAAAATAGGAAAATGCACAATGAATGTAGATATTACATGTAAGTATGCATGCCATTTTAAATCCTATGATGCCTAATATGATCCATGAAATGTATATCCCTCATATCATTGGTCCATAATGGTAAAACCCATTATCTCAATAATACCAACACAATAAAAACTCAAAACATATGAGTCACCCAATGGTGAAATTATATCAATAGTAACATACATAATCAATAACTACAATCCCAACCTAGGAATTTGGGTTTCCCCTATACAATGGTTGGCTACATCCAAACATAGGGTATGTTCCAAATCCCTATAGCCCAGTCTCTAATCTAAACCAAATATTTAAGAAAAAGGAACACCCCTCAGATACCGATTTATTGCATCCCCATCCTAGTATCCCCCTGAAGGCTGCCTCGATCTTGGTTAGCCACATAACCTCATGTGCATCTTCCCAAACATGATAGGCTTACAAGTAGAATAGATGGCCAATTTCGTGTCTGTGGGGGAGACTATGCACCCATAGGTAATAGGTATTATCCAAGAAGAAGTAAAAAAATTAATAATAAATAGAGGAAGCATATAAATTAATAAACTAAAACAAAATAAATATAAATAATCCAACTAGATAATAATCAAATGAACATGCTCACAACACTATGTCATGCAATGATGTCTGTCTAAACTAAATTTATAGAAAACAAAAACCCAAGAAAAAAATCAACTGAATAGAAAATACGCAATGTGAAAAAATGTATCACGAGAAAGGCTTGGTCCTCTTACCTAGACTCTATCTTCAGTAGTAAGAAAAAATCAAGCATCAGAATCAGAACAGTTCCCTTTGTCAATACATGAATGAATTTAAACTACATGGGTGTAAATGACACCCGAGCATGGTGTGAGGTAAACTACCAGTAGGACGAAACCCATGGTGTATAAAACTTTCCATTTTGTGCCCTAATAAAATGCAATGTTTAATTACATAACAAATTCAAATGATTAATTATGTGTAAAATGATAAATAAATCATCCCAGGTTCCCAACAACACCAGTACCAATTCACCTGCGTCATCCAAAGTCGGGATTCTAAAAGGAATATCCTATAATTAGAATGCACATATAGATATATATATGCTTTGAATGAATGGTATACAAGGAAGAGGTACACCCCCAATATTGTGTTTAACTTAGTGTCTAAGTCATGTGTCAACTAGGTGTGCTTCAACATTCTAGAAAAATATCACAATTCTAAAGACACTACAATAGGAAATAAAATAAAACTTTTATTCATCATTATTAATGTTCGAGTTTAGAGTTGGAGTTTTATCCCATCCTAAATGTTTCACTATGGAATATCCGTCAAATTATCCAATTCCACCGATCTCGTAGAAGGAAATCTTTCCAAAGACCAAGTATCACTTGAGGCATGGCATTATGATGAGTCTGTTTCGATCTCACAAAGAGGTGTCGAGTATCATCCAAGGCCGGTCTATTCACATTTCCAATGGTTCCATCCTCGATGGGCCCTTCTAGAACTTGTATCTCTCAAAAATATTTAGAATGCCGGAGGAAGTCTCTATCTGTAAAAGCCAAAGACACTGCCCCCGACATGTAGTAGTAACCCGTCTGGAATAGAGGGTCTTTGTGTGGACCTTAATACAAGACCCAACTTCTCTCCCCACCCAGAATTTAATTAAAATTTCATAGAAGAAGATATTACATAGCATGCATACATAATTGCATCATGAAACCTATGATGATACACCCATGCAATGTAAGTTATTAATTTAATATTTCACCATATAAAATTAATGGGGAACGATACCATATCAGCACAAGAAAATAAATTAAATTTTTAATAAATAAATAATTAAACATAAAAAAACACCAAGATCCAACAATTTGAGCTTTATAATTAATTATTTAAATTTAACACAACAAAAATGGGATGCACAACAGAAGGAGATAATTAAATTAAAAGACCTGTGTAACATAATTTATACCAGCCATTTCAGCACATAGAAATGGGTGTCCGACCACATTACAAAAATTTAAACAATTTATTATATGACAAATAGGGATGAGAGAATTTTGTATAATAATTTAAGATAAAATATTGGGTGAATTTGCACAAAGTCGGTAGGCACTTATGAACGACACAAACATTAATTTTTTAAAATCACAACTAAATGGAGGGAAAGCGAGTAGAAACCCTACCTTATGGCCATAGATGATTAAATGATCCATGATAGGATTTTATATGACCAAAATAAGAAGAAAACAGATGAATTTATAAAAACCCCAAAATATGGTAAATTTCGTCTACGACAAACTATTTGAAGGATGCTCAATGAAACATTATGACTCCAAATGCCGAAGGTTATCCTTACCTTAATGTTTATAGTGCACTTAAAGGTGAAGAAAAATAATGAAGAGTGGTGGTGTAACGTTCTTCCGAAGGGGGGAAAGGGGGTGTTCCACCTAGGAAGAGGGGGATGCGTGACATGATGGAGAGGAGGAGAGGAAGAGAGGAGAAAAACAAGTAAAAAAAATGAAATAATGAAAAAATAAGAGAAAAATAAATTAAAAGAAAAATAAAATATATAATGAAACATAAAATAGAATAAAAAGGATGGAAACAATAATGAATAAAAAAATCAAAAAAATGTTAATATACCATTTTAATTATTTTTACTTTTTATTTAACACTGTTTTTATTTTATTTCAAAATTTCTTTTTATCCATTTTTCATTTAATTTATATTTTCCTTAAATCTATTCTTATTTCTTTTCAACCCTGAATTAAAATTTTTTAATCATGAACACCACACTAAGGCACGACATAAAATTGTTCAATAAACCTATACACTAATTTACATTATTTAAATAGATCCTTGGGACACGCAACGGGGTGCACCGACGTGCGCCTAGTGACACTTTAGGGAATAAGACAAAAACAATTAAATGATTCTCTTCCTAGTTAATACCGAGACATTACATAAACAATAAATTTATATACCAATATATTTAGAACATTTATCAAGGACTAAAATTCAATTAAAAATGTCAAAAATATTTTCCATCTCATAACTGGGATGATGAATCAATTATATAGAATATTTTATCTTATATTTCTATTATTTCATGGTTTAGGTGAATATATAGATGTAAAGAGAGTATAATAAAATTTAAAAGGAAATTATATAAAATAAATCAATATAATATGATTCATCACCTTAAAAACAATCCTATATAGAATAAAAGTGATCATGAGTTTCTGAAATATAGAACAATGATGATAAACTGTTGTCTTGCACAGTTTATTTATGTGTGGAACAATCGGTGAACATATTATGACTCATATTACATGGCTAGTTATGTTGGTAAATTATAACATGAAGTCCCATTAATGAATGAAGAGAAATATATATTATGTTATCTATCAATAAATTGTGACCCCAACAACTAGGTAATGATTTTTATCTTTATATAGCCTCATTGATTGCATATAAAGTATTAATGTGGGGTTCTAGTTTTATGAAATATGATGATTATTAAATTTATTATTTTACATTGGGATCCATGTAGGATAGGATGATAAATGACTACCCTTATAAGAGAATTTTTTTAGAAAGGAGAATTAATTGAAATCATGGGTGTCCCATTTTTGGACACGGTATAAAATCTATTAGGGTGAAACATTCCTTGAAGACTATGTTTCATGAACATCAAAAAAATTTACCATGTTGACATAAACACTAATCATTCACTAAATCATTCAATTGAAATTTAGAATAATGTATAATAAAATATCTACTAATATGTTGTCAACTGTTTGGGGATGTAAATGATATGGTAACCATGGATTGTTAAAGTTATTCTTAAATATTTAGAAAACTTGGAAAAAAGTGATTAATTTTATTGAACTACCATACAAGAATTTTTTTAATGTTAAGAATTATCATAATTTTACAATCATAAAGAAAAAATAAATCTGATAATTTCATTGGAATGATACTAAATTCAATCACAAAATCAATGTTTTTCTTATGCCTATGTTATAAATTATTGATAAGGAGATACAGGAATTGTTTTCACTTGTAAGTAGTGAAAGTATACTTTTCTGCCTGTAACTACATACTCTAATTCTAGGATAATTAAAAATAATTTTTGGAACTTTTTGAATTATTTAAAGGTTCCAAGGTTTTGTTCATAAAATATCAATAATACCGTATCATTGAATGATTTAATGTGAATGGGCCAAAAATCACATGATTTTCATGTTTTGATGCATGATTTAATACATATAGCGATATATTTTATTTTTAAAAAATATTTCCACCAGAGTTTAACCATGATTTTTAACTTTATCAAATATATATGAAGTAATATTTTAGACATGATAATGTTTCTAACTATTCAATATTAAATTTATGTCATATTTTTTAAATTAGATATGTTCTTCCAACTATTTCTCCTTAATATAAGGGTTCAGTTGATGATTAACTAGGGTAGAGAGACCCAAATCTATTTTCATATAATCTGTAGATTGATATACCCTGATTATAATGTATATGATGATTTTAAAAGGGTCTATAAGAAATCAATGTTATCCAAAATACTTTGTTGAGTGGTGATATATTATTTATTAATTCACTGAATTATGTACCGAATACCTTTCTCAAGTAGAGATCATTGGTCAACTAATATCTCATTATAGGAGGAAACTTGTTGGTGAAGAAATTTTTGTAATTAAGGTTGTTGTAACTACCGGTATAGAGTGGGATGAGACTTAGAATTATGTTTTAAACAATATATTAGAGATTGTGTTATATGTTTAAACCCAAAAAAAATATTTCTGTAGTATTTGAATATATTATGGTCTGAATGATGGATATCACATATACATAATTGACTTTTTATAAGATGGTTTCCGGATAATATTTGTTGAGGGGTAAATTGGAAACCTGAATTCAAATTCATAAACACATCAATGGTTATTCGAGGAACTGAATGTGAATGAATTATCTTATAATTTATATCCAATAAAGGTTTATATGTTATATACATAGTAAAATGTTTAATTAGTTAACATAAGAATATTTTTATTAAAATTATGGTTGAAGTGGTTCATGTATTTTTCAACAAGAAAAAAATCAAATTGTTATGAAAATTACATACTTTATCACTATCAAAAAAAATATTTTCCTAATTGTTCAAAAATCTAGTAGGTTATTTTTTAATTAATGTGGGTTTATAATAATGGTGTAGTTAAGATAGAGTAAATGAGATTATTAAAATTTTATTTCAGTTCGAAATGGTTCAAAGAAGAAAAATTCATAATTGCATCACATGTTGTACAATTATTTTTGGTGTCAAATCATGATAATAAAAAATAGCCAATTGGTCTATTATGGACCAAAACCATTACAGGGTTAGAAATAAATTCCTAAGGGATGACCCATTTATTTGTATGTTTCAGTCATATCACAATGGTCCCAATTTTGATGGAATATTTGATTTTATGGGTTAATAAAAGGAAGGGATTATGATACTCTATTGATTGACCAAATCCCATCTACATTAATATTGAGAAATAGATTTAAATAAACATGTTAATGTTTTTTAATATATATTGGGTCACCACATCGTATTATGTGGTCATTACAACATTAACACAATATAAATAAAACTATTACCATTTTTATAGATAATGTATTCTCTATATATTGATTCCCATAAGACTAAGGAACAATAGGTTTATCTTCATGCAAATGCATCCAATCATAAGGAACAATCAATATCTCCACATGTTGATGTTACTAATACTAAGGAATATATATTGAGAATTTTGAAACTAAGGAAAGGGTAGTTGTTGAACAACTAAATTTTCAGAACTTTTAAGAGCATTGTAGAATGAAGGACCAAACCAATATTATTAATGTGAGAAGAAAAGGTATAAAATTTAAGGTTGGATGGAATCTAAATAAACAACTGATTAATGATAAAAAGTATATTTTCCTTATATACATTAGGGTTAAAACTCACATTAATGGGATCATTGATGTATATATTATAATTTTTTCCCATGATGAGGGACATAATTTGGGATGATATAAGGGTATGATTATGATATATTTTTATTTTACAAAAAAAATATTGAAATATTGATTTACTCAACATTATCACTTAAAGAGAGTGTTTATTCTAGATATTGAATTAAATTTATATTAATAGTCGATAGAATGTCTCATAGAATATTTTAGAAAATTATCATGAAGCAACACCTCTTTGATACTAAAGGGAATGTAAACCCACTACAACAACATATATATAAACACATGATAAACCAAATATATGAAATGTGTTTATTATCCATCATGAGCATGGAACAATTTACGTACATTGTAATTTGTAATATTTTAGATGGAAATACATACATTAATCCCTTTGATTAAAATTTGTAATTTTTAAATAAAAAAAATTCTACAAATAAGCAGAGTACATCATAACCAACATACCCCTAACATAAGGAAAAGATGAAGTTCAATTAATTTATAGTTATTTGATATTTATTTTAAGTCCATAGTAATAATTTTAGGTTTCAACAAAAAAACATATTTATGTTTGTAATTTTATATGAAGATACACTAATAAAAAATTCATAGACTCATCTATACCACATCATGTTCTATGTAAAGTGTATTATGTAAAAAAAATGATGAAAAAAAGTTTATGAAAACACACAAAGAGTATGGAAATCATGTGTAGGTATAAAATAATAAAAAAATTTATAAATAAAAAATTATTACACAATAATAACAACTTAATTTCATTTATTATTACCTAGTTTAGATATATGTTACATTATTGGATATACAAAGTTAATGAACACATTCAACGGCCTTGAATCAATTAGAACTATTTGGACACATTAGTGGTGATGGCTGTGGACTGTTTCCAACAAAATATTTTATGAAAAGAAATTGAAAAATGTATAAGTATAGAAAAATGGATGACTTAAAAACATGAATAATTATTTTAAATGAAACATTCATAATTGATTATCCGATATTTTAGATAATGTTTTGATAATGAAAAATTGAAATGAGACAACACAATAGATAACTCTCCATAAAGAATTTATTTTCCTTCAGTAATCGATTATTTCACAATTATTTCATTGAAATGTAAATATAGAAGATATTGATCAATTTATTTTATTAATATAATACATGGAGTTAATGATTCTGGTTTATATCAATCATCACCCACCCATTGTATTTTTGTTAGCGGTATTGTGTACAATATCTAATGAGATATTATACACATAAAAAAATATTAAAAATAAATATCAATGATGTGTCCTTTCAAAAATATAATTTGGGAAAAAAATATTACAATTAATGATAAAATACAAAATCTTAGAATTATTATTATATATGGATAAAAGGAATAAGCAAGATAGAGTTTAATCAAACCAATATATTGTATAAATCAATCAATTAATAAGTACATCAGATTGGGAATTTAGAATTCCAGTTCAATTACCACATTTAAAAATATTGCAAGTCCATATAGATACAACATTCAAAGATAATATTACAGACCTCATATATTTTTAAGAAATAATATTCATAGAGGAAACTACAGACTATTTTTTTCATGATAATATAGATGAAGTCCTCAATAATGTAATTTTTTGATCCTTAATTGTACATATATGAGTGAGGTGTTATTTTACTAATTATTTCTAATATTTTTTATAGTTGGAATTTTAATTAAATACTAAAAATGTTTTTTTAGGTCTGCATATTAGTAATTTAAGAAAGGAAACACTGTTAAAAGTAATGATGGAATCATTAGTCATTACATAACTTCTACCAATAAATATTCATTTTAATAACATGAATATATAAAAATAGTTATTCAACAGGAAGTAATGTCTGAAAAAAATTGATGAATAGAAATTCATACTACCTAAGATGCATATGTAGAACTCTATAATAGAATCATTTCAATAATATTTTAACATAATTAATTAAATATTTCTTTTTTTAGCAAGGATTGGTTTATTATTGAAATATTTTTGGATACTTTGATGATTTATTTTTTGTAATCAGGGCATAGATTTCCAAAAATTTAGGAATAGAAGATCAGAATTAAAAATTTTATATACAATGTATTAAAAATTTTACAAATAAAAATCATGTTCTTGGTTTTATATTATGTTTTCATGAAAATTTTATTTTATAAAGGTGATGCTTAAATTTCATCAAAATTATAGTATTGGTTCGATCCATGAAAAAAATAAACCTATAAATTAATACAACATGATAAGTATTGGGGTATATATAATAATTTTTCTATTTTGAAAGATATATAAAAAAATTAATTATTTTTATCATTTTTCAATAGTTTACAAAACAATGTATTGGAAAATATTTTTGTTATTACTTTTGCATGTTCGTAAAATATATCATCTTTCATCAATAAAATAGCATCCCCAATGTGGTATTTTTTATGAAAATTAAAATTAATTTAAAATATTTTTAAATATATTGTTTATTTATATTTTTATATTACCACCATGACTAAAAAAAATTTATGTATTTAAATTAGTAAATATAATTCTTTATAAATGATTTGAAGGAATACATGGAATTAGAATATTTGTAGACAACATGACTATGTTACATCCTATCAACATTGTAATATTTGTTATTTCTAATTGATACTGAATAGTAGATTTCTATATTGAATTTTTTTATTTTCTTGTCATGAAGAAAAAATTTATTTTTTAATTATGACGTTGACGGAATAAAAACCTTTTCATATTACCTTCATTTCATATAGAGGACCAAAGTAGATCCTCTCAAGTGGGGATCCACTAGTGGTCCTTTAACAACCAAACAACACCAATGGAATATAGGGTTGTAATATGGATTCTCAATCATATTGTTTCATTCATATTGATCATTTAAAAATCGTTAAAGTTTCATGGATTCTCCATTTTATTTTCATTATTGAGAGGATGAGATAAGGATAAATCTAAAGTGAAATTTATTTTGCACAATGATTCTAAATTCTCAATTAACCCTACAGAATAGACATAAAAAAATATTTATAGTGATAGTGTGTGTGTTAAAATATTATTAATTTACACAAAAATCATAAATAATATAATAAAAAATTACTAACTGCATTCCAAATAATAATAATAATATATTATGGCATGTTCTTGTTGTTTCAATGGTGTATATACGTTACCTTCCTGTAAAATTAATATTTATAAAAAGACATGATATTCGTTTAATCATCCCCCCCTACAGTTATCAAATATCTGAATAAGTATTTAATTTAATTTTTTTTCCTAAATTAATATTATATTCAAATTCTAGAAAAAAAATATTTTTATAATACTTAATAAATAAAATAAATCTGATATTTTATTCAATGTCCCAATGAAAAATATTTATTTAGTATTTAAAAATCAATAAATCCTATATAAAATTATTCCTAATTATTGAAAATAATATCTATTCCAACAACTATGTTTAAATATAATTTAATGATGATTAAGGAAAACCCTCAGGGTATGAACATATAGGAGTCTCCCTCAGTAAAATTAGCCTTATATATATGATTAAAATCTTGAAATGGTTTAAGGTAACCAAGAGAAAGAAGTTTATGTTACGATGTTGAAAACCACACAAGAATTATTACTATGTAATATAATCCCTTTTACACAATTTCTCACGATGAAAATTTCACAACCATGTAATCTACATATATTATAGATAAGTATTTATATGGATATCCAAAAGAAACATTTCATTACACCATGTCCATGGTAATTAATGTGATAGTTATATTTCAATAAAAGGGATAATATATCACCTTCTATAAAGATGAAATTGAAAAATCATTCCTCGACTTGTTAAATAACAACACATCACCCATGACACACCCAATTATACAACAAATCCATGAGATATATCATATTTTTTTTGAAATAAATTAATGTTAAAAATTCATTACATTAATTAAAAAAACATACAACTTAAGGACACATATAGATTCTCTTAGACAGAAATATTTGGTGACCCATAGTGATGCAGTATTCTAAAAGGACTATATATTCTCATAACAACCCATCTTGGATATTATTAAGTTAAAAAATCAAGATAATAAGTATCATCATCATTTGAGTACTCACACCTACAATAAATATTCTATTTTCCCCATCATATAATGTTATATAATTATAGAAATATATTTATGAGCATAATATGGGAATTTCTTTGTTCATATCATAATGAGAAATTTCTATGACCTTATCAATTTGAATGATACTCTGGAAAATTATTACACTAAGCTAAAGTAATAAAATGATTAATAAGTAATAAGATGTTTTATTAATATTAAAATATTTTAATATACATGTAATCAAAAACAAAAATTTATTCTTCAAGAACATCATCTCCAATATCCAACAGGTCAAAAATTACATATGAATCATTTTACTAACGTATCATTATAATTGTAACATGTGTTCTTGGACTCTCGTGGGTGATATTAATTTTTAACTTAAATATCATTTCTAAATTGAAAAAAGTTATTCTTATTAATTACCATGTGTATCATATTGAGTAACTAATGATTAATACATGTAAAAATGTCATCTATATTGTTTTACAAAAATAAAAAAAAAATGAATTGTTTTCATCATTTTTTGGGTATGTCACACATCGCTTTAAAAAAAATTCATTTTTAAACTAAATACACAAATTTTGGTTCATAAATAGAACATTGTGTATCAAATAGACATTAAATATGATCCTAATAAGTTATAGATAACATATATAGCATTCTTCTAAATAAAAAAATATATATAAATTTAGTTTCATTGGATTGAGTATGTGACATGTTATTTGAACTAAAATGAAAATTTTAAATAATAACACACACACATTGATTCATATCGGTCACACCATGCCTCAAATTTATGTGAGGAAGATGATTAGAAACAAAAAATGAAATATTGATTATTTTCATTGTGTCTGAAAACAATTTGATCATGTTTTCATAGTTTTTAATTTTTGAATAATTTAAGAAATAAGGTATTATTCTAAAACTAAAACTACACATTTTAATTCATATTGGTCACATATTGTAATATATTGTAACATATTGAGTTGGATCTGATTCTTATATTTCAAAAATGGATTAAGGATCATTTTTATAATTTATAAAAAAAATGTGAATGTTATTTCTTGATTTTTGAGTACATGACATGTGTTATGACGTAAAATTTCAATTTTAAATAAAAACACACACGTTTTGATACACATTTCATAATATGGATTATATTGAGGTATTATTGATTCAAACACATAAAAAATTTCTTAAAGATCTTTTTACTTACGAACCATGTCAATATTAGCTATTATTTATGTTTCTAGGGAGTGACACACCTTTTTTTCAATAAAATGTAAATTATAAATAAAAAGGGGCAATTTGAGTCATATTAGTGACACTATGTGTCATATTGTCTTTTATCCCTCTTTTACACATCATAAATGACATATACATAATTTCCAAAATGAATTATGACAATGTGAGCATGTTTTCTTAATTTTAAGTGAGAAACACAAGTTTTTAACTAAAATGTCATTATTAAGTATGAAACACACATTTTGAGACATATAGGTTATTCAATGTATCATATTGAGGTGTTCCTAATTGATATAAATTAAAAATTAATATTGGATTTTCCCTAAAATATCCAAACAATATCGATGTTTGTTCTCAATTTTTTGTATGTTAGGGTTTTTAAAGTAAAATTTTATTTTTAAACTAGAAAAACTGATTTTAAGTCATACTAGAAACACCATATATCATATTGATATATTAATAAACCTTAAACCTCATAAATTACTGGTGGATAATTTTCCTAAAGTATGAAAAAAATATTAATATGTTTTAATATTTTCGAGAATGTGACATCTGTTTTGTGGTAAAATTTTATTATCATATTAATGACACATTTTGAGTCATATTAGTGAAATCAAGTATTGTATTGATGTGTGTCTTGTTCTTACACATAAAAAATTCCTTAAAGACATATTAATTTATGTTTCACCATAATATATTTATTTTTATTAACTTTCTATGAATTTACGGTGTTCTTAAATAAAAATGTATTTTTAAATGAAATCCACACATTTCGATTCATAATTTACACATCATGTATCATATAGAGGTATGTTAGATTCCTACATACCATAAAGCCCATTTGGTTCATTATATTAATGTATGAAGAAAATAAAATTGAATTTTTCATTTTGGAATATTTTATGTCTTTTTTAAAAAAAATTTTCAATTCTAAAAAAACAAACACACATTGGGTCATATCAGTCACACAATTCATTTGGATAATGTGTGGTTGAATCCTATATTTTAAAATGAGATATGGATCAATTTCATAATTTATCAATAAAATAAAGGCATGTTTTCATAGTTTTTAGTTTGGTCCAAATGTATTTAACAAAAAATCCATCTTTAAACAAAAATCACACACTTCAATTCATTATTGTCAAACTATGTGTCTGATTGACATGAAGCTAACATGTCACGACCCGTCCTCGGGGCCCGTTCCGTGACTACCCCAATCCCGCCTTCCATAGGCCAGGGGCTGGAAACTAGCACCAAAGGTGTAAATCCCAATAACTAGGAAGGCATTGCCTTTATAAAAGTAACAAAACACCACACAGTACAAGCGAAAGTAAAACACTATGTACAAAAAAGAAGTGCTGAAAAGTAAATGGGTTAGAATAAAAACCCAATCAAAAGTACAGCTACAACTTAAAGATAGTACAACAAAGACATCAGCTGGAAGAAAGGAAGCAGCTCCTGGGTCGTCCCCCCGGATCATACCTAAAAGGTAGGTACAGATAGTGCATCTCCTGGATCGACCACCATGGATCCTACCTAAAGGGTAGGTACAGATAGCCTCCACAACGCTCTCACCCGTCAACCTTCTCTGATTTTTGCCTCGTCATGAAGTCCACAACTGGATACTGTCTCATCGTGAGGTCCACCTCTGGGTACCGTCAAGTCCTCAAACACTCGGCCTCTATCTGCACTGCCCGTCATCTGCAACCAACACAATGAGGTGCGGGCATAGCCCGTGCAGGGGTGAGTATAATGATACTCAGTAGGGACCCCGAGACCCTCAAGGTCTCACTAAATCCAACAAGGATAACCACAATGAAGATATCAACAGATAACCTCTACTTAGGTATATGCCCCTCCATATACACAAGTTATCAAGTAACCCATCTCAATCATGAGGTAACACAAAGATTTATGAAATCAACAGATAACAACTACCCAGGTATATGCCCATACATATACCTAAGTTATCAAGTGACCCATCTCAATCATGAGGTAAACACAAAGGTCACAGACTTAGATCAAATGGAATTTTATTCATGATGTCAAAAACACGGCTACGGGAGAACTCCTTCCCTATCGAGTACAGTGGGCCTTCCTCTACAACCAAGCGGGCCGAACTCCTCCTCTGTCTAGTACAGTGGGCCTTCCGCTACAACCAAGCACACCGAACTCCTTCTCTGTCGAGTACAGTGGCCTACCACTACAACCAAGCGCGCCCCACTAACCTTGGACTGTTGTAGTACTCCACCTATAGAGTACTGTGGGCCTGCTTCTACAACCAAGAACTTCCCACCATGGGTCTGCCGCTATAACCAAGAGCTCCCCCTCATAGGATCCAGAGGTACTCCTTCTGTTGAGTACCGCGGGTCTGCCACTACAACCATGCGCTCCTCTGCCATGGGTATGCCACTACAACCAAGCGCTCCCCCTCATAGCCTCCAGAGGTACTCTTTCTGTTGAGTACCGCAGGTCTGTCACTACTACCAAGCGCTCCTATGCCGTGGGTCTACCGCTACAACCAAGCACTCCCCACTGGGCTATCTGAAACACACCGAGTCGATAGCTCAGCAGTCGTCAAGTCTCAGCCAGCTACTAGGTCTCTGCACTCTGCTAGCTCGTCACCGGGAGGGTCCGCTCCATGAGCTACTGGTCGATAATCCATGTATCACAAATTTCCATGGAGGATTATTTCAATGGACCGTCTCATCATAGGGGTCTCAACGCAACAGACGGCGCGTCAGTCAGATGCCCGGTCTGTGAGTTACTACCCTTTTCGTCCTAGGGGCCCGATTGGTTTCATGTGCGAACCAACCCGGACATATCATGACTGTACCCAGAACTCTCATAGGTTATGCTCATAGGGACCGTTTCTCAACGTGATCACCAACGCCGCTGACGGTTTGTGAAACGGACGATCGGTCTGAATGTTATCAGCTTTTCCGTTCCAGGGGCCCTGTTGGATTTCTGGTAGAATCCAACCCGGGCATTATCCAATTGCATCCAAAACTCAGGTGAAGCATTCCAAAAGTTCCGTCTCATCAAGAGGAATCCAACAAAGTCAACAACACGTCAATCGGACGTCCGGAGCTCGAGATATATGCGTTTCCGCTCTGAGGGCGTGGTTGGTTTCGTATCCGAACCAACCCGGACGTGCTCAAAGTTCTCCAAAACCTCGAGTGTAATATACCGAAATGCCCGTCTCAATCCATGGATCGCATCGCAACTGACGGTACGTCAATCGGGGGTCCATATCCCTAGATATGGGTGTTTGAATGAGAACTGCCCGGGAATAGGGGGTTCATGCCCATACCGACCCAGCCCGAGACCCCCCCTGGGTTGGCCCGAACCCGGTGGACCCGAACCGGGTCCGGGTCCAGCCCAATAGGGGACAGCCCGGCCTAGCCTGGGCGGCCCGACCGGTTGGCCGGATGCGCTGGCGCGGCCGCGTGGCCGCTCGACTGTCCGGCTGAGTGGAACTGGGGTGTGTGATCGCCCCGTTGAATGAAACCGCGACCCCCGCGTGGGGGTCTCTCCTTTCCAACTGATGAGGGCTAGCGCCGCATCCCTACCTCCTCGGTCCCACACGGTCGTGGGACCAGTAGCCTGCCACCGCGACGGCCCTTCCCTGGGGTGCGCTGGGCGCCACCACCTCCTGGCGGCCGGACGGTGCCGGCGAGGCACGCCGACGGGGTTTTCCGTGGACCACCGGACGCACTTCAATGGTCCATTTTTCCTGCCGTCTTCTCCAGCGGCCCTCTAGGGACTGGCGCTTCACTACGAAGTCCTCAAAATTCCCTTGTGGCCTACTTCGTCGTCACCCACCTATCCGCACACCAAGAATGAAGAAACGGTGGGTTCAGACTTGTTTATTGGTCCGCACCCACCGCGTTAGTGGTTTAAATGGCTTCTGATATATTTTAAACACATGCCGAGGATATAAATCACATAGATTTAATTGAACCAAAACCCCTACCTCAAGCGGCATTGATCGAGGGTTCGTCGCAGAATTCCACGTCACAGAAGAAGGCATCACGGAAAGGGGATCGTCACGTTGCAGAGAAAGGATTTGTTAGCATCGCGTCGTCGATCTCCGAGGATCCGACGTTCTTGTCGACCTTCATCGGAGGTTGGAGTTCTTCGCGTTCTTCACATTCTTCATGTTATTCGTCGAGGAAGGAGTGTTTCACGGCTTGAGTGATTTCTCCCAAACCCTCTCGCACAACTAACCTCTAATAAAATAAGACTTGTCATATTTTATTAACACATAAGCCAACATTTTTGAAATTCAAAATTGAAACAATCAAATAATTGAATTAATAGAAACGTTTAAACCAACAAATTAAAAGAGGCATTTCATAAACAGATAAACTCAAGGGTTGACTTCCAATTAATGGGGGTGCGGGTGCGTTACCTTATTAAAGGAGTGGGTTTAGGAAGAAAAGAAATGGTGGGGCTCGTGTGGGTCCCACCTCATAAATATCTTACCTAGTGGGTAGGAAATTGTGGGTCCCACTTCAATCACATAGATTAGGTTAAAAAACTTCAAGTAAAATAAAAACTGGTCGCACCATTTTTATTTTAATCCTTTACTTAACCCAAAAATTTAAAAACCACACCCGAGAAAACGCAACTTCGGAAAAGGTGTTTCTAAGAAAATACCGGCGCTGTGATTCCATCGGTGACCTTAGAATTTGATTCTGGGCACTAGTTCAAATGTTAGAAAAAAACCACTCGTTCGTTCACTGAACGTACCCGAGCTAAACTTCGGAAAATGATTCTGGGCACACCGGGCCTCGGTATCAGGCGCCATCAGAAACTGCGTACTCATAAAATCCCAAAGAAAATTAAGAAAAAAGTTTTCTTGAATTTTACGGGTCTTTACATTACTCCCACCTCAGGGCTTTACGTCCCCGAAAAGCTTTAACACAATCTAGGGAAACAAAAGTGGTACTGAGCACGCATCTGAGCCTTCCGCTCCCATGTGCTCACCTGGAGGTTTCCGTGCTGACAATGAAAGCACACAAGAGGAATCAACCGTCCTCGTGGGACCCGCTCCTGTCATTCCTCATCCTTTACTGGAACCGCGCAAAATCCACCCCATGGTCGATGACATGCATCAGGTCGTGCTCGTATCTTCTCAGCTGAGATACATGGAAGACGTCGTGCACCTGGTGCAACTAAGGTGGATGGGTCAAGCGGTAAACCACCTCACCTACCCTGTTGAGGACCTGGATGGTCCGATGATCCTCGGAGATTGCTTTCCAACTTAGCGACATCTCCGTAAAACTCGTCGAGGTGAGACCCGTATAAGGATGTGGTCATCATCCTTGAACTCTAGAGGCTTCCTGTCAGCTCTGTGCAGTCTCATCTGCCATGATCCATAGGAGATCACTGCCCACTCCTACATCAGGACACACCCAAGTCCGGTCCCTAATGCGTCGCAGTGAACTATGTATCCAATGCCCACAGGCTGGGTGCACTGATCAACCCATCTCTTGAAAGCTCTACTGGAAGTGGTGCCGCAACTCTAGAGAATTTTGGCAAAAAAGAAAGTTGGCCATCTCCTGAGTGTTCGAATGCACCCTCTTATGCATGATTCCATCCTGTACTGCCTGGGTTTTCCTTTTCTCTAACCAAGGAAAACCCCATCCCAACGTTTTACATAAACCATAACCTTTTTGCCTAATACAGTCAATCCTCTTATGAACTATGGATCCAATCCATACTCAGACCAACATCATAAGGCCTCGACCTTGCCACCAAGAGATTCCAACCGAAACACTCTCCTCGTGGGCCAGATCAAACTGTCGGCGTAAGTGTGATTATCGAGTCTCCTCTCAAGGTATATCTAGACGTGAGGGTTAATTCTACACTTACCGGAAACTCTAGGTCTGGGACAAGATTCGTGGATGGAAGGAATGATTCGTATCAACGTCTATTTCTATGACAGCTGACAGTGGACACAGACTGCCCCTCAAATCATTCTTAGAGCCATTGGGTCACTCTCCTTCACCGCATGCAGCTATTCCCTTCCCCTTCCATCTAGTTCCCTGAGCCTGGAGGGGACAACAAAGGTGGGTGGTTGTATCATATTGAAATTTACACGACCACAGGCTGATCTCCTAGCTCTGCTTCCACATCCGTTGCTCTGCAAATTCATCTTTCTTTGACACTTCCTCTTCTTGAAACATTTTACACGTCCAAGTCTCTGAGACTGATGCCAGTTCGCATCTTCCCACTATTAACATTCACTGGCTAAAACTGATCACCCAATGAACATTCAACCACAAATATTCATTCTATCACCCTAACGTAAGTAGGAATTCATATAGAAAATAGTTCTTACATGGATATCCATTAAACACACCTCACTCTGAGGTCATATCTCTAATGAACTGATCATATCGTAGTCATCAATTACCAAGAATGATCGGTACGCCTTGATGATTACTCATCTACTGAAACATCATCCTGCCGAAGCGGTATATGCTCTAGAAAAACTCTCAGCCACCACCTCAAGCCAGTTCTCAGCTGCCTGTGCGTCGGGCTTGCCTCAGAACTTGAGGGTATCTGATGTTGGAACATGTGTGAGGCCATAAGCCTACATGTGTCACCTACCGGTACCTCCAGTTGTAACTGCAGACCAACAAGTAGTGATGTATAGCTGACACACTACCTGAAGGCACTATCTCAGGAATCGGTCCACATACCGAAGCCTCATCACTATGCGGACCATCCTCATGGGCACTTACTAGAAAACACTAGTATCAAAGTCCACCATCCACCCTACTAATGTCTCAGTTAGGCGGAAAACTCTAGAAATCGCCTCAAGCCAGTGCTCTACTGTCTGGAAATCTGCCTCGCCTCGTAACCTTAGAGGCCGCTACTGCTGGAACTCGTGCAATGTGATCTTCCAGTGTGCATAGTTCTCTAGTAAGGCAGGTGGCATCTGCTGCCAAATAGTTGGTGGTTCTTCTGGTACACCACCTGAGGGTGCCAACATAGTAAGAAGGGCCCCGCACCAAAGCCTCGCCGCTCAGTGGGCTGTCATCGATTACTCTCTCAGAACTCCAACTGACTGTCTGCGTAGAGACATCCTGAACAGATGCGACACAGTCAACGATTATACTTGGTGAGCTGACCTAGTTTGAGATGACTATAAAACTCTTGGAAACACACACGCAATCAGTGTTTTTCATGCACAAAGTCATAAATTAGTAGTCAGGGTCCGGGTGTATGGATATGTCAGCCACCGCACCAACACTGGACTCCCTGAACTGAAGACCACACTCGGTACCCTTAACACTTTTTCTTCACAGAAAGGGAATATCAGAGTTATTATTTATGCGGTAGAACCGAATCCTATGATACCAATTTTTCATGACCTGTCCTCGGGGCCCGTGCCGTGACTACCCCAATCCTGCCTTCCATAGGCCAGGGGCTGGCGACTAGCACCAAAGGCATAAATCCCAATAACTGGGAAGGCATTGCCTTTATAAAAGTAACAAAACACCACAGAGTACAAGTGGAAGTAAAACACTAAGTACAAAAAGGATGTACTGAAAAGTAAATGGGCCAAAATACAAACCCAATCGAGAGTACAACTACAACTGAAAGAAAGTACAATAAAGAAAATAGCTGGAAGAAAGGAAGTAGCTCCAGGGTCGTCCTCCACGGATCCTACCTGAAGGGTTGGTACAGATAGCGCAGCTCCTGGATCGTCCACCACGGATCCTACCTAATGGGTAGGTACAGATAGCCTCCACAACGCTCTCTCCCATTAAACTTCTCTGAGTGTCGCCTCGTCATGAAGTCCACCACTGGATACTGTCTCGTCGTGAGGTCCACCTCCGAGTACCGTCCAGTCCTCGAACACTCGGCCTCTGTCTGAGCTGCCCATCGTCTGCAACCAACACAATGACGTGCGGGCATAGCCCTTGCAGGGGTGAGTATAATGATACTCAGTATGGACCCCGAGACCCTCAAGGTTTCACTAAATCCAACAAGGATAACCACAAAGAAGGTCTCAAAAGATAACCTCTACTTAGGTATATGCCCATACATATACCCAAGTTATCAAGTAACCCATCTCAATCATGAGGTAACACAAAGATTTATGAAATCAACGGATTAACACTACCCAGGTATATGCCCATACATATACCTAAGTTATCAAGTGACCCATCACAATCATGGGGTAAACACAAAGGTCCTAGACTAAGCTCGACCATGATTTTATTCATGATGTCAAAACCATGACTACTGGAGAACTCCTCCTCTGTCGAGTACAGTGGGCCTGCCGCTACAGCCAAGTGCACTGAACTCCTCCTCTGTCGAGTACAGTGGGCCTCCCGCTACAACCAAGTGCACTGAACTCATCCTCTGTCGACTACAGTGGCCTTCCGCTACAACCAAGTGCGCCCCACTAACCTTGGACTGCTGTAGTACTCCACCTGTCAAGTATTGTGGGCCGACTGCTACAACCAAGCGCTTCCCACCATGGATCTACCGCTACAACCAAGCACTCCACCTCATTGGATCCAGAGGTACTCCTTCAGTTGAGTACCGCGGGTCTGCCGCTACAACCAAGCGCTCCTCCACCGTGGGTCTGCCACTACATCCAAGCGCTCCCCCTCAGAGCCTCCAGACGTACTCCTTCTATTGAGTACCGCAGGTCTGCCACTACTACCAAGTGCTCCTCCATCGTGGGTCTGCTGCTACAACCAAGTGCTCCCCACTGGGCTATCCTAAACACACCGAGTCGATAGATCAGCAGTCGTCATGTCTAAGCTAGCTACTAGGTCTCTGCACTCTGCTAGCTCGTCACCGGGAGGGTCCGATCCATGAGCTACTGGTCGATACTCCATGTATCAAAAATATTCACAGAGAAGTATTTCAAAGGACCGCCTCGTCATAAGGGTCTCAACGCAATAGACGACGCGTCAGTCGGACACCCGGTCTATGAGTTATTAGCCTTTTTGTCCCAGGGGCCCGGTTAGTTTCGTGTGCGAACCAACCCGGCCGTATCTCGACTGTACCCCGAAATCTCATAGGGTATGCTCATAGGGACTGTTTCTCAATGTGATCACCAACGCCACTGACGGTTCGTCAAACGGACGTCAGGTCTGAATGTTATCAGCTTTTCCGTTCCAGGGGCCCGGTTGGATTTCAGGTACAATCCAACCCGACCACTATCCAACTGCATCCAAAACTCTGGCGAAGCATGCCAAAAGTTTCTTCACATCAAGTGAATCCAACAATGTCTATGGCACGTCAACCGGACGTCCGGAGCTCGAGATATAAGCGTTTCCGCTCCGAGGGCCCGGTTGGTTTCGTATCCGAACCAACCCGGACGTACTCAAAGTTCTCTGAAACCTCGAGTGTAATATACCGAAACGAAATTTTCGATCTAAGGATTGCATCGAAACTAACGGGGTGCATCGATCGGGGGTCCGTGTCCCAAGATATAGACGTTTGAACGAGAACTGCCCGAAAATAGGGGGTTCGGGCCCGGACCGTCCTGGCCCGAGACACCCCCTTGGTCGGCCCGAACCAGGTCGACCCAAACCGTGTCAGGGTCCGGCCCAATAAGGCGTGGCCCAGCCCGGTGGGTGTGGCCCGGCCCGGCCTGGGCGTGGCCCATCCTGGGCGCTGCCCGGCCTGGGCGGCCTGGCCGGTTGGCCTTTTGCGCTGGCTCGACCGCTTGGTTGTCCGACTGAGCGGAACTGGGGGGCGCAGTCACCCCCTTGAATGAAACTGAAACCCTCGCATGGGGGCCACTCCTTGCCAACAGACGCGGCCTAGAACCGCATCCCAGCCTCCTCAGTCCCATGTGGTCACGGGAGCAGCAGCCTGCCGTCGCAGCTTCAGCCTCGGCGGCCCTTCCCGGCGGCGCGCCGGGCGCCGCAGGCGCCCGGCGGCCGGCTGGTGTTGGCCCCCGCCTCCAGCCGCCGGCGCCGCCGTGCCGGTGGGGCACGCCGTCGGGGTTTTCCGCGGACCACCGGACGCGCTCCGGTGGTCCGTTTTGCCTGCCGTATTCACAAGCGGTCCTCCCGAGACCAGATCTTCACTGCGAAGTCCACAAAATTCCCTTGCGGTCTGCTTCATCATCGCCCGCCGATCCACACACCAAGAACGAAGAAACAGTGGGTTCGGACTTGTTCGTTGGTCCGCACCCACCGCGTTAGCGGTTTAAACGGCTTCCGAAAAATTTTAAACACATGCTGAGGATATAAATCACATAGATTTAATTGAACCAAAACCCCTACCTCAAGTGTCATCGAGCGAGGGTTCGTCGCGGAATTGCATGTCACGAAAGAAGGTGTCGCGGAAGGGGGATCGTCGCATCGTGGAGAAAGGATTCATCGGTGTCGCGTCGTCTATCTCTGAGGATCTGGCATTCTTGTCGACCTTCGTCGGAGGTCGATGTTCTTCACGTTCTTCACATTCTTCATCGAGGAAGGAGTGTTTCACGGCTTGAGTGATTTATCCCAAACCCTCTCGCACAACCAACATCTAATAAAATAAGACTTGTATTATTTTATTAACACACAAGCCAATGTTTTTGAAATTCAAAATTGAAACAATCAATTAATTGAATTAATAGAAATGTTTAAACCACAAAATTAAAAGAGGTGTTTCATAAACATATAAACGCAAATGTTGACTTCCAATTAATGGGGGTGAAGGTGAGTTACCTTATTAAAGGAGGGGGTTTAAGAAGAAAAGAAACAGTGGGGCTCGTGTGGGTCCCACCTCACAAATATCCTACCTAGTGTGTAGGATATTGTGGGTCCCACTCCAATAACTTATCATAGGTTAATCAACTTCAATTAAAATAAAAACTGGTCGCACCATTTTTATTTTAATCCTTTACATAACCAAAAAATTTAAAAAACACACCCGAGCAAACACAACTCCAAAAAAGGTGTTTTTAAGAAAATACCAGCACTGCGATTCCCTCGGTGCCCTCAGAATTCGATTCTGAGCACCGGTTCAAAAGTTAGAAAAAACCCGCCCGTTCGTTCACTGAACGTACCTAATCTAAACTTCGAAAAATGATTCTGGGCACACCGGGCCTCGGAATCTGGTGTCGTCTGAAACTGCGTACTCGTAAAATCCCAAAGAAAATTAAGAAAAAAAATTCCTTGAAATTTCCTGGTATTTACATAACTCATACTCACCACGACTGATTTATGGATCATTTTCAAAAGTAATAATAAAAATAAAATAAAATATTCTTTATATTCATTGAGTGACTTTTTTTACTAAAATGAAACTTTCAAACTGAAACAAGACATTTCGATTCATATCGAGAATACCACCTATCTTATTAATGTGTGGTTGATTCATATACCTCCAAAATGTGTTATGGATTATTTTTATAATATTTATATTTATATTGAATGTGTTTTTTAGTAATCAGTATGAGGAAAAATGGTTTAGATAAAATTATATTGATAAATTAAAACAACAATTTCGAGTAATACTTGTCAAATCATGTGTTATATTGAATCTTAGATGATTGTTAAACGTCACAAATGACTTAATTACTATTTTAATAAAGTAAAAAGATAATATTAATGAGTTTTAATGGTTTCATGTATGTCATATTACGTTTTAACAAAAAAATCCTTTAAATAAAAATCATGTGCATTGTGTCACAACATACATTGAAAAAATAAAATTATTGTGAGACTATTTGAAAAATATCACACATTCAATATGGATATTTTTCCTAGAGTTTAAAAGAAAATTCAGCAGTTCTACATTTATTTTCTTTGAGTGATAATATTTGTAACTAAAATTTCATATTTAAACCATGAAAAATCTTGTTGAGTCATGTCGGTCACACCATCAATCATATTTTGGTTATAATGATTTCTATACATCAAAAATGAAATATGGGTCACTATCATAAAGTATTAAAAGAATGATTTTTTTCATAGTTTTGAGTAATATACAAAACATATTACTTAAAATGTAGCTTTAATCACATAACATGATATTTTAGTAATTTGTAAACTGAGGAAAACACACTACTGAACATAAAAACAATAATAAATAAATAAATCTATAAAAAACACATAGTTCCTAGGTGAATCATCCTAATTTAAGACTTTTTCTAGAATTTGTTTCCATATATCATTTTATGCTCTTAATTTAGGAGAAAATGGTCATAGTAGAAATTTAGGAATAATTCATTATTTATTTATCTATGGGAAAATTATAAAAAATTATTTTAAATAGTAATTAAATTAACTAAAAAAGAAGATAAAATGATGAAAAATTTACTCAATATTTAATAGTAAGTCCCCTATTCATGGTGTATGTTTATATTCTAAAACCACGTATTCCACCAATTCATTTATAAGAAAATATGATTCATTATTTGAATATGTGGAATGTTGATAGTCCTAATAGTAATCAAAATAAAAAAAAGATTAATAAATATTTTAAACGAAGATGTCATTATCATCAGAAATATATCGCCATAGATACTAGTTCGATTATGGAATATGTCATCTTTCTTAAATTTGAAAATGTAATAACACAAATCATTACCATTAGTTTGTTTTAGATACTATAAAAATATTTATATAAATAAGATATTTTTCTAATATACAATTTAATAGAGAAATATTACTATATAGTCTATAATAGTTACCCACTTTTGGTATTAATTTGATTCATGTATTCATGTAATTCCCTCATTCCAAAAATTTTATGAAATTTAAAAACTTCTCAATCATTAAAAAATTTCATTAAAAATTTATATAAAATGTGTATCATAATTTTTCATTCTAATATATTTTATGTATTATACAATATATTTGTAAACATCATTATGCGTGGTGAATTTTTTTTCGTACCCATTTACTTAATACAAATAATAAATCTTTTTTGAATCTAAAATTATTGTAATGAAAAAAAAAAATCTTAAAAAAGGTAATAAGTTATGAAAGGAAATAAAATATATATGATATGTGAAATTGTAGAGTTTTTCCTTTAAATAAATGATATTATGAAGAGTATTTCATCTATATGAATGTTTTCTTAAATTGTGGCCAATTTATCCAATATTATTAAATATGTTTCTTCTTCAAAATATTTTCTCTGTGTAGAAGTGATGTGAAGAAAAATGAGACTAAATATTTTCTCAACGGATTTAATCAACAAATAGTACTTATATATAAACGTATAAAAAATGAAATATATTTAACTATAATTAACATTGTATATCATCTATTAGAAAAACAAATTATTAAAACATAACAAATTAATTCATTTATAATTTGTACTCATAGGAATCCTTTCATATAAATTTCAAATAATTTCTCCAGACCAAGAAAATATATAATGGATTCTTTTTACATTTATTATTTATAAAAAATACATTCCATATCACATTCTTAGATTGTTGTATCTATATTAACATGTAATAATTGTAAATTTTTAACATTAATTGGTAGTATAAAGGCACTTCGTGAGGTATTTTTCACCGATTGGTTGATACTTTAGATTATTTTTATTTGATCATCAATTTACCCATATTTTCAAAATTCTATAATAAAATTCCTCATTTTTGGCCTTTTTTCATAAATTGTTAAATTTTAAGGATAAATAATAAATTATAAATTAATAACTCATTGTGGACACTTATTTTTACATGTAAAAAGGATTGTGATATGAAATTACCATTAGTATTATTGAATGTGTGATAATCCTAATCAGTAATCGGAATTTATAGCCCATTTGTCAGCTCTTGATCTAAGAGAATCCCAACTTTATCTTAACCATTGAAATTATATTTTTTTATAATAAATCCTGGGATATTATATATTATACCCCTTTCAATAAGGAAATGGGTAGGTGTTGATGGATACAAATCATAATTTTTTCACCAAGTATAATATTAGTATTAGAAAGGTATTAGTTTTTACCTGATTCACATTTTATAAAAATATTTATAAAAAATACTATTTCCTATAGTAAGGCATAACTTGTATGGGAAAGGCTCACCAAAATGTTGGACGTCTTCATATAATGGGATTTGGTTTCTTTTTTCTCCTATTTGACTCCTTCTTATAATATTTCATAATAACACAGATCCAAAATTACGTTTTTTTCTAGAGAAGTTATACATGTCTATATATACTTAATTAATTATCTTTATCACCTTATTAATATATTTTCTCAAAATATGTTCGTTTCAACACTCCAAAACCCACACTATAGTCCCCAATATATTGTTATAGACTCTTTCTGGTGACTGAATTTAGTTATTCATAAGATACCTCCAATTATGATTCATATGACTATTCTAGAAATAAATATAAGTATCTATGTTATCAATGTTATGTAATTCCATTTTATTGTATAATGTTTTCTGTTATGTGATAATTACACATATTTCGGATTCATATTGTTTTTTTGATATATTAGTATTTTTGCTTTATTTACACGATCTTTCTCCCCCAGCACGTGAAGTTTAATGAAAGTGGATTTTTATTTGTATTCATCAACATACATATAAAAAATTAGAATTTATATATTTTTATTTAACTCCATAAAAATCTATAACTATATATTAAAAAAAAACTTTTTTTAAAAGTGATGTGTAAAAAATCCTTAAATTATAGTATGGATATGATTGTTTTGATTCATACTACTAATTTCCATAATACATTTTTGTTTCATAAATTATTAATTCTTAATTAAATAGATTTGTACATTTATTTTCATGTAATTTATTATCAATCATAGTGTACATAAACTGAATCTTCCTCATGATGTCCAATAAATGTATTCCAGTTTTCTTAGTTTTTCATGTGTGTATACATCTTTGGTTGGTACTGGATTGAGTTCCCTTAAGTAGCATTGAGATAATGATTTGTAAGCATGCTCTGAAATCCTCTATGAGAAATTCAAATGCATATTAATATAAATTTCATTATATGAAAACATATAATAAATAATTCATAAAATAGATAATGAAGAGTAAATCAACATTTCATTATTTTAATTTTTTAATTAAATAATGAAATTGAGTAACAATTTTATAATAATATCCTCCAAACTTAGTTCCTTAACCTAAAGGAAAACAACGTACAATGAATATATATCAATCTACATGTTAATTCGAGTGGTGAGAAAAATTTAATTTATGGAAGTGGACTAGTTGGGGTCAACTTGATTGTCATGTGAATTATATCCGACCTCTAATTTTATGCTTTTGCTTCATAGAAAAAAATTACTGAAACATTCATTATAAAAATATCTAATTTTTTGGGGACATAGTAGGAAAGTCAAAAACAATGGATTATAATCCAATGTTCAAAAAAATTAATATTAAAAATATAAAGAACATGGGAAATGAAAACGGTGCATTGAAAGGTTAATTATGGTCACAAACAACACAACTAAAATAAAAATATCCTTCAATAATCATCTTATTTTTTATATGTCACCCCTTCCTTGGGAACCACCCTGAACTCTTCAGTTCCAGTGTCTCACCCAATTCATAATAGGATACCATGTTTCATCCTCTTGATTTGTTCTTGATGTATCCACTTATTCTTCATGAGGTTCAATTCCTCTAGAAAAATCATGTTTTTATATAAAAACATTTATATATTGATATGAGGAATTATCCATCTTATAAACATTAATCAATTCCATGACAATCACTTTTCTTGATGAATTTCATCCCAAAATTACATTAACATTACAAAATAATCAGGGAAAACATACATGATATTATATCTATAAAAAATGTAATTGATGTCAGATTTATTTTTATTACTAATAGAGTATGATAATACGATGATAATATCCTCAGTTGTTTCCTTCCCATCATGTACAACACTAATAACTAAATCACCAGATGCATCCCCAAGAACACTTACATCATCCATACCTTCTCACATATAAAACATCTTCTATATACCCACTCATACCAAATTTTTACATATTTAATTTTGTAACTTCCCAATGAATATCAGCTCTATCAACATCTATCAAAGAGACAAAAAATGAGGTCTTCCCCATCATGGAGGGAAACCAATTTGGACAGATTGACTATATGAATGTAGATGAAATACATTCTCATAAACTATAAATACCCATTGCTTGGAATAGAGGGTATGATTTCACCCAGAATAAGGATGAAAAGGATCATTAATTATTAAACTATTTATATTTTCTTCTAAACTTTTCTATCACTAATCAGGTCCAGACCCAACTCCTGAGAAAATTTTGCATCAACATCAACTTGAGGGGTAATTTCATTATCTGTCTGAACATTTCCCTAACAATGAATATCACTAACACTCGATTATCTAATCAAAACATCATTAAATGGGAATCATTATCATTCAATATTCCTTAATAATGAGGAAATCTAGTATTCCACTTTTCTGTAGTTGTAGTTCCATTTAAACCTAGTCAAGATCCTTTAAGGGTGTCAATTACCATTCCAAAATTATAAATTGCATTAATTCATACATGATAACAATATTGATCAGATTCTTATGATATATGTACCACATGAATAAAATACCTTTATTCATTATGTACAATAATAGAGTGATATATTAGTCGAGTCACATGAATTGGGTGATTAGAACCTGAATTCTACTTGTTCTCTCTAGATGGACCATGAGAATAAATCCTATAAGAAAACATGTGGTTACCATTTTCAAAAAAGTATAAAATGTAAATATCTCTATTAAAATATTTCCATCATTTGATTGATGATTGGAAATTCCCAAAAAATAGAAAAAATACTCTCATTTTAAATATTCTATAATATTTCATCATAAAGTGTAGAAAAAATAACCAGATCCACTAACATGTTATTGATATCAATATATAACAGTATATGATAAAAGTATCCAAATATATATATATATATATATATATATATATTTTATTTTTCCAATTTTATGGGAATCCCCACATTATTCATGATGTCAAAGAGAATAAGAAGATACCATAAGAAGTAGGTCAGGCCCTAGATTTTAGCCCCGAGCAGAAGAAAAGTTCTATTATTTTAGAAGGGATTAAAAAAATAATCACATTTATGAATTGAATAAATACCATGTATCATTGAGATTGAACCAAAACCGGAATCCTTCCACATCTGCTCTTAAGAAGGAAAAGTAATGTAGAATAACATTTTCCAATCGCAATAAAATTTCAATTTGAGAATCCCCAAATAACTACTAGTTTAATTATTAGATAAAAAACCTTATAGTGATAATCACCCATTGGAAAAATCATCATAATTATGATGGTGTGATGGAAGATCTTGTGTTTTTTTTCAATAGAAACTTATTTCATTACATGGTCTTCGATCCCTTAAAATGATCTATACTGGGGAGGCCTCCTTAACCAAAGAGATGTTACTTCTCACCTATTTATCATTCATATATGAAAAACCTTTATTCTCGATGTCAGAATAATAATTCGTTCTATTATTCACAAAGTAAACAACATTTACCCATATGAGTCTTGATCCCCAAAATATTAGAAGTTCCATAACGTCATAAACTGCCTAATTGTCACCATCTCCAGCCGTATCGCTCTCAACCTACCCGATCATCACCCCATTCAATTTTTGGGTCATTAGATGATCATATTCTATAATTTTATTGGATTCAACATAAAAAAATATTATGTTCTTTATGATTTTTTGAACCAATATGTGAAGAATCTTTTTGTTATTCTATATTGAGAACATCTACATGTTGAGAAACGAATAGTTCCTTATTATTTTGAGCATCAAAATCTAAAAACGTTATTATCAAAAGAAGTTGCTGATGGCCAAATTTATATTACATAAATGAAGTTTTGAGATTATAATAATATGATGTAACATAATTTATATTACAAAAATATATATCAGTATTAATGAATGCTTTTTTCAATAAATGATGAAAGGATTTAACCCCACTATTGAATATTCAAATTCCCTAATTTTGGTATTCACTAACAATTAAGAACCCATATACATTGATACAATCATGAAATGATTTTAACATCCCAATGATTCTGTTATACTAATTTTAATTTATATATGACCCTCTAATGGTTTTATTCAATAACAAAAAAATTTACCACATTTTATTTCAAGATTTTGAGACATTATTTAATTATACTATATATTATTCCATTTTGAATGGGGCATCCTTATACCCTTACTAATATACACTTTCATGAATCCAAATTAAATTATTTTAATATGACTCATATTATAAACCAAATTGAATTTAACAATCATCACATAGAATGTTATATATTCCCATTCCCATATTTATTCATTGATTCCAATGTATGACATATTTGTATAAATTTTATTTTTTACTTGAAATTATACATATCCATTATTTTATCCATATTTAGAAATATTACTTTTTCATGGTTCTATATTCATCATGATACATTTTATAGAACACATAAGAATTAATTACATAAGAATTATATTATTATAAATCCACACATAGTCCTTTTCTTGTCCATCTAAGTCATTCTGAAATTGAATTTGGATTTCCATTTGACTACATGAAAACTTGGAATCAAATATAACCTAAAAAATATTTATTATGTGTATATAATATCCATATTTTTGACGTTTTTGGGAAAAAATTTGAAACACCTACTTTTTGGGTTTCAAAATATAGAACCCCCTATAAACATTTATGTAAAATGTAATACATAGATTTATTTTTCATGGTAATAGTAATTATAAAAAAACTATTTTGGAATTTATTTCACTCAAAATTCACTTAATGTGATGATATTTTTTACACTAATGGCTTCCACATATGATATTTTGTCATTACAGAATTCAATGGATGAATCTACATTATATCATTCGAAAATGTAACCTTCGAGGGGGCATATATTTTTAAAATTTACTTTCATATTGATTATATTATAGTCAATGTAATATATCCATCTATAACTTATTAGAGTACATAGAAAAATATCACTAACCAAGGGAACAATCATATCATAGAATGAAAATGGGAATGAGATTTCAAATTCACAGAACATGGTTTAAATTTTCTTTTCTATAGTATTAAATATCGCGAGTTATATAAATTTACTACATATTACATTGTAAAAGCAACAAGTCTTGGTTAATGTAAGATTAATATTATTTGGAAAAAATAAACATGAAGACAAAAATATTAGATCTTCTATTAGTGATGAAAACAATGTGACGATCCTATTAACTTTAAATCATTCATTGACATGATATTGTTTTTATTTAATGAATACCCCTTTAAAACCATTAAAATATTTAGGATGTTCAAAAAACCACTGTGTATCTTTACTCAAAAGTGTTTATGTATGAGGTGGAATGAAAATCATTCTCTTACCATTAACTATTACCAACTATTATCATCCACCCATGTCAATAATGTCCAACTTGGAATTAATGTCATCCTTTCTTTTACTATGTGCATTAAATAACATTATAATCACACTTTCAAAATTATTTTTCTCACACACATGAAATTAGGAAAATTAATAACATTCAAATACTTTTAGTCAAATAATTCAAAAAATGGACCCCTTTTCCTTAATAGGTTACATATGATTTATTGAATTATTTTTATCAAAATCAGAAGTCTTTAACAAGTTGTTTTGGTCCTGATATAAGAATAGAAAAGATAATGTATTTTCCCATGATGATTAGCCATTATTTTAGTTATAATTTGACAACATAATCATACAGAAAATGTGTGTTCTACTTTTTAAACCAAAATGATTGAATACATTTGTAAATAGTACAAGGAAAATGTTACCAGTCTTGTTACAAATTCAGGATACTCATGATCTATTTTCTTCAACTGAGAAGAGTCTGTTGGGTGAAAATGATTTCAAAATTGATTTCATGTATATGTGTACTGCATCAATTATCTGTTATTCCACTCACATTCATATTGTCTCCAAAACCATGGAATTATTTTAATTTAGAGTAAACATTTAAAGGACTTGATTATTCTTTATTTTATTGAGATGTATCACAATTTGTTACATGTTTATGTGATTCATGTTTGTTGTGAAACATTAGAGAAAAAATTGGATTGGTATAAATTCTTTTAGGAAACAAACCCCTTGAACATAAAATTTTCTTATCATCATGTGTTTTTAAATTTATAACATTTTTTTATAGTACGATATCATTCAAGAGAGAGGGTATTTTAATAAAGATGGTGTCACTTAATATCTTTCCATATTTTAAATTATATTTTTTCAGTAAGGATGATGACATTTTCTATGTATTATAATCCGAATACAACGGAATCTTTTCCCAACACCTTAAATTATGAAATATTTTTTGATAATCAGGATGTAAATAATCAAAAATCAATTTTCAATTCCATAATTTTATATTTAACATCATTTAACTAGTAATATTATCAGGGATATGATCCTCATCACTGTACAAATGTTTAATCATTTTAGATGATCTATAAAATGAAATGTTATCCATATCACTAACTAAATTAGGTTTCCCCATGTTATGGGCGACATTTAAAACTCCCATATATTCCATCAAATATCATGTTCGATTATAACTACTATTAACATATTTTTCTTGAATAAGAAAATATACAATCATGGGAAAATGATTTGAGAAGGGTCATATGTAGGATCAATTAAAAACATAATGAACTCTCTAACCCCATCCTCATATTTTGTTTCCATACACATGAAATCCAACCATTTTAGATTCATATCCATTATATTTGATTCACTAATTTTCATGTGTAAAAGAAAATTCAAAGTGTAACTATGATGACTAAATGAATATTTTGTATAAATACACATATATGGTAATCAGAATTCAAATAAATATCCATTTCATCAAAAACACTTGAGAACAAATAATGATGATGAATTAAATAAACATAGATCATTAAAAGAATTATTTTTTTATTACAAGAATTCAAGTATAATAAATAATACTTTTTTTAAATGGATTCATCAAGGGAAATAATTCAATTTCAATAACTTTCAATTTTTAGAGGAATCCTAGTAATTTTTACAACTATATTTTTATTATGGTATATATAACAAGATTTAACTCTCAAAACATACATCAACATAGAATTATTTTTTTGTATGTGTTATATTCACCGAAAAGCTTGGATGCTGATTATTAAAAATATGAAATCATATCATATCATAATTAATAATTTTAGATATTTCACAGATAATATATGATTCAAGTTTTGAGAAGTGAAGTAAAATTTATAATGTCTAATGGTGAAATAAATTATTAAATGTTTTATATTTAGAAGAATATATGTGAGTGTTTTTTGGAGGAAGAGATGGATTCAAAGGATCACATTGAAATAATGAAAAAAATGTAAAAGAACAACCTCATATAATTGAATTAAATTTTCATGAGATGAATTGTGGAATGGAAATAGATAACTTCATAAATCCTCAATGTGTGCCATAAAATATTTGTGTAATGAATAAGTAAATATTCAACATGAAGAATAGAATACTCCCCCAGAAAATTTTGATCACCATCTAAAGGAGAAGGATTCCAAGATTGATAAGAGTGAGAGATATATTCATATATTAGAAAAACACTCTATGAGGAAACCCAATTCTTAAGTCCCACTAATGAAATGATCTCTCAGGACCATCCCTATGGGGAAATATTGATTGATATTCCTAAAAAATAGAAATATCTTACCATCGGTTTTGTGGTTCGATTTATTCAAAATGATTCAAATTTACTACATCAGATATCTAGTTCCAATGAGATCATGAGTGTGGTGAAAGAAAGACAAAATTCTTTGGTTCTTTTATAATGAGGTCTAAGAGTTTTATCAGCACCTTCTGAAAATTATTTATAATCATGTGTTTCAAACCGTCAAAAACATATGTTATGAAAAGAGTACTTTTATCATTGATATTTTAGTGCGGATAAAAGTAATTAGTTTTCTTTTTTAAGAAAGTGGAGAAGATAAGTTTTGTTATTCAGTGATAAATTATTAGAACCTATTAAAATTATGAAAATAGAATAAAATTTAACAAAAAAATATTACTTATATAAAAAATAAAATTATTAAAATTAAAATATACTATCTATATAAATTAAAAAATATAAATAAATTCATTTAAAAGAATTGATTATATATACTAATATCATATTGAAAATATTAGAATGTAATATATAAATATGAATAAATAAATATTAAAAATGATTAAATTTCTGAAATATAAAAAAGTAATAAATTATAAAAATTAATAAATAATATCTAAAGCCTGGATAATAAGTATGAATAAATAAATTTGAATTAAATATAAAAATATTAAAAACAATTATTCTTACCATTAACTATATAACTTACTAAGACATAAAAAATGAATAAAATGAATAAATAAATAATATTAATTATATAGATGATAAAATTATTAAAAATGAATACTATTGAATATATAAATAAAATATTATTAAAAAATTTAATTCAATAATTTAATTATATAAATTTGTATCATTTGAATGATGTTAAAACCTAATAAAGGGATTTGAATAAATATTATTCATATAAATTACAAATATATTGAAAATATTATAACACATAAAATATGTAAATATATTAGATGCATGGGGAATAAATTACATTAAAAACACACACACTGCACACACACATGCCTGAAAGGTAGGTCTTAGATACCCCAATGGACATACAACCCCACAAACCACTTTATTACATTATATATATTTGGCTCGATGACCCAGTGGCCAAGTAGCCCATTACATAGCCCTTAGGCTCGAAATTTTGTCCCATGGCCCATTCAGTGAATAGTACTACTATGGAACACCAACTAATATAGTACCCCTGACTACTATTGTACCCTCTACAGTACCACAGCCACTACAATACCTTCTACTGCAACAGCTACAATGCATGTGACCACTGCAATGTCGTTGTTGCAACAATACTTCTGCTAATACAGTACCCTGCACCCAATGGGGTTTAACCCTACTTTTCATGTAAGATTAAGGGGTGCTTACAACTAAGACAAACCCCAACTGACATTAAATAAATATGAATAAATATATAATATAATATGATTAAATTTAAAAAATTAATAAATATTAAAAATGAATAAATTATATTATATGAAATAATATTAATATGAATAAATAAAAGTTAACATATAACAAAACCATTTTAAAATTATCAATTCAAATGATTAATTAAATGAATTGTAGGCACATATATAAATGATTATATAATAAAAAATTTATGTAAACTAATTAGTTATAAAATTTTTCAAAAAAATAAAAAATAAAAATAATTCAACAAATGAAATTGAACAAATATTAATCATATAAATTTAAAGCATATTAAAATGATTACAAAATTGTAAATAGTTATGTATAAATAAATATTTCAAAATTAATAAATTCCAAATATATTAATAATTAATGATTACTAATAATGAATAAATAATATTAAATGAAATACTATTAAAAATTATTTAATAAAATTGAATATATTAAAAAAATATTTAAAAACTTTTATTCATTACATTAATTACAAGAAGTACATACACAAAAAAATTAATAATAATTAATAAGTAAATAATATTAATTTTATAAATGAAAAATTAAAAACAAAAATTATATTGACTATATAAGAATACTAAAATTAAAATTAATTTATAGGAATCAATTAAATAAGACTCATAATTTTTCAAGATATCAAAAATAATGAATTTAAATGAATAAATAATAACCATATATATTAAAAACAAATTTATAATATAAAAACATGGAAAATATGTATCAATTTTAAAAATTTAATATTTTTTAATCAAATTATATAATTAATAAATATCAATAATGAAACAAATTATATTAAATTATATAACACTTTAAAATAATAATAAAAATAAGTAAATTATATTTTTTTATAAATGTAATTTCATAACATTTATTTTGTTAATTGAAAACAAAACATTAATAAAAAATAATAAAAAATAATAATTTTATTATTGAAAATTATTGATGTATGAATATTAATGATTTTATATAAAAGGTATATTTTTATTAACATTTATAATTAATAATAATATTATAAATAATTATTATTTAATTAAATGAGTAATTATTTAAAAATATACAAATAACTATCAAAGATAATTATATTAAAAAAATTAACTGAATATAATTTAAAAATAAATAAATATTAAAATTCAATAAATTATAGAAAAAAATAAAAATTGAGAAATATAAAATTGAATAATTGATATTACATTAACAAAGGGAAACAAACGTACACACTTACATACATATAAAATTACATGTACAAATACATACATGTACATATACATATATTTTCGTACACATACATATACACATACACATAAAAATACAAACACTCATACACATGCAAATATACACATACACAAACACATACAATATAAATACACAAACAATTACTCATACACATACACATTCATATATATATACATACAAAAACATGTATGTATATAGAAACTCAAACATACAATAACATACACTTGTATACTCATAAATACACATACATATGTATGCAAGCAACATACTGCATAAACATACATATACATATGCATACACATACACGCATTAATACACATAAACATTCAGGTACACATATATACACATGTAGATACATAAATACACATACACATACACATTCACATACACATGCACATAAAAACACACATACACATAAACATACACATACACATACACATAAACAAACACATTCACATACACCAACACAAACACATACACGTACATAGACATACCCATATACATACATGTACACATACACACATACAAAAACATCGACGTGAACATGTATACATACATACAAATACAAAAACTCATATACAAAAATTCACACACACACACACACATATATATATATATATATGAACATACACATGCATTGTAGAGAACCATTTTCACTATGTATGGCTTAGGAATATTTATATATATATTTTCATAGTTAGACTCTTAGACAACGTGCTATGCAGAGACCCTATGAGATCAGAATAATTTTTTTAAAAATATTATGTATTTTTATACTTTAAACATATAAGAAATAGGATATCTAAAAAATGGTAGATTGGATCTTAAATTTGAAGCCACAATTGTGACTAGAGCATGGCGTTTACCCTAGGAGGGATATAACTTTTATTAGGGTTTTTCCTCTGTAGAAAAATACATGGATGGAATTTTCATAAATAAAATGACAAAATTTAATTATTTTTTTCCCAAATTTCAGATTGAATATCATTTCAATACAGATTCGGATTGTAAATATTTGAAAACCATTGGGTACATGATTGGTTTTTACCTAAATGTTTCCTAATGTGAGTGGGTGTGGGATGTTCGAATCCAATGACCATTGGTGGGTAAATTATTGTTTTTCTTTAAATAGGTCATTATTAAAAATACCAAGGGTTGGATCGATGCACACATAGATGGTGGAAGCCCTCCCCTATCCTTCCAATGGAAAATAGACCTTAGATCCTTGGAGGATCGTGACGAGATTGCAGATCTATGAAAATCATAGAGCATCGAACATAACAGCAGATCCAAAATCCTGGTAGGATTCTTCGTTCAAATTATACATTCACCGATTGATGTTTTTGTGGTCAAAATTTCTCCTTTATCACTTTATCTAATTTTTATGTAATTTTATATGGCCAAACAAACACATTCATTGGCCAATCTGTTTTTGGATCCCATTAATTGCATATTCTTCATCCGTTATTTTTCATTCATCATGTTCTTCATCAATCAACATTTTATCAGGTGGAAACGACATCCAAACATATAGAAAATCATATATCTGTGATGGCCATGATCCAAGGGTTTTATATCTATGATGGTTTTGAGTTTTAGGCCCTGGTGGAGGTGCAATGACATTGTCAGGTCGAATGTTTTGACAAATCATCAAGCGGAGCATGTGTTTGTGAATATCTCACCCATGGTTTTGAGATCAATGATCTTTTGCATTTTTATATCACTAGAGTAGTGCAAGTTGTCCGAAATGGGACCATTAGAACATGACTTCTGATGAAATCCTACAATGACAGTGGTGGGTTGTGAGGCGGTGGTATCCACAGGAGATACGTTGGATAGCGGTGGAGGCCAGGTGTAGGAGGAAGAGTGCACGAGGAAGAATTGTGGTGCAAATGAAGGTGGCATGGTGGAGCGGGCAAGGATGTGGTGGTCAAGCTGGTCCAATGTAGGCCTGAGAAGACCGAAGAAGGCCGGTTAAGGCATGAGATGGATAGGACATCAGGTTGTAGATTCATACCACTATTTATCCTAACTAAAGATTCTGTTTTACATTCATTATGCAACCATACATTCCTATCATAAAGAAAAAACTTTTGAGGCCAGTTTGAAAATTTCATTTCCTGGGATTATGACTCAGTTGAAAAAAATTCCTATTTAGAATTATAATAATATAATTTTGATTATTGGGTATTCTTGTATCAGACGTAACTCCTGCATACGACATCTGATTGACATATTGTAAAGGGGTATTACAACCCTAAAATTGATATGGATGTTTTGAGACCAAAATTTTGGGGTTGAAACAGAATTGAGGTGTTGGGCCCCATGAGGCCTGGTTTGAGGGGTTTTTGGGGGAAATTTGAATTTTTCAATGTGGGTTTGTTTTGGATGTTTGAATTGCTAATATCGTGAGAATTTCCATGAGGATCACAATGGTGATATATATGTTTTTTGTTCTGGTATCTAGGATAGGGCTCCACAAAGCATCACTCCAATGAGATGGGTAGAGATGAACCTTCTTTACCTGTTGAATAATTCATGAGAATAAATATTTTATCCTATTTACCTATCTGCATGCATCATAATGGTGTGATCCATTTCGTTATCTGGGTCCATTTGAGGAGGCATTCAAGTAATAGTACATTTCTTCCCTTCAGTCAAATGATGTGTATCGTATATTCATCATCTATTTTGAAAAGATGTACCATGTATTCTGGGAGTAAACTAGCATGCCTTGGGATATTAGTGCATAGTTTTGTACCCATGTATGGATGGGTACATGTCCAAATGACGAGGAAGCGTTACACATTATGTGAGCCCCATAGGTGTTGTGTACCCCCTTATTAATCTTCTAAATCTAGTATCTTATCATTATAAACTCGGATTTTGTCCCATGAGTAGCCTATACAGAATTTTTTTTCTTGTAAAATGTTGTGATTTACTTCGTAGTGGATTTAGAGATATGATGGATGGTGTTCTAGGAATGATTCTTTTTCAAGAATTTCCATGTGATGACATCGCTCTTATAGAATCACTAGATCGGTTTCTGGCAAACCCTCTTATCAGGATAGGTAGTTTCATTCCCCAGTGATGATTCTATGTGGTTTTATCTTGAAAGGATGGCCAGTGTAGTTCCATGATTATTTCCTAGAGGTTCCATCTAATAGAGATGGTTGGTGTAGTTTTGGGATTACTATCTCTCTAGGAAGGGAACTGGCATTCCATAATGTTAGTTTTTGGCTTACCCTCTAGTTGTTTTGGGTAGTTTCTTTCCATGACGTTAGTTCAATGATTACACTATAGGTGGGATTTGTAGTGGAATTCCCTGATGATCTTCCATGAGATTAACTAATGTGTCGCTGGACTTACCCTTTAGAAGGGTATGTGCAGTGTCCTTCCCCAGTGACCATGCCGAGTGGTACCCTCAAGCTGAGATAGGTTGTGGAATTCCTCGGGGAATACTAGAGAATGACCATTGAAATTGCAATATAGTGAATGGAAAATTATTTACATAGCCTTGGACTCACAAGAATGATGGACACATTCCCCACAGAGACACATCCACGAGACGTGACCTAAAACCACGAGGGTGAAAATGTTCAACCCTAATTGGATTGTGTCAAGGTGTTTTGATTGATACCCTTTGGATTAGATGTACAGGGTAGATATGTGGGATGATGGGTATCATTAGTGGTTACATCTGAACTATCAGCAACTCTTTTCCTACGATGAGCTGTGAGATGAAGACCACTTACTCTCTCTCATTTTCGCTTCTTTGACTGAGCATATATATATATATATATATCCAATTTTAGTACCCAATCCATCAGTTTTTGTTACCCTCCCTCAAGGAGAGGCGAAGACACGTGAGTTATTCCACATAAAATCCATGTCTAAATTCTAATGGGTGCACGTGTCTACTCAGCAACTATAGGCAGTGAATTCCCAATGATAAGTTCATCTTTTCACCATGTCGAGATCCTTGTGTTTGGATGATTTTTCTTTCCCTATCTTGTTTGTTTGTGCTATAATAATTATAATACATTGTGAAATATAACAATTTTCTCTCTAGTGTATCTCTTATTTCTCAACTTCACCTTTTTGGGGAATTCTGCTGTTTATTCTTATATTCACCCCTGGATGGGATTTCCCTCACACATGTGATTCTATATATAGATTATCTAGAGGTTGATCTTTATATCATATAAGATTAGGGATAGGGGTTCTTGGACAATTTACGATGGCTGTAGTGTGCGATACAAGATCTAGGCTCACTCAACTATTTTACATTTCATTTACATCTAGGTTGTGTCACTTTTCTTGTTGGGTGTGTATTTTCCCCCTTTTTCAATTAAGTTTTCATTACTCTATTCATACTATTTTAGTGAACCATGAATGTTTTTTGTTTATTCACAGCAGTTTATATATTCTGTTTCTTTCCTTCTTCCCTTTTATATCCAGTGGGATGCGCATGTGTGTGTAGGTACATAGGAAATGGCCTTCTCGTGATGTTGTGACTTCATTTCTTTTCTCAACCCACTAGCCTATGGGGGATGGAATTAGATAGTTATATCTACAGCCCCAACATTGGTCGGGTCATGAGATTGTGGAATTAGAGGTGGTTTGACTCTTTGTATGATGTTTAGATGTTTCCCTAAAATGGTCATGGTTGGGTTTAGGGAAATAATTTCAGTATGTCCCAAGAGAATCTATATGTCCATGGAGTCTAGACATGGTTCAATGAAAAATGTAACCATTCACCAGGACCCAGATTACCAACTTTTTTCCTAGCCATGAAGAGACATTTGTTGTAGGGACCATTGGTACTAGCATTATATTGGATTGATTCCTTGACTATCCATCTTGATTTAGCTCACCAATGTGGTTGATATAGATATTCTCATTTGACAATGGTACACATTGATATGTTTAAAGATGCTTCTCTTATGATATTTAGACATGATACTTTCTCATTTTAGTGTTGAAGTTCCTATGAGCGTTGAGACCTCAATTCTGGATCTATCATATGATACCCTTTTATCCAGGTGTGAAGGTAGCAGAACCACCACCTATTGAGAATAATTCAGTCCTAGTAGAGTAGGTTGAGGACATGTGCAGACTGAGTGCACTTCATGAGTTTCATCATTAGATAATGTTGATCGTCCACATTGATCCACAACTTATTTTAGCAGAGGTTTATAAGGACATTGGGTTTTACCTCTTCTATCTTGTACGAATATTGGCAGATCAGATATTATCTTTGGAAGCTATTCTTTTCCACATAGTAGCTAGACATTAGTGGACTCTGGTTACTCAGATGCATGATGAGTTGATAGTCTTGCGAGATGACCCCCAGTAGCTTATTTGTGAGTATTACCCCTCATACATATTTTCCATTCATAATAAGGAGGTTCTAGGATTCGATGGGGATGGATAAAATGTTGAAGTGTTCACATCTAGGCTCATGGACCTCAGACAGTACTCTCCGGTCATTATCCATGATTGATAATTCTGAGAATGGATGTTTGATAAGGGACTATGTATATAGATTCTTGATGACATAGTTACCTTGTTCACCCCCCATACCAGGGTGTTGGACTATGCATTGGTGATAGAGATATTTTTTATGAGGGCTGCCAATTAGATGGAACTAGCAGTGGATACATTGAGTTGAGATGTATTCCTAAGCTATTAGACATCAGTTGGCAAGGCCTCGACGTAATAGGTATCCCAATGATTAGACTCAGGATCATGGTTTATGATAGAATAGATCACCAGGGTATCCCATGGATAGTCAGTGTTATTCATGTGACTTGAGAGATCTCATGGAATGACACTGCCTAAACAGAAATACTATGATTCCTAGGAAGATAATAAATGAACCGCCATGGAAGAGACAATGCCCTGATTCGGGATATCCCAGGTAGGGATTTGGTTGTCCCTAGTGAGGGGGTTCAAAAAAAGTATTTGGATGAGTTTTGGTTGGTGATGGCAATATAAGGTATTTCCACCACCATAAATCCCACGTCATTCTTAGGTAGTAGGCCTTTGGGGTCACATGCTAATCATTTCATTTGATTTTTATAATCCTAGAGTAAAAAATATGATAATAGCTATGCCATGTGTCTTTTCTAACATATTTTTGAAGACCATTTAAGACACTAGGTGAAGAACTCTATTCTCCCTACTTTTTTCTTGACGTTTTATCAAGGTGATGTGGGGAGTTTGTGTAACTGTGTGTCAGTGTTGTTTGATACTTCTTTGAGTGTATGAAGAAGAGGGGTCCTTCCCCCACCTGGAGACAATTTTGTTACAAGAGAAAAAAATTATAGGGAGATCTAGTTTCATCCAAAGGGGATATTATTATGATGTGGTGCATGAGACCCTATAACTTTTGTATTCATGGCGGGTAGTGTAGTGATGTGTCATTGTAGTTCCTGGAACTACTGGTGGAGTTTTTTAATTAATGTACTTTTTATGTAATTCTACGAGTTTGTAAGAATGAGTGTCTGGTTTGGGGTTACTCTCCATATAAGAGATCCAATTATGTCAGCGATATTCCACAAAAATTCTATTCCCATCCAATTTTAGTTGGATGAGTTTACTCAGTTTACCTATTCATCGATACCTTTGTGTTACCAATGTCATCCTTGATGTAGGAGTTATCTTGTTCAGTTCTAATGGATAGAGACCCCATGAACATAAATACCTAAATCAATACCTGGTTCTAGAAGTGGTAGTCTTGTCTTTGAGGATGTGAAGACACTACCTTCTGGGATAGTGTTTTGTGCTTTGTTCCTACAACTAGAGTCTCAAGTACTTTTCCACCGAGAGAGGCATGATCCTACGATAGAAAAGCTGGTTGAAATTACTGTAGTATTATGAATTCGAGATAGTCTATACTCAAGGAAAAGGAAACATTATTACTAATTCCCTATTTCGGGAAGTCCCAAGATTACGTAGATTTGGATGTTTAAGAGAAATTAGCTTCCCAAAATTTTACCTTAGTGGAGAAGAAGGTTATATTTTTTCTTTAGTCGATGATTTTTACTCCTTCACTTCATGATCTTTTGAGAGAGTATCAACTGTGAGATATCGAATGAGTGTTATTTGATGACTCATATATCCGTAGTTGATGCAACATATGGATATTATGATGTTGGGAATCATAATATCATGTTCCTGGGGAAAATAGTGGTTCCAGTTGTGAAGTTGGAGGAGGTGATGCAAGAGTTCAACACTTATCCCTTAGCTGCACATACTAGTGTGGGATGGATATACCCATCAATAATAGTTTTATAGGTCCATCATGAGAAGATTCGTAGTTGAGTTCATCTCATTATGCCTCACCGATTAGAAGGTGAATGCAGAGCACCATGTTCCAGTAGGTTGTTACAACCTATTGAAATTATAGAGTGGAAATGAGACAACATATCCATGATCTTTATCATAGGTCATCTACCATAGTCAAGGGACATGAATCTATTTGGGTGATAATATATTGTCTCATGAAGTCATCATACTTCCTTGATATCAAGGAGAAGAGTTAGATTGAGAGTTTGGGGAAGCTCTATGTATGAGAGATCAAAATTTTTCAAGAGGTACCATTGATGTTTGTCTTTAATCGTGACATGCTATTTACTTCATGATTGTGGAGAGGCCTACAAGAGGTGTTTGGGACCTGACTATAGATGATTGAAGCCTTTCATGACAGACCAATGGGCATACAGAGTTCACTATCGAGGTGTTGGGGGATGTGATGAGGGTTTTCATGATAGTTTTTGAATGGAAAAGAAAACTATCCTCAAGGTTCGTCATGCCATTTGAGATTAAGAAGATTGTGGGTGGGATTTCCTACCACCATGACCTACCCCCATAGCTAGTGAAGGTACACACAATTTTTTATGTGTCACAGCTAATGAGATATGGGAATGATCCTATGCACATCATCGACAGAAAATAACCTTACAAGGATGGAACATACCCTTGGTTCAGGTGTTGTGATTTCATAGAAATTTGTAGGAGAGATCCATGTAGTGGAGGATCCACGTGTGAGATCTGTATTCCGAGTTGTTTCCCTAGTTTCAATTTTTAGTGATGAGAAGCTTGATGTTGGGAATGATACAGAGACCTAGCGTTTTCCTTGTAATACATTGAAATATTTCTAACTACATTTCAAGAGTTAGGAGCTGAGACGACGTGAAATTATGAGGTCTGGTGCGCTTAGAATAATTATTATTTAAAATATAAATTTTTATAATATTCTCACAGAGGAAGCCTGAATTCTTTTAATCGATTTCTTACATCATAAACATAATGTGATGATTCAGTCTAGAGAATATTGTTTACCCAAGCGGGATATATCTTTTTTCGGTGATGATATTATTTAGAAAAATATGTAGAGGGATATATGTAAATAAAATAATTATATTTAATTATTTTATATCAGAAATCAGATTGAACAAATTTTGTATGGGGGATCATATTATGAATAAAATACCACAATTGGGTTATTAGTGGGGTGTTTTACCTTATCATGACCTAAAGTGAGAGGGCATGAGATATTCAAATCCCATGACTATTGTTCGATGACACATGGTTTTTCTATAAATTCTTTATTATGGAAATGACCAAGGTTTAACACATTTCTACCACACAAGGAGGTAAATATCCTCCTCTCCATCTAATGGAAAATCGACGTCGAATCCTTGGTGGATTGCGATGAGATTTCATATCTAAGAAAATAAGAGTGAAATGAACATAACAGTGGATCCAAAATCTAGGTAGGATACTTCTTTCATATTCTACTTTACCTGATTGACGATTTTGTTCATGGAGTTTATCCTTTATCATTTTCACTTCTATGTATGTGTTCTTCGAAGGATAAACTAACACAACCATCAACCTATCTTTTTTAGTGCCCATTAGTTTTGTGTTATTCATCTGTTATTCAATATTCATCATCAAAAAACATTTTGGGACATTCAAACAACAAGTAAAAATCAAGCGAATCTTAGATCTATGAACTTCAGGTTCCAAGGCTTCCAGATCTACGACAGTTTCATGTTTCTGGTGTTATAGTAGGTGCAACATTGAGTTGAAGCGACGCATAATTTTCATTATGTTAAAACATCATAGAATATTTTAGTAGACCTTGTGTCTATGAAGATATCATCATGTGATATCTATATGTATACTTGTTTTTTTTCAAGCACCATAGTGGTGACTGTGTTCTGTGGAAGGGACTGCTGGTGCACGATGGCTTGCAGGAGCCATGACGAACGATGGTGGAGTGCACAGAGTGGCCTGGTGGTGTGCAGGAACATAGGATGGTGGTGTAGCAGCTGAGAACTAGTTGGGACATAGTGGATCAGGCTGAGTTTACAAGGTCAAGCCGAATTCTGCTGCATCTGGTTGGGTCTTTGGGTTGCATATTCAAACCACTATATCTCTTAAAATGGAGAGTCCATTTTACATGATTTATGTGGCCAAATGTTACAATAAACGAGAAAAAAATTATGGCAGGTTTGGAAATTTTATTTCCCAGGCTCATTTCTTAGTTTCATGAAATGATCAGATATAATAATTATAATATATGTATCACTATTTGGGATTCATATATATAAAGTAACTCTTACATACAACGTCCGATTGACATGTCATTGGTGAAATTGAAACCTCGGAATAGAGGTATATTTTTAAGAGACAATTTTTTGTACATAAACCAAAATCAGGGTTCATGCACCATGAGGCGTGAGTTGGGACATTTGGAGTGAAATGTGGATTTTTCCCTAGGTGTCTGTTTTGGACAAATGAATAGGAATTCTGTGGTGTTTTTTCATGAGGAACACAATGGTCTTCTCTGTGTGATGTGTTCTGAGATATATGTGTAATCCCCATGAATCATCATTTGTTTATGATATTTAGAGATTCATCTTCTTCACTGGGTATCTCATTTGGGTGAATGAATAGTTTATTATATTGTCATAACTCGTCCCCTGGGGCCTGTGTCATGACCACCCCAAGCCAGCATTCCATAGGTTATCAGTTGAAAACTAGCCCCGGAAAGGCATATCCCAAAAAACAAGAAGGAATTGTCTTTAAACCTGTAAAAAACACAATCCAAGAACACAAAAAGATGAAACTATGACGTAAAACTGCAGTAGTAAAAGTGTGTATAGAAAGTAAAGGGGCCAGAATACAAGCCCAACTAAAAGATACCACTAAAAATGGAAATAGAAAACATTTCCTAGAATTTACCACCAAGGATCCTACCTAAAGGGAAGGTACAACTCATCTCCACTTCTCTTCACATCAGCCAATCTCCCCCGTGTACCTCCTGGTTCAGGCTCCCTCATGCCTCAGCCAAACTGCTTGTCGTCTGCAGAAGACAAAATAATGTGCATGCAATTCCCATGAACGAGTGAGTATAATAATACCTAGTAGGGACCCCAAGGCCCTCGAAGGTCTCTCAGAATATAAAAAAGGAAAAACAAAAAGCATGATCTCAATTACAATGCACAAGGAAATAGACAAATCTCAATCCTGGTATAAGTAAAGAAAATAAGTTCATATGATTCGTTAATAATCAAGATCATATTATTCTGTCGAGAGGAACTACTAATGACCATATAGAGTCTGACCCACACAAGATCAATAGTTAATAACCCCTTCTGACTCACAAAGGATCCATCCCGCCCATGATCGATAGGTAAAATCCCCCACTAACCCACACAGGATCTGACCCACATAGGATCGGTATGCACTGACCCACACAGGATAGCTAAAGTACAAGTGCATGAAAAAATAGAAACCTAATCAAAGGTAAACTATATAGCTAAAATCACAACCTCTATGTGACTCCAGGTCACCTCCATCCACCAACCAATAAAATCCAACCATGATATTATAAGAATAAAACCAAAAAAAATTATAAACCTGTAAAATAGCTTGGGCCAACAGGCACTGAGTGGTATAAGTAATGTATGAGATTGACAGTTCAGTTTGGAATCACCAAAGAACCTATGTGTTTCCCTTCACAAAGAAATCTATTAATATTAGTTAGAAATAAAATTATAAAAATAATTTTCTCACATTTTAATAAATAAGTATAGACTTTCCATTTTTTTATCTAACACATGCCACCTCCCATTTCCAAAACAAAGTGCATTTTTATAAACAACACCCAATCCAAAAGATACCAAGGGTCTGATGAAAATAAATAGACAGGGTATACATTAAAGTATGTGTAGAAAAATATGAACAATTAGATATATAAAGTAACCATGGGAGATCCTAAACATTCCTAAAATACCCATGTACATACTTGGTTTGGAACCACCATTCATTGTATGGTGAAGCCCCTAAGTCATTAACCAATTGGCTACTATATCCTATCCTTACTAGAGGCACAACCCTCCTGGCATGTGTACAACTCCAAGAGGTTACCAAATCATCTAATCGGGGAAGGTAAGATACCATCACTCAATCCTCTAAAATATTATCAATAACCCATGTTTTATTAAGACTATGTCTTTAGGAGGTTAACACTTGTGTAAATCATCTTACATTCCATCACCACGCATGCCCACCCCAAACAATGACACCAATATATGATAACCCATAATGGGAAATAAGTCATATAAAGGTTCCTAATATATATATATATATATTAATCATCATTAATGTTCCAACCGGTCCATTACAACATATAAATATCAATCCACTTTAGAAAACATTTTCAATATGTAATCGAGGGCCCACATTTACCAAACTAAATTCATTTCTGAAAATTTACTAGTTCATCAATTTTGGGTTTGAAGTGTAAACCATTCTTTTAGATAGAAATAACTAAATAAATTTACCAAAAAATTATGAAAACGCCAATTTTATATTCACAATGCCAATCTGGAAATCAAGTTCCAAACACACACCCAAACACTTCAAAAATACCAAACATGCCATTACCCTTTTCAATCTGACACCAAAAAATGTTTTAAGGCCAAATGATCCAAACCTCAAGGAACACATTTAATACCTTGTTCTCTAAAACACATGAAGAAACACAGTACCATTTGAATGGAATTGAGACCATTTCATGAAAATTGGAAGGAAGAATGAATGAGAAACTCTTAAAAAAAGATTTATAGTTCCATCATCATTTGAATGCATATCCATGTGTGCACCAAGTACACCCAAGGATGTTCCAACTTCTAATGGAACACTACAAAGTCTAAGAGAAAACTCAAAATCATTTTTTACCAAAGTATCACTTTGGTTAAATCCAAGACCACAGGTTCACCAACTCAAATTTATAATGAAAAACATACAATCCATTAATATTAACATAACAAAAATAGGTCCAAAAAATAGTGAAAATCCCAAATTTCACTTTATGGAATCCAAATCATTTTAACTAACACCAAAAGTGCACAAAATTCCATCCATATTTCTAGGATTACTTTAAAACAATACTTTTTTACAAATCATCCCAATTCCAAAATCCAATAATAAGTTACACTAGGGTTCTATAAAGGTCATATTAAAGTTTATAAATTTATTTAAAATTCCAGGTATCAATGGAAATTACATTGGAAGGAAGAACATGGAAACCCCCAACCTGAAAGGGTTTCATATTCAACAAAGCTTCAATGGGTGGAATAACAACACCCCAAGAATGGTACATAAGCCCAAATAACCCATAAAAGCAGGTTAAAATCCAACCCTAACATATTTGGTTCATAATAGAGAAGAAACCCCCAATGGTAACCAATAAAATTAGAGGATAAAGGGTAATGAAGAAGAAATTGGGATGAAACCCATTAAATTTATCATAAATGAAAGGGAGGAGTATCCATGGAAGAGGGGAGGGAATGAGAGGAGGGGTTTTTGAACCCCCTTTTCTTCCAAAATAGTCCATGGAGATTTCTGGATGAAATAGTGTAAAATAGAAATGAAATGAAAATAGGGTTTTATGATTTTATGGATCTAGCATGAAAAATGGTTTTCCAAACAGTGATGTAACCATGAAGAACCGTCTACTCATGGAAGGATTGGAATACAATTACATTAAATCTACCACATGTATATGCAATGGACTTGTAGAAGGGTTTATCGAAACCCATACCAGGCAGATGACTAGGATGTAAGGTTTTTGTAACCATTACCCACCTTGACCCCCCCTACCTCTTAAAAACTAAAAAACCAAACATGTTTGAACCAGAACTTCACCCGATAGTATCCAAGACCATTATAAGAATAAAACAAACAAGTTTATGAGGTCATAGTGTTAATGATCTCCCCAAAATAGACATATTCTTCCCCTAGAAAGTTACCAACCTAAAACGGATTAAAACATATGTTTATGCCCAATCAAAACCCAAAAAGACCAAAAACACTAGGATGATAATTCTCTCAACATGTCACGCCTAACCAATTAAAGAAGAAACTAAATCCTAATATTGAGGGGAGAACACGAGAGGGTTATCACCAAAACAATAATTAAACTAGAATAGAACTATCAAAACCAAAATGCACTACTAGGGGGGGTCCAATATGGTCTAACTGATCTTCTCCACAAAATTTAACTACATCACTAAGATTCAAATATAAAACATCATTAGAAAAGACCTATAAAATTGGGATATTAGGGATTTAACCCACACTCTTCACACTAACCACACAAAACCCTAATATAAATAGGAAACTAGAGTACTCATAGCTTGAAATCAACCATTATCCTTAATTATAATAGAGTAACTCCACCACATGGATTTAAACAATAGACTTATTACAAGGAAACCACGCATACCAGAACACAAGAATAAGGGTAATATCATATGAGAATTGAAATCCCGTGGCATTAGTGTAACACCCCAAACCAAGTAACCCAGATTTGGTGCATTGTTGCATAAAATTTTCATTATCAAAAGAGATCAAGTCTAAAAAGACAGATTAGTTTTGTAGCCTTGGAAGTACTAGATAGGTACATAAGTTATACATTTCATCATAAAATAAAAATAACAACAACAAAATTTTGTCCCATTTGAACACACTCATATCCCATATCCTATCCCTTCATGTCAAACATAATCCTAGGAAAAATAAAACATAAGAAATAGGTGAGATCAGATGCTCAGTAAGGCTATAAATATATTTGAAACATTCATAAATAAGCATAAACATTTTAGGCGAGGCATAAGACTAAAAAACAAGCCTTTTAAACATAAACATCAGTATAAAATGGAAAATATAAATCAAATAATTCCATTTACTTTTTCAAATGGATATTCTACTAGTTGAATAATCACATGAAATATCAATTGCTAATTTCATAATTATGGATTGTATAATGGTGAATATCAAAATTGCATAGTCAAGGCCTCGTGAAAAGACTACAAATAAGATTTTGTCAAAGCCTTGTTCCATGAAAATAATTTGTCTCAGGAGACCTACCGATGAATTAAAGAGATATATAAGGCTCCAACAATCATATACTAAGTCACATACATTCCTCATATGAAAAGGTTTAAACATAATCTAAACATTCGTATTAAAACTAGCATACAAAATGTCAATATTTTAACAACACACCATGAGTGGTATAAAAATAGCATGTCCACAGTGTAACATAACCCCTTAGATACAATATATAATATTGTATTATAATAACTAAACCTAAATCATGAATAATGAAGGATATTGACATATATGAAAATAACCAGTAATACTATTTGAGAGAAATATCTGATTTTTCTTGAAAACATTTAATATTATCATTATTTATCAAGAAGCTGTTGAAATAAGTTTTTGAATCAATGTGTCCCATTCCACATTTAAAATTTAAAAAGAAATTTAAATTTATAAAACATTCATTTCCAAAAAAATAAATCCATTAAAGCATTTTTAAAACATGGTCATTAATGAGAAAGATTTAGAAGAATAATTCTTTAAAACACATAAATGATAATTTAGTAAGATTTCCTTACCAAATGATAGATTCTTGAATACAAACATTAAGTAATAAAAACTTCATAATATCATTAGAATAAATGGATTCATGATATACTATGTCAAAGTACAGTATATACACCATATAAATGTGAATTGGCGCATAACAACAAAGAAGTATCAATGGAATATAAATTGAGATGAAATACCCTATAAAGATTGTATCCTTACGTTAAGGATAAATAAATGACATAATTATATGTGAAAAATATAAATACTCTCAATATGATTAGATATTCAGAGTAAATCAATATGAGGAAATTTACTTATATTCTTGTAATAAAACACCAATGACTTGGTTATTTAACTCAATGAATGGAAATTGAGTTATGATTAATCCAATCAAGTTCAGATTGATGACATGAGAATTTATAAATAGAGTTATTATGTGTATTGAATGTATATCCACCCAAAGGGAAGTGTATATTACTACATAAATAAATAAATAGCGATTTCACACATAATCATGGAGTAAAATAATCGTTTATGTTTGCGTAAAACCCAATGAGTGGAAATTGAAATTAGAAATTCCGTTACCGATTTGGAAACATATGAAACATAAAACCCATGAAAGAAGGGTCATATAATGAATATGTAAATACCAAAAAATTAAATTATATTACACAAATTATACAATCATGGGTAGTACATACACCACACAAATGGAAATAGTGGCAATATATCATGAATCTCACAGGACTAATATTTGAGATGAAAACCCCTTACATTCCAATTTTCATTAGTATATGGTAGGTTAACCTTAAGTATAATAGTGAAATAATTTTTATTAAATTATAAACTAACCAAATACATAAATATGTTATCATATATGATCTTCTAATATTTATTTGATAATGATATTTCAGTAGTATCATTGTTTTTTGCTGTTAACGATTCATTTTCCTTTATATGTTTTGTTACGTAAGTCATATTTTTTATATATTGTATGTATTTTATTCGTATATAGAGTGATATTAGATTCATAAAAAATATTTTTAATCATCAAATGAAAATTATTCTTGAGTGTTTATAATAGGGAACGAAATCATATAGCTTCATGGAGACGGTAAGTTGTACGTACTCACGAGCAACAATATCATTCTATTAGTGGTGAAATAATATGTAATTGGCTAGTATATTATATAAAAGAACAATTAAAATTTTATATTTATTATTTTAATCAGTTATAATCATTATAATACCCATACAAATTGTGAAGTGTTGAATAACAAACTACACTATGAATTGGAGATGATAAACCACACGTACGCACGTATAGAGACATTGTCATTCATAATATGGATAGAATAATGAATATGGTTTTAACATATTTATAATTACATCAAATTATTTAAAATGTACTAGATTATTTTATGGAAACAACTATGAAGGGGGAAGTGGAAGATGAAATGAACTTTGAAAGAGGTGATGAAATTATTACCTCTTCTTCGGGTTCTTCCTCTTCATTTGATCAAAAGGGATCCATAGGTTGGTTTTATGATCAATGTATGGACTTTATATTGAAATGAGGGTATTTGGGATGATATTTGAGTTGGGTTTGGCTGAGCTAAATTAATTTGTAGTTTTGATTATGAGACAAGTGGAAGTACCCTTTTATAAGAGAGGTGTGGTTCACTTTAGGAAAAGCATGAAATATTATTTTATTATAAACTCATATTTCTTTTATAATGGCTTTAAATGGATTTATTTTGAGGATAAGGTAAGTCTAGGTCAAAAACCTCTAAATAAATAGGTTTTATACAGTTTTAGGTCACCATATTGACCTTATATTTTATATTTATCTCTTAGTAAAATAGTTTAACTTTTACTTTGTATTCTTGTATTATTATAATATATGGTTAACAAACCTACTATAAAAAGAAAATAGAACATGAAGGGGTTCATTAATGAAATATCTATAATTATATAAGTCCATTGGAAGAATATTATATATTTAAGAATATTATATCATTAAATAATATAGTATTTGTTTTAAATACTCATTTATGTCAATTTTGACACTATTAAGTATTTGATTTTTGAGAAAGTCAGAAAAACATGTCTACCTCAAAAAAAAATCTACCCTAAAGTGTAATATTAACCAATAAAATAAATGGAATGCATCTAATGTCTCAATTTACATTTATTTTATAATTTATAATTTCAATTATTTTAATCTTTCATTAATAAGTTATTCACTGCGTCATCATTGTGTCATAAATAAATTTAATTATTTAATGTCTAAAAATTATATATAAAATAACATGATGTAGGAAATAGTTTTATCTATATAATGAATTTTTATAGTTGAATTTATCTTATGTATAAACCTATATTAAAAATGGATTAGATATAAAACATTGAATTTAACACATTTAACTCTTTTTTAAATAAAATAATAATAAATGTCCTAATCTAATAAAAGTGGATCAAAAGGATCATATTTTATTCCTAAGGTTTATTTATGTCGAAATAAACATATCCAATAGAATTATGATATGTGTTAGGGTAACTATATTATCATGTTTACATATAACTTTCCTCTTTAGTTTTAACAGTGGTAAATAAAATTCAAAAGACACTATTCACCAAAAAATATTTTTCATCCTATTGAACCAAATTTTACTTAAAAACGTGAACCATGTCCCATGAAATTTGGAAATTCAGTTCATAGATACGGTAAAATTTTGTTTTATGAAAATTGGTAAATGTTCCTTGAAGGTGGGTAAAAGATGTTAAAATGTTTAATAAAATTTTGTATATCCAATTTAATTATAAATTGACTCCAATGAATTAGATTTAAATTATATAAGTATTATGTATCAATTTTTACCTAAAATAAATTAAAATAAATAATTAATTATTTAAATTAAAATATGGTTTTAAGAAATAATGAAGTGTTTTTCATTATTTATCAAAAATTGAATGTTTTTATAAAAATACTAAAACATCACCCTATAAAATTACTTCCAATTACCAAAATTGGATTAAATGATAAAATTTTATTTTAATTATAATTTGAGACCATTAAAATTTATAATTTAACACTATAACTTATTTTGATTAAAAAAGTTATTTTCAATTAAAATTTAGTATTTTTGACTATTAATCAAAATATGAAAGTTATCCGAAAATCAAAAAAAATTTATATAAACTAATTTTTTATGTCCCTCTTAAAAATAAGAAGTTTATTTTTTCAAATTGAATATATATAAGTTTCAAATAATGAATTGAAAGAGATTTCTCCATTGAAAGGCGATAAAATTGGATTTTTTGAAAAATACTTCTTTTATATGATTAATTGAATTTGTTATTATATTATTACTAAGAAACACATAATATGGAAATTAAAATTATATGGAGTATATAAAATTCAAAATGCATTTAACACTATTCATAACCTTTTTTTTGAACGGCTAGTTTGGTAAGTAGTGGTGCCCTCGAACTCGTTGTTGTGTATAGCATAAGTTATTGAATTATTTTAATGAAATAAACTACTATGAAATCTTGGGGTGTAACATTATTCCCCCATTTTGGAAATTTCATCCTCTAAATTATAAAATTGGGCTTGGTAACTTTGTTGAATGCTCCACAATGGAAAAAAACTCAATAAAACTGTCACTTTAAATGAAAGAAAGTGAAGTATAAAGGTCAATCAAGAAAACCCATACTCGGATTCCATGTAAGAAAACATGGATATGGAAGATAAACTATGTGTTAAGATATGATGGGGAGTGATAGAAAAAATGATCAGGAGAAAGTTAATAACAAGAAAACCACAGTCTTGTGATGGGTTTGATGGTCATTAGATTCACGATAGGAAAAGTAAAAGGACAATGTTTTGTTTTTAAGTTCCATTTCATAATTTTGAGGAATTTATTTATGAGATTGACCTATGAAATAAAGATATATACATACTTTTATAGTAGTGTATCATCTTTTAACAAATATCTTCAACTAACTCATCTTTTCTCCATATAATGTGTATTCAAGATGACTTGGTCACACATAGAGCGCTAGAATAAACTTCTAGAGAATCACATAATCCAAAAAGGATGATATATATATTTCCCTTGTCTTTAGAGATTATCAAATACCAAATTGTTTGTACATGATTAGATGATCCCTAAAAGGTAAAAACCTTTATAAAAAGAAATGGCAATATTAATTTAAAAAATTAAACAAATAAAACCCCAATTTCAATATAGACAATTCAATAAACAGTTGTCCATAAAATCCATAAATATAATCCAAACTAAGATTGAAACAAAAAACTCAGTAGAATTTAATCATATTCTTTAAAATTAAATCATAACATTTATCTCCAAATAACATCAACAGATCATAAAGTATCATACATAAGTGTAATTAATCAAATTGCACATTTTCTATGACAAGTTAATCATTTACATTAACAACCTGAATCTCAAAAAAAACATAGATTTTTTTTAAAAAAATCCACTATTACACCTCAAAGGAAATCCCATAGTATTCTATTTTCCTTTGGCATATAGAGTTCCCAATAGAGAGAACTTCTTCCAAAATAAAATTTATCTCTTAATCATCAAGTCATTTTTCTATTATAAGGATATCAATTTTTTTAAACATAAGATCCCAAATAAACAAATTATTGATCAGTAAAATCATTTAACTAAAAATAATTAGTCACACAAACCAGGGACGTCACGTAGTCCAGTGGTATGTGATAAATCCCAATCGTACATTGGTTGTGGGTTGAATTCCAACAGCATTTTCTGACCCCATGGGTTTTCACACGGTCTGCTAGTTATAATTTGTAAAGAACTATATTTTATAACATTTGGAAAATTAAATAAATTTATCAAAATAACCATAACATAATTTAACAAAAAATGTTATCTCATACCTCACATTTTCATCCCAAAAATTAATAACCTGTAATTGCCTCAAATTCAAGGATCATATAAACCCAAATGGTTCATTATAACTATATCCACAAAAGAAAAGATAATTCTTCCTCAAATAGAATTTTTAAATAACAAACTTTAGGGTTACACAAAAAAGAAAAAATTCTTCCAATGTAATACCATCAACAAAGATCATTAATACTTTTAAACAACTCTCCATACATTTATTTAAACATAGGTTCTTACTTGACATAATGGTTATCCTATAGAATATGTCATTGACTCGGGTAATTCCCATGCCCCCTTAATTTTAAAAAAATGACTATAAATGGATTATTAGGATCATTTTTATTTTATTCCATTGTACAATTCAATTTTCCTCAGCAATTCTTTACTTTATGTCCTTTTTCCCACACAAAAATAATTTCATTGTTCCATTGAGACAATTTCGTTGGGGTCTCTTTCACATTTCTGGCATGATGGAAATTGAGCTTTCTTTTCTTCATACTATCCACTACTAGAGTTCTTATCATTCCTCACCTTTCTCTTCTTTTTTGATTTTGGTCATTGGTTAATGTATATATTATTGATCATATTGTTGGAAACCTTCTTTTTCATGAACACTGTATCTTTTAAACCTATCAGCATTCCATTTAGATTCTCAATTCCACAAATTTTCCCACCTTGTAAATCATGTTCAACGTTACTATGACTTCCTTTGAATCCATCCATTGACTAAAAATAATAAGCATATTGAGAGTAATAATAGTCAAAAAATCATCTATAGAATATCATGACACCTTATTTTCAATCTAAAACACCTTATGATTCACCAAGGTTATTTATTTTAATTTTATATTAAAATCCCTCAAATTAGTTTTTAATGAAAATAGGAATTATCCTAATTAAATCCCCTAGGAGTTTCATTACCATGAGTGCAACAAGGCCCATTGTCATGCACCAGTTTCTGTTCATGTCTAGATCAAAGTAGTGTTTTTGGGTTTTACCCCTAGGTACCTTTGTTCCATAGCCACCTCCACCTACTCGTATCCATATAGGGATGTATTGTTTTGAAATCCCACAAAATATTTACATTTCAAAATTTTTATGATGTTCTTAAACACTAACCCTCAAAGTCTATCTTAGGGTAGTGTTTTATAATATGAGTTTCTCTAAATATAACTTCCCTAGTTTGTACTAAAAAACCTCTAATACCAACTGTAACACCCTGACCCTAGTTACCCAGAGTTGGTTCATTATTACATAACATTAGAAAGATCACAAGAGATCATTTCTCGAATGACCGATTAGTTTAGTAAGATTATAAGTACTAGATACATACATAAGTTTTACATTACATAATGAAATAATAAAACAAAAACAAAATTGTTTCCCCTTTGAACACACTCATATTCCATGCCCTATCAATGCTCATCAAACATAATCCTAGGAAAAAGTAAACATAAGACATGGGTGAGCTCAGATGTTCAATAAGGATAACAATATAGAGTAAATATTCAAAGATGAGCATAAACATTTATGGTAACTTATAAGACAAAAACACATGTCTTTTATGATTAATATTTTTTATAATATGGAAAATATAAATCAAATAATTCCATTTACTTAATCACATGGATATTATACCAGTCGAATTATCAAATATAATATTAATAGCTAATTTCATAATGATGGAATTCATAATGGTGGAAATCATAACCACATAGTCTAGGCCTCATGACAAGACTGCAAATAAGATTTTGTCAAGGCCTTGTTCCAGTACACTAGTTTGTCTCATGAGACCTATCGATGCATCGATGAGATATAGCAGGATCCGCCTGTCAAATACTATGTGCAATGCATTCTTTATATGAAAAGGATGAAACATAATATAAACATTTGTATTAAAACTAGCATACAAAATGTAAATATTTTAACCACAAACCATGAATGGTATGAAAATACAACATCTAGAGTCAAACATAACTCATAAAATACAATATGGAATATTGTATTATAATAAATCAACCTCAATAAATAATAAAGAAGGATATTGATATAAATGAAAATAATCAGTAAAACCATATGAGAGAAATATCACCTTTTTCTGTAAAAAATTAAAAATTATAACTATTTATCAAGAAGATGTTAAAAATAAATTTTTGAATTAAAGTGTCCCATACCACTTTGAAACTTTTAAAAAGAATTTTAAATTTTAAAACATTCTTGTCCAAAAAAATAAATCCATAAAACCCAATTTTAAAACATGGACATTATTGAGAAATATTTAGGAGAATAAATCGTTAAAACATTTAAAATGATATTTTAGTTAGAGTAACTAAAAAATGAGAGATAATTGAATAAAAATAATAGAGGTAATAAAAACATTATAATATCATGAGAATAATGGGATTCACAATATATTTTGTCACAATACAGAATGTTCACCATATAAAAGTGAATTGGCACATGACAACAAATATGTCTCAATGCAATGTAAACTGAGATGAAATCCCTTATAAAGACTCTATCCTTAGTTTAAGGATAAATAAATGAAATAATTATGTGTGATAAATATAAATACACTCAATGTTATTTAATATTCCATGTAAATCAATCATAGGACATTCACACAAATTCTGGTAAAAATAACAACAATGACTTGGATGTTTAACTCAATGAATGGAAATTGAGTTAAGATTACACTTATCAAGTTCATATCAATGACTTGAGAATTTATAAATGGAGTTATTATATGTATTAAAAGTATTTTCACACAATGTGGAGTTTAAATTACTACATAAATATATAAATAGTGATTTCACACATAATCTTGGAGTAAAATAATCAATGATGTTTACGTAAAACCCAATGAGTAGAAATCGAAATTGGACATTAACTTTTTGATTTGGTAACTTATGAAACATACACCCCATGAAATAAGGATAATAAAATGAAGATTTAAATACCCATCAATTAATGTATATTACACAAATAATGAAATCATGGGTAGTACATACAGCACACAAAAGGAAATAGTGGCAATATATCATGAATGTCATGGGAATAAGAAGGGAGACGAAAACCAATTACCTTATACTTTTATTTAGTAGAGGGTAGGTTACCCTCCTGTATAATGGTGAAATAATTTTTATTAAATTATTTAATAACCACATACATAAAAATGACATCATATATGGTCCTCTAATATTGCTTTGTTAATGATATTTCATTAGTATCATTGTTTTGGATGTTAAATATTTTGTTTTGCATTATATGTTTTGTTTTGTAAGTCATGTTTGATATGTAGAAGATATATTTTATTAATATCCTGAATGATATTTTTTTCTTAAACATTATTTTTAATCATAAAATGAAAATTATTCTTGAATGGTTACAATGGGGAATGAAATCTCATCGCGTCGTGGAGACGGTAAGCTGTACGTACGCACGAGCGACAATATCATTCTATTAGTGGAGAAATCGTATGTAATTGGATGGAATATTATATATAAATAATAATTAACATGTTATATTTATTATTTACATCATATATATGAATTATTATACACATCCAAATAATGAAGTGTTGAATAACAAACTATACCACGATGTGAAGATGATAAGCCGTATGTACACACATATGGGGAATTTTTCATTCATTAGATGGATAAAAATATGAATATTGTTGTACCATATTTATGATAACATAAAATTATGTAGAAGGTACTTGAGTTAATATTTTTAAAATAAACTACAATTAAATAGGAAGTGGAAGTAGAAAAGAACATTGAAAGTGGTGATGAAATTATTACCTCCTCTTCGGGTGTTTCTTTTTGATTTGATAAAAAGGGCTCAATAGGTTATCTTTATGTTAAAATTATGGACTATCGGTTGAATTTAGGGTATTTGGGAAGATATTTGAGTAGGATTTGGCTGAGACAAATGGCTTTTGAGGTGTTATTTTGAGACAAGTGGAAGTACCCTTTTATAAGAGAGGTGAGGGTCACTTTAGTAAATGCCAAAACTATTATTCTGTTATAAATATATTTTCAATTTATAATGGCTCCAAATGGATTTATTTCTAGGATAAGGTGGGTTTGGGTATAAAAACTCTCAAAAAATAGGTTTTTTACAGGTTTATGTCACCATAATAACCTGATATTTTAGATTTAACTCTTCGTTAAATAGTTTAACTTTTACCATGTATTCTGGTGTTATTAAAGTAAATTGTGAATAATATGACTATAACATTCCAAGAGAAACTAAAGTAGATTATTAATGACTTATATATCATTATATAATTACTTTTTTCAATCCTGATATATTCACTAATATTAAATAATTTAATAATATAGTATTTCTTTTAAATACTAATTTATGTCAAATTGGACAATATTTAGTATTTGGGTTTTGTGAAAGTCAAAAAAAATGATAACTTAGAAAAAAATATATTAAATAAACTATAAAATTTCATATTAACTTATAATTTTTTTTAATTCATCGAAAGCCTCAATTTACATTTATTTTGATATTTATAATATCAATTATTTTATTCGTTCATTAATAAGGTAATTACTGCAGCATCATTGTGTCATAAATAAATTTAATTATTTAATGTCTAAAAATTATAAATAAAATACCATTATGTAGGAAATCTTTTTTTATTTATAATTAATATTTATAGTCGAGTTTATATTATGTATTGACCAATATTAAAAATGGTTTAGTTATTAAACATTGAATTTAACAGTATTAACTCCTTTTAAAATAAAATAATAATAAATCTCTTGATCTTACCCAAGTGGATCAAAAAGATGATAATTTATTCCTAAATTTGATTTTGTGTAGATATAGACTTATCCAATTGAATTATTAAATTTGTTAGGGTATCTATCATACCATTTTTTACCTTTAATTACCCTACTTACTTTTAACCGTGGTAAATAAAATTGAAAAGTTACTATCCACCAAAATTATTTTCATCCTATTGAACCAAATATTACTTACTGATTTAAACTATTTCTCTTGGATTGTTTAAATTCAATTTACAGAAGTGGTAAAATTATATTTTATGAAAATTTGCACATGTGCCAAGAAGGTGGCTAAAATACGTTAAAATGTTCAATATAATTTTATACATAAAATTTTATTATAAAATGAATCCAATGAATTAAATTGAAAATATATAGGTATTATGTATTTATTTTTACCTAAAATGATTTAAAAAAAATCACTGAAATTTTAATAAAAAGTAGGTTTTAAACAATAACGTAGTGTTTTTAACTATTCATCAATAATTGAAAGTTTTCAGAAAAATACCAAAAATTCACCCAAAGATAATTTTGATATTCCAAATTCAAATATGATGTATATTTCACCAAATTAAAAACATATAAGTTGTATTAATTAATTTAAATAAATATTCCCATTGTCAAAACTAGAAAGTGGGTTTTTGATAAGTAAAAACTATTAAAAGTTTGATATGCGATTAGCTCCAATTTAAAAGTAAAATTACATCCAATTAGAAACATTAAATTAAAATGATAAAATATTAATCTAATGTTACATTAAAAACATTAAAATGTATAATTTAACACTATAAATTATTTTTATTAAAAAAGTTTTTTTCAATTAATATTTAGTATTTTTAATAATTCATCAATATATGAATGTTATAAGAAAAGCAACGAATATTTATCCAGACTAAAATTTTATGTCCCGATTTTAAAGAAGATGTTTTTTGTCAAATTGAATTTATAAAAGTGTCAAATATTTTTTTTAAAAAGTGTTCCCCATTAAGAAGTGGTAAAATTTAATTTTTAAAAAAATAATTATTTAATTTGAAAAATTTAATTTGTTATTATATTATGTCTAAGAAACAAATAATATGGATTTTAAAATTATATGGAGTTTATAAAATTAAAAATTTAGTTAATATTATTCATAACTGTTTTTTGAACAACTATTTTGTTAGGTCGTGGTGCACTCGAACTCGATGGTGCGTGTAGCACACACTATTGCATTATTTTAAAGAAAATAACATACAAGGAAATATTGGGGTGTTACAAAAATGATTAATAAAAATACCACCAATCCCACAAAAAGAAACCAAAACTCGAAAGTGGACCATAAATATCATCCACCCATCTCACCATCCCAAAACATCTCTAGATACGAAAAACTAGAACCAAAAGTGACACCAACACATACATGGGCCAGAAATCCCCAAAAAAATGAAAAACTCCAAAAGCCAGATTCAAAAAATTTGAACTAATCGGTTAACAAAATAACAAAACCATCATAACCTTGCAATGAAATGATGAACATACAAGACTGGGAAAAAGGAACCACGAAATATTCAATATTTATATCCTAATGATTCAATCAAAAACAAGGATACAGATTCACACACCCTTGGTAATGTATGACTATGTGTGAGCTTCAACAAAAGACATGTCGATGGCACTCTGATGGATGAATAATCTCCTACCTCATAGTCAGGCACATGAATCCCCCAATCAATACTCATTCTTTAAGTAATTCTTTCTACCAGACTTCTCTTGGTGACCCGAATGGCCACAATGTGAGAAGGACATCGAATGGATGTAACAAGATTTCTTCAAATTATCAAACCCACCCCACTTTTGGAATAACAAAAATCATTCTGAAAAACTTCATTGTATAACCAATGAAGAACATTCCTTGGGAATAGGTTCTTCCGGCCTACATTTTTTTCAGATCAAGAATCCTTATGAACAATGAGAGGTGACAGATTCCCCACACCCACAAACTACACTTTAGGATCTAGTTTTTTCAGGAACACCCCATCCACCCATTTCCCAGAATGTGCTTCACACGATTTTGGAACTTATTTCAAAATTTATAAGTAAGGACCTCAATGAAAAAAGGAAACATCTCTCAAAAGTGGTCAACATAGACATTTATTATCCTCTAGCCCTATCAAACATCCGATAGCTCGAAAAACATCCTATGCTATAACCATTGGATGAAGGTGGATTTGGAAATTTCTCATGTCACCCCAAATTCCAGTTATGGTGGGACATCCAACCTCCAATGATCCTAAACTGGAACCAAAAAAGCCAAAATAACATGAACTTTAACAACCTCAGGAGTTCCCAAAATCTTGAAGATGTTCTATCCCACCCACAAACCATGTCACATACTCTAATAGACCTCAATCACCTTGAAGAATATGAAACATCATAAAAAACTAGAAACAAGGGATGAATCATTAGAAATCATGGGGACTATTATAGGAATAATTTCCTATGAAACATGAAGAACAGAAAACCAGACCCAACATTGATCCAAAACACAATCTAAAATATCACCTTGAGCTGAGACAACTATCCCAAAACACAACAAAATACAAACACAATCAAAATAATCCTTTTCAAAATCACTATTCTCAATTAAATTTCAAAACTACATTATCCCATGATCATTTTCCAAATACAAATGCCTCTTATTCACAAGCCAAAATCTCATCCTCAAAGAGATACCAATTTTTCAAAATCTTTATATCTAAAAAACTCACCCATGGATTCTTATGAACCATCACATGTGTGTCCATCCATTTCCATCCACATGTTCCAACCTAAACATTCACAAACATACCCCCACATGTGAAAAAATTCATAAAGAACACCATGGGAAGCACCAATCCTTTTAATAACCAATTCAAACAAACAACAAATTCTCAAACTAATGTGCTCTCAATTTTATAATCTAATTTACCAATTTAAATTCATTTAAAGGATTGAATTTTTAGTTAAAATCCATTTTCATTTTTAAAACACTCTTACACCATCCAAATAAAAAAAATCAAATCTTACCCCAAACTACTGAAAGGATGGAGTTGATTCTATTCCCAACTCAGTTACATGACAGTTGGAAATGACCTATATAGTTTGTAGCATTAAGAGGGAATTTTAACCATGAACTAGGATTCGACATGGGACATTACTCCATGTGGGACCACAACGTGGAAGAATCCTACCTCTATTGTCATCCCTTAATCCAAAATGAAGAGTAAAGACTCAATTCCCAAACTACCCCTGACAACTTAAGGTTAGAAATGAGAAAGGGTTCATGAAAAAATTCTCATACCAACATCCCAAGTCCCAATAGTCCTAATATCCATCTACCAAACACAAAAAAATAATTAGTTTTTTTTCCAATACCATTTTTCCAGGAACCAGCTCAGGATATCATCTGACGTGACACCTAACCTGGTCCCCAACATTGCCTGAACGGTGTTCCTGATCCCACTAGATGAAAACATGTGCGATAAATCAAAACATAAAAATTTGAATGAATTATCCCCAAAATAAATAACTAGGGTCATCAATGTAAATAGGTTAAGTATAAAATCACAACTAATCATAAATAAATAAACAACATGCCCATATACAATGTGATACTGAAGGGAAATAAAACTAAAACTGAAACAATGCTAAACTGGATAGCTACCAACATGACCTTCATTTGGCGTCTTGGTCCCCACTGTGTACCCACGATCCCAGGATCCCACGATCCCACTCCAACCATGATATGATGATCCAAAAACCAAATCAATTCTACAAACCTATAAAACAACTTTGAAATACCTACACAGAGTAGAAAAATTAGGCTCCGAGCTCACCAACATAGCAGGAAATTACTATAGAATCCATGTGTTTCTCTTCCCAATGAAACATTTTAACACTAGTTTGAAAATTAATTATAAAAATAAGTTTTTACATTTTAATAAGTAATAGTAGACTTCCCATTTTTAAATCCAACACAAACCACCTCCAATTTCAAAAATGAACAACCATTTTATAAACAAGACCTAATCCAAAAGACACTAGGGCTATGCTGAAAATAAATATTTAGCGTTGAAAGAAAACTAAGTGAAAAAAATAAAAACAAGTAGATATAGTTGATAATCCTGGGAAATACTAAACACCCCCTGAATAACCATGGACGTACTCTATTTAGAACCACCATCTAAATTTTGGTGAACACCCTATGTCAATAAAAAACTGGATTCTCTATGCAAGCCTCACAAGTGGAACAAACCTCTTGGATTGTCTAGAACTCAAGGAGTATACCAACATTTCTAATCGGGGATGGTAGGATAACATCACTCGATCCTCTAAAAGGTCCCTAAGATACATGGTTATAGTAAAACATTGTATGTAGGAGGTCAATGCACAGGTGGATCATCATACCAAATATCACCACAATTGCCTACCCCAAACACAGAAACTAAAATATGATAACCCATTAAGGTAAATAGCTCCAACAGAGGTGCCCTACATATATATATCTCAAATTATTCAGATCCAACCAGACCAATACATAATTTACATATCAAACCATTTTTTAAAACATTTTTAATTTCCTATCAGGAGCACACATTTACCAAACTATATTCCATTCTAAAAATTAACAAAAACATCACTTTTTTATTTTGAAGTTCCAAACAAGACTTTAGATCGACATAACTAAATTCATTTAATAAAAAATCATACAAACACCAAATTTATATTTATAATGCCCAATGGTCCTTAAAGATCCAAACACATACCCAAACACTTCACAACTACCAAATGGGAGTTTACCCATTTCAATATCACACCAAAACTTGTTTCATGGCCATATAGGCCAAACATTTAGGAAAACATTTAAATACATCAATTAAAGTACACTTCAAGCTACACATAACTATTTGAAATGAATGGGAACCATTTCAAGAAAAATGAAAAGAAGAAGGAATGATAAAATCTTAAGGAAAAGGATTTGGAGTTCCTTATTCATTTGAATGCACTTACATGTGTTCACCTAGTACACCCATGGATGTTCCAACATATAATGGAACACTATAATGTCTAAGAGGGCACTGAATTTTTTTTTACCAAATTATCACTTTATTTCAAACCATTCCCACATGTTCATCAAATCGCACATGAAAAAAAAGTACAATCTAATAATACTACCTTAACAAATATATGTCCAAAATATTATCAAAATACCAAATTTATCTTTATGGAGTACATAGAATTTCAACCATAAAAAAAGTGCACGCCACACTTTATATCATTCAATGATTACATTAAAACATATTTGTTTCAAATGGAACCAATTAAAAAATTCCATAATAAGTTAAACAAGGGTGACATAATGGTGTGAAATGAGTTTTTGAATTTATTAAAAATTCCAGTCATCAAATGAAATTCTTATGGATGTTAGATCATGGAAAATTCTACCTCCAAGGGGGTCGGATGCAATGAATCTTCAATGGGAGGATGATCAACACTCCACAAAAGGTACCTAGGACCTAAGTCCCCAAGAAAACGAGTCGCAATAGAAAAACATATAGGGTTCATCCTGGAGAATAAAACCTAGAAATGAAGCCTATATAAAGAATAGGGTAATGGAGGAAGAAGATTAAATTGGTAAGAAACCCTAAATTTTTATTGTAGAGGCAAGTGAGGAGGATCTATGGAAAAGGGGAAGCCATGGGAGGGGTTTTGAAACCACCATTGTACCAATATAAATAAAATAGGAGGGGATGAAATAGGGTAAAATAAGGGAGTGAGGTATAAATATGTTTTATGATATTAATGATCTGGAATGAATACATGGTTTGGACACACAGTTTTCCCAACTGTGAAACACCCTTTTCCCATCGAAGGACCGGTGCACGATTACCTTGGCTCTATTGCACATATGTGTGTTGTCTATGTGGTAGGTTTTGTTTGAACCTATAATAGTTGCATTACAGGGCTTCATAGTTTCTAATAACTGTGTGCTAACCACGAACCTCTGAGAAAACCCACCTAAACTCTAAATAACACAAAAATTTCAACCATGTCTCAACCAAAACATCATCTGATATGATCCAAGACCAATATAAAATAAAATAATCATGAATATGAGGTAGTGGTGTGACAGAGTAATTATAAGGCCCCAGCCTTAAACCTTATTTAATCGTGAGTTATTACAAGATTACACATTGAGGATCTTTTCAGGTTTAGAGCTTTAGAGAATTAGATCATAAAACTTGCATTACATTCTACATTTAAACAAAGTGTTTACATAAAAGATAGTATTCATTTTTCCCATCAACAGAAACATATTTAAAATAAAAATGGATTCTTTCTTGAATCTTCATTGACACTATCATCATATCATGTAGCATTCCCTTGACCTGTGAAAAACATTTCAAAAAAACATGGGATGAGCATAAAAAGCTCAATAAGGGTTATAAAAAAATGGAAAGTAAACATGAGTTCATATATATACATAAGAATGAAATCATACTTTACCCATAAAACATAGGCACTTTAACATACCTAATCAAATCATGAATAAATCATATAAATCATAAGACATAAAAGGTAACTTGAGGCATTCATAACATTCTTTCGTAGGGAGTAACCCTCTTGATTACGTTTGAAATATCCACCACCGTATATTCCCTAAATCTCTTCGGAGAACCCTTAATGTTTCACTCCTTCGCGTTACCCAATACATTGGAGAGCTATATCGGGCTCACCCGCACTTAGTTTATCACGGAACCACCCGTTTTCATAATAATGCCCACGAACCATAACATAATCGTATCACATAAAACATGCATTAAGGAAACATAACATTTCCACATTTCAATCACAAGATATCAATACAACACATTGATATAATAAAAACATTATGAAAACCATTTTCAATACCAAAATAAAAGAAAAGAGAAACATGGTATTTATTTTTCTTTTAAAAATAAGTCATGGCTTGTAGAGGAAGCCGAAACTCAAATAATGCTCACGGCGGCGGAGAAGTCATTGTCGCCGCATACGTATGACAAAAACATTCCCTTTTTTCGTTTTGTAAAACGCTTCGTATAAAAATATTCCTTTTGGAAAAACGTAAAAGTCAAAAGGGTTTATAAACCGTATAAAATAAAGTTGTGTATAAAAAAAATATGCCTTAATGAAAGGAGATTGAGATGAAGTCCCTTACAAAGACGGTATCCTTGGTTTAAGGATAAATCAATTACATAATTATGTGTGACAAACGAATTCACCAAATATAAGTGGATATTACATGTAAAACAATCAAAGGTTATTCACACATATTAATAGAATGACATATTCAAGGAGTATATGTTTATCCCAAAGAATAAAATTTGGGTTAAGAAGTTCCCTTGCAAAAATTTGACAGCCTAACGGCGTCACTACAAAATTCAGAAAATGAGTTGATGAGAGATAAAAAGGGTATCTCATCACATGGACATAAAATTTATATCAATAAGGATATAGAAGAACATATCCCAACATTATAGTATGTTAATTAAAAGAAATAACAAAAGAAGCCTTTTAAAAAGAGGAGGGTGAAAGGTTTCCTTACCGACATGGGTATCATTCGAAACATACACCCCGTGAAAGAACGACAATACAAAATTGATGTAAATACTCATAAATGAAATTATATTACACAATGAGTAAAATAATGGGTAGTACATACACCACTCAAAGGAAATTGTGGCAAATGTAGCATAAATCTCACATGAATAAAAGTGAGATGAAAAACCCCTTACGAAAACTCGGTAGCCTAACGGCGCCACTTAAAACATCTAAAATGGATTGATGAGAGAAAATAGGGTCTCTCATCATATTAACACAAAGTTTAAAGAAATAGGAATATAAAATAACATCCCCCAACATAACAAATAGGATCTTTAAAGAAGTGACATAAAGGAGAGTACTTAAAAATAAAGAGAGAGGTTGGATCACTTACGAAAATTCGGCAGCCTAACGGCGCCACTCAAAACTCCCAAAATGGTTTGAGGATAAAGAATAGGGTCTCTCATCATATGAACATAAAACTTACACTAAGAGTAATATAAAATAATATCCCAATAACAAGAAAGATGACCTTTAAAAGGAATGACATAAAAGATCATACATTAAAAGAAAGAGAGGAGTCGGATCCCTTACCTCAAGTCCAACTTGTCTTGTTCGTTTCTTTATATCCTTGAATAATAAACTTTGGTAAATTTATAATTGCTTAAGGAAATCCTATAAGGATTATTATTCAGTTCATATCACATATTTTAATTATAAGGCCCCAGCCTTAAACCTTACTTAATCTTGAGTTATTATAAGATTACACATTGAGGATCTTTTCAGGTTTAGAGTTTTAGAGAATTAGATCATGAAACTTGCATTAAAATCCACATTTAAACAAAGTGGTTACATAAAGATAGTATTCTTCATTCCCATCAATGGTAACACATTCATAATAAAACATGGATTATTTCTTGACACTTCCTTGACACTGTCATCATATCATGTACCTTTCCCTTGACCTGTGAAAAACATTTCAAAAAAAACATGGGATGAGCATAAAAAGCTCAGTATGGGTTATGAAAACATGGAAAAGAAACATGAGTTCATATATACATAATAATTAAATCATACTTTACATATAAAACATAGGCACTTTAACATACCTCATAAAATCATGAATAAATCATAGAAATCATAAGACATAAAGGTAACTTGAGGCATTCATAACATTCTTACATAGGGAGTAACCCTCTTGGTTACGTTTGGAATACCCATCACAGTATATTCCCTAAAATCTTTTCGGAGAAACCTTAACATTTCACTCCTTCGCGTTACCCAATGCATTGGAGAGCTATATCGGGCTCACCCGCCCTTAGTTTATCACGGAACCACCCGTCTTCATAATAATGCCCAAGAACCATAACATAATTGTATCACATAAAACATGCATAAAGGAAACATAACATTTCCACATTTCAATCACAAGATATCAATACAACACAAAAAACATTGTGAAAACCATTTTCAATACCAAAATAAAAGAAAAGTAAAACATGGTATTTATTTTTCTTTTAAAAAGAAGGTACGACTTGTAGAGGAAGCCGAAACTCAAATAACGGTCACGACGGTGGAGAAGTCGTTGTCGCCGCATACGTACGACAAAAACATTCCCTTTTGTCGTTTAGTAAACGCTTCGTATAAAAAAGATTCCTTTTGAATAAAGGTAAAAGTCAAAGGGGTTTATACATCGTATAAAATAAAGTTGTGTATAAAATAAAATATGCCTCAATGAAAGGAGATTGAGACGAAGACCCATACCTCGTATCTGACTTGACCCGACCGATCTTTAATCTCCTGAATAATAAACTTGAGTTAATCTCTACATTATTATGAACCTTTTTCAAGTTCATTATTCCTTTATGCCATGTTATGAACATCATGTAATCATTTAAGTTAATAATGTTCATTTTGTCGGTATTTGGTTCTTAAGTCAAAAATAGACTTCTTACACTTACATGTTGTTAATTTGGTCAAAGGTTCGTTATATCCAGAATGATATTAATGATTTGGATAACATATATATCATATATATTCTTCATATACATGTATTTATAATATTACATCACATTGAGAGGTAAGAAATGAAATGAAACGTTCATGGAGATGGTAAGCCGTACGTATGCATGAACACTACTTCCATTTCTATTTCGTATTTCTGGAATGGAATCATAATTATACAAGAGTATATTATAATTCCAGTATAATAACATATACAATATCATTAACTTTTTCCTTTACACATCCCACATATGGTATTAACGAATCAAATCACTTCCAGGGGCGGTAGTCCGCACTTCCTAAAATGAAGATATCATGTTTACCTATAATGGAAACCATAAAGGTATGCCCAAAATGAAAAAAAACAGAAGCTTAAGGAAAACATAAACATATTATATATCATATATAAAAATAGTGACATCATAATGGCCACCTTTGAATGTGTTAAGTGAGTATTGAACAATCATCGTTTCGGGAGGCAGAATTTCGCCATCCACGGAAACCGTATGTTCTTTAACCATTTGATGTAGTTGTGTGAGAGTGTAGCTCAAATAAATCTTATAACAACATCCTAGTATATTGAAGATACTGGTGTTGTTACAAAAGATGTAAATAAAAAGAGTTTAGGGGGATGGAGAAGCAAAATAAAACAAATGAACATGAGAGAATGAATTACCTTTAAAAGTGTAACTCCTTTTGATTTGAGCCTAAAGGCTTCCTTTGAAAGGCTTCTGCCCAAAGGGAATCCTCTAGAATGAGGAGAGGGATGTGGAGAGAGTAAATGGGCAGGGGTTGGCCGAGCCAATGGCTTGAGGTGTGTGTGAAATGAGGTAGAGGTGGGGGCCTTTTATAAGAGGAGAGGAGGGGCACTTTTGGAAAGTAAGGAAATATTACTTTATTTGAAAATGTGTTTCGGTTTTAAAAGGACCCACATTGATATAATTCGTGGATAAGGTGATAAGGGTTAGAAATACACCCATCCAATAAGTTTTGGACATGTTTAGTTCATAGATGTTACATTATCTTTCCATTTTATTTAAATCGTCAAATAATGATGTCATCGCTGCATCATTATTATGTCATTAATAATTTAATTTATTTAATGTCTAAAAATTATAAAAAAATACTATGATGTATGAAATCGCATTATCTTTCCAATGAGTATTTTTAATAAAAAATATGACTTGTATAACCCCATTTAAAAATTGTTTTAGTAAAACATATCATGTTTCTGCCATTTTTACTTTTACATTAAATAAAAAGTTATTTATGTCATTTCCCAACCAAAGTGGCTCCATGGGGTCCCCAAGTTGACCCATGGCTTGTCTTGGTCGGCCATTACACCTCAAATGATGTTAGGACATGTGTCAAGTTCATTTTATATTATTAAAACATTATTTTTAGCTTAAATTACACTAATTACCTCTAATCGCGATTAAAAACTTAATAAGTTACTATTTACCAAAAAATTATTTTTATCCCATTGAACCACATTTTAATTCTTAATGAAAACCATGTATGTCGGATTTTTGAAATTCAAAACACAAAGATGGAAAAATTTCATTTAAACGGAAAAATCAGTATTTATAAGTACTACTTAGTGGTTTCACTATTCATCAAAAATTGAAGTTTTTCAGAAAATTACCCAAAATTGACCCTAAGCTATATTTGATATTCCGAATTCAAAAATGAAGTCTATTTTACAAAATTCAAAACATATATTTAACATTAATTAATTTAATAATTAATTCCCGTTGTCAGAGAAAATAGCGTGTTTTTATGAAACAATAAGTATCAAAAGATTGACAATAGTATAAGTCCGATTTCAAAGTGAAATTAATTCCAACGACCACTATTGGATTTAATGGTAAAAATATATTCTAATTTAACTTTAAAACCAATTCAAAAGATAATCTAATCATATAAACAAATTATATTAAAAAGAGGTTTCGAATTAAAATACAACATTTTACACTATTCATTAAAAAAATGAACTTTATCCGAAAGATACCCAGAATTTACACAAAGTAAATTTTGATGTATCGATTCTTTGTAAGAGTTTTATTTGGTCCAAAAGAATGTTTAAGAGTGAACAAAACTATATTTAATGATGGTTCAACATCAAAAGGTGATAAGTGAACCTTTAGTGAAAACTAGGGCATATACGCCTAAAATTGAATTCTTTCTGTATTTTAAGCCTCTATCCTTTAATGGATAAATGTAAAAACATTTAAAAAAATATAATTATATTTTAGTTATTTCTATCCATTCCCTCCATTACAACAGCTACATGTTAACTACCATTTAAAATAATATTATTTTATTATTAGAGTGCAACGTAAGATTCCCAAGAAACTCGTTGTTGCGTGTTGGGTACGCCATCGAGCATAGCGTCCCCTTTAAAGTCATATCAATATTTTATTCACAAATATGGATAAATATGAAAATGTCATATTCTTTATTTACCTGGGGTGTTACATCCTTCCCCCCTTTTTGGGAATTGAGTCCTCACAATTTTTAAAATTGAGCTTGAAAACATCCTTGAAAGTCCCACATTGGAACAAGAGTCGGTAAAACAATCACTTTTAAATAAAGAAAGATAAGCACAGAGGTCACCCGAGTTAACCCATACTAGGATTCCATGTAGAAAAACATGGAAATGGAAGATAAATCAAAGGGTCATGTTCTTGAGGGAGAGTGATAGTAAACATGTCTAGGAGAAAGTTAACAATGAGAAAATCACAAACTTGTGATGGGTTAAACGGTATTCGATTCCCCAGTAGGAAATGTTAATAGACAACATTTTTTTATGTTAAATTTTATTGAGGAAATTATTCATAAGGAAACATAATTACATATCATGTTGACTTTCAACTTTTACTAGATTCCTTAATCAAACTCATATTTTTTCCAAAAGACGAGTATTTAGGGAGACTTGTTCGCATTAAGAGTACTATAATCAACTTCTAGAGAATCACATAATCCAAAAAAGAGAATTATATACATCCCATGTCTTTAGGCTTTAACCAAAACCAAAACCAAAAATGTTAGTACAAGGTCAGATAATCCAGAAAAGGATAACCCTTTAAAAAGAAAATCTATGCTTAATCTCCAAAATTTGTCCAACAAAACCCAAAGTTCAACGAGGACCATCCGATAAACAATTTGTCCATAAAATTCTTCAAATTAAACCAATATAATATTGAAACCCAAATATTTGAAGGATTTAGTCACATAGTGTTCCAAGTTAAATCGTAACATTTATCTCCAAACAACATCAGTTTCTCCTAAAGTCTCGTATTGGAAAGTAATTAAACTAATCACATATCCTCTATGAAAGGTTAATAATTTTCATAAATAACCCAAAATCAACTTACTATTAATTAATAAAATCATATAAACAAAAAGAATCAGTCAAACTAACCAGGGACTTCACGTAGTCCAGTGGTAGGCGATAAATACCAGTTGCACTTTTTTTGTGGGTTCGATTCCTACAGCTTTGTTCGATGCGACAGGTTGTCACACGTTCTTCATGTTGTCCTTTTTATAAAACTCCAAAAATAACCCTAACATGTTTTAACCTCAATAGTTTCCTTACACCATTAATTTTCATCCAAATTCATTATGATCTCAACACCTTAATTCTTGATGTCTTATTTCACCACCATAAGATAAAATAAACAATTCCCAAAATGAATAACATCATACCTTGATCATGGAGTCCACTCGGTTTCATCGTCATCTTGCTCACGTAGGTAGAAGTCCCATGCATTACAACAATGATTTAGAGATCCTTCAAAATCATTTGCTTCCTCCATCCAAATACACCTCGTGCAACATGGGTCATATGGGTGTTCACAAAAAACACAGTTTTGGAAAATAATCATGTATGACATATAATTCCAAAACATCTGATAAAACATGATTTCTATAAAATATTCGGACCGAAATTTAGTTGAAACTTTCTATCATTGTTCCTTTTAAAATACCATAAGTATGTGATGTGAGACTATATTTTAAAAGAAAATATAAATAGGTTGCGCAAGGGTTTCCTTCCTCAGCACCATTTTGAAAATCATAATATGCTTCAAATTCTTGTGATAAGGTAAAATATTTGAAAATACCTTGATAATATTTACCTCTCTTGAAAACATGAGAATATTGTGAAAATAGTATTTTTCTAAAAACAACCCATGATCCACGATGATAACGAGGTATAGCGGAGGTGTTTGATATCTCAAACAAATGCATGAAAGTGAGTTATATGCTAGAAAAAGTTTCACAATCATCCAAAGATGACTTTGCAATAATTATTGCAAGCATGTCATCAGGAAGAGATAGGAATGTTGTTTGAGATCCTCCTCCTTCCATTCGTAGCCGACTTTACTTGACCTGAAAAAAAGGTTTTAAAACAAGGATTTAACTGAAATAATAGTTATAGGGACTGATCATGTGCCTCACAAAAACTTCTAATCCATAAAGTTGTCTAAACCGACCTCTGATACCAACTATAAGGCCCCAGCCTTAAACCTTACTTAATCTTGAGTTATTACAAGATTACACATTGAGGATCTTTTCAGGTTTAGAGTTTTAGAGAATTAGATCATGAAACTTGCATTATATTCCACATTTAAACAAAGTGGTTACATAAAGATAGTATTCTTCATTCCCATCAATGGTAACACATTGATAATAAAACATGGATTATTTCTTGACACTTCCTTGACACTGTCATCATATCATGTACCTTTCCCTTGACCTGTGAAAAACATTTCAAAAAAAACATGGGATGAGCATAAAAAGCTCAGTATGGGTTATGAAAACATAGAAAAGAAACATGAGTTCATATATACATAATAATGAAATCATACTTTACCCATAAAACATAGGCACTTTAACATACATCATAAAATAATGAATAAATCATAGAAATCATAAGACATAAAAGGTAACTAGAGGCATTCATAACATTCTTACATAGGGAGTAACCCTCTTGGTTACTTTTGGAATACCCACCACACTATATTCCCAAAATCTCTTCATAGAAACCATAATGTTTCACTCCTTCATGTTACCCAATGAATTGGAGAGCTATATCGGGCTCACCTGCCCTTAGTTTATCACGGAACCACCCGTCTTTATAATAATTCCCATGAAACCTAACATAATCATATCACATAAAACATGCATAAAGGAAACATAACATTTCCACATTTCAATCACAAGATATCAATAAAACACAAAAAACATTGTGAAAACCATTTTCAATACCAGAATAAAAGAAAAGTAAAACATGGTATTTATTTTTCTTTTAAAAAAAGGTATGGCTTGTAGAGGAAGCCGAAACTCAAATAACGGTCACGACAGTGGAGAAGTCATTGTCGCCGCATACGTATGACAAAAACATTCCCTTTTGTCGTTTAGTAAACACTTCATATAAAAAATATTCCTTTTGAATAAACGTAAAAGTCAAAGGGGTTTATACATCGTATAAAATAAAGTTGTGTATAAAATAAAATATGCCTGAATGAATGGAGATTGAGACGAAGTCCCATACCTCGTATCCGACTTGACCCGACCGTTCTTTAATCTCCTGAATAACAAACTTGAGTTAATCTCTACTTGCTTATGAACCTTTTTCAAGTTCATTATTCCTTTTATACCATGTTATGAACATCATGTAATCATTTAAGTTAATAATGTTCATTTTGTCGGTATTTGGTTCTTAAGTCAAAAATAGACTTCTTACACTTACATGTTGTTAATTTGGTCAATGTTTCATTATATCCAGAATGATATTAATGATTTGGATAACATATATATCATATATATTCATCATATACATGTATTTATAATATTACATCACATTTAGAGGTAATAAATGAAATGCACCGTTCATGGAGACGGTAAGCCGTACGTACGCATGAACACTACTTCCATTTCTATTTCGTATTTCTGGAGTGGAATCATAATTATATAAGAGTATATTATAATTCCAGTATAATAACATATACAATATCATTAACTTTATCATTTACACATCCCACATATGGTATTAATGAATCAAATCACTTCCAGGGGGCGGTAGTCCGCACTTCCTAAAATGAAGATATCGTGTTTACCCATAATGGAAACTATAAAGGTATTCCCAAAATGAAAAAAACAGAATATTAAGGAAAACATAAACATATTATATATCATATATAAAAATAGTTACATCATAATGGCCACCTTTGAAGGTGTTAAATGAGTATTGAATAATCATCGTTTCGGGAGGTAGAATTTTGCCATCCACGGAAACCGTATGTTCTTTAACCATTTGATGTAGTTGTGTGAGAGTGTAGCTCAAATAAATCTTATAAAAACATCCTAGTATATTTAAGATACTGGTTTTGTTACAAAATAAGTAAATAAAAATAGTTTAGGGGGTTGTAGAAGCAAATAAAACAAATGAACATGAGAGAATGAATTACCTTTAAAAGTGTAACTCCTTTTGATTTGAGCCTAAAGGATTCCTTTGAAAGGATTCTGCCCAAATGGAATCCTCTAGGATGAGGAGAGGGATGTGGAGAGAGTAAATGGGAAGGTGTTGGCCGAGCCAAAGGCTTGAGGAGTGTGTGAAATGAGGTAGAGGTGGGGGCCTTTTATAAGAGAAGAGGAGGGGCACTTTTGGAAAGTAAGGAAATATTACTTTATTTGAAAATGTGTATCGGTTTTAAAAGGTCCCACATTGATATAATTCGTGGATAAGGTGATAAGGGTTCTAAATACACCCATACAATAAGTTTTGGACATGTGTAGTTCATAGATGTTACATTATCTTTCCATTTTATTTAAATCGTCAAATAATGATGTCATCACTGCATCATTATTATGTCATAAATAAGTTAATTTATTTAATGTCTAAAAATTATAAAAAAAATAATATGATGTAGGAAATCTTTTTATCTTTCCAATGACTATTTATAATCAAAAATATGACTTGTATAATCCCATTTAATTTTTTTTAGTAAAACATATCATGTTTCTTCCATTTTTACTTTTACATTAAATAAAAAGTTATTTATGTCATTTCCCAACCAAAGTGGCTCCATGGGGTCCCCAAGATTACCCATGGATTTTCTTGGTCGGCCATTACACATCCAATGATGTTAGTACATGTGTCAAGTTCATTTCATATTATTAAAACATTATTTTTACCTTAAACTACACTAATTACCTCTAATCGCGATTAAAAACTTAATAAGTTACTATTCACCAAAAAATTATTTTTATCCCATTGAACCACATTTTACTTCTTAATGAAAACCATGTATGGTGGATTTTTGAAATTCAAAACACAAAGATGGAAAAATTTCATTTAAACGGAAAAATCAATTTTTATAAGTACCACTTAGTGGTTTCACTATTCATCAAAAATTGATGTTTTTCAGAAAATTACCAAAAATTCACCCTAAGCTATATTTGATATTCCGAATTCAAAAATGAAGTCTATTTTACAAAATTCAAACAATATATGTCACATTAATTAATTTAATAATTAATTCCCGCTGTAAGAGCAAATATCGTGTTTTTATGAAACAATAAGTATCAAAAGATTGACACTAGTTTAAGTCCGATTTCAAAGTGAAATTAATTAGAACGACCACTATTGGATTTAATGGTAAAAATATAATCTAATTTAACTTTAAAACCAATTCAAAAGATAATCTAATCATATAAACAAATTAGATTAAAAAGTGGTTTTGAATTAAAATACAACATTTTACACTATTCATTAAAAAAATGAACTTTATCGGAAAGATACCAAAAATTTACAGAAAGTAAATTTTGATGTCCCTATTCTTAATAAGAGTTTTATTTGGTCCAAAAGAATGTTTAATATTGAACAAAACTATATTTAATGATGGTTCAACATCAAAAGGTGATAAGTGAACCTTTAGTGAAAACTAGAGCATATACGCCTAAAATTGAATTCTTTCCGTATTTTAAGCCTCTATCATTTATTGGATAAATGTAAAAACATTTAAAAACATATATAATCATATTTTAGTTATTTCTATCCATTCCCGCCATTACAATGGCTACATGTTAACTACCATTTAAAATTATATTATTTTATTATTAGAGTGCAACGTAAGATTCCCAAGAAACTCGTTGTTGCGTGTTGGGTACGACATCGAGCATAGCGTCCCCTTTAAAGTCATATCAATATTTTATTCACAAATATGGATAAATATGAAAATGTCATATTCTTTATTTACCTGGGGTGTTACATTAATGTTATAATAATTGGTCAATAATATGAGTTCATATTAGACGTTTTTTTCGATGTTTGGTACATGAGTCAAAAATTGTACTTGTTGGAAAATAATTTTCCATGTAGTTATAGGTAAATCATATCAAGAATATTATTTATGTTTTAAATATCATATATATCCAGTATATATTCATTTTATACTATTCCATATCATTTGGAGATAAAAATTAAAAGCACCGTTCATGGAGACGGTAGGCCGTACGTACGCATGAACGCTACTTTCATTTTTTGTCATATTAATGGAATTAAAACAAAATGAGAGATATATATATATATGTTATAATTACAGAATGATATCCATAATTTAGATGTAATATATTGCATATATATCCATTATATATATGTGCTTATAATAGTACATAACATTTTGAGATAAGAAATGAAATGTACCGTTCATGGAGACGGTAAGTCGTACGTACGCCTGAACGCTACTTCCATTTCAATTTCATATTTAATGTAAATAAAACATAATTATACATAATATTATTTTAATTCAAGTATGGTATCATATATAATATCATTAAATATATCCTTTATATGTACTACATATGGTATTAACGAATCAAATCACTTTGAGGGGGCTGTAGTCCGCACTTCCTTAAATCAAGATATCGCGTTTACCCATAATGGAAACCATAAAGGTCTTCCATAAATGAAAAATAGAGAAGCTTATGTAAAACATAAACATATTATATATCATATATAAATATAGTGTCATCTTAATGGCCACCTTTGAAGGTGTTAGAAGAATGTTGAACAATTATCGTTTCGTGAGGCAGAAAATCGTCATCCACAGAAACAGTATGTTCTTTAACCATTAGTTGTAGGTGTGTGTAATTTTATCTCGAATACATATTATATCAATATACTATTATATTGGAGATACTGTATTTGGTACAAAATAAATGAATAAAAAGAGTTTAGGGGTTGGATAAGCAAAATAAAACAAAAGGACACAAGTGAAGACATTACCTTAAAATCGGGTCACTCTCTTTGGTTTGAGCTCAAAGGCTTCCTTGGGAAGACTTCTGCCCAAAGTTAGGCTAAAAGGAGTTATAGAGGTATTTGGAGAGACAAAATGGGAAGTGTTTTGCCGAGCCAAAGGCTTTGGAAGTATGGGTAAGGAGGTAGAGGTGTGGGTCTTTTATAAGAGGAGAGGAGGGGCACTCTTGGAAAGTAAGGAAATGTTACATTATTTTAGAATGCGTTTCGGATATTAATGGTCCCACATTGATGTGTTTCGAGGATAAGGTGATAAGAGTTCAAAATCCACCCATCCAATAGGTTTTTTACATTTGTAGGTCTTAGATTTTACATTATATTTCCATTTTATTTAAATCGTTAAATAATGAGGTCATCGCTGCATCATCATGATGTCATAAATAATTTAATTAATTTAATGTCTAAAAATTATAAAAAAACTACTATGATGTAGGAAAGCATTTTATCTTTCCAATGATTATTTATAGTCAAAAATAGGACTTATATAACCCCATTTAAAAATTGTTTTAGTAAAACATCTCATGTTTTTGTCATTTTTACTTTAACATTAAATAAAAAGGTATTTATGTCATTTTCCAACCAAAGTGGCTCCATGGGGTCCCAATGTTGACCCATGGATTTTCTTGGTCTGCCATTACACATCCAATTAGGGTAGGACATGTTTCTAGGTCATTTCATTTTATTAAAACATTATTCTTACCTTAAACTACACTAATTACCTCTAATCACGAATAAAAACACAATAAGTTACTATTCACCAAAAAAATTATTTTAATCCCATTGAACCACATTTTACTTCTTAATGACAACCATGTATGTCAGATTTTTGAAATTCAAAACAAAAAGGTGGAAAAATTTCATTTAAATTGAAAAATCAGTTTTTATAAGTACCACTTAGTGGTTTCACTATTCATCAAAAATTGAAGTTTTTCAAAAAATTACAAAAAATTCACCCTAAGCTATATTTGATATTCCAAATTAAAAAATGATGTCTATTTTACAAAATTCAAAACATATAAGTTGCATTAATTAATTTAACAATTAATTCCCGCTGTCAAAACAAATACCGTGTTTTTATGAAACAAAATGTATCAAAATATTGACACTAGTTTAAGTCTGATTTCAAAGTGAAATTAATTCCAACGAACACCATTGGATTAAATGGTAAAAATATATTATAATTTAACTTTAAATAAAATTCAAAAGATAATCTAATAATATAAATAAATTAGATTAAAAAGTTGTTTTGAATTAAAATACGACATTTTTCACTATTCATAAAAAATTGAACTTTTTCGGAAAAATACCAAAAATTTACACAAAGTAAACTTTGATGTCCCGATTCTAAAGAAGAATTTCATTTTGTCAAATATAACACATAAAATTGTCAAAAAGTGGATTTAAAAGAGGTTCACCATCAAAAGGCGGTTAATCGATCTTTTAAATAATATTGGAATGCTTACGCTTTAAAATTGGATTCATTCGCATTTTTAATCCTATAACATTTATTGTAAAGATTAAAAATATTTGACAAACATATATAATCATTTTTTAGTTAGTTCTGTTCATTCCTGCCATTACAATGGCTAGGCGTTGACTACCATTTAAAATAATATTTTTTTATTATTAGAGTGTAACGTAACATTTAAAATGAACTCATTGTTGTGTATTGGGTAAGCCATCGAGCGTAGCGTTCCCTTTAAATTAATATTGAAATTTTATTCACAAATAGGGATAAATATAAAAATTTCATATTCTTTATTTACCTGGGGTGTTACATCCTTCCCCCCTTTTGGGAATTGCGTCCTCGCAATTTTTAAAATTGGGCTTGGAAACTTCATTGAAAATCCCACATCGGAACAAGAGTCAGTAAAACAATCACTTTTAAATAAAGAAAGATAAGTACAAAGGTCACTCGAGTTAAGCCATACTAGGATTCCAAGTATGAAAATATGGACATGGAGGAAAAAAGGGTCATGTTCTGATGGAGAGTGATAGTAAACATGTCTAGAAGAAATTTAACCATAAGAAAATCACAAACTTGTGATGTGTTAAACGGTATTCGATTCCCCAGTAGGAAAAGTTAACAGAAATTTTTTTTGTTTTAAGTTACTTTTTATTGAGGAATTTATTCATAATGAAACATAATTACTTATCTTGTTGACTTTCAACTTTTATTTGATTTCTTACACAAACTCATACTTTCCCCAAAAGACGAGTATTTAGGAAGACTTGTTCACATTAAGAGTATTATAATCAACTTCTAGAGGATCACCTAATCTAAAAAAGAGAACTATATACTTCCCATATCTTTAGACCTTAACCAAAACCAAAACCAAAAATGTTAGTACAAGATCAGATAATACCCAAAAAGGATAATCCTTTAAAAAACAAATCTATTATTAATCTCAAAAATTTATCAAACAATACCCAAAGTTCAACAAAGACCATTCAATAAAAAAATTGTCCATAAAATACCTAAAAGTAAACCAAACTAAGATTGAAACCCAAATATTTGAAGGATTTAGTCACATAGTCTTCCAAGTTAAATCGTAACATTTATCTCCAAACAACATCAGTTGCTCCTAATGTCTCGTATTGAAAACTAATTAACCTAATCACATATCCTCCATGATGGGTTAATAAATTTCCATAGATAACCCAAAAATCAACTTACTCTTAATTCATAAAATCATCTATCTAAAAATAATCAATCAAACTAACCAGGGACTTCACGTAGTCCAGTGGTAGGAAATAAATACCAGTCGCACTTTGGTTGTGGGTTCGATTCCCGCAGATTTGTCTGACACGATGGGTTGTCACACGGTCTGCGTGTTGTCCTTTTTCCAAAACTACATAATTCTTAAAACATTCCCCAAAATGTGATAAAATCTTCAAAAATGATAATAACATATTTTAACCTCAAGTTTATCTCATTCCTTTCATTTTCCATCATATCATAGAGTAACCCATAATTACCTAAAAAGTAAGGATCATATAAACCCTAATGGTTACCTTAATAATTATTACCTGAACTTCCACATCGAGTTGGCCATCTTGTACATGATGCATTACATAACATACCAATGTACAAGCGGTTGATCATTACTCCTTGATATTTGGTTTAGAACAACCACGAGTTTCCTCATTGAATACCGCATTTCAGCCAGTCTCTTAATCAGAGAACCACCACAGTTTCCTTCAAACCTATTGTCACTATGGTGCCTGCTAGATCCATCCATTCACTAAAAACAAAAATTTCAGTGTGATTATATCAACAAAACCATCATGTACTAATGAGGAATATGACCACTAAGATATACATACTCATTCACTTTATCTAAAATTAGGACTCTTTCTGAAATCCTAACCATTATGGTAATGTCACTTATGCTTAAAGAATACCCTAACCACTAAAGCTATCTAAACCAACCTATGATACCAACTATAAGGCTCCAGCCTTAAACCTTACTTAATCTTGAGTTATTACAAGATTACACATTGAGGATCTTTTCAGTTTTAGAGCTTTATAGAATTAGATCATAAAACTTGCATTATATTCCACATTTAAACAAAGTGTTTACATAAAAGATAGTATTCATTTTTCCCATCAACGAGAAACATATTTAAAATAAAACATGGATTATTTATTGACACTTCATTAACACTATCATCATATATTGTACCATTCCCTTGACCTGTGAAAAACATTTCAAAAAAACATGGGATGACAATAAAAAGCTCAGTAAGGGTTATAAAAAAAATGGATAGGAAACATGAGTTCATATATATACATAATAATGAAATCATACTTTACCCATAAAACATAGGCACTTTAACATACATCATAAAATAATGAATAAATCATAGAAATCATAAGACATAAAAGGTAACTAGAGGCATTCATAACATTCTTACATAGGGAGTAACCCTCTTGGTTACTTTTGGAATACCCACCACACTATATTCCCAAAATCTCTTCATAGAAACCATAATGTTTCACTCCTTCATGTTACCCAATGAATTGGAGAGCTATATCGGGCTCACCTACCCTTAGTTTATCACGGAACCACCCGTCTTTATAATAATTCCCATGAAACCTAACATAATCATATCACATAAAACATGCATAAAGGAAACATAACATTTCCACATTTCAATCACAAGATATCAATACAACACATTGATATAATAAAAACATTATGAAAACAATTTTCAATACAAAAATAAATGAAAACTAAAACATGGTATTTATTTTTCTTTTAAAAAGAAGGTATGGCTTGTAGAGGAAGCCGAAACTCAAATAATGGTCATGGCGGCGGAGAAGTCATTGTCGCCGCATACGTATGACAAAAAAATTCCCTTTTGTCATTTTGTAAAACACTTTGTATAAAAAGATTCCTTTTGGATAAATGTAAAATTAAAAGGGGTTTATACACCATATAAAAGAAAGTTGTGTATAAAACAAAATATGCCTCAATGAAAGGGGATTGAGACGAAGTCCCTTACAAAGACGGTATCCTTCGTTTAAGGATAAATCAATTACATAATTATGTGTGACAAAAGAATACACCAAATATAAGTGGATATTAAGTGTAAAAAAATAAGAGGTTATTCACACATATTCATAGAACTACATATTCAAGGAGTACAAGTTTATCCCAATGAATCAAATTTGGGTTATGAAGTTCCCTTACAAAAATTTGACAGCCTAACAGCGTTAGTACAAAATTCAGAAAATGAGTTGATGAGAGATAAAAAGGGTATCTCATCACATGGACATACAATTTAAATCAATAAGGATATAGAAGTACATATCCCAACATAATAGTATTTGAATTAAAATACATAACAAAAAAAGTCTTTTAAAAAGAGGAGGGTGAAAGGTTCCCTTACCGACATGGGTATCTTTCAAAACATACGCCCCATGAAAGAAGGACAATAAAACATTGATGTAAATACTCATAAATGAAATTATATTACACAATGAGTAAAATAATGGGAAGTACATACACCACTAAAAGGAAATTGTGGAAAATGTAGCATAAATATCACGAGAATAAAAGTGAGATGAAAAATCCCTTACGAAAACTCGGCAGCCTAACAACGCCACTTAAAACTTCCAAAATGGATTGATGAGAGAAAATAGGGTCTCTCATCATATTAACAAAAAGTTTACAGAAATAGGAATATAAAAGAACATCCCCCAACATAACAAAGAGGATATTAAAAGAAGTGACATAAAAGAGAGTACGTAAAAGAAAGAGAGAGGGTGGATCTCTTACCAAAATTCGGCAGCCAAACGGCGCCACTCAAAACATCCAAAATGGATTGATGAGAGAGAACTGGGTCTCTCATCATATGAACATAAAAATTACAGTAATATTAATATAAAATAATATCCCAATAACAAAGAAAGATGAGCTTTAAATGGAATGACATAAAAGAGTGTACTTTAAAAGAAAGAGAGGAGTCAGATCCCTTACCTCAAGTCCAACTTGTCTTGTTCGTTTCTTTATATTACTGAATAATAAACTTTGGTCAATTTATAATTGATTAAGGACCTCCTATAAAGATTATTATTCAGTTCATATCACATATTTTAATGTTATAATAATTGGTTAATAATATGAGTTCATATCAGACGTTTTTGTTGATGTTTGGTACATGAGTCAAAAATTGAACTTGATGGAAAATAATTTTCCATGTAGTTATAGGTACATCATATCCAGAATAGTATTACTGTTTTATATATAATATATATCCAGTATATATTCATTTTATACAATTCCATATCATTTGGGGACAAAAATTAAAAGCACCATTCATGGAGACAGTAGCTCGTACGTACGGATGAACGCTACTTTCATTTTTTGTCATATTAATGGAATTAAAACAAAATGAGAGATATATATATATATATATGATATAATTAAATAACGATATCCATAATTTACATGTAATATATTGCTTATATATCCATTATATATATGTACTTATAATAGTACATAACAATTTGAGATCAGAAGTGAAATGTACCGTTCATGGAGACGGTAAGCCGTACATACGCATGGACGCTACTTCCATTTCTATTTCATATTTAATGGAAATAAAACATAATGATACATAATAGTATTTTAATTCCAGTTTGGTATCATATATAATATCATTAAATATATCCTTTATACGTACCACATATGGTATTAACGAATCAAATCTCTTTGAGGGGGAGGTAGTCCGCACTCCCTTAAATGAAGATATCGCGTTTACCCATAATGGAAACCATAAACATATGCCATAAATGAAAAATAGATAAGCTTAAGTAAACATAAACATATTATATATCATATATAAATATAGTGTCATCTTAATGGACACCTTTGAAGGTGCTAGAAGAATGTTGAACAATCATCGTTTCCTGAGGCAGAAATTCGCCATCCACAGAAACAGCATGTTCTTTAACCATTAGATGTAGGTGTGTGTAAGTTTAGCGCGAATCCTTCTTATATAAATGCCCCAGTATATTTAATATACTGTATTTGTTAAAAAATAAATGAATAAAAAGATTTTAGGGGGTTCGAGAAGCAAAATAAAACAAAAGGACACAAGTGAAGACATTACCTTAAAATCGGGTAAGTCCCTTTTTTTGAGCTCAAAGGCTTACTTGGGAATACTTATGCCCAAAGTGAGGCTACAAGAAGTTAGATAGGTATGTGGAGAGACAAAATGGTCAGGGTTTGGCTGATCTAAAGGCTTTGGAAGTGTGGGTAAGGAGGTAGAGGTGGGGGCCTTTTATAAGAGGAGAGGAGGGGCACTCTTGGAAAGTAAGGAAATGTTACATTATTTTTGAATGAGTTTCGGATATTAATGGTACCACATTGATTTGTTTCTAGGATAAGGTGATAAGAGTTCAAAATACACCCATCCAATAGGTTTTTTACATGTTTAGGTCTTAGATTTTACATTATCCTTCCATTTTATTTAAATCGTTAAATAATGAGGTCATCGCTGCATCATCAATATGTCATAAATAATTTAATTTATTTAATGTCTAAAAATTATAAAAAAAATACTATGATGAAGGAAATCTTTTAATATTTCCAATGAATATTTATAGTCAAAAATATGACTTGTATAACCCCATGCAAAAATTATTTTAGTAAAAAATCTCATGTTTGAGTCATTTTTACTTTAACATTAAATAAAAAGGTATTTATGTCATTTTCCAACCAAAGTGGCTCCATGGGGTCCCAAAGTTGACCCATGGATTGTCGTGGTCGGCCATGACACATCCAATGAGGGTAGGACATGTTTCTAGGTCATTTAATTTTATTAAAACATTATTCTTACCTTAAACTACACTAATTACCTCTAATCGCGAATAAAAACATAATAAGTTACTATTCACCAAAAAATTATTTTAATCCCATTGAACCACATTTTACATCTTAATGACAACCATGTTTGTCGGATTTTTGAAATTCAAAACACAAAGGTGGAAAATTTTCATTTAAACGAAAAAATCTGTTTTTATAAGTACCACTTAGTGGTTTCACTATTCATCAAAAATTGAAGTTTTTCAGAAAATTACCAAATATTCAACCTAAGATGTATTTGATATTCCGAATTCAAAAATGATGTCTATTTTACAAAAGTCAAAACATATAAGTTTCATTAATTAATTTAATAATTAATTTCCGTTGTGAAAACAAATAGCGTGTTTTTATGAAACAAAATGTATCAAAAGATTGACACTAGTTTAAGTCCGATTTCAAAGTGAAATTAATTCCAACGAACACCATTGGATTAAATGGTAAAAATATATTATAATTTCAATTTAAAACTAATTCAAAAGATAATATAATCATATAAATAAATTAGATTAAAAAGCGGTTTTGAATTAAAATACAACATTTTTCACTATTCATTAAAAATTGAACTTTTTCGGAAAAATACCAAAAAATTACACAAAGTAAATTTTGATGTCCCGATTCTAAAGAAGAATTTTATTTTGTCAAATATAACACATAAAATTTCCAAAAAGTGGATTTAAAAGAGGTTCACCATCAAAAGGCGGTTAATCGACCCTTTAAAGAATATTGGAATGTTTACGCTTTAAAATTGGATTCATTCACATTTTTAATCCTATAACATTTATTGTAAAGAGTAAAAATATTTGAAAAACATATATAATAATTTTATAGTTGGTTCTATTCATTCCCGCCATTACAATGGCTAGGCGTTAACTACCATTTAAAATAATATTATTTTATTATTAGAGTGCAACGTAAGATTTCAAAGGAACTCGTTGTTGTGTATTGGGTAAGCCATCGAGCATAGAGTTCCCTTTAAATTCATATTGACATTATATTCACAAATAGGGATAAATATAAAAATGTCATATTCTTTATTTACCTGGGGTGTTACAGTAATTATAGGTACATGACCAGACGTTGAGATGGGTTCACATGTTGTTTATGCCCCACAAGCTCCATGTACCACCTTACAAATAATCTACCTCTCACATCTTCATTTAATGAACTTGAAATTTGGCCTACGAGTTTGCTACCCTAATTATTTTTCCAACCAGAACATGACTATTTAATCCTTAGAGGGTTTCAAGATATGATGTAATATTTTTCACACATGATTCCTTTTTTGGTAATGCTTGGTGACAACAATGATCTTACAGAATCACTATAGCAATTTCTGGATTGCCCTCCAATTGGGCTGGGAAGTGTAATTTCCTGATGATATTTCACAATGTATCATATAGAAGAGATGTCCATTGTATTTCCTCAATGCTATCTGAGAGATACCATACAGTAGTGAAGACCATTGTTGTTCAAGGAATAACCTCCAACTGGGATGGGTAGTGGCGTTCCCCTATGGCAGTTCTGGGCTTACCCTCCTGGTGGGTTGGGCAGTGGCATTCTGTAATGGTAGTGCTAGGATTACCATCCAGTTAGGCTAGTTAGTTTCATTCCCCAATGATCATCAAAGAGTTTCATTGATGACTCACTAGGTTTATCCTCCAGTAGTGTCTGGTTAGTGGCCTTCCCTTGTGACCATCCAGAGTTGTACCCACCAGCCGATCTGGGTAGTGGCGTTCCATTGTGACTACTAGAATAGGACCCTCAAATGTGTGGTATAGTGATGAGGCACCATTAGACATACCATTGGACTCACGAGAAATATTTATGCCATTCCCACTGATACCCATCTATGTTCCGTGACATAAAATCAGAGGGCGAGACATTCCCTCTCAAAGTGTATAGTATCAAGGTGTAGTGACTGAGGAATTTTACATGCATGGTCTGGTAAACCTTTTTGGATGTTGGGGTCGTTTGTGGTTACTTATGAACTATTACAGACAATTTACTTAATTTATGGTGTGAGATATAGTTCCCCTTATTCAATCTCATTTGGGATTCTTTTACTAATCATATGTATTCTTTTTCATACCCACTCCATGGCTTTTGGTTACTCTCCATCCAAGAGAGCCGAAGACCCGTTGGGTATGCCACATGAATTCCTTGTCTAGTTTTTCATGGTTGGACAAATTTACTCTCCTAATATCGGCAGTGAACACTCAATTAGAAGTTTATCTTCTGACCACATTGATCTCATTGTGTTTTTTTAGTTTTATTTCATTATCTTGCTAGGATGAGATTTACCCTTTACTAAAGCTTGTCCTATTTGTTGCTTTCCTCTTCAGAGTATCTCTTACTGATCCCCTCCATCCTTTTTGTGGCATCCTATTGAGTTTTCTTATACTCACCCCTAGATGGGTTATTCCACACATGTCTTTCCATACACAGATGACAGACTGGTTGAATTGTGTCTTTAGATTATCTTAGGGATACATGTGATTGGAATTCGTAAGGTGGTCGTAGCTTGGGATCAAGGAGTTGTGCTCTCTTAGCTATTTTACATTTCATTTACTTTCAGGTTATGGCACTTTTCATGTTGGGAGTTTATTTTTACCCCTTTTACATTCAACTTAAATTATTGCATTCATACTATTTTACTCTTCAATTGATTTTTTTGTTTATTTACATTTGGTTTCATCTTTTATATCTTCCCCTCCAAATATTTTCATTAATTTGGTTTTCTGTATGTGTGTGCAGTTACATAGGCAATGATCTCCTTGAGTTTTTGTGCCTTCTGTGCTTGTCGCCACCCCTTCCCTGTAGGGGTGGGCTTGGGGTAGTTACAACTCGAGCCCCAACATTGTTCGGGTCATGACATTCATCTACATATACATATGAATACATGCTTTTATGCACATACACATACATTCAATTGCATACATGTTCGTGCACATATATCCACATGCATATGAATATATAAACACACTGCATATTCATATATACACATGGATATACATGTACACATACATAAATATACACAAAAGCACATATATACCAACACACACTACACACACACACACACATACAAAAACATACATATATTCACATACATACACATAGACATGCACATATATATTCATACACAAACACAAACATATATAGTCAAATACATAACCAAACACATACACCTAAATTTTCATACATGAATAATCATACACATACAGACATCCATATAGACATGTATACTCATGTACATACATGAATTTACATACCCGCGTGAATATATACACATACATAAGAATACATACACATATTATATAATTATACACATTTCAAATAAATATATGTACACATAAATACACACATACTTAAAAATATACCTATATCTTATAAATACAAGAAAGCACATACACACACACAAACACATAAACATTCACATATTCATTCACATACACATACCCATACACATACCCACACACATACACATACACATACACATACAAATACACATAGACATAGACATACACAAACATATACGTAAAAATGAAATTATTATCCTAGAAAAACAAAAATACACATACATATGTACATTTACATACACTCACATAAATACATTCTCATACACACATAAAAATACACATACAAAAAAACACCTAAATGCACACAACACCACATGTATACACATACAACACATGTATAAATGCACATATAGACATAAAAATTCAAACACAAAGTGCCAAATGAATACATATACATGGAGAAACATGTACATTTCACCTAAATTATATAATATTAATATGAATGTATAAATTCAAACATGAATCAAATATTTAGATAAATATATTCATTTATATATTTATATATTTTTAAAATAAAATATCATAATATCACAATTATATTAATTATATTTATATTTTTTAATTAGTGTATTTAATTATGATATCAAAAAAATTTATTGATTAACATAAATTTGATAGTTATTTTTAAAAAAAATAATAAAATAAAGATTGATATATATTATTTATTAAAATTTATATAAATTATATTAATAAATAATATTTACATATATATACATATTGTAATATAAATATCATATAAAAACATATAATTATGTATATATGAATTAAATTATTCAATGATCCTTTTAATGGCACTTTTTTACAAGCTATTACAGAATAATATTTTATTAACACTAATAAAAAAGATGAAAATGTTGGGCCACTATTAATGATGAAATAACAAAAAAGTACCCATATTCAATGCTCATTTATCATAAATAAATGTCATATTTATTATCACTCTTACCTAAAAGCAATTAATTAACCTACAACTTTATTGGTTATTTATTGAGAATTGTTAAAAGTCATGGTTGAATATCTCATGAACTGTAGTGGTGAATAAAAGTTCCTCCATTTCCATCACATTAAAATAAAATAAAAATTATTAATAAAATAATTACTAACTAATATCATGCCCTATATTTTTATTAACTTTAATAGCACAAGTAAAAAATCATTGAAAAAGGGGGGATGTTTATATGCCGTCATAAAACTAACATATAATGTTATCTTTTATCATAAATAAAAAACACTGAAAAAATTGTACACCTTGTGATCAATTTTTTAGCATTTCTAAAATTATAAAATATAACAATGCTCTGATAAAAGTGACACCTTTATCTTTGAATTTCTCAAGAAATGATAATTGTCATATTGAGTAATATTTTTTGTGAATGTGTGAAGACATGGAAATTCCAAAACATAATTTATTAACAGTAAAAGTCAAATACAATTGTCTAAAGTAGAGAATCATAAAACGTTCTATTTCATATACCTATATAAAATAATGGGAAATGTATTATTTCTAAATAATGTTATTTATTCTTTCACCTGTATTTGCAAGAACATATGAAAGCATGTCGTCCTCTCGATATTAGTAAGTGATGATACAGTCAATGGAGTCCATGAACTGAAGGAAAATAATTCACTAAATCATTAATCTCTATGAGAGGTGCATGTTATTTTTACCAATTTAATGTTTAGTAGTCATGGAGTCACACTCCAACCAATTTTTTTCAAACATCTTTGTTGAGAAAAATTCAATGCATTGGTAACTCAAAACATCATAGCATTACGAGAATAAATAGTACTATATCAACTGAAAAGACAACCATGAATGTGTATGTTGTGGTTTATGAGGGAAATAAAACATCATGAGGGACCTAGTTTTCACTTTGAAGCACTATCATTAATAACTATAACCCAACATTGGAAGGGTGGACTTATGCTGTCATCAAATTTTTTTACCCGAGGGATAAAATTTCAATGGATACAAAGGTATTAATGAATAAGAAAATCATGAGTAGAGTTGTTATAGTATCCCATTAGTATGATGTTGGAATTATTTATATTGGATATGAGGTAAGAAAAATAAGTCCAATGGTCGATGATGGACTGGCCATGAATGATATCATTCATAGTTCACCAAAGGATATGAATATTCTCATAAACAATTTCTTGGAAGATATAGAGTATATGCATAGTCATATGAAACATTATACTCTAGGAATACACTCATTTAATGAATGATAAATTATAACATTATATATTTGAGGGATAAAAAATAATTATTTAAAGATTATAGGATGTAGAATAATAAAATAAAACATAATTTTCATTTTACCAGTGACGGTTACAATGAGTGTATTTGGAACATTAATAAACTCCAAATCATGGAAGAAAAAACTCTATAAGAATTTTACCATAGTTGATCCTCTATATTAATCTAAATCATGAAACATTGTTCTATGTTCAATTAAATATATAAATTTGGGAAATATAAAACTAAAATTTTCAGAGTTAAAGTGATAAGAGTTCTTAGCAAGGATTTGGCCAGATCTTTTGGTCTCTTGGTAAGCATATCTTATTAGTGAGTGAAAGATAAATCAACAATTATTTTATCAATATCCAAATTATAATTCTATTGATTCCTATTAAAAAATTAATTTCTAGAGACTTGGGGATCTGTAGGGAAATTAGTGTTATAGAGGGAGTGAATAAGGTGATCACCTATCTAGTTGTCCATCTTTAATCTCAGATAGGAAATCCTACTCAGTATCAATCTATATATATAATAGTTCATAAGAGGATTATTTTATGGTCTAACACAACTATTATAACTCATAATCAATGTTTACATTTACCAGTTTCATCAAAAATAACATTTTTTAAAAGTAATGGGCTTCACAATTATCTATAATGAGCCTCCACATAAATTGAACCTGTATAGCCTCATTGAAATGGGTCAAGAATTCAATATGAAAACAACCATAATAGATTTTTGGACACCATTTCCACCAAGGAACAATGACCAGCTTCCTTTCCATGATGATGCCTATCTAGAAATCGTTTGAAAATGTGTTTAGGAATTTATAAATATGGGATGTCCATATGTAATCCTTGAATGAATAATTCAGTTTAAAAATAATGGTGGATTAAACAAAGAACACTATCTGAGCCATGAAAAATGACATAAAATTCCATGAATCTAATTGATGATTAACCTTGCCCAATATATAATAGAAATATAATTATTTGGGCCTACCCCAAAACATAGGGACACAATGATATTTATAATGGATAAATCCAACGATTATATCAAATTCATTTTTGATCTATATTTTCCTTGTAGGGTAGATGTTGTTCACAATGATAATGGTTATTAAGAGACTTGAGAAAGAGATATGGAAATGCAAGCCTATTATCCCTACCACTTTTCATTGGAAGCTTAGTGATGTTAGGATGTTCAGCTCAGGGATGACCCATTATAAGGTGGGCTGGTTGTAAGATCACCGAAATTTTGGAGGTATGTTCTTATTTAAAATTTGTTTTTAATACATTATATATGTTTATTAAAAAATTTACATGGTGTATGGGAATTATTGGTGGTGTTCTGAGGGTTTGTGATATTATAGAAAGGGATTTCAGGAAATCCATTGAATGTTTCATTTTTTGAGCATGTATAGAGAAAATCATTAAAGCAGGAAAGAAAAACCCTGAAACCTTTAGTAGAGGCGTTTCACATGGTTGGATCATGGTTTATAAATACATGTGGAATCCCATGTTCAGTATGGGACATAGATCCCCTTGAATAGTGGTAGGCACATGTTTGATTCACAGTTTGGTAAACCATGTGGCCAAACCGGGTGCCATTTTAAAAGTAAGAATTTACTAAATCACCCCTTGGTATTGAAATTCTCTCAACCAATTATCCACCCAATTTATTCAACTCTAGATTTGGTGATGAATCCTACCCACGAATTCCACAAAAGGGTAATTATGCATCGATTCTATGTCATTTGGAGTGCCATTGGATGCAGATCAAAGTAGCAGTTATGTCTAATCCTTATCTTGCTTCTCTTTTGTAGATTGGGTGTTGTGGTTTCATTATTATTCTTAAAGATCTCCAAAAACATATTTTCTAGAGGTTCTCAGTTTTTATATTTAAAGGGTGTGTGAATCATGATATAATTCTATGGTTAAGTGTTCATTTATCATTATATTCATTATAGGGTGTCAACAAGTTATATCCCATTGTTTTATTGTCATTTTGTAAATGTCTGGTTGTGATATTGATTCTATTGATGTGAGTTTTATGAGTTTTGTAACATATGCTAAAAATGAAGGATAATGAAGATTTTAACAGTTATTATCACTATAGGATTCATTGAGGATGAATTGGCCAGATTAGGGCCACCAATGGTGTTCACTAATTTTCATGAACATGGAATTTTTTTTTGCTAAGAACAATGTAAACTAGTGTTTATGTAGGGTCCATGTTAAATGTGATTACATGATAGTAATAATTTCTAAAATAAAAAATTATAGTTCTTCTAGATGATCGAATTATAATTAGGGATTCATTTAAAAAAATTTGAAAATTTTTGTATTTAAATAATGTGAATATATAAAATATATTATGAAACTATAATGGGAATACATAAATGGAATAAATAATATGAATTGTTGAATGTTCAAAAATGGAATGGGAGTTAAAATTGATGATTATTTTAGGTGGGAAAATGTCAATTTTTTTTTGTCTATGATAATTGAGTTGTGACATAAAATGGGAAATGGGTTAAATTTGCATTGCTAGGAAAATGGTTCATGTGATAATTGAAAATGGCTTGATAATGATTCATGAGTTAATGAATTGGGAAATGAAAATGTTATGTAGGTTTGTAGAGTATGTTTTGTAATATGGTGTATTTGGAAAATTGATAATTAAGAATGTGAACATGGCATGTTTTTTTGTGGGGTATTGGACATAAGGATCTACACTCGTTGGTTGGGTTAGACAGACACTCTAAACCCCAACCAACAATGCATGATTTATGGATGAATACCGAGTCTCTATGACCATAACAGTATAATTCGATTAGACTACATGGATGGAGGATCCAAGATAAGTGTGTTTTATTTGATTATGAAATTTTACCCCTAGTGGAATAGGGAACTTGTCATATTCCCTTATGCATGATAATTGGTCGGCTTAGGTCGTTGTGTAAACATGGTAAATGCCTTACCCATGGGACATGTGATAAATATAATGAAAGTAAATAAGATGGTATATGTGATGGATATGGAAATAATGATGGAAATGTTTAAAGTGAATATTGTTACATAATGGAACATGGGTTTTCTTTTGTTTATCTTGTCAGGTATTTCATATGTCCATAAACCTTCATTTATGGACTACATTTTTCTTTAGACACCATTGGTGGTGGCCTACTGAGTAGTACTCACACACTTGTCATGACACTATAGGGTACTCGATCATACTTCATTAGCGTAAGTCAGAACAAAGGAAAAGGCCCTATAATACAGAGTTGAGTTGGGACTGGGATGAGTATGGATCAGGATATCGACCTGAAGTCAGAAACCATTTAGGGGATTCAATTGTTTGACTTATTTGTTGGTTTTTTTCACTTTTTCCATGACTAGCATGACATGGAATTTGATTGTTAGTTGTGGTTGTACACAATTTGGAAAGTAGTTAGTAATTCCTGTTTATGGTTCTTTGATTATTATTTCCTTTATTTATCATGTTATTTTCTATTTCGTACTATGTTAATAAGGGTATAGTCTCTCTATGTTATCCATTAGACCCTCGATACTAGTTGGAAACCTCTATCAAACAGGGAGGTGCACTTGTGGTTATATAGCAACCTAGCTCGGGGCACAAGATTAGTGGCTTCTAAGTTGGGGACATTACACAAACACATACATTCACATACATCAACACATACACATTCATATACACATACACATACACATACACATACACATACACATACACATACACATACACATACACATACACATACACATACACATACACATACACATTCACACAAACATACACATACACGTACACATGTACATGTACACATATAAAAACACTAATATGAATATGTACACATACATGAACATACACACACTAGTATACACAAACCCAAACACATACACATACACTTATACATATGTACATACACATGCATCTCCATATACAAAAGAATACTAACATGTATTCACATACCCTAACAATTACTTACTTATATGTGGATTCACATACATCCACGTAAATATGAATATACACACACACTGTAATACCATATATACACATAGACATACATGAACACATACATACACAAACACAAACACAAATATAGACACACACACACACAAATATACATACAAATACACACTCCCACATACACATACATAACTATATACACATACATGAAAATAATCATACACATAAACACATATATCCATACACATACATAGAGATATATATTCACGTACATACACAAACTCAATCACATACATTTTCTTACATTAATACACATACATATACACATGCACATATAGGCATGTATAGACATACACATACATGTAATTATTTACATCCGTGCTTATATACATAGACATATTCATATATACACCAATTCTATATTCATACACATGCCACATAAAAATACATACACATACATACACATATACATACACACATACACATACACATACACATACACCTGCACATACACATAAACATTCACATAGACATACCCATTGACATACACATACACTTAAATATATATATACACATAAACATATACATAAACATACCCATACACATACCTATATATATACACAGACATACACAATCATGTATTTCCATACACACACACACACACATAATCATACATATTCACATATACATACAAGCACAAACATAGATACACATACACAAATAAATATACACATACAAAACACACACACACACACATAAGACCACATGTATACACAAACAACACAAATATAAACACCCACATAGACATAAAAAACATCCACATATTGTCTCATGAATACATATTCAAACATAAACGTGTATATTATGTCTATTTTTATAATATGAATATGAATATATAAATTTAAACGTGAATCAAAAGTTAAAATAAATATATTCAATTATTAATTTATATATTTTTCAAATAGAATTTTAAAATATCATATTTATATTAACTATATTTATATTTTTTAATTAATATACATAAATAAAGTATCAAACATTTTTATTGATTAATATTTATTTGATAATTAGTTATATATAATATCTTGATAATAATATTGATAATAAATTTTTACTAAAATATATATAAAATATATTTATATATAACATTTACCTATATATATAATTATTTTAAAATAAATATTATTTAAAAATATAAAAATATGTATATATAAATTAAATTACTTATTTTCCCAATAATGGTAGGTTTTTTCATGTAATTAAAAAAGAGAAAATTATCAGCACTAAGAAAAGTGTTGATAAAGTTGCACCATTATTAGTAAACTCAATGTAAAGAAAAGGGGTACCATTTATTCAATGCCATTTTATCATAGATAAAAGTCACATTTATCAACACTATTAACTAGAAATAATTAAATCATCTCCCCATTTATCTATGTTTTCTATCTAGTGATGATACAATTCAATGATGAATGTCACGATATCTATATTATTGAATTAAAATTCCCCATTTCTATAACATTAAAATAAAAAAACATTATTTTTATTAAAATAATCACTACCACACATCGAGCATTACACATCAATGACCATTAGGAGTACTAGGAAAAAATCCATGACAATTGGGGGATGTTTATATGAATAAAAAACTCTTAATGGAATGTTCGGTCAACACTAAAAAGACACAGATAAAATGGTTCCTTATATAATCTCTTTTTAGCGTTGATAAATGTACCCCTTTTAACAATACATTTTTATCTCTGATTAATGTGACGAATTTTTCAAGAAATTTTTTTTAGAAATGATAATGGCCATAGAATATAATTAATTTTTTATTTCGTGAAGTGATGGAAAATTCTAATCCTCCATTATTGAGATTAAAAACAAATGACATATTTTGTCATAGGTAATCTTAAAATGATATATTTTAGTGAGATATAAAATGTCATGGTGAATAAATTCTATCACAGTGAAGCTATTTCATACTACACCGTTATAATCAATTCCATTTGAAAAAATTTTTCCTCTAGGTTTGAATATGTGATGATGTAGTAAATGGAGTGTAGGAACTCAAGATAATTCATCCACTAAAACTATAACCACTATGAGAGGAGCATGTAGTTTTTTCTCATTACATGTATAATAGGAAGGGAGTCACTCTCAAACCAAATATTTTACCAATTTCATTGTTTGGAAACATTAAACATATTTGTAACTCCATGAATATCAACATTAAGAGAATAGTTATTACCAAAAAAACTAAAAATATAACCAAGAATGTGCCTATTATGGATTGTGAAGACAACAAAACCCAAGGGGACTATATTTCCCTTTGAATAACCATATATGATAACTTTATCACAAAATGGAAATGGAGGTTTCTATATGACAAAAAATGATATTCCATAACGAATGAAAATTAATTGGAAACCAAGGGATGTTAGAATATTAAAATCAAGAATAGAGTTTTTATAGTATCCCATTTATATGATTATGGAATTATTGATAGAGGAGATGATGTCAGAAAAAAACCTTGAGGATGATGTTGGACTAACCATGAATTATATTATTCATATTTCCCTATAGGACATAAATATAATCAGAAAAAATAGCATGAAAAAATATGATATTTATAGACATCTAGAACCCTGTACTACTAGAAATCATTCCTTCCATGATGGTTACATTATAATTAGATCTGTAAATTGGATTTAGAAGTGATATCCAAAGAGAAGAGGAATTAGTACAGATAAGGGAATTTTTTTATCATCCCTATTATTGTTTCAGATAGTGAATTTGGAACATAAAGGAAATCTACATCGCTGATAACATACCTCTATAGTATTTTTACTCTAGGTGATACTATATATTAGAGTAAATATTGAAGTATTAATCCATGTCATGTTGAATTGTATAGTCAATTAATGATATTAAAGATAATTTACAAACTTAAAGAGATAAAATATCTTTTTAGTGATTTGAAATGATCTTTTGGTCACCTAGGTAAGAATATCTTCTTAGTGGAAAAAATATAACATTGAAATTATTTTATCAATATTCACATTAGATTTCATGTTTGGTTCATCCAAAAATCCATTTATAGAGACTTGGGAATGTGTATAGAAATCAATGTTATTGAGTGAGTGAATAAGCGGAGTACCTATACAGTTTTCCATCCATAATATTAGATGGTAATTTTGATTAGGATTCCATCTATATGTTGGTATGATAGTTTTTAAGAATTATATGATGGTCGGCCATAAATATTATCACTTGCATTTTATTTTTCCATCCCTGAGATTTAGAGAAAATCCCTCTTTATTAAAGGAATGGACTTCTTATTTATTATTGATGACCCTCCACATAATGTGGACCTCCAAAGCCTCACAAAAATTGGCGAATCTTTTAATACTAAAAGAACGAAGATTTATAGGATTAAATCATTTCCATCTAGGAATAACGACCAATCTCCTTTCCATGAAGATACTAAATTAGAAATAGATTAATGAATGTATTATAGGTTTTGGAAAGATGGGAAGGGTATTTCTAAAACATGAATGAATAAAATAGTTTAGAAACAATTTTTTATTTATCAAGGAACACAATTTTGTACTAGTAAAAAGTCATTCCATTCCATAAAGAAAATTTATTCTTAACCTACCACAAAATATTGTACAAATAGAAATATTTGGGCCCCAAGATATTGGGAATATAAGATATTTATAATTTCTAAATCCATCTATTATAGACTATTCATTTAAGATATAGATTTTCTAGGAGGAGATAAATTCATTCAAATTTTAACAAAATACCTCTTCCAACTAATACATTCCCTAGAATAACTATCATATTACCGTAGGTTTTTTTGAAGGAAGTTGTTAAATTTCTATAATTTGATATGTAGGATTATGTCATCCTCAAATATGATGTTAAAGGGGGTAGAAATAGAAAATATGTAATTTTTAGCCTTTAGGTCACACTACTCTACATTTATTAATTGAATCATGCTATGAAATTATTTATAAATTTTGGAAAGTAGTCTTTGATAAGGGGTTACCCTATCACCCCACCCTTGAACTAGAAAAACATCCCCTTAGAGATCCATTTTGTGTAATATAATATGAGATTGTTTTGAGAGAGTCTTGAACCAATTAATGAAGGTTTAATTAATCCCAAATATATGCATAACATTAATAAAAAATCTCCAAGTGATTGTATCAGTGGATTTTATCACATCATGCTTAATAGCTATTTATCAACACCTTGATGTTTTGTTAAGGATAAAACACATACATAGTCTATGAGTAGAAAATCTAGAATGGTTCCACCCTAAAATTATACTAATTTAATCCTAGAAAAAATATTACATGGAAAAGGATTAACGTATTAGGATAGATTTTTATGAATGGTTTTAGATGGTGTTAAAACATGAATTATTATAGAAAATGTGAAATTCACAGTAATTCTACACCTGACGAGTATTTGTGAGAATTGGGCATTGAAACATGGACAAGAGTGCTATGAAAATATAAAAAAAGATAATCCTACAAGAATACTCTCAATCACATCCAAATATTTTTGGTTGAAAATGTTAGATAAACCTTCTAGTCGAGGAGCACTTCCAGGGTTCAAGATAAAGACAAACTCCATAATCTGAATTTCAAGGTGGGTTTAGAGAGAATACCATTATATTTCAGGCTAGCGAAGATATAAATAATTTCCCCCTAATATCATCAAATTTGTTTTATTCATTGAAGTAGTTATTTTTGTAAACATTAAGGATACATGATATAAATTATTTACTGGTAATTATCAAATATCATTCACTAAAAGTTGAGATATGTTTATTGTATTTTTAACACATTTTAGGTATTTATTCTTTTTTTATATCTCCATATTTAATCTAGTGTTCTTTTATGTTATCCCTTTGGATATAATCATTATTAAGAGAAAGGATTTAAGAATGGGGAGGTGCCAATGTAATTTATAATATCAATAAAAAAAATCACTACTGGTGTATATATATTCTATTTTCTTTCATTCAGCTTCCAAATGTCATATATATTTATGCAATTATTTGAATGTGTAATTTCTAAAATAATTTAACTTCTTTCGATGTAACTTGAGTTTCAAGACATAGAAAATGATATCATTTTTTACAATTAAGTGATGTCTTAAAATATTAAATAATGTTGAATAAATATAAATAAAGATCCAATGAAATGTTAAATATGAAATTGGGTGGTGGTCTAATCTCCCATTTCACAAGGCTATACAATAAGGGTATGTAATCAAAATTTATGATGGGAAGGGTCATGGAGGAAATGGGGTACCATTTTTCAGGTTCTTGAATATTATTATAGTCCTAATTACATTTGTCGGCTCCCACATATCTTCTATACCAGGTCAATATAGCACAAATTTGGATAAATTCAAATAGGCCATTTTTTGTAAGTAGAGGAAATAAACTCTTTGAAAGATCTACTGAAAAAACATCTTACAATAGTTTCATCTTGTCATTTGAAAGCACTGAAATATCCCATGATAATCCATGATTCATTAATGCATCTGATAATAGAGTCAATATCAGACTATAAATTCTTTTATCATGATATCTATTTTCAAAATAAATAAAAGATAAATATAGAAGGAACCCACCAATATCCAATTAACATGTTATAATCTAGCACCCATCCTTAAAGATAAAAATTCAGTATAGTGATACATGAGAAATTACCCATATAGTATCAAAAAAAGTAGAAACAAACAATCCTGCATTATTATATCTCATTCTATCATGAAAATAAATTCTAGAGGAAAATAATTTCTTTTAGAAAAGCTAACAAAGAATTTTTTGGCCGCTATTTTCATGAAATATTTTGAGGGATTTAGAAAACATTTTTCAATAATCCCTTATAAGTTACAAAAGGTGTTATTCATCTTGAAATATGTTTATATTTGTAGCTTCCATTATTTTTCATTATCAATGTCCTTTTGTTGTCATGGAGCCTTCAGAACTGCAATGTTTTTTTATTGATAAGAGTTATTAAGGTAAGGAGTATTACATCCACTATTCCACTATCAAAGCCGTGATTATTGATTTATGATACATCTGTTACTAGTGTAATAATACCCTCATATAGTTAATCAGTTTCTTGAGAATAAATGACCATGTTATTTTTCTTATCCTCTTCTACAATCTGACATTAGTGTTTTTTTGGAGTACAATCTATATAGGGATGATCCATTTCAATTCTATGGGAGTTTTAATCCCTTGTATAAATCGTTTACTCGGATGTTGTCATGAATTTATCAATATTAATTTTATGTTCTTCCAAAACATAATGAGGGATTTTTCTTTTTGAGGGGTAACCTCTATTACAGACTTCTCAACATGATGACATTTGGATTTTTCCATTAACTCAACAATATTTTCAGAGCTCTATATTAGTGTTGTTCTTACATATAAATTTATCTTGGATTGATTTTGATCTAGCGATTGATAACTATGCTTCCCGTCGTTGGATATGTTAGCATCTTTCCTAGATTAATCACATATTTCATAATTTTTTATACAAAAAATTATCAAATTTATATTAGTCAAAATGTTAAATAGTTTATCTATATACATTAATATCAAAATGAGTATATAATTAAAATATATATAAATTATTAATTTCATATTTAAACATTTATATAATACATAAATGAATATATTTATTTAAATATATATTTACATTGATATTATATAATTTAAAATATATATGAATGTATAATTGTATATATATATGTGTGAATGTGTGTATATGTTTGTACTTGTTTGTGTATGTGTGTAGATGTGCATGTGTACATTTTTATGTTTTTAATGTTTAAATGTATGTGTGTGAGCATGCCTGTTTAATGATTTAACATTATTTATTATTTTTTTACATCTCTCCATTTTAGAAATTTACGTATTTATTCATTTTTTGTATTTATTTATTTTTAATATTTTTTCATTATTAATATTACATTTTTAATATATCAACCATAAATATATATGTTTTTATGTTTAACTTAATTAGATTTAATTTAGTTTTATTTAATTTTTTATATTGAATATAATTATTTTTTAATAATTATATTATTTATATAATTAAAACTATCTATTTATTTATTTTTATTCATTTATTATATGTATGAAATTCACATAAATGTTTTAAATACAATTTTTAATATTTTTATAATTTATTTAATTTTATTCATCCATATATTAGTATATAATAAATAATAACGTGGAAAATATTTTTAAAAATTTAATAATATTTATGTATTCATATATTTTATTACTACACATGTAATATTTTCAATATTTTTGAATTCATTTGAATAATATTCATTCATTATTTTTTATCACATTTTTTATTTAAATTATCCTTAAAATATATATAATTAATCTATTTAAATGATAATTTTAAATAATTTATTAATTTTAATAGATTATTATTTAATTATGAAAATATAATATTTTTTTAAAAAATAGTAAAAAATTATATATTTAAATATAAATATATAAATTATTATTAAATGACATTAAATACAATTAAATAATAAATAATTTTATTATTTCAGAAATTATATGTAATTATATATTAATAAATAAATATATGTATCTTTATAAATATGTATAAGTAAATTGTAACATCCCAGATAAATAAGGAATAAGACATTTTGAATATTTTTGAATATTTTTTAATTAAATATTAAATTTTCTTTAAAGGGGTGGCTATGTTCGATGACATACCTGATATGCAACAATGAGTTTCTTTGAAATCTTATGTTGCACACTAATAATATAATAATATTTTTTTATATGGCAGTTAACGCCAAGCCATTGTATTGGAGGGAATGAACAGAACTAAATACAATATGATTATACATGTTTGTTAAATGTTTTAATAATTATCCAATAAAAGATAGTGGCCTAAAATGTGAATGAATCTAATTTTAAACTTAATTTAATTTAAAAGGTTTATTTATAGAATTTTGATGGTGGACCCTCTATAAATATATTTTGGTCACTTTTATAAGTTCTTTTTGAAAAAAAAAATCCTTCTTTTGAATCAGGACATCAAAATTTACTGTGGGTAAATGTTTGGAATTTTCCTCATAATGTTCATTTTTAACGAATAGTTAAAAATACTGTATTTCAATTCAAAATATATTTTTAATCTAAACTATTTATATAATTAAATTATCTTTTTAATTGGTTTTAAATTGTAATTAGATTATAATTTTACCCATTAATCCAATTTTGATCATTGTAATTATTTTCACTTGAAAATTTGAATAAACTAGTGTCAATATTTTGATAGTTATTATTTCTTAAAAAACATGCTTGTTGTTTTGGCATCAGGAATTAGTTTTAAAATGATTTCTACCAATTTTTATTATTGAATTTGGAAAAATGGATACAATATTTGGAATTAGGAAGTCTAAATTGTGTAAATAGGTAACTTTGTTTTATACATTTTAAATATTTACATCAGTAAAATTTTTATTTACCATTGTTAATGTGTAAATATGGTAAATAAGGTTAAAAAAATATTATTATCATAATATAAAATTATCTTAAAATGTGTCCTAATAATATTGTTTGATACAGATCCAACCATTGTCATCTTTGGGTCGATTTTGGGACCCCGGGGAGGCACTTAAGAGTGATAATGACACTTTATTTTATTTAACTTAAAGTATAGATTAGAATGACATAGAAAAATATACTTTAGTAAATTAATTTTTAAATAGGTTTATATAAGTTATAATTTTAAAAAATAAATATTTATTGGAAATCTAAAAAAATTTCATACAATATTTTATTTTATTTTATAATTTCAGGCATCAAATAAATAAAATTATTTATGACACAATAATGAGGTAATATTTACCTCATTAATAAATGATTTAAATAAATATGATTATAAAGATTAAAATAATTTCCAAAACCTGTCCAATTCTTATTGGATGATTTTATTTTGACAATTAGTCATCTTATATTTGAATTTAATTATTTTGGGACTTCTTTACACCAAATATATCTTTATAAAAAAATAATATTTTCATACTTTCCTAAAGAGACTATCCTCCCCCTTATAAAAAGACATCACTTATAACCCGTTCCCCAAACATATCAATCCCCTTGGCTCATCCAAACCCTACCAAAATAATCTCTCCCGATCAATCTCTTCCACCTAGAATCTTTACCTTAGGTAGAAGTCACTTCAACAAACCCTTTTGGTTCAAACCAAAGGGAGTTACCCGAATTAAAGGTATAGTCTTCTCCTAAGTTCTTTAGGTTTATTTTACTTCTAAAACCCCATAAAATCTATTTTTTTCATTTATTTTATAAACTAAATAGTATCCTCAATATACTAGGATGTTTTTATGAGAATTATTCGAACTACACTTAAACTCCCCTCCATATAATATGTGAAAAATATACAGTTTCTATGGATGGAAAACTAACGCCTCATGGAACGATGATAATTTGATTATCTAATACTGCATATCATGGTGGAAATTAAGATGAAACTATATTTATATATGATATATATTATGTTTATTTTTTTTATGCTTCTTTATTATTCATTTATAGTATATATTTATAGTTTCCATTATGGGTAAACGTGATAATTCTATTTGAGGATGTGCGGACTACCGCCCCCTCAAAGTGATATGACTCATTAATGCCATATGTGGGACATATAAAGGATAGAGTTAATGACATTATATATGATATTATACTGTAATTATAATATAACCATTTATCATTATGTTATAATTCCATTAAAGTACGAAACTGAAATGAAAGAAGAATTCAAGCGTACGTACGGCTTGCTGTCTCCATGAACGGTGCATTTCATTTCATATATACAAATGTAATGTACAATTATAAATACATGTATATAATTTATATATATGATATATATGATATCTACATCATTAATATCATTCTGAATATAAGGGATATTTGACAACATGAACAAATTGTAATTATAAGAAGTTCATTTTTTGACTCAAGTACCAAATATCATCAAAATGACTATTATTAACTTAAATGATTAAATAATGTTAATAAAATGGTAATAAGGGATTTAAAAGGAATAATAAAATTTAAAAAAGTTCTTAGCAAGTATAAAATTACTTTAGTTTATTATTATGGAGTTTAAATAACTAACGGGTCAAGTCGGACATGAGGTAAGGGAACTTCTTAACCTAATTCCCATTCTTTGGGTTGATCTTATCATTATTATTTATATTGTTCTTTGATTATGTGAGAAAATAAATTTTTATATCCTATAATTTATTTATAATTAATTAATGTATACTTATAGAGAATACACATAATCTGTCAATTTTGTTTACAAAATGATATTTGTAAGGGACTTCGTCTCAATCTCCTTTCATTGAGGCATATTTTGTTTAAATACACGAAATCATTTTATAAGCTATATAAACTCCTTTAACCTTTCATTTCATTAAAATAGAATATTTTTCTATAAATTGTTTTACTAAACTACACAAAGGAATGTTTCTTTTAATGTAAGCGGTGAAAACGACCTTTCTGCCACCTCAAGTTTTATTTGATATTTGGATTCCTTAACAAGACATAATTTTTTTAAAAGGAAAAAAATACCATATTCCATTTTATGTATTTTGGCATTGAAGATGATTTTGATAATGGATTAGTTATGTCAATTATATATTGTGATTGAAATGTGGAAATGTTTTCATTACGTTTTGTTGTATGTAATAAAATTTTAAAATGGTACTTGGACATTTGAAGGGTGTTTATGTGATAAACCAAATGAGGGATGGTTTCATGATAAACCACGATGGGTGGTTACATTATAACCTACAATTCATTTGGTATGGAAGTTAGCCATATGTCTATTCCATTTATTGATATTTGTGCAAGTTGACCTTATTGTTCTTCCATTTATGTTTGTTTATGTCGCAAGTTACCCATATATGTTATGTGTTATTTATATGGTATTTATGGTAATATTTTGGTTACAAGAGTGTAATAAATGATCTTTTATTCAGTGAATAATATTTACTACTTCATAAAGGTGAAAAGTATTACTTATGATAAATTATTCTTCAAGTTGATAAAAAAAAACTATGATTTATCCTTTTTTATGAATCCTTTACTGAGATTTTTATGCTCATTACAAGTTTTCAAATGTTTTTCATTGGATATAAAGATGAATAGGGTCAAGGATGGGATCAAGAAAAAGTCATGATATCTAAAACGTGGGACTAGAAACGACACTTTTTTCAAGAGTTTTTATTTTATGAAAAAATGGAAACTGAGTAAAAGTGTCTACATTGTAATTTTTGAGATGTAATGTAATAGTTATGGCCTAATTGTATAAAAATATAAACCTGAAAATATCCTCAATCAGAATTATTAACTTAATTCTAGATTATGTAATGTTTAAGGCTGGGTCCTTATTGATGGCGATAGAGGTCGGTTTAGAAAACTTTCAGAGTTTGGATATAGTAAAATTAATATCCAAAAAAAATATTTATTTTATGATTGATGTGATAGTGCATTTATAGTTTACCATATTGCTTCACCTAATATATTTCTGTGTTCAAAATGGTTTTTTGCAGAGGAAATAGGGATGCTATGTTGGGACGACATCAGGAGGAAGACAAGCTTCCAAATCAGCAACCTAAGATGGTTGGAATCGAAACTGAACACTTTGTTGCAGTGATGGCACAATTTAATTAGGATATAAATGGTGGGGGTTTCTATGCATGAGATCAGCTAGATCAACCATAGAGGAACATGTCAATAGTGGAGTATTTAATGAGAAAACATCCCCCATAATTATGAGGATCATCTGACCCTATGCAAGCTGAAGGGTGGAATAAATCACCAGAGAAAATTTTGGATATCATGGGGTGTTCATAACATCAAAAGGTTAGTCTCGCTGTTTACAATTTCAAAGGTGAAGCTGATCAGTGGTGGTCGATGGTGAAAAATATCACAGATAATGAGGAGATTGATTCTCTTTATTGGGATGAAATAAAAGGAATGTTCCTAGATAAATATTTTCCTAAGGTTTTTCGACTTAGTATAGAAAAAAAATTCTTGGAATTGAGGCAGGAGGATGACTAAGTGGCTGCTTACGAAGAAATGTTCACCAAACTGGAAAGGTATGCGAAAAATTTCCTCCAAGATCTTAATAGTAAGATAAATCGATTTTACTCAGGACTGAATCCATGAAATAAAAGAGAATTATCCTCTCATGAGTTCAAAAGTTGTGAAAAACTTGTTAGATGTGCAGAGAAGGTGGAAATGGAGTTTGTCAATTATAAGGTGTTCTTTGAGAAACAACAGAATAAGAGGTCCAGTTAGCAGGAAAAGAGAAAAAATTCATTAAAGAAGCCTAGAGGTAAGAAAACTAAATATCCATCTTATGAGAAGTGTGGTAAAAGAATCCTAGAGATTGTTTATCAATTTCTGGAATATGCTTCTAGTGTGGTTAATCTAGTCATATTGCTCGTAATTATAAGGAAGATGATCAAGCAGGCAATGAAATTCTAGTTGTAGGATGTTTTAAGTGTAATAAAATGGGTTATTATGAAAATGAGTGTCCAATGAAGAACTCAACTATGGGAAAGAAACCAAACTACAAGAATAAAGGGGTGTTGAAGTCCTTTGCAACCACTTTAGCCGATTTTGGGCCATCAAATGAAGTAGTATTAGGTACACTGTTTGTTTGTTCAGATTTTACCAATGTGTTTTTTGATTCAGGGTCTACACATTCATTCATTTCTGAGAAGTTTTCTAATAAATTGGGAATTCCATCTCAAGATGTGAATCTGTATCCTTTGGTAAAAACACTCGGAGGAAATGTTGAAACAAAAATAAATTATAAGAATCTTCTTATCCTTGTGTGCGGAATGAATCTACAAATAATCCTTATTATTTTTCCTCTAGTAGTGATTGATGTTATTTGGAGTGTGGATTGGCTTTATGTTTATCATTCTAAGATTAACTGAAGAGCTAAAAAAGATTCTTTTCAGAATTATTTTCAGTTTGTGTACATGAATGAACCTTTAATTTTGATAACATATCAGGAAGCTGAGAAACTAGTAAAAGTTGTAAATGAATGTTACCTTGCACATATTGTTGAAAATATAGGAACTATTTAGATTAAGGATGTGCCAATGTTAAATGTGTATCTTGATGTTTTTCCTGTTGAGTTTCTTGGTATTATACCTGACCAGGAATTTGAAATTACTATTGACTTAGTTCCTGATGCTATGACAACTTCAAAACCACCTTATCGAATTGATCAAATTGAACTTTTAGAGTTAAAGAAGAAATTTTAGGAGTTATTAGATAAAGGTTTCATTCAACCTATCATATCACTTGGGGGTTCTCCTGCCTTGTTTGTTAAGAAGAAATATGGTTCAATGAGACTTTGCATTTATAATAGAGTATTTAATAACATCACTATTAAGAACTAGTATCCTTTGCCTCATATCGACAATTTGTTTGATCCGATCAAGGGAGCTCTGTCACGAACCATCCCGGGTCGCCCCTGAACCGGTCACCCGAGCCGGTCCGCGGCAAGTCCCGAGGAGCGTTCCCGATCCCCCCGGGATGGCAACGAGTGTCGGGAATTAAAATTTCAATCGTTGGGAACGATTTTAGCCCAAACTAAAAACAGGATCAAAATAATGAATATAAATTAACAAACAGACAAAACACTAAGGACACAAACAAAACTATACCACGACATACCTCCACGTGACCTCGCGGGTCACCACCCAACTACAACCAATGTCGCTCCCTCACTGAGCGAATCAAGCAGGAAAACGTGAACACAAGGAACCTGCAACTGAAAAATGTAAAAGATAGGCGTGAGCACAAAAGTACTCAGTAGGTGAGCCCCACAACAAATCCCAATGCACTGCCAGTAAATAAAGAATCTACATAATCCAGGTTTGAACTTTAATGTATAAAAGTAAGTTTTCATAATGCTTTACTTGAAAATCAAACACGAGACATTTCCCTTATTCCTTTTCGAAAGTTAGTTCCATTTCATTAGTTTTAAACTCATTCTGAAAAGCAAAGTATTACATTTTCAAATCTAACCCAAAGAGAATAAAGCATTTTCATTTGAAAACCATTTTTTCCCAAAGTCTAACAGTATAGGCTGTGAAATATGACTGAAAGCAACAAGCAGGGAAAACAAGTGCAAGTAAAGGTAAACAGGCAAGGAAAACCAAGTGCAAGTAAAAATAAACCAGAAGTTATCAGCAATAACCATGGGCGATCCTGAACATCCCTAGAAAACCCCTGGACGTACTCGGGTTCAGACTACCTGTCGGCGTGGTACTCCATAGTCAATAACCAACTGGCCGCCCTAATAGCCAACCAGTGGCACGTCCCTCCTGGCCTGTCTACAACTCCAGGGGGTACCAACCCGTCTAATCAGGGTTAGCAAGCAACCGTCACTCGATAATCTACAAGACGCCCAGGAACCCATGGTGGTTTTAGTAACACCGTGTAAGTGGGAGACCCTCGCACGCGTGACTCATCTCACCGCACTTGCCAACCCCTTACACGGACATCGCTACACGACAACCCTCGAAGGGAAGTCCCCCTGTAGAAATGCCCTCACAAGTGCGTATATATATATATATATGTATAATTACCTCACATTTCATAAAGTGCCAACCGGGCCGTCATGTCACTTACATTTTGATCATTTAAGACTAAAACATTTTTAAAGAGAGATGACACACGCCATTTCATTGAAAACCAAAAACACACTTAGAACTTTGTTTAAGAAACCCAAATCATCATATCAACCCTGGAACACAATTGTTTCACAAGTAGAGTTATTTTCTTATATCAAAATGCACCCCACATTTATCAAGAGCCAAACCGGCCTTTAATCACCTTTTTAAGGAATACTATTTCTCAAATTAAATCTAAACTTTTGTTCACACAACAAAGGAAAACATCTTTCATCAACCAAGAACCACACATGAAGTTTCCAAAAACAATTTCAAAGGGTCACACGACGTTTTCTCTAATCAAGGTTCTCAGAAAACACCATTTTCCATAAACAATACATCTACTAATTTACACACGCCAAAACATTTCAAAACCCAATTCAACATGTCTTTCATTATTCAGGAGGAACTATCTAGAAACACTACCATGGAAGAACACAATTAAATCCAAGAAAACGCTTTTAATGAAACGCTAGAATTAAAACAACTTTTATCATCAGCAGATCACCTAACTATAGATAACTACTTAATAATACTTTTGAATATACTGAAACTTAATAAAAAGTCAAGGAATAAATAAATTCTAAATATAAAGGCAAGTGAAAAGGGAGACCTACCTCAAGATCCAAGTGCGGCGACATAATGTGTGTCCAAAGCCACGTGATAAAGTCCAACACTCTCGAAACTGAGGCGCGGAGACGGCGGAACCTCGGAAACAAGGCGCAGCGATGGCGCTCTCTCGGAAACGCCCTGCGCGGGTCCTAAAATCCTAAACCTACCAAAAACAAATATAAATTGATGAAGAAAACCCCTAACAAAGCACAAGTAAATGCCAGAGTAATAATAATGTGAAAATAATAACAATAATAAAAAAAATAATAATATTAATAATATGCTAGTAAGCATAATAATAATAATAATAATAATAATAATAACAATTTAACCTAATTATAATATATTAATAATGTAATAATATAAAATAATATTAACATTATAATATTAATAATAATAATACAATAACAATAGCATAATAATAATAGTAATGTAATAATAATAATAATAATAATAACATGATAACAATATGATAATAATAATAAAGTAATAATTTAATAATAATAGTAACAATAGTAATATAATAATAATATAATAATATTAACTTAATAATGATAATAATAATATAAGCATAATAATAATATAATAATGATAATAATAAAAATAGTAATAATAACATAATATAATAATTAAAATAACAACATAATATAATAATAATTAAAACAATAACCAATATATTCATAATAATAATAATAACATGATAATAATAATAATAATATAATAATAATACTAATAATATAATAATAATAATAATAATATAATAAAAATAATAATAACATAATAATAATATAATTTATTATTAATATGATAAAATTATTAAAACTCTATATATATATATAAAAAATGTAAATAAAAGAGAATAACACATAAAGAAAGAAAAAAATAAATAAATAAATAAAAACAAAATAAAAATAAAACAACACTCACCAGGAGTGGAGGGGGAGCGCGGGAGGTGGCGGAGCGGGGAGGCCGGGACGGCGACGCGGCAGGGAGGGAGGAGGGTGCGCCAGTCAGGGGAAATGGCCGGCGGCGCGGGCCGCCGGAGAAAAGGAGGGCTGCTGGAGGGTTCAGGAGGTGCCTGGGATGGGGTCGGAGGGGAGCGCGCAGGAGGGGGTCGCCGGACGGCGGTCCGTCGGACAGGGGGGCGCATAGGGCGGGGGTTGCCGGGAAGAGCGCAGGCAGGCCGGGGCGGCGCGACGCTGGGGTGAGCGGGACGAGAGAGGGAAGGGAGAGGGCCGTCGCGGCTGGTGCAAGGCTCAGGACGCCGGGAGGCGGGGCAGTGGGTCGGCGCTGATGGAGGGGAGGCCGGAGAAGCCGAGATGAGGGATGGGGAGGCCGACGCACGCAGGAGGGGAAGTGGGGAGGGAGGCCGGTGACGGGGGCCGACGACGGAAAGCAGGAGGGGAAGCGGGATGCTGGCGGCGCGGGCGCGACGAAGGAGAACGGGGCCAGGACGGCCTGCGGGCGTGACGGCGGCGCGACGAAGGAGGAGCGGGGCCGGGACGGCCAGTGGGCGTGGTGGCGCGGGGAAGTCGCTGGCGGAGTAAGGCCGGACGGGAGGGGAGGCTGGGGATGCGGGAGGGTGCTGGTGTGGGGGAGAAGAAAGAGGAGAGAGGGAGAGGTGAGGCGGCTACGAGAGATTAGGGGGGAAACATAATTAGGGTTAGGGGGTTATAAAATATATATATATATATATAATAATAATAATAATAATAATAATAAAAATTAGCCAATCATAATAATAATTATTATGATCAAACATTTAAAATAATGCAATCATTTAAAATAACACCCATATATATATTTACACATATATAGATGTATAAATACCTACAAACACATACACGCAATTACAATAAACACATATATATGTATAAACATATATATACCTAAACATATATATGCATATATACACATATAGACATATATATATATATACATTAATATACATGTCTATAAACATATATAAAAATACTATAATAATAGTAACACAACTCAAATAGTAATAATAATAAAAAGTCAACGTAAAAACTTTAATATTTAAAACGTCGGGTGCACACATCGTCACCCGGGCCGAACGCACGATCACTGCTAGCGATGCGATGACCGCGCACCGGTGCGAAATCATCAATCACAATTAATCTTCGAAAAATTTAAACCGGGACCAAGAAAGGAGAAAAATTACGGACGTCCGCGGTCGAGGTGTGACAATTCTCCCCACCACAGACACTTTCTGCCCCCAGAAAGTCACCAGGCCAAAAGTCGGTCAAAAATTAAGTCCATGCCCTAACGGAACTAAAGGAACCGGAGAGAATTGAGAATCTCGGGGATGAACATACCCTACACAGGTCACACCCGACCAATTCCAGAGAAAACTGAGGTCCGAGGTTGAGGGGAGAACATGAAGGGTTCTCCCCACCACAAGAGATCAACTTGTGCAGAAAAGTTGAACACTTAAATGGAAAACCCTAGTAAAGGGGGTCGACGCGGGAACTCCCAACCAATTCAAACCAACTCTCATAGAACGATTAAAACAACACCTCCGTCGAGACGTTGAACCCATGACTAGAGCCAACAACCTTCAACACCAGGGAAAACCCATAGAAAAACATTTAACCAACATCAAATTGGAGACATGCTCCACCGAATTCCCCGAAACATAACCACATCTTAAACATAACTAAAACGAGGTCAACCCACATGAGAGTCAAACACACTTTTAAGAAGGACACACGATTTAGAATATCACCCCCACACGACAAGTCTGCTTAGATTATCACAGAACAAATCCATTGTCACTTTTTAGAAAAACAACACATTTACAACGCTGTTGAAACTTTTGTAGCAGGAAAACAAGTACTAAAAGATCTTGATTGTTCCACTGCTAACACGGAACAAAAAACCTGGACCAAGGCTTCACAACCCTGGGGACTCCTGACTGTGCGCGAGCTTCACCCTGAGACTTGTGGCTGGGGCTCTGATGGCTGAAGCATCTTCTGCCTCACAGTCAGGTACTGAAATTCTCCCATCACAACTTCCTCTTCAAGCGACGCTTCTTGCAAAACTTCTCCAGATGACCCAGACAACCACAGCGATGACACGTCTTCGGAGGGTTGCGACAAGACTACTTTAAATTCCCGAAACGACCACACTGAAAGCATACCATCGAACGATCTGACGAACTGGAAGCTGGGACCAAAGGGGATAACTCCTTAAGAACAGGTGTCTCTGGCACCTCTTTCTCACCAGAGGGGGAACTCTTACGAACGACAGGGGACACTGAAGGATTAACCACCTGCACACCGGAAACCAACTCAGCCAAGAATGCTTCCTCTACGAGCTTCTCGAAACAAAGGTCTTTAGAAGGGAGGACTCGCTCCTTGATCTCTGGATTAAGACCCCCAGTGAAAAGAGAGACCTTCATGAGCTCATGCGACGCTACCTCTGGAGAAAAGGGAATCGGTTCCTTGAAATGGTCAACATATGTCTTCACCGTCCGTTGACATTGTTGAATATTCACAAGCTCTCCCTTTATCTCCAGCTTCACTTCCTCAGGTACAAACCATTGGATGAAAACGACTCTGAAGACATCCCACGTCATTTCACCTTGCATTGATGATGGGGTTACCCTCTTCCATTGGTCCAGAGTTGGACCCTCAAACAACTCCATAATTGCACGAACCTTAACATTATCGGGAGTTCCCAACATTCTAATGACACGCTCCACTTCCTCGAGCCATTTCACTGCCTCTAACGGACCCTGATCACCATGGAGAATAGGCAGAGTCTGAGGAGGACTAAAAACTGGGCATGACATATCCGAATCCTTAGAGACCTTTCTGGGCGGCATTTTCTGAGCGACATATAGAACACAAGGCCAAAACCAACCTCAAATCTAAGAAACATCAATAAAAGCGCCTTCATCAAAAACAGTCAGCACAAGGACCAATCAAATACAACACAACCCAAAATAAAATCTTCTCTTTAAAATTCCCTTCTCATTTTTTTGATTTCAAAACCACCCTTTTTCAAGATCACTTTCCAAAACCAATCCATTTTCAAACCAAAAGAATTCCAAAACCATTTCCCCTTTAAAACCAATTTAGAAAACAAAGCCAAGCGTTAAATTTCAAATACACACCCAGGTACTCCTATGAACCATTGCACATGTCTTTATCCCCTGTCCATTAATACTCGCACCAACACGCATTTTGAATGAATTCTCACACATGTGCAAACGTTCATGAAGAGGAACCGAGGTTTCACCCCAAATCATTCTTAACAAATTCCAAGCAAACAACAGATTTTCAAATCAAGAGATTTCAGTTTTAAAACCCATTTTATACATTTAAAGTCCTTTAAAAGAAACCAGTCCAATTTTCAAAAACCCTTTTTCATTTCCAACTACGCACTCTCACAGACCAAAACGAAAACAACATCCAAATTTGTATCATCACTGAAATGAGGGACTAGTAGTCACACTCAACCTGGCGACATGGTAGTGGGCCATGTCCCAAGTCAGCGTCGACCACTAGGAGGAATTCAAACCACGTACTCGGACTCCACATGGGTCACTACTCCATGTGAAATCGCGATGTAACGTCGGATTGCCTCCATTATCATCTCTCAATCCAAGACAAACCACAAAAGGCAAGGACACAATTCCCGAACTACCCCTGGTAACTCGAAGATCAGTGCGAGCAAGAGTTCGCGACGCTCTTCCCGCACTTACCCCTCGTGTTCCGACAGTCCTAATCTCCTTCTACCGGACAACCCAAATAACAAGAACCTGCCCTCTGATACCATTTTGTCACGAACCAGCCCGGGTCGACCCTGAACCGGTCACCCGAGCCGGTCCGCGGCAAGTCCCGAGGAGCGTTCCCGATCCCCCCGGGATCGCAACGAGTGCCGGGCATTAAAATTTCAATCGTTGGGAACGAATTTAGCCCAAACTAAAAACAGGATCAAAAGAACGAATATAAACTAAACAAACAGACAAAACACTAAGGACTCAAACAAAACTATACCACGACATACCTCCACGTGACCTCGCGGGTCACCACCCAACTACAACCAAAGTCGCTCCCTCACTGAGCGACTCAAGCAGGAAAACCTGAACACAAGGAACCTGCAACTGAAAAATGTAAAAGATAGGCGTGAGCACAAAATTACTCAGTAGGTGAGCCCCACAACAAATCCCAATGCACTGCCAGTAAATAAAGAATCTACATAATCCAGGTTTGAACTTTAATGTATAAAAGTAAGTTTTCATAATGCTTTACTTGAAAATCAAACACGAGACATTTCCCTTATTCCTTTTCGAAAGTTAGTTCCATTTCATTAGTTTTAAACTCATTCTGAAAAGCAGAGTATTACATTTTCAAATCTAACCCAAAGAGAATAAAGCATTTTCATTTGAAAACCATTTTTTCCCAAAGTCTAACAGTATAGGCTGTGAAATATGACTGAAAGCAACAAGCAGGGAAAACAAGTGCAAGTAAAGGTAAACAAGCAAGGAAAACCAAGTGCAAGTAAAAATAAACCAGAAGTTATCAGCAATAACCATGGGCGATCCTGAACATCCCTAGAAAACCCCTGGACGTACTCGGGTTCAGACTACCTGCCGGCGTGGTACTCCATAGTCAATAACCAACTGGCCGCCCTAATAGCCAACCAGTGGCACGTCCCTCCTGGCCTGTCTACAACTCCAGGGGGTACCAACCCGTCTAATCAGGGTTAGCAAGAAACCGTCACTCGATAATCTACAAGACGCCCAGGAACCCATGGTGGTTTTAGTAACACCGTGTAAGTTGGAGACCCTCGCACGCGTGACTCATCTCACCGCACTTGCCAAACCCTTACACAGACATCGCTACACGACAAACCTCGAAGGGAAGTCCCCCTATAAAAATTCCCTCACAAGTATGTATATATTTATATATATATGTATAATTACCTCACATTTCATAAAGTGCCAACCGGGCTGTCATGTCACTTACATTTTGATCATTTAAGACTAAAACATTTTTAAAGAGAGATGACACACGCCATTTCATTGAAAACCAAAAACACACTTAGAACTTTGTTTAAGAAACCCAAATCATCATATCAACCCTGGAACACAATTGTTTCACAAGTAGAGTTATTTTCTAATATCAAAATGCACCCCACTTTTATCAACAGCCAAACGGGCCTTTAATCACCTTTTTAAGGAATACTATTTCTCAAATGAAATCCAAAATTTTGTTCACACAACAAAGGAAAACATCTTTCATCAACCAAGAACCACACATGATGTTTCCAAAAACAATTTCAAAGGGTCACACGACGTTTTCTCTAATCAAGGTTTTCAGAAAACACCATTTTCCATAAACAATACATCTACTAATTTACACACGCCAAAACATTTCAAAACCCAATTCAACATGTCTTTCATTATTCAGGAGGAACCATCTAGCAACACTACCATGGAAGCACACAATTAAATCCAAGAAAACACTTTTAATGAAACGCTATAATTAAAACAACTTTTATCATCAGCAGATCACCTAACTATAGATAACTACTTAATAATACTTTTGAATATACTAAAACTTAATAAAAAGTGAAGGAATAAATAAATTCTAAATTTAAAGGCAAGTTCAAAGGGATACCTACCTCAAGATCCAAGTGCGATGACATGACGTGTGTCCAAAGCCACGTGATAAAGTCCAACACTCTCTAAACTGAGGCGCGGAGACGGCGGAACCTCGGAAACAAGGCGCAGCGATGGCACTCTCTCGGAAACGCCCTGCGCGGGTCCTAAAATCCTAAACCTACCAAAAACAAATATAAATTGATGAAGAAAACCCCTAACAAAGCACAAGTAAATGCCAGAGTAATAATAATGTGAAAATAATAACAATAAAAAAAATATTAATAATATGCTAGTAAGCATAATAATAATAATAATAATAATAATAACAATTTAACCTAATTATAATATATTAATAATGTAATAATATAAAATAATATTAACATTATAATATTAATAATAATAATACAATAACAATAGTATAATAATAATAGTAATGTAATAATAATAATAATAATAATAATAATAACATGATAACAATATGATAATAATAATAAAGTAATAATTTAATAATAATAGTAACAATAGTAATATAATAATAATATAATAATATTAACTTAATAATGATAATAATAATATAAGCATAATAATAATATAATAATGATAATAATAAAAATAGTAATAATAACATAATATAATAATAATAATAACAACATAATATAATAATAATTAAAACAATAACCAATATATTCATAATAATAATAATAACATGATAATAATAATAATAATATAATAATAATACTAATAATATAATAATAATAATAATAATATAATAATAATAATAATAACATAATAATAATATAATTTATTATTAATATGATAAAATTATTAAAACTCTATATATATATATATAAAATGTAAATAAAAGAGATTAACACATTAAGAAAGAAAGAAAAAATTAAATAAATAAAAACAAAATAAAAATAAAACAACACTCACCAGGAGTGGAGGGGGCGCGCGGGAGGTGGCGGAGCGGGGAGGCCGGGATGGCGACACGGCAGGGAGGGAGGAGGGTGCGCCGGTCAGGGGAAATGGCCGGCGGTGCAGGCCGCCGGAGAAAATGAGGGCTGCTGGAGGGTTCAGGAGGCGCCTAGGACGGGGTCGGAGGGGAGCGCGCAGGAGGGGGTCGCCGGACGGCGGTCCGTCGGACAGGGGGGCGCGTAGGGCGGGGGTTGCTGGGAAGAGCGCAGGCAGGCCGGGGCGGCGCGGCGCTGGGGTGAGCGGGACAGGAGAGGGAAGGGAGAGGGTCGTCGCGGCTGGTGCAAGGCTCAGGACGCCGGGAGGCGGGGCAGTGGGTCGGCGCTGATGGAGGGGAGGCCAGAGAAGCCGGGATGAGGGATGGGGAGGCCGAAACACGCAGGAGGGGAAGTGGGGATGGAGGCCGGTGACGCGGGCCGACGACAGAAAGCAGGCGGGGAAGCGGGACGCTGGCGGCGCGGGCGCGACGAAGGAGAACGGGGCCAGGACGGCCTGCGGGCGTGACAGCGGCGCGACGAAGGAGGAGTGGGGCCGGGACGGCCAGTGGGCTTGGTGGTGCGGGGAAGGCGCTGGCGGAGTAAGGTCCGACGGGAGGGGAGGCTGGGGATGCGGGAGGGTGCTGGTGCGGGGGAGAAGAAAGAGGAGAGAGGGAGAGGTGAGGAGGCTATGAGAGATTAGGGGGGAAAGGGAATTAGGGTTAGGGGGTTATAAAATATATATATATATATATAATAATAATAATAATAATAATAATAAAAATTAGCCAATCATAATAATAATTATTATGATCAAACATTTAAAATAATGCAATCATTTAAAATAACACCCATATATATATTTACACATATATAGATGTATATATACCTATAAACACATACACACAATTACAATAAACACATATATATGTATAAACATATATAGACCTAAACATATATATGCATATATACACATATAGACATATATATATATACATTAATATACACGTCTATAAACATATATAAAAATACTACAATAATAGTAACGCAACTCAAATAGTAATAATAATAAAAAGTCAACGTAAAAACTTTAATATTTAAAACGTCGGGTGGACACATCGTCACCCGGGCCGAACGCACGATCACCGCTAGTGATGTGATGACCGCGCACCGGTGCGAAATCATCAATCACAATTAATCTTTGAAAAATTTAAACCGGGACCAAGAAAGGAGAAAAATTACGGACGTCCGCGGTAGAGGTGTGACAAGCTCAGTATTTTTGGAAGATTAATTTGAAGTCAGGTTACCATCAATTGAAAGTAAAGGAAGCAGACATTCCGAAGACCGCGTTTCATACTAGATATGGCCATTATGAATTTGTAGTTATGCCTTTGGGTTTATCCTATTCACCTGACATATTCATGGATCTTATGAATTTAATTTTCTGTGAGTTCTTGGATAAGTTTGTGGTTGTGTTTATTGATGATATTTAGGTTTATTGTAAAAGTTAAGAGGAGAATGAAAGTCATTTAAGAGTTGTCATGCAAACTATAAAAGAAAAGAAACTGTATGAGAAATTCAGCAAGTGTGAGTTTTGATTATAAAAAAATTCTTTCCTTGGTCACATTGTTTTGAAAAATGGAATAACTTTTGATCCTACTAAAACTAAAGTTGTGGAAGAATGTCCATGATCCACAAATATAACTGAGATTCGTAGATTTCTTGGTTTGGAAGGTTATTATTAGTGGTTTGTTGAGAAATTTTCATGTTTATCTAGTCCAATGACTAGGTTAAATAAAAAAGGTGTTAAGTTCATTTGGACATGAATATGTGATGATTGTTTTTTGGAATTGAAATGAATATTGGTGAATTCTCTTATTTTAGAAAAAAATTCTAGAAATGGTGAGTTTTTTATTTACTATGATGCTTCATTGCAAGTACTTGGTTGTGTCTTTAAGAAGAATGATTGGGTAATTGCTTATGATTCACGTCAGTTGAAACCTCATGAGTTAAATTAACTTACACATATTTGGAAATAGCTACAATTTTTTTGCTTTAAAAATTTGGAGGCATCATTTGTATGGAGTAAAATGTGAAATATATACTGACCAAAAAAGTTTAAAGTATATATTCACTCAAAATGAGTTGAACATGAGACGAAGTTGATGGTTGTAATTAATCAAGGATTATGATTCCACAATCCATTACCATCCGGGAAAAGTAAATTATGTGGATTATTACTGAAGTCAAAAAAGTAATACTTCATTAAACATGCTATGTTTGGGACAAGATCCTTTGGTTTTTTATTTGATGAACATTGGAATAGATGTTGTTGGTGAAAAAAAATTCTTTTGTTTTGTTTCATGTTCCAGTGAAATAATCTCTATTAGACAAGAATAAAGAAAGTGTATAAGGAAGACAATGACTTGAAAAAAAATTTAGTTGATTCAGAATCACCTGAGAATATCTCAGAGAAGGTAGAAAAGTCATACGGATAATTGGAGGAAGGATCTCTCTTTTGAGGTAGGAGATCATGTATTTCTCAATGTTTCTCCATGGAAAAGTGTGATTTATTTTGGTAAGAAAGGAAAGTTGAATCTGAGTTTCATTGGACCATATGAAATTCTGTAGAATGTTGGATCAGTTTCACACAAAGTGTCTTTATCTCCATTTTTATCCCAAGTACACAATGTTTCTCATGTTTCAATGTAGAGAAAGTATTTGGAAGATCCATCCCATGTTTTAAGTCTAGAGGTAGTTCTGTAGGAAGAGAATCAATCTTATGAAGAACAGATAGTCCAGATTTTTTACCATATAGAGAAAGTGTTACGGAATAAGGTAATTAATAAGGTAAAGGCTTTGTGGAAATACTATATGGTTGAAGAAGCTACATTAGAATCAAAAAATTCTATGAGGGATAAATACCCCCATTTATTTGGTAAGTGAATGAAATTGTGAGGACACAATTTTCAAAAGGGGGGAATGATGTAACATCCTAGGTAAATAAAAAATAAATTTTTTCCTTATTTATTAATATTTGAGAATTAAATTTTAATTTTACTTTAAAGGGGTTTCCATGTTCGATGGCGTACCCGATACACAACAACTGGTTTCTTTGATATTTTACGTTGCACATTATTAATATAATAATATTATTTTAAATGGTAGTTAATGCCTAGCCATTGTCATGTGTGAAATGAGCAGAACTGACTGAAATACTATTATACATGTTTGTTAAATGTTTTAACATTTATCTAATAATAGATAGAGGCTTAAAATGTGAATGAATCTAATTTTAAGAATAATTTACTTTAAAAGGTTGATTTGCCACCTTTTGATGGAGAACCCTATTTAAATCTAGTTTTGGTCACATTTATATGTTATATTTTACATAATAAAATCCTTCTTTAGAATAAAGACATCAAAATTTACTTAGGGTAATTTTTTTGTATTTTTATGATAAAGTTCATTTTTAACAAATATTTAAAAATACCGTATTTTAATTCAAATGTGCATTTTAATATAAATTATTTATATGGTTATTTTATATTTTTAATTTCTTTTTAAAGTTAATTTGATTATATTTTTACCAATTAATTCAATGTTGGTCATTGGAATTAATTTCACTTGGAAATTAGACACAAACAACTGTCAATATTTTGATAGTTATTGTTTCTTAAAAGACAGTCTTGTAGTTTTGACAACGGGAATTAATTTTAAATTAATTTTTGACACTTTTGGGTTTTGAATTTTAAAAAATGGATTCCATATTTGGAATCATGAGGTCAAAATTGTTTAAATAGGTAACTTTTATTTTTAGACATTTTAAATTTTTTACTTTGGTAAAAATTTTATTTACCATAGTTAAAGGGTAAATCTGGTAAATATGTGTAAAAAAATATTGTTATAATAATATAAAATTACCCTAACATGTGACATAATATTATTGGTTGATAGATATACATCCAAGGGCATTTTGGGTCTATTTTGGGACCCCATGGATCCACTTAAGAGTGATAATGACACTTTATTTTAATTAACATAAGGTAAAGGTAAAAATGACATAAACAAATATCTATTAGTAAATTAAGTTTTACATCGGGTTATATAAGCTATCATTTCCACAATAAATATTCATTGGAAAGATAACAATATTTACTACATTATGGTAATTTTTTTAAAATTTTTTAAACATCATATAAATAACATTATTTTTTACATAATAATGATGCAGTGTTTACCTCATTAATAAATGATTTAAATAAATCAGATTATAAAGATTAAAATAATATCCAAATCTTGTCCAATTCTTATTGGATGATTTTATTTATACCATTAGTCATTTGATATTATACTTTAATTATTTTTGGACTTTTGGAAACTGAAGATATGTTTATAATAAAATAAATTTGTAAACATTCCTAAAGAGCCCCACTTCTCCCTTATAAAAAGCCCTCACTTCAAACCCATTCCTCCCACCTCTCAAGCCCCTTGCCTCATCCAAAACCTTACCAAATAAGATATTAAGATCTTTATCTTCCACCTAGAATCCTTACCATAGGTATAAGGAACTTCAAAAAACCCATTTGTTCAAACCAAAGGGAGTTACCAGAATTAAAGGTATCGTCTTCTCTTAAGTTATTTGGTTTTATTTTACTTCTACAACCCCCTAAACTCTTTTTGTTCCATTATTTTATAACAACAATAGTATCCTCAATATACTAGGATGTTTTTATGATATTTATTCTAAGTACACTTACCCACACCAGCATCTAATGTGTGAAGTACATACGGTTTTCGTGGAAGGGAAACTAACGCCTCACGAAACGATGCTAGTTCGATTATCTCCTATAGCCATTAATGGTGGAAATTAAGATGAAACTATATTTATATATGATATATATCAAGTCTATTTTTTTATTATTATGTATTTTTCTCATATAGCATATATTTATGGTTTCCATTATGGGTAAATGCGATGATTTCATTTGAGACGTGCGGACTACCGCCCCCTCAAAGTGATAAGGCTCGTTAATGCCAGATTTGGGACGTATAAAGGATAGGGTTAATGATATAATATATGATAATATAATGGAATAATAATATACCTATGTATCATTATGTTTTGATTCCATTAAAGTAAAAAATATAAATGATAGTAGCGTTCATGCGTACGTATGGCTTACTGTCTCCATTAACAGTGCATTTCATTTCTTCTCTCCAAATGTTATTTAATACTGTAAATACATGTATATAATGGATATATATGATATATATGATATATAAAACAATAATATCATTCTGGATATAATAGATGTTCACCCACATGAACAAATTGTAATTAAAAGAAGTTCATTTTTGACTCAAGTACTAAATATCGACAAAATGACTGTTATTAACATAAATGATTAAATAATGTTTATAACATGGCAATTAGCGATATAAAAGGAATAATATACTTGAAAAAATTTCTTAATCAAGTATATATTAACATAATTTTATTATTCAATAGATTAAAGAACATATGGGTCCCGTCAAACATGAGGTAATGGAACTTCTTAACCCAATTCACATTCGTTGGGTTGACCTTATCATTCTTATTTATGTTGTTATTTTATTAAGTAAGAAATAAATTTTTATATATTATATTTTATTTATAATTAATTAATGGGTACTTATAGTGAATATGCATAATCAAACTATTTTATTTAAAAAATGTTCTTTGTAAGGGACTTCATCTAAATCTCCTTTCATTGTGGAATATTTTTTTTAATGCACGGATTTCTTTTATACCCTATATAAACTCCTTAGAATTTTCATTTCATTCAAAGAGAATCTTTTTCAGTGATGCGTTTTACTAAAAAAAAGGAGTATTTCTTTTAATGTAAGCAGTGACAACGACCATTCCACCGCTGCGAGTATTATTTGATATTTGGATACTTTAATAATCTATAATGTTTTTTAAAGGAAAATGAATACCATATACAATTTTACATATTTTTTTTATTGAAAATGGTTTAGATAATGTATTTGTTATGTCAATGATATATTGTGATTGGAATGTGGAAATGTTTTCTTTCCTTTTTTTTGTATGTGTTATGATTTTATAATGGTACTTCGAAATTTGATGGGTGGTTACGTGATAAACCAAATGTAGGGTGGTGTTGTGATAAACCAGGATGGGTGGTTATGTTATAAACTCTAATGCATTGGGTATGGAAGTAAGCCGTATGGATATTCCATTTAGTGATATGTGTGGAAGTCAACTGTATGGTTATTCCATTTAAGTATGATTATGTCCCAGGTTACTTATATATGTTATGTGTTCCTTAAATGGGTTTTATGGTAATATTTTGGTTACAAAAGGGTAATAAAAGATATTTCATTCAGTGTAGAGTATTTACTAAATCATAAAGGTGAAAAATATTACTTATGATAATGTATTCTACTTACTGTATTAAAAAAAATAATAGTTTTCCTTCTTTGTGTATCCCTTACTAAGCTTTTTATGCTCATCCCAAGTTTTGAAATGTTTTTCATATGACCTAAAGATGAATAGGGTCATTGATTGGATCAAGGTAAAGTCATTCTATCTTAAACATGGGACAAGACATGAGACTTTTTTTCAAGAGTTTTTATTTTTTGAAAAAATTGAAACAGAGTAGAAGTTCTACCTTGTAAGTTTTGAGATGTAATGTAATATTTATGAACTCATTCTATAAAAATTTAAACCTATACAGATCCTAAATATCAATTGTTAACTTAATTCAAGATTATGGAATGTTTAAGGTCGAGTCCTTATATAAAAATTGGTCATTATTGGATTCCGAACAGCAAGTTCAGTGGGGTATGGTGATCAAGCTAATAGGGAGGGCTGCAGGAGACCCACAAGAGGATGGGTTATGGAAAAAATAAATATTATTAGCACATAGGGGTAGAGAAAACATTGGTAGACTCAAAAAATGTTGGTAGAGTGTTCACTGAAGAAGGGCGTCCCATGTAAACTGGATCTGTCTAGTGATGGAGATCATGGTGGTAGAGATCACACCATTTATTTAATGAGGCCTTATTTCTCACAAGATCATGGTTTGAAATGGGTAGATCTAGCTCATGAAACTAGGATTTCATTCATCTTCCCCCTGCAAAATGATATGGGATCACTTCTGGTGTCTACAATGTTTACGCTACGAAGGTTTCAGATCTTCATACTATTTATGATCTCGTGTGGGAGAGCATGGACTTGGTGGATGCACAACCAATATATATTATTGTTGATGATAAATATAATCCCCCCTATGCTCAGGTTGTGGGGGATAACCACTGGAATATGATAAAAATTTATATTGGAAGGAATTTTGATTAGTTCCGCTCCTCAAACCCTAAGATCAATAAGAAAGGAGAAACTGACTTCTTTTAATCTAATCATGACCACTTCCATGTAAGATTGAAATAGTGAGAGAACTATATTATTTCTCATCTTTCCTTGAATATGGATATTCATTTGGGAATCATGGATATTAGGAAGAGCTTGTTGGATTGTTTGTGCATTGATTTTTTGGGTATAACCTCCATTGGGAAAGGTTTGTACTATATTGTCTCCCTATATTCAGATCTCAAATCTAATTCTTGGGGTCAGGGAATTTTCAATCTTAATCACGGAGTTATGTGTAACTATGATTGGGATCCAAATTTTAGCCCTCTAATTTATAGAATCATGATCAACCATGTCAGGATGTAGACCAAGAGATTCAGTTAGTTTTTTATGGATGTATAGAATCATATGGGAAATTACTTTAATAGTTGGTGTCCCAATCAAGATGGTAAATGAAATTTAAATAATAAGGTATGGTCACATTGATCGGGTTCAGGTGGAATTTGATCATAACTACCCTCTTTTTTTCTTGATTCATTTATCTACAGATGGCCAAAGATTCAATTTGGCTATTGTATATGAGAAGGTCCCTGATTAATTTTCCAATTTATTCAATATTCATCATAAGATTGATAACTATTGGAGAATAAGGATTTGTTAAAATTGTGCTCCTGTTGGGGACCCTAGAGATTCTTGTAGAATAAAGGGGAAAATTTAATTGAGCTCTATCATAGAGGACATTACTGAGGGCCATGTTATTTTAGAAATTATAATTTATTTCTAGCACCATTGGTCTAAAGTGACTTCTCTTGAAAATTGATTTCATAAGTGGTTTTGAATTGGTAATGAGTATTTCCAAAGGTGTTTGGCCTCTCAGCTGGTTAATTATAAAAAAGTTTTCCCTTAATGTAATTAATCATGTTTCTCACCTTAAAATGTTTTATGAAAATGAAAAACCTCTCTTGTGGCATGCCCCATTGGTTTTAGAAGATGAATTGTATGTTGAAATGGTTATTATGTTCCTAATGTTGAGGCTTATGAATTATGTGATGCGAAAGATGGGGAATGTGCTTATGGATGGAGAATGGTGGTTTGCGACTAAATGTGTTTTGGATGAATAAAGTGTTATGTACGTATAACTTTTCCTGATAAACAAAAGTCACCACCACATGAAATAGAGCACAATAGGAAACCTGGATATCTAGGTGGGTGGACACAGACTAGTACACTATATAACTTGGTAGGGGTTCATCCTAGTTTTATCTAGATGGTTTAACACAACAACACTATCTAATCATATGAATGACTGTGGGTCATGGTTTATAGGCCACGTTTTCTGAGGGATGTGGTTCTAAGCCACGTTTTCAAAGGTTAATGGTTTCTAAGCCATGTTTCACTGATGTATGAGGTCTATAGGGTCCCACTTTCACTAGATACCTATAGGGAATGCCCATGGTGCTTGTTTTTGACATGATTCTTGTGATGTAATTTTTCATTTCAGTTGTTTCCTACTTGTTGTATTATTTTTGAAATCCATATTTTAATCTAAATTGGTTTCCTTTCATTATGAAATGTTAATGCATGCTAGGAACCAATTTTCAAAATGTAGTGGGAGAGAAATTCTTTACATGAAAATAAAAACTTTTGACTTGATCTGGAAAAGAGGGAAACATTATTCTATTATATATTATTTTCAAACTAGAATTATTTGATTTCTTACTAAAGGCAGGGAAATTTGATGTGGTTATATTTTTTGCATTCATACTGATCATCTCGGTGCTCACGGATACTTTAATTTTCAGTTGTAGGTTTCAGTCTTGGATCGCTTTTAGGGGTGAGTTTAGTTTGTGTTCCATGATGACCCACCGGGTCACTTGAGGGTTGTCATGTTTCTTCATTTATTCCTTTTTCTACTTCCAAGTTGATCAGTTTATTTTCCTCTAATTATCAACTAGTTCAGTTTATGATTATTTGTCTTCATTATGGGACAAATCATTCCCAGTTGGTCTATTTTGAGGCCCGAACATAGTTTCCAGCCTCTGGGGATTTGGAATGCCCTTCGGTCCATGTCACATACTATCTTGGGTGACCGGTTCAGGGTCAACCTGAGTAGGATTGTGACAGTAACTCAATGATATTGTATGATTACATAGAGTCCCTATTTTTGTGGTATCTATTCATGATCCCATATTCACATAAATATTTGATAAATAATTTAATATGATGTTGGAAATATATTTATATTTTAGATCATCCTTTCATCCCCAGTCCACCATATATGCCGAGGAAACTATTCAGACCACATATGACATGATTCTAACTTGTTCAATTGATTACTAGGGAATATGGGATCACCATCATTCTTTAGTAGTGATTTATTATAATATATTTTTTCAATCTAGTATGAATATAAATGTTTTTGATGAATTATATATAAAGTGGTGTCCAACTCTTTAATATTGGGATAAATTAGTGGAAAATAATTGGTTGGGGAAAGAATTAGTAGAGTAAGTTTGTGGGAATGTGAAGATGATTCAGAAACATAGGAGGATAAATCAGAGCGGGAAGAGATGATTTGAATATATCATATGGAAATACATTTCCTCTGATGTAGGTGATTATGTTTTCCTCAAAGTCTCTCCATGGATAAGTGTTATGTATTTTTTGAAGGAAGTAATTCTATGTTTGCTATTTATTAGACCATATTAAATCCCAGGGAATGTTGTATGAGTTGCCTACTAAGTATCATAGCCACCATGTTTTTCAGAGATACACAATGTTTTTATTATTTGATGTTCAAAATGTATGTTATATGTTTATCTAATGTTTTGGTCCCAAATATAGATCAGTAGGAAAAGAGACTTTAATATGAATATTAACCTATTCAGATTCTTAATCTTAGAGAGTAAGTATTGAGAAACTACGTAATTCACTATGATGTGGTTTTTTTGGAGAATCCACATTGTTGAAGATACAACATGGGAATATTAAAAAGAAATGAGGGAAAGGTATCCTCACTTGTTTGATAAGAAAATAAATAAAGTGTGGAAAAAATTTCTAGAATGTTGGGATAACTTCATGACCCAGGTACTTAAGAACTAATTTTATTCATTCTAGAATTAAATAGTGAAATTCATTATAAATTTATAATGAAATAAGTGGTATTTAAAAAATTAATGAACATATAATAATATAGTATCATCGTCACCTAATAATCTATATATAAAATTTATGTATCTCTTAACTAAAAATTTGATTTATTTATATCTTGAATTAGGTAAATAATTTTTTTGAAAATGATAAACTAATTATTGATATTTTTTCACAGATAATTTTTTATTATCTATATTATAATTAATTTAATGATTTAAAAAATTTAAATTTTAATAAAATGGATTCATAAATTATTATGCTTTTTTCTTATGATAATAAATTAATTTTAGGAGACCTTAATTAATTTTTCAATGTGTTATAAAATCAGTTATAATTATTAAAATTGGAGTTTTAGGATAAATGATGTATTTAATTTTTAAAAATATTTATTATATTTATAACGATATTTTTATAAAATATATTTCATTGTTGAGTTTTTTACATTGAAAAGTTATTAAAGTGAAATATTGTTAATTTTCCAAAATATTTGAGTTTATGGTGAATAGTAATATTTAGTAATTTACTGTATATAAAAAATATACGTTAAATAAAATAGTCCTTGAGTTATTTCTGAGGTAATAAATATAATATTAGACTCTACATCATTATTATAAAATTTTAATTTATAATTTTCAAACTATTCATATTTTTGATCCAAAATAATAACATAATGAGAATAATAATGAGGAAACACCCCTCTCCTCCACTATAAATACCACTTCTCACCACCTCTTATCCCCATAACCCAAAGCCTTGTAGATTGATTAATTCATTCCACATTCCCTATCTAGGCCTCTTACCTACATCCATTTACTTCTAGCATCACAAAAATCCAAAACCAAGTTCCTTGAAATGGTTCTCATGGAGTAAAATTGAAGACATAAAATCATCATTAATTTTCCTAATATATCTTTTTATTCTTCTTTGTTTTATTATTAAATATTCAAATACCCTTATCCAAGTGCCTTGAATACTCCTTTATATTTTATATAATGTAATTTTATAATGTTTATAGAAAAATTCATCATCACACTCATTATTATTGCCCATTTATTTTGAAAATGAGAAAATAATATGGTATGTGTCATTTTACCACCATCGTGGACTATACACTTTAATTTTATAATACCACCATCTTTTCTATCCAAAAAACCATTGTTATGTTTAATGAATATTGTAACATATATATTATATGTTATTTAATATTATATTACCAATATATATAAGATATTAACTAAAATTATATATGTTCTTGATGGTCGTAAAACAACCAAAATAAATGAAATCATTTTCATTTATGTGTTATCTAATGACTCATCGTCATATATGAAAATAAGAAAATATTTAGTATCAATTAAAAATATGAAAATTTATTATAACATTTTATTCCACATCTGTTGTTTCACAACCATTCGAAAAGAAAATATATAATGAACCACCCATGGAAACAGTGAAATAAACACACAAGAAACACTAAAAACAAATATCACTAAACGAGAGAAAATATTTCCTAATAAGATAATATAAGTATATATAAATAACAATATGGTTATTTAATTTATTAATATTACTATATAATTATTTTATACGAGGTTTGAACATAGTTGAAGTATAGAAAATCTGTACTAATGGACTTTTGGTTAAAAATCCTCATTTAAAATTCAATTTTATTTCAAAATTTAAAAGGAATGTTCTTATGATAAAAGTATAAATATTTCATTGTTATAGTCTAGTTCTTGGGAATTATTTATGAATAATGATGGTACATATATGTCCCTCTCAGGATTTTAGTATTTTTTAGGTTTGAGGTTAACTGTATGGTTACTCAATGTGTAAACGCGATGGTTACACCATAATGTACCAGTGAGGGTTTCATCATAAGGTAGACATGAGGGTTTCATTTTAAGGTAAATGTTTTGGTTAAAAATAGAATGTATCTTGTAGGTTTACATTATTACATATGTAATTCCCTAATTAACATTTATGGTCTTACTAATGGTTTCTACGTTTTATGGAAATCTCTTATTTTCACAAAGTAACTATATGATACTTATGGGTGAGAATATGTATTTGAGAAAGTCCCTAACATCATTTAAATTTCAATTAATCCACATTAATACCTAATAATTAATTCTCATCCATTAGATACTCGATAGGGCACATGTTTTGGGGATATTGGTGAGATTAGATGGCCTTGGATGCAGAAAATAGGTTTGGGAAAGGAATTTGGTTGGAATAATATAAGGACCTGGCCATAAACATTAAATAATATAATAAATTCTATTACAATTTGCCTTCATACATTCAAAAATATCTTTTTAGTTTATAGTTTTATTTAATTTGGATATAATTCATTCATATCATTCAAGAATCATACAAAGAGGATACAAACACAATATTTTCAATTTCATCCATAAAAAAGTATGAACAACATATGAAATATTTTCATGAAAAATCATCACATCATTTAGATTATCTTCTTACTTTACCCATAAATAAACCTTATAGAAAACATTTATAACCTTCTAATGAAAAAAAAATATCATTAAGTTAAATAAAAAGGGAAAATAAACAGTTAGTCCATGATTACTTATTGTCATATGAAATCATTTTACCAAAGATATACTTATAATATCATATATATAATTTGTTATAAATTCATATTTCCAGGAAACATAGTGAAATAATAGTCCATTTAGTTATATTGGGTAATTATTTAATTAATATTATAACCATCACAGGTACAATATGATTTGCAACCCACATGGCTACATTACAATGTAACCCACACAGATACATTGTGATTTAACCATTGCAGATACCCATGGAATAAATCATATGGGAACATACCCAATGTATTAAAGGTAAATATAGGGAACACTATATATCATAATCAAGGCCCAAGAACCAGAATAGTAACATAAAAAAAGAATACATTCATCAAAAAAATATTCCTTAAGATGAAATCACTTATTAAAGGACTATGAGGCATGTACAAAGGAAAATATTTTAATTAAATTTAATTATATAATAATGTAAATTTAAAATCAAAACATTGAATAAAAATCTAATACATAATGGTTTCTCTTTCAATATATAATATAAAAAATATTCCTTTTGAATTTTTTAAAATGTCATATTAATAGAGTAATTTTAAGGAAACATCCCTTATATAAAATATGGAAAAGATCTATTTTTTTGAAACCATTGAGAGAAATTAGAATATTAAAATTTTAAAAAAATTATTTCCATATTAATTTATTCCTTATTTAAAATTTAATAAAATGGAAACAAAAATATGATTTAAAAGGATAAAACTTTAAAACATTTAAAACAATGTATTCAGTATAGAGTCCCTTTCCACAAGTTCATAAATCTTGATGTGGTTCAAACCTATATTATAATCATTTAAAGAAATTTATTAATATATTAGAAAAATATATTGATATTTAAAATCCTTATATGATCTTATTAAATCATATTTTAACACAATTATTAATAAATTTTTATAATTTTCATTGTTATGGGTACATTTAATACATGGTTTCCATGGTTTGTTCATTATGTATTTTCATTTTGAATGGATGAAAAATAAAAAATGTAGATTGAAATTGTATTAATTTATTTACATAATTTTAACTATTCATTTAATTATTTTTTGATATTATAATTATTGATTGGTTATAACATTAATGGAAATAATTTAATTTATTTTGCCAGTTTTTACAACCCTCACGAACTTATATCATTTTTTAATATAATATATATTGGTTATCGAGCATTATATAACATATAATATGTATATGAAAATCATAATTAACTATAATAATGTTTTTACAATAATCCTTGAATGTGGTTTATTAAAATGAATAATTATCGTCCAAGATGGAGGTAATCGATACATCACAGATGATATAGTCATTTTTTGAATGAAAGGGTGAAGAGGAGTATGATGTTGAATTTTTCCATCAACATGATAAAAGTAATGTATATATAATACATTTTAGTTTTTATTCCACATGTATATGTGGTTATTAAGGGACAAAAAGAAAATAATATAAAATAAATTTAATATAAAATAAATGAAAAATCTAGATGTAATTATATCTTTAATTCTTCTCATTGAGAACCACCTTGAGGAAACTGGTTTTTGAATTTTGGTGAAACCAGTAGGTCTTGGAATTGGAGAATAATATTTTTTAGATAACTTGAATGAAATTAACCAATCTACCGGTCCTTGAGGTGCGAGGATAAGAGGTGGAGTGGGATGGTATTTATAGTGGATGAGAGGGGTGTTTTTTATTATTTTATTAATCAGTTTATTTTCATGGCTCACGAATCTGAATAGTTATATAATTATTAATAAATAAATTTTAATAGTTAATGGTAATTATAGATTATGTCAATTACATGAAGGATTTCTGAATGAATAGTGTATTTAACTTATGATGAATAGATAATGTAAATTACAATATTTCACTATTCACAAAAATTCAATTACTTCAGAAAAATCCAAAAAAATATCCATAAAAAGTTTTCAATGTGTTGAATTAGAAAATTGACTATAATTTATTAAAATAATTTTCTAAATATTATAATTTAATTTTTTTAATTAAAATCATTATATTTTCTAAAAATACTAACTTTAAAAATATAACTGATTTTATAACACTTTTAAAAATTAATTAACAACATGTAAAAGTAACTTATAATCATTAGACATAAAAATAACAATTTTTAAATAAAATTTATGACGTTAAATTTTCTATTAAATAATTATATTATTTATGAAATTGTAAATAAAATTTTATGTGTCACAAAAATACGAACAAATAATTTTTCATTTAAAAAAAGGATTAACATAATCTGTGATATAAATATATCACATTTTCAAAAATAAGATACATGAATTATATTTATACTCAAATAGAAGTTGTTACTATTCTATTAGAATAGATTAAATAATTTCTATAAATTCCCCATATATCATGATGAATTTATATTTAATTTAGCTATTTAATTCCAGAATGAAAACAAATTATGTTATATGTAACGGGGTTATTACATTATCCCCCCAAAAATGAATTGAGTCCTCATAATTAAAAATCATTATTTTAACTATGGGTTTTAGTAATCAAAATTCAATTTTTTTAATCACACATGGAAAAATGTGTTAATAATGATTTTATATAAAAATAATGAAATTTATACACGATGGTCACCCGAGATAACACATAGTTCGATTCCATGTAAGAAAAACTAGACTTGGAAGAGAAAAATAACTATAAATATATGATATAGAGTTATATATAACATGATCCATATGATGTTAAGAATCATAAAATGTAACTCTGTTATTGGATAAAAGGTTATTAATTTCATATTGATTGAATGAAAAATATTACAATTTTGAGATTATTTTAGGTCGAGTTGAGGTATTCCATTAACAACTGTACTAATAAAATTACAATACATATATCTTTAAATATACAGTGTCATCTATAAATCAATTTTCCACCACAAACTCATCTTTTACTCTAAATGAAGCCTATGAGTCATTCATTATTGATGCACTATAATTAAATTGTACAGATATAAAAATACTTAAATGGAAAAAATTAATCCCTTAATTATTCATTAACCAAAATCAAAATAGTTAGGATATGATATGTTATTTCCCAAAAGGGAATTAATCTCTAAAAATCAACTATAATTCCTAAAGATTATACATAAATCAGTACCATAATAAATATCATTTAAATTATTTAAAAATATTATTATCTAATATAAAAACCAAAAAATAATATGGATGTGGTAACATATACTTAAAACACATTGTTAACATTTGTCCCTAAATAACATTAATATACCCTAAATTATCACTCCACACTGAATATACCAAAATCATATAATCATCATGATATTAAAGTCATCATCGTAATACAAAAATAAAATCATATTTTCCTCCAAAATATAATTTATCCTTTATTCCTCAAATAAAATCTCTTGGAATTATATATACTTTATTCCTATATTGGTTACATAAATTAATGTGATATTCATAAAAAATTACATTGATCACCAAATAAAATTCTTTTAAAACATATGTTCCCAAATTATAACAACTCAAAATCACATCATCATAAAATATCATATTAACCCTATAAGTACCCATAAAATTAAAATTATATCCTCAATATTAAAAGATATTTTTTCTCAAATAACTTTTTTTCACAAGAAAACTTATGGGTAGAATATAAATAAAACTAAAGAATAGTCTTCTAATGTACTCCAATCACAAAAATATTACTACTAGTTATCAAAATATCATCATCCGTAAATCTATCAAAACTCTTGAATCTTTTATATGTATAAATCTTAGTAATTCATAATTCTCCATATTCCATTAGCTATGAATATATGAAATATTTATTAATACTTAATTACTAAAAATCAATGAATTTAAATATGTCTTCATGATTCATAAATATCAACAGAATCATTTTCTAACTTTATGGGGAGAAAAATAATTTATACATTGAATCTAGATTTAAGAATTTTCTTGATTTTAGATTTCACATTTAGAATGTTTTACTTCTTTTAAAAATATATGGTTAATTCCACATTAAGCAATTCACTTATAAGAATTGTTGGAATATTGTAGATCATGAAATCATATGAAAAATATTACATGACCCATTATTTTTTTGTACAAAATAGTTAGTGTTGGATAAATCAAATAAATCTTATATGTGATTTTAAAACACATGTTGGAGTCATAATAAATTGAACAATATTTTTCAATAATAGTCATAATAAAATAAACATCGAGGGATTAGAGGGATATTCAAAAAATATTTCCCTATATCTTGATAATCATGTATTAATCAGTTGAAAATAACATCACTTAAAAATGAAATATATTTTTAAATGAAAGGGAGAAAAAAACAATATAGGGTAATGTCAACAAAATAAAAATTGTATAATACTATAATCTATCAACCTCGAAATACCTCAATTGATTTGTGTTTTTATCTAATAAACCCAAATTAATATATACTTAAAAAATCCATATGTTAATAACCCTTAGAGTTATAAATGGTTTTTAATTTATTCTCAAATAATATCCAAACTTATATTGTTATCCAAACCATTCTCTAATACCAACAATAAGGACTCAGCCTTATATATTAAATAATCAAGTAAATTCTATTAAAAACACATCCTTACATTGAAAATGATATTTTCTATTTACAGTTTCATATTATTAGGACATAATTCATACATATCAACCCATAATCAGAAAAATTGGGTAAAAATAAAATAATTACAATTTCTTTCTTAATAAAAATTGTATTTAATAAAACGAGAAATATTTTCATGAAATTTTACCACAACGTTCAGATTTAATTCTTACTTTCATATACCTGTCCCTAAACCCTGTGAAAAATATTTTAAAACATGGGATGAGAAAAATATTATCAGTAAAGGACAAAAAAAAATTTAAACAATTTTTTTATGATTACATTAAATCATTTGAAATCATTTTTGTAGAGGCATAATTATAATATCATATACTTACTTTGTGAAACCATAAGGTTTCCATAAAACATTGAAAAAATAATATTCCATTATGCTGAATTAAGGAATTAATTACATAATATTGTAACCCTCAGGATTACCATAGGATTTTAAACCCTTATTACTACCTTACAACATAACCCTCATGACTAATTTATGATGTAAACATTATATTTATAGTTGGAATAACTTATACGGTCAACTTACAAAATAAACACCCTCAATGCATTGTAGTGGGTAAATATCCCACCCATTATCATAAATATTTCCCAAGAAATATAACATAATCAAAAAATAAGAACATTTGTATCATAACAAACAAATATTGAGAATAATTCCATTATTAAAGGAATAAAGCACATATAAAATGGAAAAAATTACATTAAATATATACATGTTATATTTTAAAGAAAACATCCAAACATTATGAAATAATGAAAGAAATAATGGACACACATTATGTATATTTTGAAAGAAACAATGTTTTTTTGAATTTTTTAAATAGGGAAATTAAATGTGGGTTTTTAAAGAAAATTCCCTTACATAAAATATGAAAAAGGCCGATTTTTGAATTTTTTTTGAGAAATAATGAAATAAAATTTAAAAAAATCTAATATCTATAAAAAATATTAATGAAAATTATTCTGAATACAGGGACATAATTTTTTTTTAGAAATATAAATCAGTAAAACATTTAAAAAAATGTTTTAGTAAAATTTTCCCTTACCCATGTTTATCTTTCAACAGACATGATTATACCTCATGTAAAATGGTATAACAAGTTTTATTTATATAATAATGAACAATATTAATATTTAAAACTCCTTATATTACATTATTATAAATAATTTTCAGCAATTTATTAACAATATTCTGTTATTTTCATTACTCTAGCTTAATTTATTTCAAGGTTTCCATTATTGATTCATTTATGATTCTCTTTTCAAATGGAATAAAAAAAGCTAAGATAAATGTTATAAATATGTTTCGAAATTATTAAATTATTCCTAATATCTTTCTTTCCTGATATTAGGATGATTCCTTAGATATAATAGTAATGAAAATGATTTAATCTGTCTTTGTATTTATTAAGACCATCAATAACATAAACCACATTATTTAATGTAATGTTTATATGTTGGTTCCAAAACATTATATTACATTTTATATGTAAAATAAAATAGTATTTGACAATAATAATTTATTACTACATAATTTGAAGGTGGTAAATGATAATGAAAATAAATTGTCCACGATGGTGGTTAATCAACACATCATGAATGATGTTCTTATTTTTTGAATAAAATGAAGACAAAAATATTTTTGATGATATATTTTTTCATAAAACAACATTATAGTATATATATATAATATAATAGGGTTTTCATTTCATGTGGATATGAGGATATGATGAAAGAACATGAAATGAAAAATAAATTGAAAATTAAATAATAGACAAAGTAAGAGGAATTTCTCTAATGAATTCTTCTCATTGAGAACCTCATTAAGGCACTTTTTCTGGGTATTTTGGGGAGACCAGAAGGGATTCTATGTTTAGAATAGTATTGGGAATGTATTTTTATGTTAATTAATCAAACTATAATTTTTGAGGTGTATGGAGAAGTGGTTGTGAGTGGTGGTATTTATATTGGTGGAGTGGGGTGGTTTTATTATTATTATATTCATTAGTTTTTCTGTTGATGCCTATAAATAGATAGAGAATTATCACAGAAAATATTAAAACAATGAAATGTATTTTTAGATTACGGTGATTAGATCATCATTGACTCATGGAATGATGTATTTTACTTATAATATTTATATACCATAAATTATTGTATTTCACTATTCATAAAAAAATCAACTATTTCAGAAAAATCCAATCAATTCCCCATAACAATTTTTCATCTTGTATAATTCCAAAGCCAACTCATTTTTATGATTATAATTTATTAAATATGAGAAATTTAATTTTTAATTTTAGTCTTTTTTTTGAAAATAATAAATTTTAAAATTATACCTAATTTTATAACAAATTGAAAAATTAATTATGATATCATAAAATTATATTATAATAATAAGACAAAAAATATAATTTTATAACTATATTTTATGATGATAAATTCTCTTTTAAATAATTTTATTAATTATAAACTTGTAAATAATAATTTATGTGTCAAAAAATACCAAAACATCATTTATCATTTTCAAAATAATTATTTTCTTCATCCATCATATAAATATATCATATTATAAATTATAAGATATGAATTTTTTTATTTATAATCATAAATATGCGGTTACTCTTCTATTATTATATATTTCCTAATTTCTAAAACACCACTTATTTCATTAGTCATTTTGAATAAATTTGACTATATTATTACAGAATGAAAAACAAATTATATTATAGGTGCCTGTGTTGCTAAAAGAAACTATCCAAACCTCAACCCAATGCATGATGTGATCGGTAGGAATCCTAGTGTGTATTCTTTTAAAAATTAAATTTAGTAAAAAAAATTAAACAAAAAACATGAAACTGTGAAAATGCATTTAGATTATTTTGATAATTTTAGAAAATTATACATAAGTAAATTTTGATGTGTATAAATTAGTCAAAACTAAAGATTATAAATGGTTCTCTTAGTATAACATAATTTTTTTAAACTATTCAATATTGAACTTTTAGTTTAAAATGGGTGACAATCACTTAAAATAATGGAATGACACCGAAATTGTATTGACAATTATGAAAATTATTCATATGTCATTTGTGATGTGTTGGAATCAGTCTCAAAATGACACAATTTGTTATCGGTACAACTGAAAGTGTATATTTTTAATTTACAATTATATTTTAGTAAAAAACATGTTTTATACTCAAAAGGAGAACATTTATTTAGATTTTTTTGATACATTTGTTAAACCATCCATAATTCAATTGTGATGTGTGGAAATCAACTACACCATAATATGATGCATGATGTGACTGATTTCAATCAATTCATGAGGTTTCAATTTAATAATGAAAATTTTAATTTATTTTATCATATATATGATTAATTTATTTCATTTTAGTATTACTAACATAAGATTTATTTTCTTATACAGGTGTATGGATTTTCTCAATTAAAATATTATATATATGTTTCCAAAATATTAAAAATGACATTTATGAATATTATATATTATATTTATATTATTTAAATTATTTATATATTTATATTAATTCAAATATTTTTCATAAACTCTTAACTCATTTTTATTTCAAGAAAATTTCACAAAAATGATATTTTTTACCAGAATAATTATTTTCTATATTAACCTAAAATGAATTATTTTACAAAAAATCTGAAAATTAATCTAAATAAAATATTTATATGGTTAATATAATAATTATTGTGATTCAGTTAAATTAAAATTATACAATTTATAATTTCCATTCAAATGAAAAAACAATATATAAAGGATAAATAATTTTATTTAAAAATGATGTTTTTAAACATTCTATATTTTTAATATAATGTCATATAAATTTCGAAATAATTTAATGTTGTAATAATAGTTTCTATATCTAAATATTATATATTTATATAAACATTTAGCATTTATTAAATATATTTAATAGATAAAATAAAATAACCTATTTAATAATTCATCGAAAGGAATCCATTTTTTAAAAATATTTATTAATAATAAAAATATAATATAAAATTACTTTAATTGATTATTATATTTATATCTACTATCTATTATATTATTCATATTATTTTAATATATTATAGTTTAGTTTAGTTGGATGTTATATTAGTTCGGTGTTGTGTGTGGCACATGCTATTAAACATAAATTTAATTTTGTGTGTCCAAAATCTCAAGTGGCATTTGTAAGCCATTTCCAAAATTTGATATTGGTCATAATCTATGATATTTTACACTTACCAAATAAATTTAATGTAATCCTATCATGATATTTATTATTCAATGTATTTGTTTTTTCACCTTATCTACAATCCCAAAATCATACATTGCTAACATGATATAAGACTCATGTAGAACATTATCCCCTCTAACATGATCTTGTATTGTGAAATCTAGATCACATGTTGATAGGTTTAAACTACAACGTCTAATTGGTTATAGACATATTATATTTTCTTGATTCCATAAAAAACAGATTGAAGAGAATTAATGTCTTTAAAAACAAGTGGTAGATGGGAGAACACAAAAATATACTAGTACAATATGTTTTTATAGATAACGAAATCAAATAGTATATGATTAAATCTATAATTACATTTGAAAAAATGGATGAAGATAATATAGTATGAATACTAATATATTGATGTTTTTATTTTATGGAGTGATTGTTTTTTGATAATTTCTAGACAAGAAATGTGTAGATTTGTTGAAGAAGTGGATCCTTAAATTATTTCATATCTTGAAGACTAATATTAGAAATACTACATAATTATATTTAATATAGTTTAAGATTAATATAATCCATTATTTCATGTTTTTTTATCATTACATCTGAGTTAGTAAAAATTAATCTTGTATATTCTATAGTAGATCGACATGGATATGAAAGAATATGCTTCTAAAATTATCCAGGGCACATAAGATAGAGATTTAATCCAATATAAAGGTTATATCAATGAGCTAAATAATAATAATTTCGTGCATTAAATATTATTTATTATGAGATCATATTTCCATGAATAAATCTATTTTATATATTAAACAATTTCATTATAACCATTCATAATTAAAATCCAAATAGTGTGGTTTTGAGGAAAAAAATTCCCATGAATAAACCGATAAATATTACTATTTCTAATGAATATGGTTAATTATTTCATATAGTCAACATGATCTTGGGGGATGATTTTAATTTTGGAATCTTTAATGATTTTTAAATTTATAAACCCATTCACACCCAGATCCATGGTTTTGAATAATTTCTTCAAGAAGACCATGATGATATTATTTTATATATGGATCCAATTAATATAAAATTCTTAACATTAATTTCATTAATGTTGATTTTATAATTAATAAAAATGAACATTTTAAATCATGTTCAAACATTTATGATTAAATTGAATTCCTAAACAGTACCCTATTAGCATGATATAGAATTTTTATTTTTCAAGAGTTCACCAGAAAAGATATCTTTGTGGAAATGGTTTTATGGTAATAATCCACAATCATAAAACAGAAGATCAGATCCCCAAGGAAAAATAAAAGAATATTATAATATATATCATTGATAATTCATGAAATCCAATTATACCTTGAGATAATAATATCACATTAATATAACATGTCATATTTTTTCCATATTGTCCTTTTGGTAGATAACTCTTCATAATAAATAATGTTATCTTCGATAACAAGTAATAATTTTCTATAACATTCAACAAAGTTATATGGTTAAAAAGTATATAGGATATGAGTAGTACCAATAATGTTTTAGGAATCAATTTTAGGGTTTGATATATTGATGACATTTCCATAATGTATCCTTTTCTGATGTAGTCTTAAACATTTCCAAATAATAATGAAAATAAAGGCCTTCTACCTAGATCATCTTGATCAAATGAAATTACATTGAGGTGAACCATTAACCACCATTAAGAGTATGGGACATTAATTTAGTGTACATATAATATTTATATGATTATTATAGATAAAAAAATGCTTGAGTAAGTCCATGATGGAACCACATTAGATGGTATCAAATTTATTTGAAATATATATCTTAAAAGAAAGATTCACACCCCTTGATTTCATCAATACCAGTATAAGAAAATCAAAAATAGTATAAATTTATTCTTTTATTATCATCATAGTTATACACCAAGACAATATAGAATTGATTATAAGCATTGAAATTGATACAACATTTTGATCCATGACCTTATTAATTATATGGGTAATATTATTCCCATAAAAAATTTTAATTCCCTAATATCTATTGCTTAATCAGACCTCAATATTTGATAGATAAATTTATAGTTGATCAGTATTTAAGGTGACCATGAATATAATAATTACATAACATCTTAAATGTTCTCATTCGTAAAATATCCTATTTATTAATCTAAAAGTTATTAGTGAAGCAATTACGAACAACTGAGGTCTCCATGTTCACAGGGAAGAGTTCCCATTGAATCTTATCCATAGTTGGTTATTATTAATAAAATACTTTTGAATATTATTTGGTAAAAATTAAGTGATTTCCACTATAATATATGAATGATAAAATTTTATCTCAATGAGTATTTGGGTAACCTAACTTACCATTGATTTTTCATTCTCTCCATCATTTTTATAGACTCATCCATTGATAATAATGGATGAAATATTTTTTTCGGTGTTACCATTTTTGTATAAGTTGATTATTTATTCTTATCACCCTAATTATAACCAATAATATGGATTTTTTTAATGGAGTGTCTCCGGATGTTCTAGTAGTTTTTTCAAACATACATTTGATATGTATATCATTAAGGGAAATACTATTTTTTGTTGATGCTTTGTTTGAAAATACAATAATTCATTCTCAACATATTTAATATAATTATCTTGATTATTGAATTTTGTATTTATCAAAAAACTCAATAATTGTTTGATCATTTTAATCTTCTGAGCCAAACTCATATAAACATTCACTTGGCCTTTCTAGTACCAATCCAGAGTACTAATATTATTACATTATTATATTCATATACAAACAATGTAATATCTTAAAGTACATAGATGGAGTCTTCTTAAATATTTTTCAAGTGCAACTAATATATTTTTTATGATCTATGTGTTGTCTTATAAGATACATTCAAGAAATATGAGGTCAAATTTCATCACTATTCATAAATGGGAACACTGTTTAAAATATTGTATCCTTTATCCCATTTATTTAATTCCTAATCTAGGTATATTCCATTAAAAACAATTATTTTCTCAATATTATTATGTAATATCCATATTTTTAAATATTCCAATATAATTCCCACATATTTATCACTAATACGTTCAGAGGTATTATGTAAAAATTTAAATTCATGAACTTACAATCATTTTTTATCACTATTTATAATATATTTTTTGGTTCCTTCTAAATATCACACATATTAATGTCTAGGGTGATTAAATAAATTAGAGTGATCAAGGTATTAACACTATATTTGCCTACATAAAATGGTATAATGTCCTTAATAAAATTAATATCAGGTAAATCTATACCTCTTAAATAAAAAACAATGTGTTTCCATAATATATATTTTATGTTTTGGTGCTAAAAACATAAAACCCATCATGTCCCACTATAAAATAATGAAATAGTAAAAGGTAATATTTATCTCATTAATTACAACATTCTCATGATTATTATCAGTAATTTAATGATAGATATCTATAAAAAATCCTATATGTCCTTACATTAGAAATTACAAAAGTGGATCATTATTTATTAGAATAGATTCACCTTATTTTTATATTATCATATTTGTCTAAGAATATATCCTTATCCCCACCCTTTTTTCATAGGGCCCCGCAAAAAGTTTTAATTAACTCTTTAGAGATCCCTAACATGTCCAAATCATCAATTTTATAAGCCTAGTTCTCTATGTTCCATTACCTGACCAAAACAGGCCCATGTGGCTAGCGACAAGCCATTTGTGACACCCCAATCCAACCTCTAAAAGGCCAGGGATGGTGGAATGTTCTGAGAAGTCATATCACACACATGGGAGGAATTATCCTATGTCACAAAAAACACACAAAAACACATCTAAAAAAACCTATATTCTATAGAATTTTTCGATAAAAATGATTTCAAGATGGATGAATATAAATTTATTTCACATCAAATTATGATACATGTATGAAAAAGAATAAAAGGATAAATTCAATCCCAAAAAAAGAGACTATCATACTATAAATGAGTTTAATGTAATTAAATGAATATCTTTTGATCAAAGATGGTCCATCTAGGTTAGTTATGCTACACCCACTCCAAGCCCACCCTGAACTCCATCGAAAGTCATGTTTTATACATATGAAATAATAGGTTTGGGAAGACCCCATTCAGGGGGGGAGTATTACATACCCAATAGTACACACCAGGATCCCCAAACAAAAAGAATATAAGATATTTTAGTTAGTTCATCATCATCACTATATTGAAAAATAATATGACATAATAACCATAATCCAGTCACACTGAAGATATAGAATAAGTCTTCAATTAATGTCAAAAAAATATACCAACCTAATTCCCCATTTTATGCTTAAATGTAATAATCATATTGTAGATATTCCATCCTTGATTCTTGTTAACCATGATGGAACTCATCCAAGAGGTCATTCATGTTTTTCCATTCCATTAATAAGTAGACACAGGAACAAAGATGATGTCGTTACATAGATAAGTGATCACAACCTAGTCTTGTAGGGGACACCTAAATCTATCCCGATTAACCCTCTAGTATGTGGACCATAAAACCAAATAGTATGAGGCAGAATACATGACCCAACCTAGGTATGAATGATAGAGGATCATACCTTGATCCACATAGAGGGATGCATAACTCTATCAAGGACTAACTAATATTGGGGAACAATCATAATGTGATCAGGATGATATTAATCACTCTATAATCCTTGGGATGATCCAAGGGAATTCCCCTATGGATACTAAACTATAAAAATGATAACGAGGGCCTCAACAAACCATAAGAAATTTAAATGATGTGTATAGGGAGTATAGTACATGCTTCAGATAGTTCAGGTTTTCTCATGTCCTTTGGGACTTTATTCATTACTATGACCCATTCTCATGTTATTTTATCATTCCCATGTTTACATTACATTATTATGTAGAATTATTTTTATAGGTACTGTTTATAGGTCAATGTACTCTGGTAATGACTATGCCTTTTCCCAAACACTTTTTCCAATCCTGATTATCTGGCAGTGTCCATGCCAATATACCCAAGGGGTACCAACTAGGTAGACAACATTGAGTCAAGAAGCATGTGGTGTGGCCACATGTTTTATGATATTTACCTTGTCATTTCACCATTTACACTAACCAAATGGGGTCTATAAATCTTGTGTTAATGAAAAATATGTTTTTTTGACATGTATGTTTACATAATATACATATTTTCAAACACATCTTTTCCTGCGATAATTCAACCACTAATTTCATAAAACAATCAACCATGGATCTAGATCAAGGTTTGAAAAAAACTCTTATTTCCCCGAGTTATAGTATTTTCGGCTTCCAATTTTCACATTGATTATCCACTAGCTATCTGAATTTATGAATAAAATAAACCAAAAATAGATGTACTCTTACCCCAACCAATCTCCTGTTCTTACACATTATGCCTAAATTATTCTCTCAATTTAGATTCAAGATCCACGAAAATGAACCAAATCCTAAATTATTGACTTTAAAATGATCATATTCTAGGTATTATCAATCCACTAGTCAGACGAAAATGATTACTATAAATACATGAAGAGTGAGGGTCAAATTGAAAGTAAAAAAAACTAACAAATATATGTATACCATTGATCAATATAGACTCAATCAATTTGTGGAATAAATTTTGAATGTAAGTAATATCCAAGAATTAACAATAATTTTTAATTCCATATTTTGTTATGATAAAACAATAACCGAATAGTGAATCCATTCTTTAAAATAATTGATATTAATTTGACATGATTAAAAAAATTATAATATTAAAAAAATTGAAAACCTACTGGAAGAATGAATTTATTAATTTAAAATAATGATTCCTACATGATATTATTTAGAGAGAACCAGAAATCCTTTTATGAAGACAATATCCATTGAAACAAGACCGTCAATCCATAATAATATTGTCATTCAGAATAATAGCTCACACACAACCCCTCTTGAATCCATAGGGTTATACAGATGACACTAAGAGTTTTCCGTAATAGTGTTTTAATCTATGAAAAATAGGTTTAGGCCATTTATTAAACTATATATAAATAATTTAATATATTTAATTATTATTCAGCATATGACCACCCTTATACCAAAAAACTAACACATAAGATTTTTTTGTTGTGCGTATTATAAAAACGACATTCCAAATTTATTGTCTATCTCATATTTCCCATATCGAACACTATTAAAGAGATATTTCATTATTTCCAAAAAAATTGGCTACATTATATAATATTTTTAATATTTTTAAAATATTAATTCTAAGGCTCTCTGGGCCTCATAATCCAATGAAGAATCCATGCCTGGAATGAAAAATAATATTTAATATGTTTTAATTTTTTATAAGGGAAAAAATAAATGCATTAAATTTCCCCACAAGGTATTTCCTTCTCAAGAGGATAAAATTCTACTAAATATATAAGGTTACTAATCATGCATATGGTTTTCCCACTTCTACATTCTTTGTTAGAGGTTCTCATGCTACCATTGGACATGCACAATGTGAATCTATCTACCTTGAAATATCTTCTCCTATAAATCCACAATATATTAAAGGAAATATATGAATTTCTCTCCATCCACGATGTCTAGAAGACAATTGTAGATAATGTATGATGGGTTTTGCACATACCTCTATAGACAAGAAACAGGGAAGACATAATGAACGCGGTTTAACTAGAGTTGTAGGTCTAATCGGTATGAAAACACAAAACCATATATAGTATAAAGAATATGGAAATTAATCTTGAAGAAAAATTGTAACATTATAAAAATACCCATAATTCTAATTGAGGTGATACTTTCATAAACACATGGTCCCCATAATCAATTTCCATGGGCCTCCTTCAACATTCTATATAAGTATTATGATGGTTCTAAATTGTCTTCAAATCATCCTGGATGATATTGACATTCCTATCATCAATCACACAAACTCTCTTCCCATGATTTTAGAATTCCCCAGATAATTCCAAATATTGTGAGACCAGAACGATGTATTATACATGTCCTTGAATGGTTCCATAATGATGGTGGAGTTATATTTTTTTTTTTCAGAATATACCTTGGGTTGGTGATCCTACCAACTCTGTTCAATGTCTAACAGGAAATCCCATATAATTTACCATTTAACTAGAGTGGTCTTCACAGTTTGGTAGTCTATCAGGGGGAAACGTCATGCTCTACAACAATCAGGTATCAATGGACTCCTAAAATAATCTATATAACAGTGACATGAAGAAAAAATTATTATATGAAAAAATCATCAAGTAAAAATTATTTAGACATACTTTATTTTTCGTGTACTGATGTCCCATGCTCCCTACGAAAATCCTCTCTCATATGGCTCATTAGTGGGATGGAAAAGCTAGTCGTTCTACGATCACATGTATAGAATCATTAATGCGAAATAATAATGGATTCTTCCTCTTTATGTACATAGATACACTATCCAACATCCACTATAGAACCTTAAGGTGTTGAGGCAAACATATTGGAATATGTACACATATTCATCCGGGTCCCCAAAAATAGATATGGAAGGTCCCAGTAAACATTTTTTCACCTCTAAGTCAACCAATAATGGTTATTTATAAAAATACCTCCGCAACACCTCTTTTAGTTTCACAAAATTCATCCTCTTCTATTGGAAAATAAAAATATTCTTCCCACCTTTAGAAAATACTTCAGGATCATGTTCGGTGAATATCTCTCACCATAAGGTCCCATAATTAATATCTCCAATCAGATCCACCCCAACATTCAGAATATGTGGAGGTGTAACAACCATAGGATTATGGGATTTTGTTCTATCCACATCATCATAAGATGATGAAAATTTGGCCAAATTCTCTTATGCCTTTCTAAAAAACAATGAATATGATATCATACTGAGTGCATCAATCACCAATTACTCTTTACCTAGCATACATAATCTATCAATTTCATAATCTTGGAGGATCCCTAACCCCTAACTCGGTCTTAAATTATGATCCTATCGAAAAATTATGTACATGATATTTTATTGTTATAATATATGAGAAACAACTCTTCAATAAGGTAGTATCACCACATCATTAGGGTAAATACCAAATATTACATATCTAGGTTGTGGGTCACTTAGTTTAGATCATGGGATCTAATATCTTATGACCCATAAGAATTCAAATCCAAACTATCCATTAGAAAATATCCAGACCAATTTCCTAAGTCATCAAATAACATCTCATATTCAGTAACCTCCTATGTTCATCTAAAAATTAGGGGGGGGGGTCCTCATCATGAATATTTAAAGCAGTTGGAAATTTGTATGATAATTCACCATCCACACATATGGATTCACTTTTAGTTGAAAGAAGTTAATGATTTCTAAATCCTATAGAAATATTTAATAAATATCATATATTATCCTATAAACGAAGGTAATTTACACACATTAGTAACACTCTTAGTTGGATCATAGGATAATACTACCTCAACATTATCTTTCTTCAGCAGTACTACCTCTTTTTAGATGACATGTTAATTGAAGTGGATTTATAAAATCTATAAATTACAATTTGTAACCTTCCCATAATATTTGTTCTCTTGTAGTAGGTTCAATACCATCTTCAAATGTCTAACATGTTATTACTCATATGAAATGTACATGTAAATTGCATCAATTAATAATATAATGATTCTATCTAAGAATGAATGGAATATCTAGTAAATTAGTTCCATAAACAGTTTTGGGTTGTTTATCTTGTGAAAAATCATTACATTGTGCTAATAGTGACCGTAGTTATATAGAATTATCATCTTTAATATATCCTTATCTCAGATTTAGAGTTTCTTGTATCTTGGTCTAATGTAAATCTTTGAGAACCACCTCTCCCATTTTAATTGGTCATATAGTTTATGGATTATATAGAGTTGATAAATATTCTGGTTTGTCATCGTATTTAGGTGACAATGAGCCGTTAAAAACCTAAAGATCTTGTCTTCTATCTTGGTGAACAAAATTGGGTATGATTGGTGAGATACACTAGGAATTAGAAGTACATTACTATGTAAATCCGTAATCATCACCTTCAACTCATAATTCTATTTGGGAGAAATCTAATATGCTAAAAATAGATATCGGGGAACACATTGGGTTGAAGTGTATTAAATTTTTGATCTCTTCCTTGGAAATAAATCCTAAAATTTCATATGGAACGATGTACTCAAACTCTTCCTCAACTATAGAATGTTGAATTCCCAAAACAAATATTATACCATGGGTAATATTGACCATCTAATGAGTAAAAAAATTTATCCTCCTACATAACTGCCCTTCATACTATTATGAAAAATACTTCTCAACTATGTAATAAAACATAGTCCCATCAAATTAAATACTCCAAATCCCCATCATGAAAATTTCAAAATGTTCCTAAAATACGGAGAACTTGTAAAAACCTATAACGATATTGCAAAACCATAGCACAATTGCAAAAAAATCCCACATCAAGGTCTCTCCTCTATAGGTCAGGTGACACTTTCACCATGATTTTTCTGTTACTGATTCTTCTATGGTATGTTCCTCTAAATAGATTGGTCAACAAAATGGTTTTACTAGAATGTGTATACGATTAATAATGGATTGGGTAAGAAAATATTGGCTGATACCTAGGTATATTAATACTGGAACTAATGTATAGATGTAACATCTCATACAATGAATAATCCAATAGTCCTCTGTGTTAAATGACTAATCTACCATTATCATTGAGCATCCATAATAGTAATCCCCCATTAAAGTTGAAAAAAACCATGGGTGGTGTTGGAAACATATAAGATCATTGGACACCTCCCATTTACCTCCTATCTCATATTCCACATATTCCAGATAGCTAAACAACCAGATCTCTCTATTTTATCTACCTAGGTCTTCAATTTACCATCTCCATGTCAATTTCAGTATGGGATGAAAAATACCATGTGAGATCTGTTAGCTCGTTAAAGGATTAGCATCACCTCTCTCTCTTGATTGAGTGGAACCATATAGGGAGCCCTAAAATATTGACCCACTTTCATGGGAAAATCTCTAAAATCATATTTCATTATTGTGCTTAAGAGTCTAAATATTACAATAAGCTACTGAAGTGTCAACCCCAGGGTTCCCACTACCTGCACAACCTTTTGGGGTTCGATCAACCAGAAAGATCTCCACAACTAATACATGCACTAAATCCCCAAAATAATAATTAATGGTAATTGATAACACACTACAATAGTTTTTCCTACAATTTCCATTCTTGTTGGTATTCCCTCGAAATTAATACTCTCAACCCATATCATTGGTGTTCCATGAGAGGTCAGTAATCCATAACACATAATCTAAAACTATCTAGATTAAATAATGGATCTCAAGAAGTTAATGTATACACAATTCACACAATGTATATAGGTAGGACTCTAATGTGATGAGATGGTTTAAATCTATCTAACAATGTGTTTCTTCTCCATGAATCAAATTCACTAAGATACAATTTTGTCCAATAATGCCATATTCATTTCTCTAAACATTGGGAACTGTCTGATCATGACCAAGGTGGATCACACATCCAAATTACATGATATTTTCTTATTTTACACATGGGTCTATGTCATGAAAAAATAAAATTTTTATCTACCTTTAAAACATGTTGAGTGTTATTTAACTATACACATAATATAGATATTCTTGGTAATTAGTGATTGGTGGTAAGACAAGAAACCCAAAAAGATATAACATATCATGAAAATTCTATTGTATAAAAGCCTCATCAATTGGTGGATCATCATCATTACCCAATAATGGAATCCATGTTCCATGTCATCATATAGGAATCCAAAAAAAGGCACGATTTACCAAACATAAACAGTACATCATGGGAGATTAATATAAAATAACATGAAATCCAAAACACATTCATAAATCATGCATGTATTATTATATTCCCTACAACTACTTCTTACATGATATGAGAAAAAAAATGTTAGTAATGTCATTTTGAATGGAAACACCATCCACAAAACAAACATTATGTTCCCATGAAATTATGAAAATATCAATACACTTTAACATAGATTCCCAATATTCCAAACCAACCGTAGTATATATAAAATATCAAAACTAAGGTCATATAATAGCCTCATATTTGTAACGACCCAATGTTTTCAAGTGAAATTTACCTTCTTATAAATATTTCATAAAATAAAATGAAAACACTACATAATTAACTACTAAGTTCTAGGTGTCCTTTAAACATATGTTCACCATTTCTTTGTTTGGAATTTTGAAAATATGATATACATGGTTGCAATCAATAAGTTATTTTGAGTCTAAAATGAAAAACCTAATTTTTGATGAATTGTATCCTATCATTTTTAATAGTAACATAACCATATGAATATTGAAAAAACCTAATGAATAGAAACCTTATCGATGACAGTTTTAAAAAAATATTCAAGTGAAATTATGATGTTCCTATATTTTTGATTGAGTAAATGAATGTTTTAAAACTGGGTTTTAATAATAAATTATAATTTTAATTAAATATTAAATTAATCAACTTTAGAAAATAATTTTGGAAAAATGGATTTCATTTTTTTATTATACACATCGAAAAATGGTTAGGGTGAATTTTTGGGATTTTTCGGAAATATGTGAATTTTTGATGAATAATTGAATCCAATAATTCACAATAAATTCCAAATAATTAAATAATTGAATCATTTATAATGATATGCTGATGTAAGCCCATTTGGTTCGAATTCACATGAATTTATAACTATTCTGGGTCATGGAATACTTACTATTCCTTGACTTGTGAGGAAATAATAATCTGATGATTAAAAAATTATGAAAACCCTCCTCTGGTCCAATATAACCCCCCACACACACACTCTCTATTATCTTCACTTTTATCAAGCCTTGTGCTTTGCCAATATTAGGCACAAATATCTCCCCAAGATCCCCCCCCATGTCCAAAAGCTCCTAGACTCTTCAAAATACCAAAACATCTCTCCATAAGAAGTTCTAAAAGGAGGAAGTCTCAAGAGGTAAATTCCTCTTTCGAATTCCTTCTTTTCTTTTATGTTTTTTTTGTTTCATTCATCAACTTCCGTCACCAAAATGATATGAAAAATACAATAACATACATATAATTTAATTTTTTTATCCTAATGGTGTAATTAATTTATCTTCTCACCTTTCCCCTCCTTTTATTTGAATGAAATGAAATCATCGCTGGAGATGTGCTAATTTAGCACATTCAATGACAACGATCTAGCAATTTCTATTATCATTATAAAATCTTGTCATGAAACCATTTTTGTAATGGTTGAACCAGAATATATACATGTAATATATAAAATTTTAATTCTTTAATCATTTTTTAAAAATGATATTATGTTATAAAGAAAAATACGTTCATTGTAATCAAACCCACCAATTACCAAAAATGGGGTTTACTTTGTTTTCATATAAATAATTGATTTTTCTATATGAAACCAAATTAAATATAAAAACATGTAATGTATTTTATGGTCACAAATATCATATAACTTCATTTTTGGACAACCACTTCCATATTTCATGTTTATCTATATTTGAATATAAGGAACTGATCTATTAAAAACAAGTAAACAAACGAGCCCGAACAATGAAATTGAGCATTATAACTAATCCAGAAGGACATGAATGAACTAAAAAGGGTTACAATAAATCAATTACATATAGAAGAGGTTATGGAATTATGAATTAATAGGCCTAATGTTTTTATTGAGTTATTTGATCACAAGAGGATAACACCAATGTATTTAAGGTAAGGGAACCTCTCTTTTTCACTCTTAATCAGGATTGTTCTCTATGATATGCCTTTTTTGTGTAATACCATGTCATGGGGTATGTTTTATAACCTCCCCCATACTATCCTAATTTTTTATATATGATTAAAAACCCCTTATCTCTCTCATCAATCCCTCTTAGTTACACCCGATACCAGGTCGATAATCTATAATGGATTCTAACCGAACACCCCTTATTCCTTCAGTTTGCTCTATCTTCCTTTATACCAAATTGTAGTTGTCTTTTAATTTTATTTTAAACTTATAAATTCTTTTTATATTCTCCAAAATCATGTTCTAGGATCCATCTCTCATTCTCTTTCTGGGATATACCTTCTTTTATGTGAATCCATCCTTAATACTTCCCAATAAGCACACTCGTTTTAACGAAACTTCCCGAATTTTTAACCAATTTAAAGTTCACTCCATCCTATATATTAAGACACAATTTTCATTATAAAATCATTATTTTTATAATGAAAACCTTCTTGGATAAATTCTGGTTTTATATCAAATAATGTCCTGATTACTATTTTTAAAGATCTATAGTATTATCCTTAAAAGCACACAAAAATGTTTTAATGCTAATGTTTTTCAGATAATTTTTTTTATATATTGTAAATTATATTTTTCACCACCCACCATGTTATATGCCTATATTACCTTATGAATGGAAATGTGTGTTCTAATCCCTTTCTTTCATGGAAACTTTCATCATACACTCATTGGTTATTCTTTTTGTCATGATTGTGGTACCCAATTCTCTCCATGGGTATCCTTATGTTAACGAATGATTGATTATGTATGATTATTTATTTGGAAAGAATATAAATATATATGGAATGAATATTTATGTGGAAAGAATATTCATGAAAATTTTGATATGGGTGCGCCCAGATAGTGCTCCAATGCATTGGGTAATGTTATGTCTCATGAGATGTGATGTGAAATGGGACTGGCCTTTAGCCTTGACCTGTACTAAAATGGGAAACAGGATTTACTGTTAGCCTTAAACTATACTAATTCTTTTATTACTATGCCACATTAACATGATTCCAAGTTTATATGATACCTTGATTATATGATATGATTTTATATGATCCATGTATTGTTTTCATTATGTCATGCCTCTTAACTCATGTTCTTAAGATGTATCCTTATATTCATTCCCTTATAGGGATTTTAGAACATCCCTTTATTCTTGTGTTCCAAAAGGAAACCTATGTAGATATAAGGGATCAAAGGATCTTATGAGCTCTTAATGGATTTTAAAGAAAGAAATATTTTTTACCCCCATGTTTTATGTTTTATGTAACTCGTCTTCCAAGACAGTAGTCTTAACGATACATGGCATTTACTCTGATGTATAATTATGCTTAAAATCATGTAATGTTATGTGTAAAAGTCTTGGGTTTCTATAGTTGGTATTAGAGGATGGTCATGTTATTTTTGGAGATGCGGAATAGAGAACCTTAGTGAAAACCTTAATGATTAGACGTAGAATAATAAAACATCCCTAAATTTTGGAAACTATTGAGTAAGTGGTTTTGTAAGAACCCGGTTCTTAATCATGAGGTACAAGTTTCTTTTTTCTCTTTTCCTTAATTATTTTTCAGAAAATTGGGTAAGTGGGGAAAATCCTAAATTTTGGGACTACACACCATGTACTTTTCCACACACCTTGTACTTTGGCCATGTGGAAGAAATACACAGGGTGTATAGCCATTCTAACAATGAAGGGTGTAAAAAGAGACTACATTCCGTGTAGTGGGTATGTACATTCCTTGTAGTTAGTCGTCAAGAAAATAGTAAGGTGGTGGAATCAGCCACTAGACGAGCGACATCACATGCCATGTATTCATTAATAAACATTGTGTACTCATATTGATGGATGAATAGTGTGGCGGTGGGAAATGTAGCCGCCATAGGAATAGTTAAATGAGGAAAGTACACACCGTGTAGTTTGTTTCATATAAAATGGGCAGTATCATCCCCTGTTCATAGGGAAGGCTTAAAACCAGAGGTGGAGTCGGGAGAGAGGGTCGAACCATGGAGGAGCACCAGATCGCACGTTGGGAATCTGATTCCGCCTCGGTCGATCTCGTTGGAACCGTATGGATAAGCCCCTTCTTATCATTAACTGGTTCTTGCCTATTGTTCTTAAAAGGGATGTTATTTGTGTTTGAACGGGAATTCTTATACCCCAGATCTAGGTCTCTTTTGGGCGTTTCTGGAATCGAAGTTCGTGTATACCGTTTAGGGGCGTTTGAGGTAGGTGTCTTGGTGTTTAAATTTCAACTGTAGTGCGTTTTTGTGTATCGTTGTGCTATGAACCCATGTTGGGGTGTCGTGTGGCTGAGGCCTTGGTTGTTTTGAATTCCTAGAATTGTTAAGGTAATTAAATGTGATAATAAACTTCTGTTTGGGATCGCTGCTTGGATCCAGGACCACCCCTAGGGTGCGTTCCTCTGTTTATCCATTTGGCTAGGATACGCTAGGGTATGCCAGTTTTACATTATGCATTAGTTTTCCCTCGGGATGAATTGTAAAAAATCGCAAGTTTATATGTTAGGCATGTCCCGATTACATTCTTAGCCTCAAGGTGTGGATATAAATATATTATATTATCATGAGAGCATGGATATATATATATATATATAAAATATAGCCTGAGGGTGAGGACTGAGGGTGATATATTATATAGCCTGAGGGAGAGGCCGGAGAGCGAGATATTATATACCCTGAGGGTGAGGCCTGAGGGTGAGATATTATATAGCATGAGGGACAGATATTATATAGCCTGAGGGTGTGGATATTATAAATCCTGAGGGCGTGGTTTTACTCTATTAGCATCAGGGTGAGATTCTGTATGGCCGGAGGGCTTGGTTCTATTGAGCACATAATGTTATTAAATTAAATGGTTAAATGAATAATAAAATGACAATTTAACTGGTAAAGTTAGTTACTTTTGAGCACTTATTAGTTTATTGCATTTTATTACTGCAAACTTTTGTTGCATATTTTCACACAGTTGGGCACGAGCCTTTTGGGGTGGCGTACTGGGATTTATTTCTCACACCCTCTTTGGGGTCATGTCTTTGGCCACAAACATATTGCATTTCTACAGGTATGGATAAGGGAAAGGGTCCTTACCCAGGTACATGATTGCAGTAGAGGAGTAGGAGAGCATGGGACCAAGCTTAGGCTTGCGATGCTGCTGAGTTCTATCTACTTTTTTTTGTTTTTCTTTGTTGTACTCTATACTCTATATTTATTGTACTATATTTTTATGTAACATGTTCTTGTTGTTTTCTTAGAACTGGAGACATGTTGCATCATTATCTATATAACTATTTGTTATCTTTTACTACAGTTGTTAACTTTAAATATGTATGGATTATTTCTTCCGCTGTTTTAGGATATTTATTTTATTCAGTTGTTCCACACATTGAAAAATGAGGGAATAGTTTCTCCACTATCAGACCTAGGCCCTCGCTGCTAATAAGAAGCCTCTGACATTTGGGGAAATGCATTTGAGGTCATGTGACCAACCGGGTTCAGGGAACCCGTGGAGTGGCACCCAGATCTGGGACGTTACAAAGTGGTATTAGAGGGTTTCTTTTCTTTGACTTATTGTTTGGTGCCTTAGTCATGGATATGATGAAAAATGTAGTTGGAAATAAGCTGTGCCCAGGATTAGCTAACCTTTGTGCAGGGAAAATCCAATCTACCTCATATTTTTGGAATTATTCTGATTTTGAAAATTGTATAGTTTGTTTGATTTAACTGTTGGGTGACGCACTTGTGATTATGTTGTTTATATTTTATCTATGGGTTCTATTTAGTTTAAACCCAATGATATGAGGGTATTCCATCGCATGCATCATTTAGGCACATTCTGGGAATCACATGCCATGCATAGTTCCATGCCATGTGGGCACATTAGAAGATTCATGTTGTTGTGATAGTTGTTGTGCTAGAAAAGAATGTTTTTGTGATAGCTGCTTTGATTAATACATGCTATGTGATAGGGTATTTTTGTGTGAGTTGTTGATAGAATGGATGCCAAAATTTGGTTATTGGGGAGTATGGTCCCTCGTTGACCATAATTTGGTAGATCATTGACTGTTTATTTTGTATAACATATATATGTTTCCAAACATCGATTCGTGGTGACTATGGGCCTCACAGGTCAGAATTTGGCACTTAGATGTTATTTTTATGTATTTTCTGGGTTCTGGAGTAGTTTCAGAGGCTTACTATCTGCAAACCCTATGATACATGCCATGTACTTCCTCATACACACGCCACATGTTCTTCTGTTTGATAAGAAAATAAATCATTTTTAGTACACACTGTGTACCCTCAGTACACGCCGTGTTGTGATGACCCAGAGTCCGCCCATGTAACTAACAACACAGACAGAGGAGACAAAAATACATACACGCCATTTCCACTGTGGAACACACCCTGTAGTCTGGCCTGGGGACCCTGCCGTGTAGCTAACAGACACGGGTTAGTGTTGAACACTATGTGTTCTTAAGGGACACGCCGTGTAGTCCTTACCAGTGGGAGACCGTGTGGTTTTAGTCGTGTGGCTAGGAAAACTGGGTAGTGTACACACTGTGTGCGGGTGTAAAATTCCGTGCAGTTTTAGCTGAGTAGTCAGTCGTGTCATGAACAACACGGGTAGTTGGAATTTACATCATACATGCCATGTAGATTATATACACTCCATGTAGTCTTGTTCAATGGTAGCCGTGTGGCACAGCCTTATAGAAGGACCTGGGCATTGGAACAAATGTCAGATACACAACGTGTAGTCATTATTCACACCGTATAGTCTTGTTTTGAAAATCTTGAAATTCCTTCTTCCTCCTATTCCCTTTTTGGTCCCATCATTTTTAGTCATTGATAATCTTGATCTAAGGTGTGCATTTGACCTTGTAGAGTCATGCCACCGATATGACTACATGTTGTTCTCCATGAGAGTGGAAACAATTATACTCCAAATATGGTGGTCCTTGGGCTACCAGTGGACACTCTATCAGAGCCAGATGTGGCTCCAGCCGTTATACCAGACACAAAAATGGATGTGCAGTTCCGTGAAGGCTTCATGTGGTTCATTCAGACCTTTCAAGGAGCACTACCGGCTGCCACATCTATGGCTGAGCTCACTCATATCTTCCAGCAGCATCATCCACCAATGTTTTCAGAGGATGGTGGACTACAGGCTGTGGAGTCTTGGTTGGGGTCTATTTAGACTATTTTCGAGCATCTTGATATTCCTCCAGGGTAGAGGGTCAAGCTCACTACTTATATGCTGCATGATTCCGCCAAGAGGTGGAGGGATGTTAACACTCATATAGAGAATCTCCCAGACATGGCATGGGAGGATTTTCAGACATTATTCTATGACTTATTCTTCCCAGAGATTCTGAGGGAAGATAGAGCTTGAGAGTTCATGAATCTATAGTAGGGCGCTATGTCGATGATGGATTATTCTGCTCGCTTCACCGGACTTCAGTGTTTTGCACCAGTTCAGGTTGGTGATGAGACTTTGAGGGCCAAATGCTTTAAGGATGGTCTTCGATAAGACATCCAAGCACTGGTGAATGTTTTCAACTTTCCTAAAGTACATTCTATTGTGAACCAAGAGCTAATTACAAATAGGAACCTGCAGGAAGCTAGTGGTGTGGGCCAGGAAAATTCAACACCAGTTTCTGGTACCATTTCTACAGAGAAGGGGAAGCGACATATGGGTTTCTCTCACGGTAGAAGTACTAGCCAGGAGATTACATAAGGTGGCCTGATTAGGTGCTACCTGTGTGGTAAATAGGGGCACAAGAGACCGATGTGTCCACATGAGCTAGTGGAGTGTCGATCATGCGGCAAGATGGGTCATCTAAAGTGCTTTTGCAAGGTGTTACCACCAGTGGCTAGTGAGAGGGGTTTTGTACAGACTTCGCATGCGGGAGTAGGAATATAATCTTCTTACCAGTATGGCAACTGGGATACATCAGGATGTATAGGCAGAGGTGGTGGTCATGGCCATGGTAGCCAGACACCAGGATCTCAAAGGCAGCAGGGCGGTACAGCATAGTGTAGCTAGGCTGTGTTGTAGGGCCGCAGCACTGGGAAGGCATATGCAGTGCAACAGATCCAAAAGAAGCAGGATCTCGGACCTTCTATTGTCAGATGTACTATTCTAGTAGCTTCTGTCTTATCTACTATACTTTTTGATATGGGTGCTAGAAAAAATTTCATATCTGTTCCCGTTGTGGAGAGCTTTGGGCTCTTTGTTTCTTCTTCATCTGCTGTTATGGTGCTAGACACTCCGTTGGGGATGATAATGACCTATGTGCGTTAGTGCAAGGAGTTTCCCCTTGAGGTTGGTGGATGTAACTTTCTATGAGACCTCTATGTCTTAGAGATGAAGAGCTATGATTTCATTCTCGGGATGGACTGGTTGGTTCCTTTTAGAGCCTTGGTGGATTTCTATCATAGCATGGTGAGTTTCACATCACTAGAGGGTGGAGAGTTTCTATAAAAAGGTGAATGGGATGTTCATGAATGTCGAGCTAGACCATAGCATCATGGACAAAGAGGAGTCACAGCCCAGATTGTGAACTTATATCTAGATGATTAGGGAACATGTCAGACGGATTTCTCTCCAGTGGTTGATCATTTCAGGGATGTTCTACCGGAAAAGTTTTAGGGTCTACCTCCAGTGTGTCAGGTGGAATTCTCAATTGAGCTTGTTCCAAGAGGATATTCGGTGTCCATTCCGTTTTATAGGATGGATAAACCAGAGTTGCGGGAGCTCAAGAGGCAGTTAAAGGTGTTATATTCAAAGGGTTTTATCCGACCTAATACTTATCCTTGGGGTTCGCCTGTCCTGTTTTCTAAGAAGGCAGACGGTACCCTCAGACTCTATGTGGATTATCGGAAGCTAAACCAGCTGACGGTCAAGAACGAATATCCCTTGCTGAGGATTGATGATATTTTTATCAACTTTATGGAGCCTGAGTGTTCTCAAAGATTGAATTTAGATCAGGATATCATCGGCTGCATGTGAGACCATCGTACATACCACTTAATGCCTTTCATAGAATATATGGTTTGTACAAGTACTTGGTTATGCCGTTCGGACTCACGAACGCACCAGTAGTTTTCATGGATCTAATGAATCGTGTGTTCCATCTGTATCTGATTTCTTTTGTGACAGTATTATAGGACGATTTCTTGGCGTACTCTCACACTCGACAAGACCCTGCCACCCATCTTGATATCGTACTGAGTACACTGAGAGAGAACAAGTTATATGCTAAGCTCTGAAATTCCAATTTTGGATGGACCAGATTTACTTCCTAGGTCATATAATCTCAGAGGTAGGAGTTTTCATGGATCCAGAGAAGGTGAGAGTAGTAGTTTACTGGGAGCAGCCTAAGAATGTGTTTGAGATACAGAGTTTCTTGGGGACGGATGGTTACTATAGACAGTTCATACAGGACTTCTCCAGCTTGGCAGCACCGTTGATGGGTTGGAATATGAAGGGTGTAAAGTTCTTTTTGTCATAATCTTGTGAGACAGCCTTTCTGGATCTGAAAGGAAGATTGACATCAGCACCAATCCTGATACTCCAAGGGTAGGGAAATAACTATAAAATTTACGATGATGCATTAGTTATTGGGATTGTAGCTATGTTAATTTAGGGAGATCGAGTAGTTGCATACGGGTCTCAGTAGTAGAGGTCACATGAGAGGAATTACTCGACGCATTATCTCGAGTTGGTTGCAGTTGTTCATGCGTTACACTGTTGGAGACATTATATCTTGGGAGAGAATTTTGTGGTTTTCACTGATCACAAAAGTCTCAAGTACATCCTTACTCATCGTGACATGAACCTAAGACAGTGAAGGTGGGTCGAATACCTTTAGTCCATTGATTTTGAGCTGGCCTAAATACCTGGTAAAGGTAATTCAGTAGCTGCTGCGTTGAGCAGGAGGACTCAGATACAGGCAGTGGAGGAGGCCAATGGTGAGTGGCATCTTATGGCCTTGTTCTCTGAGATGCATTTGGAGGTGCACGACAGTCAAGGGTAGACAAATCATTCAACTTTAGTTGTGACTTCTACCTTCATGGATAGAGTGAGGATGTGACAGTAATCTAATTCGAAAGGCCATGTTCTATGGGAGTCGGTGGAAAGTGAGGACCCTCCTTCGGGTTGGACGATAGGTGATGATGAGGTACTGCGTTTACATGGATGAGTATGGGTTCTATGGGATATACGCGAGGAGATGATGCATGAGTTTCATGCTTCAGCTTGGGAAGTTCATCCCGGAGTTACTAATATGTACTGTGACTTGAGATGTTAGTACTGGTGGCCAGGTATGAAGAGTGAGATAACTAGTTTTGTTACGAGATGTTCCACATGTCAGCAGGTGAAGGCAGAGCATTAGAGGCCAGCCGGACTGTTACAACAATTTTCTATTCCAAAGTGGAAATGTGATGATGTTGCAATGGACATTGTGACTGGGATGCCGAGGTCACCTTGAGGCAATGATGCCGTGTGGGTTGTTGTGGACAGACTCACACATGTAGCTCACTTTTTTCCGATCAAGGAGACCTTCAGTGTTGACGAGATCAGGAAGATATATCTCCGAGAGATTTTACATCTTCATGGGGTTCCTCATTCTATCATTTCATTTAGGGATTCCCATTTTACGTATCGTTTCTGGAAGAGTTTTCAAAGGGCACTAGGTACACAGGTGCTTCTGAGCACAACGTACCACCGTCAGACCGATGGCCAGTCAGAGTGTATGATACAGGTGCTTGAGGACATGATTCTGGCATAGAACCTAAACTTTGGGGGCTCTTGGGAGAATCATGTACCCCTAATATTGTTTTCCTATAATAACAGTTTCTATGTGACTATTGAGATAGCACCGTACAAGGATTTATATGGTAGGCCCTGCCGATCACCCTTGTGCTGGTTGGAGACAGGTGATACAGCTTTAATGGGACCACGTCTCATACAAGAGACTTATGAGTAGGTCCAGTTGATTCAGAAGCAGATGGCTACTGCACAGTCTCGTCAGAAATCTTATGTTGATCACTGCAGGAGACCCTTGGAGTTTGTGGTCGGGGATCTGGTTTTCTTGCGTGTTTCGCCATGGTTGGGACACAGACGGATCAGGTTACAGGGGAAACTTTCACCGAGGTATGTGGGGCCATTTGAGATTCTGGAGAGAGTCGGGCTGGTTGCCAATCGGTTGCAGTTACCACAGAGGTACTGGGCCATGCATGACATATTCCATATATCTTAGTCGCGCCACTATCATTCAGACCTCTCTCACAGCTTTCAGCCCGAGGAGGTTGAGCTCCACTTTGAGGCATCCTTTGAGGAGAATCTGATTCGTATCGTTGATAAGAGCATGAAGGTTCTCCGAGGCTAGTCCATTCCTCTAGTATGGGTGCTATGGTAGCATGGACGAGTGCATGACAAATCCTGGGAGTAGGAGACCGACATATGTGCTCAGTGTCCTGATTTGTTCTCAACTTCATCTTTACCACCCTTGGAAGGGAAATTCAGGGATGAATTACTTTAAGGGGGGAAGTTTTTAACAACCTTGTTCTTAGTCTTGAGGTAAAGGTTTCTTCTTTTCTATTTTCCATAAGTGTTTTTGAGAAAATAGGGAATGTTGGAAAATACTAAATTTTGGGACTACACACCCTGTACTTTTCTACATGCCATGTACTTTGGCCATGTGGGAAGAGTACATAGGGTGTGTTGCCATGCTGACGATGAAGGGTGTAAAAAATGACTACACGTCGTGTAGTGGGTATGTACACACCGTGTAGTCAGTCGATAGGTAAATAGTAAGGTAGTGGAAGTATCCGCCAGCCGAGTGACAGCACACACCGTGTATTCATTAATACACGACATGTACTGATGTCGACGGATAAACTGTGCGGCAGTGGGAAAGGTAGCCGCCAGAGGAACAGTTAAATGATGAAAGTACACACTGTGTAGTCCATAGTAGATGCCCTGTAGTTTGTTTTTTCACTTAAAATTGGAATTATCCTCCCCTTTTCATAGGGAAGGCATTGAACTAGAGGAGTCGGGAGAGATGGCCGAACAATCGAGGAGCTCCAGATCGCACGTTGGGAATCCGATTCTGCCTCGGTCGATCTCGTTGGAATCGTACGGGTAAGCATCTCCTTCTCCTTAAGCCATTATTAATAATTATTCCTCTAAGGTATGTTATTTGTGTTTGAATGGGAATTCTTCTACCCTAGATCTACATTGCCTTTGGGCATTTCTGGAAGCGATGTTCGCGTATCCTATTCAGGGGTGTTTGAGGTAGGTGGTTTGGTGTTTAAATTCCAACTATTATGTGTTTTTGTATACTGTTGTGCAACAAACCCATGTTAGGATGTCGTGTGGATGAGTTGTTGGCTGTTTAGAATACCTATAATTATTAAGGTAATTAAATATGATAATAAACTGCTATTTGGGCACAAAATGTTATTAAATTAAATGGTTAAATGAATAATAAAATGGAAATATAACTGGTAAAGTTAGTTACTTTTGATTATATCTTAATTTATTTAATTTTACTACTGCACATTGTTGTTGCATATTTTCATGCAGTTGGGCACGAGCCTTTGGTGGGTGCCTACTGGGATTTATTTCTCACACCCTATATGTGGTCATGTATTCGGACCCAAACAGATTACATTTCTGCAGGTATTGATAAGGGAAATGGTCCCAAGACAGGTACTTTATTGAAGTAGAGGAGTAGGAGAGCATGGGACAGAGCTTAGGCTTATGATGCTACTGTGTTTTGTCTACTTTCTTTTCTTTTGCTTTGCTGTACTTTGTACTCTGTATTGAATTGTACTATATTGATGTGTAACGTGTTCAGGATGTTTTCTTAGAACATGAGACATGTTTCATCATTATCTACAAAACTATTGGTTATATTTTACTGTAGTTGTTCACTTTAAATATGTATGGTTTATTTCTTCTACTGTTGTATGCTATTTATTTTATTCCACTGTGCTACACTTTGACAAATGAGGGCATAGTTTCCCCACTATCAGACCTGGGCCCTCGCTGCTAGTTGGATTGCTCTGGCATTTGGGGAAATGCGCTTGAGGTCTTGTGACCAACCAGGTTCGAGGAACCCATGGAGTGGCACCCGGATCCGGGACGCTACATGTTTATCAAGTAAATACATCCCTGTCTAGATACGAGAAGGTAGAGGTGGCTCTGGCACAAATGTACCTATGATTGAAAACTCCAACAAGGAGTTTCGGGCATGACCCGAGGTATCATGGTACACGACAACATGCCTTGCCTCACTCTTGGTTATGACACTCTTGGGGGATCTGTTTTGGTAGATTTATGATATTATTACTAACCATTATTAACAGACAAAAAAATCCCATAATAATATAAGTCAAGAAATATATTGAAAATATACTAGGTTTTAACCTAAGGAATTACAAGTTAGGATGTACTTCTTCTTTATAAGTTTATCCTTTTATGTTTAATGTTTCCTTTTTTATGCTCAATAGATAAGTATTAAAGACCTCTAATTTTACGTTATTTTTCAAAGTTAATGGAGGGAAATTGAAGAACACGTTCCAACAAAAAATGGGATAGAAAATGTGAAGATTTTCCTATTGATATGCATAATATAATGAGAGTGGGAGCTCAAAACTTCATGATAGTACTTGCTCAGCTGGCTCAAGTTATGAATAATAACTTGAGTCATGCGGAATTCCCTCCTCCTCCAAGGAAAGAAAAATGTGCCGTAATATCCTTCATGTGACGAAGGCCTCCCATGTTTAGCGAATCTTTTGATCCCCTCCTTGTAGAACAATGGATTAACTCCATTAAAAGATATTCTTTATTCTCCAGTGCTCGGATGAAGATAAGGTTGTACTAGAATTCTATCATTTTGATGGGGAAGATGATCAGTGGTGGACACTGATCAATAATACAAAGTCCCAAGAGGCAATTGATTCAATCGATTGGGAGAAATTCAATAGGATGTTTTTCAACAAATATCTTCCTCAAACCCTCCATCTCAAGATGGAATAAGAGTTTCTCAGACTCATGTAGAGAGAAAATGAGTCCATTGGGGCATAAAAAGAAAAATTTACAAGACTTTCAAGGTACTCCTATGGGTTTGTCCTGAACACCGAATGTATAGTGGATCGTTACTTTAGTAGACTAAAACTGAGTCTAAGAAAAGCATTGGCCATTCCAGACATTGATAATTATCAGTATATTGTATGTTGTTCCCTCAAGGTAGAAATAGATTTTGGATACTCTCAATGGTTTTGTGGGCCCAGTGAAGAGATGCATAAAATGGAAAACAACATAGGTGATTCATCAAACAAACCCCAAGACGAAAAGAAGTATGACTTTTCCCCCTTGTAAAATTTGTGTGAAGAAGCATTCTGGTAACTCTCTGAAGGGAACCAATAATTCCTTCAAATGTGTAATGTATGGTCATCTAGCAAAGAACTGCGGAAGGGATATGAAAAATCCTACTAATTTTGTGGAAGTAAATAAGGTTTAGATCAACAGTCAGCATACAGTGTACTGTTACAGCTAAAAGGGGTGTGAGAATTATGCGAACAATTTCCTTAATCCAAGGGTTGTGAGAGGCAATAAACAACAAAATACAAGGCAACAATGAAGGGATTATGCTATAAATACTACAAAGGTGGAGTCGAAAAATGATGTGGTGACAGGTACGCTGGTTATTCATTCAGGAATAGAAAACATACTATTTGATTCTGGATCTACGCATTCGTTCATATCTTGCATGTTTAGTAGAATTATTCCAACGCCACCTCAAAATTTGGAGGAAAATTTATCTATGAGAACAGAAAATGGGGAAATCATAGCATCCATGGTTTATAACTTATCCATAGTTAATGTTTGTGGACTGAACAACCTTGAAAATCTAATCATGCTTTTTTAGTGGAGTTTGACGCAATCATGGGCACAGATTGGCTATCTTTGTACCAAACGAACATGAACTGTCAGGAAAGGGAGATCACTTTCAACATCCCAAAGGAACCTCCAATTATTTACATGTGTATATAGGAACACGAGTTTTCTTTTAGAATCTTCATCTCATGTGTGGATATTGTATCTTTATGAGAAAGCATATCTAGCTCAGTTGATTGAGACAATGGAGAGAATCATGCTTGAAAACATGCCCATCATGAGGGATTACACTAGTGTATTCCCTAAATAGTTGACTGGTCTTCCTCCTGATAGAGAGTTTGAGTCTCAATTGAACATATCCCTGGATCTGTACCTATGTAATATACACCATACAGAATGGCCATCGTTGAGCTAGAGGTTCTGAAGAAGTAGTTGTAGGAGAATATGGAGAAGGGCTTTATATGCTCAAGTGCTTCACCATAGGGTGCGCCAGTCCTCTTCATCAAGAAGAAGGATAGATCAATGCACTTCTGCATTGATTATCATGAACTCAATAAAATCATGATATAAAACAAGTATCCCCTTACACAGATAGATGACTTGTTCGACCAGATATGTAGGGCCAATTATTTCTCTTAGGTGGACCTTCGGTTAGGATATCACCAACTAAAGGTAAATAAGGAAGATATACCCAACACATCCTTTTGAATAAGGTATGAACACTATGAGTTCATAGTGATTCTCTTCGGACTCACTAATTCTGCAAAAAATTTCATGGATTTAATGGATAGGGTCCTTAGAGATTAAGTTGAATATTTTTTTTGGTAGTCTTTATTGATGATATACTAACATACTCCAAGAGCAATGAGGAGAAATTAAAAACTATGTTAAATACTTTGTGAAGGGTGAAGTTGTTTGCAAAGTATAGTAAATGTGAGTTCTAGATGGAGGAAGTATCATTCCTGGGGAATGTTATCATCAGTAAAGAGATATTGTGGACCCTTCCAAGATGAAGGCAATTGAAGAGTGGTTCAGGACAACTTCTATAATAAAGATTCATAGCTTTTTGGGTCTAATTGGGTATTATCGATGATTAATGAAGAAAGTTTCGTGATTATCAAACCCAATGATCAAACTGACACATAAGGGGGTAAAGCTTGTTCTGACGGAAGAATGTCAGGTATGCTTCAAGGAGATAGATAGATGGCCGATCACTACACCTGTACCCAAATTACCAAAAATGGAGAAATGTTTTTGATATACAACGATGCTTCAAATAATGTCTTAGGTTTTTTACTCATTAAAAATGATAATGTGATAGCCTATGCCTCACGGCAGTTTATGATCCATGAGTAGAACTACCCGAAGCATGATCTAGAGATGGAAGCCATGATTTTTGCCTTGAAAATCTCAAAACACTTCCTCTATGGTGAGAAGTGTGACATATACACCGACCACAAGAGCCTAAAGTATATATTCCCACAAAAGGAGCTCAACATGTGTCAGAGGAGATGGTTAGATCTAATCAAGGACTTAGATTTCATGATTCACTATCATCCCGAAAAGGTGAACAAGGTTGCTGATGCTATAAGTAGAAAATAACCTACTACTCTATCCATGATAACGATTAAAAAATACCATATATATTTTGATAGGAAAAGGATGGACTTAGAATTCATAAGGGCACGGGATACATCCTACCTTTCCAAAATTATTGCGCAACCATCCATTTAAGAGTAGACTAAGGAAGAATAAATGGATGATGTGGAGTTACAAAAGAGGGTCAGTTAAATAATGGAAGGGAAGCTGGAATATTTCCATATCAAAGATGATTGTATTATTTGGTTTAGAACATGGATCTGTGTGTCGTAATCTCCCGAGATAAAGAAAGAGCTATTGGACAGTGCACGTAGCTCAACATTCTCTATCCATCCTGGGAGTACCATGATGTATCGTGATCTCCAAGAACACATCTGGTGGGATAACATGAAGAAGAAGATTGTGGAATATATATCAAGGTTCTTGGTATTTCAGAAAGTTAATGTAGAGAGACATAAGTCCAAAGGGATGATGCAAAAATTACCTTTACCCAAGTGTCAATGCGAGAATGTAACAATGGAATTTGTCACGGGACTCCCGAAGTCGATGAAGGGAAATAATACGATATGGTTTGTGGTTGACTGACTCACCAAGAATTCCCATTTAATCGATATTCGGGAAGACCTCTCACTTGAAAAACATTCAAAAATATATGTGAAGGATGCGGTGAGACTACATGGTGTTCCACTCTATATTGTCTCTGATCATGATCGAAGGTTCAAATCTAAATTCTGGTGGAGTCTTCAACATGATTTGATTGCTGAATTAAATTTCAGCATGGCCTATCACCCCAAAACTGATGGACAGTCTGAAATGAATATTCATTTGATTGAAGATATGATAAGATCCCTCTCTCTAGAATTAAAAGGTGGGTGGGACCATCATCTCCCATTGGATGATTTCTCATACAACAATAGCTTTCACAAGAGTATTTAGATGGCTCTGTATGATGATTTGTATGGAAAGTGATGTATAACTCCAACCCATTTGGATGAATTTGGAGAAAAAAATCTACTTGGACCCAATCATGTGTAAGAGATGACAGAGAAGGTTCAAGTCATCTCTAAAAACATCAACGCTTCTCAGAGTAAAAAAAATAGCAATGATGACAACCATAAATGGGACTTGGAGTATGACATTGGTGATAAAGTATTCCTTCGAATATCACCATGGAAGAGAGTAATGCGGTTTGGAACGAAAGGTAAGATAATCCTAAGGTACATTGGACCATTTGATATCCTTAACCGCATAGGATATGTGGCCTATAGGCTTGCATTTCCTCCAAATATGACCCTAGTTAATGATGTGTTTCATGTATAACTCTAGAGAAGTACATACCCGATCCCGCATATGTATTGAACTCAGAGGTGGTGCAACTGGAAGATGATCTCTCTTTCAAGGAGTAGCCAGTGAAGATTTTGGACCAAAAAGATAAGGTTATACAAAACAGGACAACCCACCTTTTCAAAGTTCTATGGAGGAACCAATAGTTTGAAGAAGCTACCTGGGAACCAGAGGAGGTGATTAAGGAGAAGTACCCGCACCTTTTTAAGGCCTAGAATGTAAAACGAAATTTCAAGGTAGAAATTTCATAAGCGGGGAAGAATGAAATGACCCAAAATTTTCAATGGAAATTTATCTTTTAATAAATTTGTAAAAAAATAACATGAAAACACACAATAATGAACTACTAAGTGCTAAGTGGCCTTTAATCTAAAGTTTGTCACTTCTTTGTTTTGAATTTGAAAAATTTGATATACATGGTTGCAATCAGTAAGTTATTTGGAGTCCGATAAGAAAAATATAATTTTGGGGAATAGTAACCTACCCTTATGAATAGTAACATATGCTTATGAATAGTGAAATACCCTATTGAATATTAACCTAACCTATGACAGTAATAAAATAATATTAAAGTGAAATTATGATGTACCTATATTTTAAAATGAGTAAATGAATGTTTTAAAACTGGTTTTTAATATTAAATTGTGATTTTTATTAAATATTTAATTAATCATATTTAGAAAATTATTTTGAAAAAATGGACTTCATTTTTGGATTCTACATGCTAAATATGGTTAAGGTGAATTTTATGGATTTTTCTAAAATACATGAATTTTTTAGGAATAGTAGAATCCAATAACTCACAATAAATGCTAAATAACGGATTAATTTAGTCATCGATGATGATCTACTGAAATAAACCCATTTGGTTCGAAATCACATGAATTTATTAATATTTATGGACATGGAATACTTAATATTCCTTCTCTTGTGTGGAAATAATAAACTAATGATTACAACCCCCCACTCCTCCACTATAAACCCCCTCCCCCTCACTCCCTGTTCTCTTCCCTCCTCTCAAGGTGTGTTCCTTACCAATATTCAGCCCAAAGTTCTCCCCAAGATCCTCCCCCACATAAAAAATCACCAAGAATATTTAAAATAACAATACCTCTCCCCTTAATAGGTTCTCAAATGTGGATGTCTCAAGAGGTAAATTCCTCTTTCCAATTCCTTATTTTATTTTAAGATCATTTCTTTTTGTTTCTTTCCTTATATCCCTTCACCCAAATGGTAGGACAACTCTAGTAACATAAATTTACTAGAATATTTTTATTCTAATGGGATATTTCATTTATCCTCTCTCCTTTCCCCACCTTTTATTTGATGGAAATGAAAGCACTGTTTGAGATGTGCTAATTGAGAACATTCAAGGACAACGATTTATCAATTTCTATTATCATCATCAAATCTGGTCATGAAAGAATATTTTTTTTGGTTGAACAGGAATATATAAATGTTATATATCATATTTTGATTCTGTAATATTTTTTTACAAATGGTATTAAGTTGAAAAGAAAAATATTTTATTTGTCATAAAACCCACTAATTAGCAAAAACAGTTTTCACTTTGGTTTTATATAATAATTAAACATCACTCTACACAAGAAAATTAAATATTAAACCATATAATCATTTTTATGTTCACTAATATAATATTACTTCATTTCTGGGATACCACGTCCATCTTTCATGTTTATCCGAACATGAATATAAGTTAACCGATATTTTAAAACCAAGTAAACAAACGAGCCAGAACGATGAAATTGTGCCTTATAACTAATCAAGAAGGATTAAATTAACTAAAAAGTGTTATAATAAATCAATTAAATATTGAAAAGGTTATGTAATTATGAATTAATAGGCCTAATTTTTTTATTCATGTCATTGATAACAAGAGGGGAACCCCAACGATTTTAGGTAAGGGATCTTCTCCATTTCACTCTTAATAAAAATTGTTCTCTATGCTATGCCTTTTTTGTGTAATAACAAGGGATGGGGTATGTTTTATAACCACCCCCATAATACCCTAATGTTTTATATGTGATGATAAATCCCTTATATCTCTCTTCATGTACTCTTAGTTACACCTAATACCATTCTCATAAACCATAATGGATTCTACCTAAACTTCCTTTATTTCTTCGGGTTGCTCTATCTTTTGTTGTAGCAAAATGTAGTTGTCTTTTATTTTTATTTAACACTTATACATTATGTTTATATTTTTCAAAATCATGTTCCAAGATCCATCTCTCATTCTATTTCAGGGATATATATGTTTTTATGTGAATCCATCCTCGATACTTTCAAATAAGCACACTCGTTTTAAGGGAACTTCCTGAATTTTTACAAAATTTCATGTGTACTACATCCTCTATTTTAAGACAACGTAATCTTTATAAAATAATTATTTCTATTGTGAAAACCTTCATGGTTAAATTATGGTTTTATATAAAATAAAATAATATTTAATATTTTAAAATCTTGAGATGTGTGCGCCTAGATATCAGTCTAATGAATTGGGTAATGTTACGTCTCATGGGATGTGATGTGAAACGGGATTGACAGTTATCCCTGACGCGTACTAAAATGGGAAACGAGATTGGGGGTTAGCATTGACATATACTAAAGAAATGTTTTCTGATTATGAAACATTTATATGGTTCAATGTTTATATGATCCCATGTTTATATGATATGATTTCATATACTCCATGTTTTTTTCATTATGTAATGCATCCTAACTCATGTTCCTAAGATGTATCATTATGTTCATTCCCTTACTGGTCTTTCTAGCACATCCCATTGTTCATGGGTTCCCTTGGGTACCCTATGCAGATGTAATTTCTTATAATAAGTTTGGAGCTATTCATGGATATTAAATAATGAAATGTTTTTTATCCCCATGTTTTATGTTTTATGTACCTAGTCTTCCAAGATAGTAGACTTAACGATCCCTATGTTGTACACAGATATATAATTATGCTTAAAGTAATTTAATTTTATATGTAAAAGGCGTGGGTTTCTATATTATGATACTAATATATCAAATCACAATACATTAGGACCTTCATCGCTGGTGGAAAGCCATGTGTAACACACCAATCTTTACTCTAATATGCATGGGGGTGGTGACAAGAAAAAAACAAGAATATTATATTCTGGGGAGGTATTTTCCTAATAAACCTATACACGAACAGAATTTTCCAACCACCAAAATTATTATTAAGTGAAATATATAACTAATAAGATGATTAATACATATATATATCCCCCAAATTATAGTATTACAAAAGTATGTTAAATCATTAATTTATAAATTAAAGTCCACCACAACTATAAATGAGTAAAACTTGCTAAAAAGGACGGGACAAATATAAAATGAAACTCTTGGGACCCACTATTGCCTATCTACTCAAAAAAGATCCATATGATATTGGTCCACATATGACTCCATCAGATTATTTATCATCTACAGAAGTCCTGACAAGTGTGGGTACTTTATATACATGGATTAGTATAAGATACCCATTACAACACCCCAAAATAATCAATCAAATTGCATCAAAGTGAGCATATTATTCACATCGTGATGAATGTATATAAAATATAATATGAGAGAAATAAAATAGTAATAGTGATATTATCAAGATAAACAAAAGGTATCAATGTATGTTCACAACAATACCACCTTCTTAGTATCACATATAATCATTCAAGGTAAAATTCATCTAACACTGACAACTCGACTGTTTATAACACTAATGGAACTCATCTGAGATGTCTGTACTATCAGACCATTCATTTAAGAACTACATGCTTTATCATGGAAGATGTTGATTCCAAAATAGGGTATCACACCTAGGGCCTATGGTTAATGAATTATCTTACCCCTATTAACTTCCAAGGATTTGGATAACATTCCCTAATAGTCCGTAATGGGATAACAAACTAAATATAGGGGTGATTTCTAGAGGATCAAACCCTGGTCCACCAGGAGGTATAACTAAATATATCCAAGACTAACATATAGAGGGGATCAATCATTATATGAATTGGATGTGATATGTCATTATACCCAAAAATGGGGGAATAAAGATCGTATAACCATATAGACACTTATCTTTTTGGAGGATAATGGGGGACTCAACTTGCCTAGGAATAAGTACACTACTTGTATAGGGTGTACATGACATGTCTAGTCTAGTCTCAGTATAACCATGTCCTCTTACTCATTAATGTATACTCTAGATCATTTCTATTTACTGGGGACATGCCTTTGTATACAGGAAATTCCCATAAACTCCATATATTCCAATGTACTCTACAAATTTCTAAGTAGATTGTCCATGCCTTTTCCATTTTACGCTTTCAATATCATTGTCCCATGATATTTAATTGCATGTATTCCCAAGGGGTACATATTTTTTTTGGAAAGTTAGTTCACAAGGTTGTTTGTCAATCCATATGACATATGATATTTATCTCTACTCATAACATAAAAAAATGCACAATAGGATTTCACATAATATTTTCCCCCAAAACTACACACCCAATAGCTCGTAAATTTCTAGAATTTATAAAATATTCTACATGGACTAAAAAACTACTCTTTATCCTCTTATTCCATCATGTAATCTCTCATAGAACAATGATATAGTGTTTAATAAACTCAAATAATCAATTTTAAAAAAAAATTCTGGCCCATTATTGACATGAATCATCCCCCATCAAAAACGCATAACCAATAAAAATTCCCAAAAACTAATGATATTTGATCCCTACCAATATTGCATCATACCGCACCATGAATAAATTTAAATCATGATCTTGATTATGCACCCATCTAAAGAATCAATTTATCTAAATACTGACTATAGAATGATCTATTTTTAGGTATTTTTGATCCTTTGAAAAAATTAAAATAATGTTGATGAATTCCCTAAGAATTAGTGTATTCAAAAATGAACTATAAATGGGGAATTAATATTTTCCATTGTTCATGTTATACTCAATCCATTGGCATTATAAATTTAATTTGTAGGGAATAATTAAGAATTAATCAAGAATATGAATTTATAATACTAGGAAGATAATAAAATAATCACCATGGGAATAATTTTTTTTAGAAGATCCGATTTATATTCAACATTAGATAATCAAAATTGATAAAAACCAACATTAAAATCGTACATAAAAATTTGAATTAACATTGATGAATTTGTAATCTAAATTCATCATTAATTTCATGATAAATAACACCATTATAGAAAATGATATCCTAGAAAAATATAACATCGATCATTGATCATTATTAAATTTAGAATAATAAATCTACCCTGAATCCTCACAAATCTTGATGTTAAAGTGGATAACACTAGGATTTATCTATGATATATTTTTTATAAATTATAATTATGTTTAATCATATTTATATCTATTACATAAATATATAAATATAATTAATTATTATTACCCCCTTAACTTCTCTTAAACTAAACACAATCCATTCATGAAGACTATATCAGACCAAGGATGAAACGAAGATTCCAGATTTAATGTTTTTATTAGATAATTCTTCTTCAATATGATTTTAGATATTATTGAATTATTTTAGAAAAAATCATGTGTGTGATATAATATATATAATATTTTTATTTTATCAATATGGGGGCTCTGGGTTGTGTAATCCCATGCTAACTCTGCACCTAGTTCCAAAATATAATTTTAAATATTCTAATGTTTAAAATAAAAAAAGAGTCATCACATTGATTCCAAGAGATGACTAAATATGTTTTCACAGACCCTTAGAATAGTGTAATGAGTGTCTAAATTGGTTTCAAATTTTTTGTATTAACATCAAGAATTCATAATAAAGGGTTAATATTGTAAACACCATAAAAAATTACCCTCTTTTGGAAATTTTGTTGTTGTATAATCATGTGAATTATCCCTATAATACTCAGAATATACTTGTGGATAAGGCCCTTTAGGTTCTAAAACACCATGGGCACCTATAGTACTAAGATCCATGATGTCATTAACCATGATACTAGGATCCCTAGTATGGGGGAATATCACTTTCTATATAGGTAAAATAAATTAATCATTTAATCTCTGAGATATATTCCATCACATCACATCTTCACAATTCATAGAGATACATTGTTGTTATGCTTAAGAATCCCAAACAAAATCCGAAACATTCTTAGATGGATTAATTTATCTATCTAGACACTGTGGTTCATTACCAAATACACTATTCCATCATCATTATATATAATTGGTTAGAGGTCAATATTCCCTCTAACTAGGTTATTTCCACCATATTTTGTATAATATTCATAATGATTATGACCTGGTACCATAGTTGTATCCATCATTAGCGGTTTATAAAATTACTCTACTCCATTAAAATTTGACTTATTGAGTCAGTATTCTAAGATGAATGTCTAAAACTATACATATATTCACGTTTTTCACAATAATTTTAGTTATATAATTATTTTTAAAAATTTCATTTATGGGGAACTTCCACATTTATTTATTTTGAGAGTAATTAATATTTAGTTATGAAAAAAAAATATTGAGTTTTGATTATACTATATTAATTATGAATTATAACAATGTATCCTATATTTAATAATAGTTTTTATGATAATTTTAGTTGAGTGAAGTTTTATTGGAGTATCAAAGGGGATAAATAAATGATGTTTTAGTTGTTTTAGGTTTTAAGCCATAAAAATGGGAAATTTGGCTTCAACCAAATACATTTGGATAGAATGTATTTATTTCAGTGTGGTGTGTAAGTCTTTTCCTAGAACATATTTTTTTGTACATAAGTTTTTTCACCGAACCCATGCCTTTTATTCAGGGAAATAAGGCTTTGGTACCATCATATGTCATAATTCCTTTAAAAAAATAATAATTCAAGGTTAGTAGAATGATAATGAGAAACACATCCAAATATCAATATGAGATCTTTGATGGAGTATCAACACACATGTGATAAATAAGATTTTTTACCATGGATTATTTCTTATAAAAACATATATAAAGAATAATTAAATATAAAGGTAAATTATTTTCATTTTAAGAATATTTGGGGATGATTACAGTATAATGGTTGAAGAATATAGAATGATATAAAATTTTGAGAAGAGGAAGATCCTATAAGGGTTGACCATTATAGAGTATAAGGAATATGTGAATATATGAATATAAAGAGGTGGTCACCACAATAATTCATTATATTATACACTTATAATCTTGTCAATGTATTTCTATAATTTTTAATTTATTTTTATATGTTTTATTTTTGACATTATATAATTATATTAAATTTGTTTACAATTTTTTTACACAATTTTATTCTTCTCCTCCCCTATAATTCACACTCACACTCACAAACATAATAAATCTCTCCATTATCTACTGTGATGTTATATATTTATGATATTGAGTAATTGACCAAATGAATATATCAAGGATTTAATCTAGTAGAAAACTCTAGTATTCATTCATTCATGATTTATATTTCATAATTTCATTATGTTATATTAAGGGTAATCTACCTAGGCATCACATTATGTGTCTAAATATAATCATCCAATTACTAAAATATTTCTATAAATCCATTTACACATTGATGAAGGAGGTGGACATATAGTGAAATTGATGAATGAAATTAATTTTTAATACTACTTCTGCAGAGTGTCTTTACATTCTCTGTATTTTGTTAGTTAAGTTGGTATAAAAATAATATGATTATGGTTTACTCTATGAGATTCTTCTAGGATAATCTACATTTATTCAAACGACATTATTTCTATATTATTATATTTTAATTTCATATCATGATTTCTATCTCTTAAACAGTCATTCATATTTTTTTCTTTCATAAATTTTTTTTTTAAAAAATATATTATTTGTGAAATTAGATAATTAGTTATTGAATATAACAACTCCCCAAGTGAGATATTTTTATTTTACTATTGTGGTACACTAAAATAAGAAATAATTTATTTTTACATAACTATTTATTTATTGGAATAAAAACTTTTTCCATTACTAGTGTGGGATGATCATAGTTAAAAATAATTTTAATTCATAGAATATTAAAAATGTATTTTTCTTTAAATAAATAAATCATTCTAGGATGTCTTTATAATTAAATTTGTATTCCAGTTATAAAACGCTCATTTTATACATGAGGAAGTTATTAGTGATGGAAAAAATATCTTATAGGTACCTAAAGATATAATAAAAAAATCAAAGATTGAAAATTTGTTGTATAGCTGAATAAATATATGGATGTAAAGATATGTTTCTAGAGAACCATGAATATAAACATTAGTAAATGGTGGTAGAGAACTACCCACCCATTTTATTAGTTATAGTAGTTTATGTAGAAGATAACTAATTAACTAAAGAATTAATATCTTCATTGTACACCCATATATGGATAAAGGGGATCCCTAAGGAAAATATGAATGCGTATGTAAATATGGGTGATTTTTTTGGTAACCGGGAGAAAAATTAGTATTAAATATCGATGCATGATCATTCCATATTTGAAGGAGTGAAACCAGTTCTCCAATATCCTTTTTAGTATTAGAATATGAAAAAAATGTGGTTGAATTTAAATTTTTTTTGGATAGGCCTGAATGTGTTTTTCTATCTAGTACAACCCAAATAAATGTTGAACGTTCCATTAATATTGAAAATTAATCCATATTCACTCAGTTAGTAAATAATCTCTTAAAAGAAAATTTCATATTATATCATTAAAAATGAATCTAATAATAAATACACCTATTAAATATTTTTAATGTACTATAATACATAGATTTTTTAGAGAAAAAACAATATAAAGAAGAACTGTATGATGAGGATCACATGGAGATCCCTGTATTTGTTGAATAATCTTAAGAGATTATGAAAAAAGCATTGCATGGGTTATACATGAAAAAAAATTCTATGTCTCTAGTTTTGGTGGGTTGTTGTGATTTAAATTCATATTACTTTAATCCCATTGAAAAAATATTCTTTTTTTACATTCACATTGAAATATTACATTACACTACAAATTGTTGAAATCCAAGGAAGAAGAAGTTCTAATCAAAGATGTTATGGACAAGAGAAAGGATTGTGACCAATTATAAATCCTACCGAAAAATTATAGTGAATATAATTATCAAAGGGATGATTTGGTGAACTATGTGCACATGATAATAAACATTTAGTGTGAAGTAAAGAAATCAGGAAGGAAAAATATATGGGTGTTCATCTGAATGAAACTCCACAAAAGCATCATTTTTTGAATGAATTGTGTAACATACCAAGCATGGATAGTCAAAATTATATTCGCGCTTAGGGAAAACCTATTATTTTTACATTTCATTACTCTCCCATTCTGTTATATTTATATTTACATTTAAATTAATAAATTAATTATTTTTTCTTTTATTCTATTAATTTATGGTTTTTAGTAATCAAGACTTTAGGTACCATCTCAATGTTGTTCCTAAAAATAAATAAAATTATAATTATATTTCATAATTTATTTATATTTTTCCAATTTAATTCTACAAGAAAAACTAATGAAATAATTTTTGAAGAAAATATGTTGTAATAATAGTTTATTTGTGGGAGTATGGTAACAATCTAATTATGGGTACATGTTTCTTCATACTTTTAATATTGGAGTGTTTTTGGGTAATTAAAATATTTTTGGAATATCAATATTCATAGTGAAAAATTTATTTATATGTGTAAATATTTCACTAACTTCAAATTGGCTGATATTATATGACTAATGAGTGAGTTTTCTACTTCCTTCAAGAAATTTTTTAAAACATAGAAAATGAATTTGAATGGAAAATAATTATATAGAATAATAATAATAATATTCTAAAAATATGATTATGAACATTATCTTGAGATACATTTTGATTTTGGAAAAGAAAATCTTGGTTATCAAAAAAATAAAATAATTTATATTAGTCTATATAAATGATATTAATATGTCATACTAGTATCCCCAAATTATTTATGATCTATTAAATAGTAAACAAATAGAAAGAAAAAAATGAAGTTCTAAATTATAAAAATGAAATATATTGTTGTGCGGGGAATGTTGAAATAAATATGGAAATGGGGAAATTTTATTATAATATTGTTATTTTTTTTATAATGTCTTTCAGAAATTGTAATTCGTATAACAAATATTTGACATATTTATTACTGATAGTGCCACTTGAAATAATATTAATTACACTAAATCCAATTAAATATAAAAATATTGAACATGAAAATTTTAATTAATTTATATGGGGTAGTGAATGAGATTGATGAATTAGGAATGATAGTTTCAATCATAAATGAATTTTCAATTCTCTTATTTTTATATTTTGTGTGTTTCTACATTAGTATGATAATTCATTTTTTTGTAAATTTTATTGGATTTACCAAGAGTGTAATTTTTTTCTATATGTGAGTTGGAAGGTTAAAAATTTTTGTTTAATTTCAATGTTAAAATTCTCATCTAAATTCATGTTTTGTCAATTTTTTTCATTTATCGGTTTTGTGAGTATTTTAGATTTAATTGTGAAAATGAAAAAAATACTGAATATAAAATACTTTATATATCATTGGAATTATAAGAATGAATAATATATATAATAATTTTTCTAATGAATATTATTTCATGAGCTAGATAACATTATAGAGGATCATGGTTTATCTGTATAACAATACAGAATTTATGCATGTTTGTAGATTGAGAAAAATAAAAAATGTGGCCAGAATGTGAGCCTTTGTCTATAAAAAGAGTCCATAAAAGATTAATTTTAATATTTTAAATAATTATTACTCTATATAATTTCTTATTTTGTGACAAAAATCACTGTTTTAGACCAAAAACTAATCCTTTGGTCCAATTATATGACCACGTGCCTTTATAAAAAATTGACAATTGGAAGGTTTGGAGTAGGATTTAGGGAAACTCTTCCATCGGCAAGCCAAGTTTAGGGTTTTCAAATTCAGTATAAAAGTGATAAATTGGCGGAATAAACATCTATTATGTTAAAAAAATCATATATAAGGAATAATGAAAACTAAATATTATAACTATTGATTTAATTGACATATGAAGGCTGCAATGGTTGAAATATCATAGAAAAAAGGTATTAATAAAAATATTTAAATTGAGAAGATCATATTTTTTACCCAAACCATATTAGAAGGAATCCATGCATTAAAATAAGAAAAAGAGGTCACCACTATGGTTGATCATCCACAATAATGAATTTTTAGATCATTTAAAAAAATAGATTAGTTTTATGTGTTATAGTTTATGGATTATACAATCACATGTTTTATATCGTTAATAAATTGTTCGATAATTTTATTAACTTTATTAACTCTTATTACCTTTCCTTTATGATTTACTATTATCATTATAATGAGAAAATCATCTAAGGAGTATCCATCTGGAGTTATACAGATCAATAACCTAGAAATTACACAGTCTTGACTAATATTAAATAATTTATACGAGTTATGATTCGGGTAATATATATAGAAATGACGCCATGTGTCATAAATAAAAAATGATTCCTAGATTCTTATCCTATACATATTTTACATTCAATGAATATGGTGGATGTACCGTGAAATCAATGAGTGCATAGCATGTTCACAACCAGGGTAGAAGATGGTGTTCACAATCTATAGATTGTTTTCACTAAGTAAATAAGGAATTATTAAAACGAAAATAAATGTTTATTATTGGTTTATTTCCAGAAATAATCTAAATTATATTGAACCCAAATATATTTCATTTCATCCTTATATTCTTATCGTTCGTTATAACTATAAGAAACATTTATGTGTTTTATATACAAACAAAATATAAAGAAAACATTAAAAAAATTTAATAAGTATATTAGGATAGTTAGTGATTGGATAAAAACTCCTCCAGTTATATGAAATAGTTCAATCATTTTACTACACTTGGAAAATAACAAATACATTATTCCAAACCCCAAGATAGGTGTGCATCGATTTCCATTATTTTTTGAAGCATGATATTTGACATTATTCCTTCCACAACTGTGGATAATATATTTAATTGGCATATATTCCATGAAAAAATATATTTGTTTTAATGTAATATTTAAATACTTATTATTCCTTATAATGTCGTGTAAACCCCTTCCACTGTGAGAGTTTCAGAAATTCTACTTCTACGAGTATTCAATCGTAATTACCTTACCCAGTGTTCATTTTTTTATTTAGTTCTATGGGGAAAACCCTATTAATGTAATGTACCAAGGAATAATAGGATGAAAATATAAATCATTATTTTATGAGTAATGATTATTAATTTTTTCATTTTTTTAATTCGATTAAATGGATCAAAATTATCTTTATATTCATGAATTATATTTATTTCTTATTTGAGTGTGAGAGAGTAATTTACCCAGGATTTCATTTTGATATCGTTATCTGGGAATAAAATATTTAAAAAATCATATTCAAATTCCGACATTCTCCAATTAAAAATATCATAATGTCATAAATTCAATTAAGTAGGTCATTAAATTTATAGTTTTTTAAACAATAATGTTATGATGTAAGAAACTGTTGAGTTCTTACAAAATTCTAGATAAACCTGGATGGGGTCACGGTTGGAATTGACATGAATGTTGTTAACCTTAATGATGGTTATTTTAGAGAATATTTTATAGAATTATTTAAAACACTAAATGATACGAATATTTTCAATAAACATATCAAGTAAAATACTATTGTTTCATTCATCCTATTTTCCTTGACAAGGTGATTTCACCGGAAGAATACAAAACCTGAATAACCAATTATAACCACATATTTAGGATGGTGTAAAAAATATTTATTTATATAGGGATCCCTATTTGGGTCACCAAGATAATGGAAAACACTATTTCCCCACTTTTTGTGGTGGGTATATCATTAGTGGGAACATGCCTTTCGTGGGAAATGTCTGAGGGTGGGAGAATATGATCAACAATGTCTTGAAGTGGTGGGGAATAGGCTGACATGAAGAACCTTCAAGTCAATTTGGGACCACTGGGACATGGGCCTATTGGCCATGATTCTTAAAATGAAGTAGTCCCTCTAGGTATTCGATCCACATAATGATTCTCCCTCAACATAGAAAAAAGGGGATTTATATTTGTTTCATAATAAAAAAGATTCTTTCAGCCCAAATTCATAATAGAATAATAAATATATTTAGTGTCTAATAATTAATAATTTTTATAAAACTTAATAATTATATTAATATTAATGTTATAAATTATAAATCTAATAAAATAATTCAAAAATATATATCATTAAATATATAACAAATAAAATTTAATATTAATAATAATTTAAAATCATAAACCTATATAATGATTATTAATAATTAATTACACAATTAATAATCATTTATAAAAATTAATATTTATAATTTAATAAATATATTAATAAAAAAATTAATATTAATCATAATGGTTTTATAATTTCTTAACATTGTTTTATATAATAAATTTTAAAAATAACATAATAAAAAAATAAAAATGTGTAAATTGTAATTATGTAAAAAACTTGTTAGTTGAATAAAATTATCTAAAAATGGTTTGTTTTAAAAAAAATGTTTTGGGTTTCTTAAATTATCATTCAAATAATATTATTTTTATATTTTATATTTTTATGTATTATTTATGTTTTTAGTCAATATATTAAATTTTATTTTTACTATATATGAACATTATATTTTATTTATACATTAAATGTTTAGTTTTTATATATTTTATATTTTACAGGGTATATTTATTTTAATATATTTCTTTTTGAGTGTATATGTAAATTATTCTAATTTATTTTAAGGAAGGCCTTGTTTATGATAATTAATTCTTCCTAATGGATACAAATATGAATTGTTCAAAAAATTAATTACCATTCAGAATATTTTCACATCTACTTCCAGAAATGGTCTTATACTACTCCGACATTCAGAACATTTTTATCATATTTAAATATATATGAATTTTTTTTTGGGGAGGAATCCACCACTACCTATGCACAACACAAACCATGTAGAGACACCATCTATTCTCACGAGTGACTACTCTAGAGAGAGAAACCATAATACCCCATATTTGAATCATAAAATAATAATTACATAATTAAATAACCCAGAACACTTTATCGTCAATAAAAATAATTAAATAATAAATAATAAAAAAGGAAATTAATGATGTAATAAAATTTTCATAAAAAATTAGTGATATATATACTAATCTAAAAATAATTTATCTTTTAAATAAAAAACACTATATATTGTTTCAAATAATTTTCAATTAGAGTAATTTGAAAAATAATTTATATAAAAAAGGAAAGAAAACAAAAACATCAAAACATGTTCTATGAAATTTCAATCATAAAATTACATTATACATGATAAATAATAGTTAGTTTTCCCTATATGGCCAACACAACACGATAAAGAAGAATAAAATAAACTTACCCTATATTTATCCAATGAAACTTTTTTTATCATTATGATATATAAAAATACGATCCTCATTTTAATGAGAATGAATAAACATTTTTATATACAACCTCTAAAGCCTCAAATATTATGTATCTAAACCAACCATCTATAATAATCCAAATTGAATCTATTTCTATTTAACTAACTCCAAATTATGGATATAATTTATTCAAAACATTTATGGTGAATTATATAAGGCATTATGCATATCCTTCGATTTATGAATGTTGGAGCCTAGAGTCCATGGTTGAACTAGTACCTATAGTGGATAAATTATCATTGTAATCAACATGAGAGTAATTAGAATGTGTAACTGACTAATGAATGTAAATTAATTCCAAGAATATGACCACATAAGTTTATAGAAATTAAATAATATAAAAAATTCAAAAAATATTAATCATGGAGATAATAAAAAGTAAAAACTGATATAATTGACAACAACTCCACCTAAAGTATATAAAAATAATGTATGGATCTTAGTAAAAATCCAAATATGACGACCCTAACATACCTCAAATTCTAAATAATATTAAATTATGTATACGGTGAGGTATAATTTATGGGTGAGCAATGATTCGAGTTGGATTTCTTTAAAGTCTCTATATAATTTATATATATTTGTAATTTAATTTACTGACCACAAGAGAGTAATTAAAATTATTAGTGTTATAATAAATATAAATACATGATTATAGTAAAAATTAATCCTTTAAATACATATATACTAATATTAATCATTTAAAATTACTAAAAAAATTAATCTAGACCACATTTTTTTATAAATATATTATTATTTTTACATTCTTAATGGGTTTATCTCCATAAAAACAAATTACATTTTGTACATATTATAACATAGGCACACGTATTATAGTTAAAATTTAATTTATTAATTCTTTTTACATATTTTCTAAACACTTGTATATCTTATGTTATAATTTCCTGAAAATTGAAGTATCATTGAGAAGCTATACTAGTCCATTCTATTATGAAATCCTATGATTTCTATGAAATTATTTTTGAAGCACATATTATGTTAATGATACGTATATCTGATATTTTTTTAATTATAAGGTGTATTCTGATTATAATAATTTATATTTTTTCATAATGTTTTTTCAAATGGTAATCGATAATAGTATGAGGTCCAGATGATAAATGGAATATTATGAATTAAACGTAATACGTGTTATTATAATTTACAATATGTGAGTGTGTGTATTGGTATATAGACTTTTGATCATTATTTATTAATGTAATGAATCCTATATCATTATAATTGATGAAAACCATAATGTGTATACATATAGATAATTGGATTACATCTGGTTCATCATAATTTGAATAGTGTTAGTTGAATGAAAAAGAAATATTTAAACCATTTATGTTATAGATGAATATAGCTATATTCATTTAATTGAGAATTATTTTAAAAAATTATATATATATCCATAGAGATCAATAGAAATATCACATAGTTATGTTAAAGGAAGGATATATTACAAATTAAGGAATTATGACACATTTATGAATAATGATTTAAGTTATATAATTTGGAAATGTGGTTATATTTCATTGATGATGTTCAATAAATGGGTTTTATTTCAATGGATTTTCTATTTTCATATTGGAATAGTGTTGTTTTTATACATATATTATTTTTCTATGGGTTGAAAATAAACATCCATTGAGAAAAACAACGAGTGGTTCATACACTATGTATTTCTTGAAGCTCATAAAACTAAGTCAAATTAGGTTTTTTTTGAAAAAAGTTATAACCATTTGTAATTTAATGATTAATCGAGTAATGTCAATTCTAATTCAATGATATGCTATTCTAACATCAAGACTAAGATACTTTGATGTTATTCTCACATAGTGTTAAAAAAATCCTTTACGAGGATTGGTAAATATTAAAAAAACATGAAAGTGTTAAGATTATGAAAATTATAAAATTCTATATAATAATATAGTTTGATTATTTTTTATAAGGACTTGAAATTTCAAAAATGATTTTTTTGAAATTAGATATAATAAATTCAATAAATATAATGTTTTAGAAGTGATTTTTATCAATAATCTATGTAATAGTCATAATTATTTTAGGTTTAATAATATAACTATTTCAATTAATATATGAAAAAGTGGTGTGACAAACATTCAGTTTCCAATTTCTAAAAAACATGTTTACTATGTCATTTAATATGTTTCCATAATGTTTGTCTTCTATCTACTCTTATTCGCACATGAAAAAAATTGATTTTTATTTCATCTCCACACAATATATAATGTGAAATGAATACATTCATCTATGATGGATATTGGAAATTATAGAGTTTTTCATTCATCACACTCACACATAATAGACCAAGATCGACATTCTATGATTCATGGAGACCATGTCAATATATTTTGATGTATTTATATTTTTAATTAAGAAAAATTATAATAAATATATTAGGATGAAATAAAATCTCATGAAAATCTAGAAATGTAATATTTATTTTGTAAATTTAGTAAAAAAATAATCATATAGATATTGTTCACTGGACATGGGTAGCCTAATTTGATTAAAAAATAAAACTTATTCCCCAACCTAGGGATAATGTTATTTTGCATAGATAAAAAAAATTATTTGAGAAGTTATACATAAATTTTGATTAATATTTTATAATTCATTAGTTAATAATCATTATAATCTCTTAAATTTTAATTATAAAGGTACCAATGGTGAGTATATTTTGCTTCAATTATCCATGAATAAAAAAATATTTTATTATCCAAATTATCTATTGATACAAATATATTTTTCTTCGATGAAGTAAAATATATTTTGGGAATACTAATATCATGTCCATATTTTACAACTGAGGAGGAAAATGATAATATCCTATCATATTTACCTATTAATTAATGAATAGAATATATATTTATCAAAACCTATGTAGGGATCTTGAATATGTTCATCCTTTACAACAATATCTCTGTAAACATGTGTAGTTGGACATTAGATGGTGGTCACCATGAATTCCATTACTATAAATCTAACTCCCTATGATTTATCATGTAATATACTGTTCCAAGAGTCACTATATTGGATATCATAATATCGATCACCACATAACCTCGGGGATGCCTACCCATATTCATGGGCCGCCAACAAGGAGTGTGGGTCTAATTTTGTAGATGTAGAGACAATAAATATTTATCAGAGTAAGAAAATAGTTGAAATCAATGTAAATAATATCCAAGTCACTGATAATTAATAAAAAATATCCACATATAATTTTATAGACCCTAAAACCAATTACATTCCCACATCTATGCAAAATGAACGTCCCTTGTCCTACTGATGTCAACTGTCACCTGAAAAACCAAAATATGACACTCTGTATGAAAATACCAAAAATGTGTAATGACAACATCCCAGTCCCATCATCCATACTCCACCCCTAAATCCTAACTCAACAATCATTCGTATGGAATATCACCTTATCATTCCCTATAAACATGAAATCAACTTGGATATTTAATGGTGTACCATGTTGGGGTTGAGTACAACTCAGAAGGAAACCACTAATGCTGTACACAATAACATCAAGTTAAATAAATGTTCTTGAAAAAGTGTTATGAATAATAAAAAAAAACATTGAAAATAATCTTGTTACCTATCAAATATTATTATTTAGAATCCACTCATGTCACACATGGACACCAGACTAGTAAACCATACTCTTCTTATGTCGGAGGCCCAAACCATATTGATGAGTTTTTAACACTTTACCTCCCATATGAATTCATTTACTACTAAAATATTACAACTCTACATGGATCTTTTGACTAGGTACATATCTCATGTTCTCATAGAAGGATAATAGGGAATTAGGTTAACATTATAAACCATATAATACGGCATTAGAGACTAGTTCATTATTCAATATAGACATAAGGTAGAATATCACTAGCCCATCATCTGATCCATACAATTAATCATTCATTACGGGGTTCATCATCAGGGGTTGTTTTAACCAACAATAACAGTAAAGGTTCCTCCTCCATTTTTCACATTACCATGTATCCTCACATTGAACTATTTATACAATCTTATAACTATCCCAATTAATCAATTAATTATTTTATGACCATTTTTTACCCATTCATACCATTTACTCACATGGACATTCCTCATTAACTATTTATTGAATCTACCCATTACATTCTATAACTTGTTTAATCCATTCATGTTAAGAAAGAACCCATTATCCAATGATAATAGTACAGACACAATTTATATGGTATAATATCATACACTCATTCTATTTTCTTTATAGAACACATTTTATCATATCAAAGGGACTAAAACACCTTATGGGTGATCATAAGACCAGTATTTGCACCCTCAAATAATCCCACATGAATTGTGTTAGCCCCATATGTAAATTAGGTTCAAAACAATACATTCTTAATTAAAAGCATGAATGAATATCATAGAGGGACACTATCTTTACTTTTCCACAAGGCTAGAAAAATGACATTGAGAAATTAACTTCTAGACCACATACCAAATGTTATTAGAGAAGTGTCCTCTCCACCTTATCCCTTAATTCTAACTAGTACAACCACAAAATATCTATATAGAGTCCTCAAGAAAACAAGGGTTAAGATGATTGTGTAGAGTATAAAAACCACACCTTGTATTAACCAAAAAATATAATCAAGATGAGTTTTAGACTAACTTATGGATTCGATTCACAACTGAAGATGCTTCAAAAAACAATAATTGAAGGGGAACCATCATTTGAAAACTAAAAAACATATAGTTCATAACATGGTATTCTGGAGGAGGACTGAAGACAAAAACATATTTAAGAAAGCCTAAATCGGAATGGGTAAAATGGGAATTCCACTCACCCCCTTTAATGAAGAACATTATTGGCGTCATTATTTTTAAAACTATGTGCCAAAATATATGAATTCTCTACTTAAGAGATGTTGTGACAATATGGTTTATCTGAAAAAAATTCATAGTTTAAAAGTAGTGTGTTTTTCTTATACCACCCAATATCCATGGGAGTGATGGAAAATGGTTTCTTGGGATACAGTGTATGGTTAGTACTAACTGTGCACCAACCGTGAGCCCATATCCAAAAGAAATCCTTTCATTATTGTTCAATTCCAAGAACCATTGGAACACCCACGAGTCCTTTTATTATCTCACTAATTATTTTATTGACTAAAACATCAGTTAAAACAAAATTTAAACAAGATAATTAATCCTCAAATGTTCTGGAGCTTATAACCTCCCAATATTATAATATCCATTCATCGAGTTTCACAACCAATAAGTTCTAATACCTTATCATAAAATGGTGACTCCACTATTACTAAAAAACTATCTATATACACCATGTTTTCTCCAAAATTTTATCATGATACTATAAAACTATATCCAACATCACAGTATTACCCTAAAAATCATTCTCTCTATTTTACACAATATGAACTGAAATTTCCTAAAATGATGAAATGGTCTGATTCTTGAGATCATAAACATCTACCACATGGGAAGGGTTTGGATGATACTCAAAATGTTATGAATAATGAAAAACATAATGTATAAAAATATTCCATTATATAATATACATTTCATACACTACTAGTATGATTAGTTCTATACTCTCAAATAGACCCACAAGATGGTTCCATCTTACCATACTACAAAATGTAAAATTAAACCAATCTTTTTAAAAACCAGAGGATTTCACAATCACCCATTGTAAAAAAAATACTTTGATGATGTAAATCATCATATTAATTCATTGTACTATGATCCATAGACATAACCTTAGGATTCCGATAGACATTCTCTAATGTCTCATGTATGATACAAGCACCCAACAACTATGATTTCACATATTCCATCAAATAGAAAACTGATTTTTATGGAATATAATAGATCACCTTGTAAGGTTTCATATAAATAGTATCCTGATAACAGTTTCTAATGGTGAAGTCAATATGTGATATGTGTTTCTCCAATGATCCCCTAGAGTATATTACACATGCCTCAAACATGTTATTTAGTAAGTGGATTTTACTCATAATATTCTCATCTATCTATGGGTGAGAAACCATACATTGAAATACTAGAGTACACAGTTAATTTTGTAAAATATTTATTAATCGTGGAGTAAATTTTGTATAATTACCTAACACCAAAATCCAATGTACCATGGCTAAATGCACAATCTATTGGACATACAGGCCACCTAACCAGTCAGTTGTGAATGTATCCTAAATTGAAAAGAAATGATATTCCTTAATCAAATCATCCACAATAAACTAAATTTTCTCATTCTTTAGAGTCATCCTTAGATTATCCACCGAAAATTAAAATGTAACATCACCGTACATCCATTTCGAAAATGGGGAATGTGAATAACAAACCTCCTATCCACTCTTGCCTATCATTCACATAATGTGTTTTGTAGCATCCTATCATGAAACAAAAAGTCCATATTATCATTCCCTGAAACCAATAATGTATCCAATGATCTTAATAAACATTGTTCAAACCAGCGTGCACCACCAATTTAATGAATTCATCACACACATTAACTCATCTGAAATAATAGTAGGCACAAAAACATGACACAGAATGTGAGTAATCTCATCATCATCAATAGTCAAATTAAAAGGTGGATCCCCACCATAAAAAAATTCCCTCACATCCTTACATCCTGAATAATCATACCAACACATATTAACATGGATTAGAAGATATGGATCCACTGATAAGGACATTAATTTCTTTAGATCATGGAATTACTGAACACCTAAATGCATTTCAATGAAAAAATCCATCATCCTCCACTCTAAACTATAGTCATGAACCTATTCATTTGACATTATTATACGTATTTAATTTTCAACAATATTCTGATTTTCAATGTATAATTATATTAAATGTTAAATTAAATCATGTACTCAACCCATATCCATTTCCAATGATTCAAATCACACATAGAATATATGTACTTAAGTCTCTTATTGTGAGAATATAAGTAAAAAATTTAACCAAATGATAACCCCAAAAACATTTCAATGCATAAGAAACTTTGAACAACTCAAGATCATGATTAAAATGGATATATTCATTTGGGATATGTTTACATGATCTATATTCCATGGCTCAATCTCCTTATTTCAATACTATCCCATGTCCAATCCCATAATCCTTATAGAATATTAGTTACACCATACCCATATATGGTTAAATTAATATAGGTGCAGGGGTTATATACTTCTCCAACTATTGAAATTAATTCTCACATGATTCATACCAATAAAACTGTATAATATTATTGGTCTATCCTATGATTTTCTCCATTATGTGAGAACATTCTTTTATAATTCTATGATAATAACATATTATGAACTAGAAGATTCGAATATCAAAAACATTCATAGGATGATCCTAAGAAACCACTTATTGGACCTTATCCAAGATGACTAACACATGTTATTGTAAGACGATGTGTCCCATGAAATTTAAATTCTTGATACATAATTGAAACATTGATAGTTTGTTATAATGTCAACATGATCCTAGTGTACTGAAGACAATATCTAGATGAGTTAATATTTTTCCATGAGGAAGATTGTAAACAAATATTTCATCTAAAAAATAACTACAAAATGATATAGTTATGGTAAATTTTTTATTTAATCTTGTCAAAAATAACAGTAATAGAATTTTTAAACCTAAATGACAATAAGTTGATCTCATTCTTACCATACCTCTTTATAAAATAAATTTGTTGTATATCATATAGTCTCTCCCTAAGTTTCTGATAACATGATATAAAACAATCCTATAGGACATATTATCACCCTTTATCTACCTAAACATACCATAAATATATGAAATTGTACATTGTATCTTAACCATAATTTGATTCAATATCTAGTTGTTATTACACTACCGCAATATTCGGTTCTCCTTTTTAAGAGAAAAACCAGAGAATTCCAAGGAGTTGTACTTGGATAGATGAATCCCTTATATCATAATTCATACTATTTATTTTTAATATCAAGATTAAATATCGGTTCTAGTATATGTGGTAGAATAGAAACTATATCTTCTCAAGGAAACATATTAATCATGAAGTCAACCTATCTATTGGGTGGATACCCCAAAAATCATCAAGAAACACATCCTAAAACTAATACACTACAGGAGGAAATAAATATTTATCCCCTCCCTCACCATCTTGGAAAAGACTTATAAATTTTTTGGTTAGGAAACCCAATTGTGGGAGAACTATCTACTCATATCCTCCAATGATATTGTATTCCCCATGATGGTCATAAATGTATCATTTACGAGATGCGATACTCACTCTATTATAGTAACAATAAATGTGAGTGTGCTATGAACCGAACATATACATCCATAGTATTATGTCATGGCCTATAATATAAAGAATATAAAATTCCCAAAGGATAGAATACCCACCAACATTGAAGAAAGACTCCCTATGATGACATATACCCTCAGATCAAACCCCCAATGGTGTGTCGTTTGACAGAACTCCGAAGGTATACTTAACTACGAGACCCAAAACACATACAAACTAGGAATATATAATGGTGTGTGAGGAACCTATTTCAAATAAATACAGATAAGGAATAAAATATACATGAATCATATTATAATATTCATTGGTCAAACATTTCTACCACTGAGTTCCAGTGAAACTACGTGTAGTGGGCCTATCCCTTTCCCTCGTGATCCTACAAGATTAGCTAGTGTTATACCACCCTAATTATATGGATGATCTTGTCCTAATGTACCACATACACAATCTTAAATAAAATTTCCATTATAATTCCAATATCTTATCTAGTATGGGGCATTTGGCTGCATTTTTACACTCTTTCATGTTCATGATCCCCAATCATGACTCACCTACTAAGGTTTCTTATGAAGTACCTTGATACATGTCCCATCATACCAAATTTTCAAAAATCAATTACTATAAAATGATAGTTCCCACATATGAGACTTGGCCTTCTAGAAAGATATATGAACACCTGATCATTACTCAGATATGGAAATCCTCTCCCTTGACTAATATGTCTGTCGTCACCCAGAAAAAGAATATCAAAACAATTATTCCAACAATAAAAGGTTATACTACTACACCTACCATCTAAAACCACATTTCCCCCATTAGAATAATCATTTAGGTTTCATTTAAAAACTATTTCTTCATCTACCCCCTAAACAAACATTTTTATATAAAATAAATTCACTTGGGCCATTATCTAACATCAAATATCACTTGAATGAATCTTTAAATAACTACCTCATCTCCTGTAAAAATCCTAGAAAAAAGAAGTCAATGATGAAACATGAATAATCAATCACCATAATACAAATATACATGGAATACATAATCTATTAATATTTATTCCACCTTAGGGTATCATGGTAATAGTACATGATGAAATTCATCAGGATATATATATATGTCATTCCCTATAGTATCTCATCTGAAGACTGAATATGCTACCATAATTACAACTATCATAGTAACATGTATGCTTCCAACATGACTCTATTATTGGGTTTAATCTATATACTCTCAAGTAACTCTTTGATAGAATCAATTCAATACTCACCAAGATTAGGAAACCTCTCTATAAAAAATTTCCAAGGTTATTCCATTTGAAACAATATCATCACGTCAAAGACACTTATTGAAACCCATACTATATCATTCTTCATAATCAGAATTGTTAGCATTTTATTTGCCATGTCTGGAGGGTCATTCTTAGGGATTTCCTTTGTTCTCAAAACATCTAAAAACCATCAGAGTGTAATCCCCATAAATTTTCATAAATTCTTCTAAAAAGTCATAATTAATTTTTTTCAAAATTTACACTGATGAAGGATCCCAAATAGTCATAACCAAACCATTCTATATTCATTATTCCAACATTTAAAATCACACCACATCACTACCATCAACCATATTTATAATGAGACTTTGAAAACAAGGTATAGATCAAACATACATCATCCCAAGAATTATAATGATATCATTTTCACCCATTACACATTAATAATATCACAGATAAAATTAGTTACAACTCTATAAAAAACATTCATTTTAAAGATAAAAAACTAGATAAAATGGATTTTCTCTTTCCCAAAAACCCAACCTGACATTATTTTCCATTAGTACATGGATTGATGCTTATTATATAAACCCTTAGTGCCAAATAAATATTCATTTATTGACCAATCTTGATCCATGCCACACCATTAATAAAATTCCAAAAATCATAAAATCACATGAAAAGTGCATTAACCTAGGATAATTAACATCAAACTGCAACAGAAAACATTATGAACAATTATCTCACCCATGGTACTTGTTTTTCCCATACACATAGATTAGATACTCTCATATAAAAGATCATTTCTGAGGCATAAAACATCCAAATACATTTTATAACTCTAAAAAAGTAATCAAATAGAATAGAATGCCCCCTTGGATATAACCTTGTAACATCCCATCTCGGGATCCACTATAACCAATTTCCCATGATGCGAGACCACATAACATATGGCCCCACGCTCCTATACTGGAGGCTATTGAGGAGTTGTGATTGTGTAATAAAACACATGTGGAGTCTATACCCACTTTAAAAGAGTAAGATAATTGTTTAGGTAAATGTAAACAATATCAATGTCATTGATAATCAAATAAAAACAAAAATATTGCATCATAAAATAGATCCCAAAGCTAGTTACACCCCGAAAATTATGTAGAATAATAATTTCATATCTTTATTATTTGAATTGTCACAATAAACACAAAAAATAATAAATCCTGAAATAAAGTAAAAATATGGGTACAAACCTTATGGAATTCTCCTCATCCATGGTCCATCCAATAATATAGACTGAACCATCTATTATAGTGTATTTTAACTTATCCTGACTAAAAACCATGAAATCTATTCATGTACCGAATGTAGTTATAAGAAGGGTGTGAGTAAAACTCTATAGGCCACCACCAACAGTGTATATAATAATATCCACTCATATATATGTGTATTCATAATATTCAAAAATAATAAAATACCCTTTTTGTAAGGCCCTGACCTTAAACCTTACTTAATATTGAATTAAATTAATAATTCACATTGAGGATCGTTTCATGGTTTAGAGTTTTAGAAAATTATGACATAACTTTTATATCTCAAAAGATTACAAAGTAGACACTTCTACTAAGATTCCATGAAATAAAAACTCTTAAAAAGAAACATGTCTAGTTCCATGTTTTAGCTAGCATGACATTCCCTTGATCCCATCCTTGACCCTATTCCACATTAAGTCCTGTGAAAAAAATTTCAAAAATACTTGGGGTGAGCATAAAAAGCTCAGCAAGGGATACACAAAGAATGAAAGCTGTTAGTTTTTCAAAACAACAAGTAAACCATGTATACTTTATCAAAGAAATACATTTCACCTTTAGGAAGTAGTAAAAACTCTTCACTAAATAAAATGTCATTACTTACCCTTTTGTAACCAAAAGATTACCATAAAACCCATATAAAGAACACATAACATATAAAGGTAACTTGGGACAAAAACTTACTTAAATTTAATGACCATACGGTCGAATTCCACACATACTTAATGGAATAGCCATACGGCTGACTTCCATACCCAATGCATTGGAGGTTATAACGAAACCACTCGTCCTGGTATTCACAGCACCACCGGTCATATGGTTTATCATGTAACCAACTGTAAAATGTCCAAGTACCATCATTAGACATAAAATATTGAAAATATAAGCATTTCAATAACAACATATCATTTTTAATCACAATAAGTAATTCCAAGATATTGAATTAATCAATCAATTTTCAAAGATCATTTTAAAGAGATTTGTGAATCAAAGTGTCCCATACTACTTTGAATCTTTTCATGGAATTAAAATTTTAAATCATTAATTTCCATATAAATAAATACTGAAAACCATTTTGAAAACAAGGACATTAAAGATAAATATTTATAATAATGAATATTTAAAACATTAAAAACGATATTTTTTGTTAAAGAGTTTTTAACACAATGAGAGACTCTTAAATACAAATAATTGTGGAATAACATTTAATACAAACTTTATAATATCATGAGAATAAAGGGATTCATGATATAATATTTCAAAGGATCGTATACACACCATATTTGAGTGAATTGGTGCATAACAACAATGAAGTCTCAATGGAAATGTAAATTGAGATGAAATCCATTATAAAGATGGTATCGTTAAATTAAGGATAAATATATCACATAATTATGTGTGAGAAATATAAATACACCCAATATAAGTGGATATTAAGTGTGAAAAAATCATAGGTAATTCACACATAATCTTGAAAAAACAAAACCAATGACATAGATATTTAACTCAATGAAATGAGATTGAGTTATGATTTCCCATACCAGTTCGTATGAATTTATCAATGAGATGATTATGTGTAGAAATAGTATATCCACCAAATGATTGTGGAAATTACAAAATAGAGATTCCACACATAGTCTTGGCATAATAAAATCAAGAATTAGAGGTTTAACCCAAATAATTGAAAGTGGGTTAAGAAGTTCCCTTACAGAAATCCGACAGCCTAACAACATCACTTTAAAATTCAGAAGATGAGTTGATAAGAGAGTAAATGGTATCTCATCACTTGTACATTCAATTTAAATAAATAAGGATATACAAGAACATATCCCAACATAATAGTATTTGAATTAAAAGACATAACAAAAGAAGTCTTTTAAAAAGGGGAGGGTGAAAGGTCCCCTTACTGAGTTGGGTAACTTTCGAAACGTACACCCCATGGAAGAAGGGTAATACAATGAAGATGTAAATACCCATAAACGAATTTATATTACACAAAGTGTATATTAATTGTTAGTACATACACCACTCAAAAGAAATAGTGGCAAACATATCATAAATGTCACAGGAATAAAAGTGAGATGAAAAATCCCATACGAAAACTCGGCAGCCTAACGACGCCACTTAAAACTTCAAAAAATGGATTTATGAGATCAAATAGAGTCTCCCATAATATGAACATAAAATGTAAAGTATAATGAATATAAAATAACATCCCCAAAGATAAGAAAGATTTTCTTAAAAGAAATGACATAAAAGAGAGTACTTAAAAAGAAAGAGAGAGGTTGGATCCCTTACCTTGGGTCCGACTTGACTCGATCATTCTTTAACGTCCTGAATAATAAACATGAATTGATATATACTTTCTTAAGAAACTTTTTCAAGTTAATTATTCCTTTTATATCACTTATTTCCATGTTATAAAAATTATGTAATCATTTAAGTTAATAATGTTTGTTTGGTCGATATTTGGTTCTTAAGTCGAAAGTGGACTTATTACAATTACATGTTGTTCATGTGGTCAAAGGTTCATTAAATAAGAATGATATTCATGATTTGGATATCATATATATTATATATATCCATAATATACATGTATTTATAATATTACATAATCATTTATAGGTAAGAAATGAAATGCACCATTCATGGAGACGGTAAGCCGTACGTACGCATGAACGCTACATTCATTTCTATGTCATATTAATGGAATTAAAAATAAATGAGAGGTATGTATATTTTAATTCCATAATTATATTAATAATTTATATGTAACAAAAATAATATATATTAACTTTAAATACATCATTTATACATCCCACATATGGCATTAACGAATCAAATCCCTTTGAGGGGGCGGTAGTCCGCACTTCCTAAAATGAAATTATCGTGTTTACCCACAATGGAAACCATAAAGGTATTTCACAAAAGAAAAATACAGAAGCCTAAGTAAAACATAAACAAATTATATATCATATAAAAATATATTGACATCTTAATGGCCACCATTGAAGGTGTTATATGAGTGTTGAACAATCATCGTTTCGTGAGGCAGAAATTCGCCATCCACAGAAACAATATGTTCTTTAACCATTAGATGTAGGTGTGTGTAAGTGTAGCTCGAATGATTCTTATAAAAAAATCATAGTATATTGAATATACTGGAGTTTTTACAAAATAAATGAATAAAAAGAGTTTAGGGGGTTGGAGAAGCAAAATAAAACAAAAGAACACTAGTGAAGACATTACCGTAAAATCGGGTAACTCTTTATGATTTGAGCTCAAAAGCTTCCTCGGGAACACTTCTTCCCAACGTGAGGCTTCTAGGAGTAATAGAGGGATGTGGAGAGACAAAATGGGCAGGGGTGGGCCGAGCCAAAGGCCTTATACGTGTGGGTAAGGTGGTAGAGGTGGGGGCCTTTTATAAGAGGAGAGGAGGGGCACTCTTGGAATGTTAAGAAAAGATACTTTATTATAAAATGATTTTCGGATAAAAATGGCCCCACAATTATATATTTAGAGGATAAGGTGATAAGGGTTCGAAATCCACCCATCCAATAGGTTTTTGACAAGTGTAGGTATTATATCTTACATTATATTTTCATTTTATTTAAATCGTTAGATAATGAGGTAATCACTCCATCATCATGGTTTCATAAATAATTTAATTTATTTAATGTCTAACAATTATAAAAAAACTATCATGATGTAGGAAATATTTTTATATTTATAATGAATATTTATAGTAAAAAATATGATTGCATAACCACATCTAAAAATTGTTTTAGTAAAACAACACATGTTTGTGACATTTTAATTTTAACTTTAAATAAAAAGGTATTAATGTCATTTTCGAAGCAAAGTGGCTCCATGGGGTCATCATGTTGACCCATGGAATGTTTTGGTCGGAAATGACTCATCCAATGAGGGTAGGGCATGTGTCTAGGTCATTTCATATTATTAAAACATTATTTTTACCTTAAACTACACTAATTACCTCTAATCGCGATTAAGAACATAAAAGTTACTATTCACCAAAAAAATTATTTTACTCCTATTGAATCACATTTTAATTCGTAATGACAACCATGTATATCGGATTTTTGAAATTCAAAACACAGAGGTGGCAAAGATTCATTTAAACAAAAAATCAGTTTCTTTAACTACCACTTTGTGGTTTCACTATTAATCAAAAATTGAAGTTCTTCAAAAAAATACCAAAAATTCACCCTAAGCAATATTTGATATTATGAACTCAAAAATTATGTCTATTTTACAAAATATAAAACATATAAGTTGCATTAATCAATTTAATAATTAATTCCCGCTGTCAGAGAAAATAACATGTTTTTTTTGAAATAATAAGTATCAAAAGATTGACACTAGTTTATGTCCAATTTCAAGATAAAATTAATTACAATGACCACTATTAGATTAAATGGTAAAAATATATTCTAATTTCACTTTAAAACCAATTCAAAATATAATATAAACATATAAATAAATTAGATTAAAAAAAGTTTTTGAATTAAAATACAACATTTTTCACTATTCATAAAAAATTAACTTTATCGGGAAAATACCAAAAATTTACACAAAGTAGATTTTTATCTCTCGATTCTAAAGAAGAATTTTATATTGTCAAATATAACACATAAAATTGTCAAAAAGTTAATTTAAAAGAGGTTCTCCATCAAAAGGCGGTTAATCGACCTTCTAAAGAATATTAGAATGTTTACGCTTAAAATTGAATTCATTCACATTTTTTAATCCTCTAACATTTTTTGTAAAAAGTAAAAATATTTGACAAACATATATAATCATTCTGTAGTTAGTTCTGTTCATTCCCTCCATTACAATGGCTAGGTGTTAACTACCATTTAAAATAATATTATTTTATTATTATAGTGCAACGTAAGATTTCAAAGGAACTCGTTGTTGCGTATTGGGTAAGCCATCAAGCATAGCAATACCTTTAAATTAATATTAACATTTTATTCACAAATAGGGATCAATATAAAAATGTCATATTCTTTATTTACCTGGAGTGTTAAATCCTTCCCCCCTTTTGGGAATTGCGTCCTCGCAATTTTAAAATTGGGTTCGGAAACATCCTTGAAAGTCCCACATCAGAACAAGAGTCGATAAAACAATCACTTTAAAATAAAGAAAGAGAAGTACAGAGGTAACCCGAGTTAACCCATACTAGGATTCCATGTAGGAAAACATGGACATGGAGGAGAAAACATAGGGTCATGTTCTGATGGAGAGTGATTATAAACATGTTTAGGAGAAAGTTAACCACAAGAAAATCACAAACTTGTGATGGGTTAAACAGTATTCGATTCCCCAGTAGGAAAAGTTAATGGACAACATTTTTGTTTTAAGTTACTTTTTATTGAGGAATTTATTCATAAGGAAACATAATTACTTGTCATGTTGACTTTCAACTTTTATTAGATTTCTTCCACAAACTCATATTTTCTCCAAAAGACGAGTATTTAGGAAGACATTTTCACATTAAGAGTACTATAATCAGCTTCTAGAGAATCACCTAATACACAAAAGAGAACTATATAATTCCCATGACATTATACCTTAACAAAAACCAAAACAAAAAATGTTAGTACAAGATCAGATAATCTAGAAAAGGATAACACTTTATAAAAAGAAAATGTATTCTTAATCTCCAAAATTTGTCCAACAAAAACCAAAGTTCAATGGGGACCATTCGATAAATAAATTGTCCATAAAATTCCTCAAAGTAAATAAAACTATGATTGAAACCCAAATATTTTAAGGATTTAGTCACATAGTCTTCCAAGTTAAATCGTAACATTTATCTTCAAACAAAATCAGTTACTCTTAAAGTCTCATATTGAAAAGTAATTAACCTAATCACATATCCTCTATGATAGGTTAATAAATTTCCATAGATAACCGAAAATCAACTTACTCTTAATTCATAAAATCATCTAACTAAAATGAATTAGTCTAAATAACCAGGTACTTCACGTAGTCTAGTGGTAGGTGATAAATACCAGTTTCACATTGGTTGTGGGTTCGATTTCCGTAGCTTTGTCCGATGCGATGGGTTTTCACACGGTCTGTATGTTGTCCTTTTTCCAAAACTATATAATTCATAAAACATTCCCCAACAATGAGATAAAATCATCAAAAATACCCTCAATTTTATCTCATGCCTTTCACTTTCCATGATAACATATAACAACCCATAATTACCTCAAAAGTAAGGGTCTTATAAACCCTAATGGTTACCATTATAATTATTACCTGAACTTCCACATCGATTAGTCATCTTGTACATGATGCATTACAGAACATTCAAAGGTTCAAGTGGATGACCATGACTCCTTGATAGTTGGTTTAGAACAACCACGAGTTACCTCATTGAATCCCCCATTTCACCCGGTCTCTTAATGAGAGAACCACCACAGTTTCCTTCAAACCCATTGTCACTTTGGTGCCTACTAGATCCATCCATTTACTAAAACAAGAAATGTCAGTGTGAGTATATCAAAATAATTATCATGTACTAATGAGGAAGATAAACACTAAGATATACTTACTCATTCACTCTATCTAAAACTAGGACACATTCTAAAATCCTAACCATTATGGTAATGTTACTTATGCTTAGAGAATACCCTAACCTCTAAAGTGATCTAAACCGACCCTCTGATACCAACTATAAGGCCCCGACCATAAACCTTACTTAATATTGAGATAAATGAATAATTCACATTGAGGATCTTTTCATGGTTTAGAGTTTTAGAAAATTAGGACATAACTGTTACATCTCAAAAGATTACAAAGTACACACTTCTACTAAGTTTCCATAAAATAAAAACTCTTAAAAAGAAACATGTCTAGTTCCATGTTTTAGATAGCATGACTTTCCCTTGAATCCATCCTTGAACCTATTCCACATTATGTCCTGTGAAAAACATTTTAAAAAAAACTTGGGGTGAGCATAAAAATCTCAGTAAGGGATACACAGTGAATGAAAACTATTAGTTTTTCAAAACAACAAGTAAACCATGTATACTTTTTCAAAGTAATACCTTTCACCTTTAGGAAGTAGTAAAAAATCTTCAATGAATAAAATGTCATTACCTACCCTTTTGTAACCAAATGATTACCATAAAACCCTTATAAAGAACACATAGAATATAAAGGTAACTTAGGACATAAACATACTTAAATGGAATAACCATACGGTCGACTTCCACACATACTTAATGGAATAGCCATACGGCCGACTTCCATACCTAATGCATTGGAGGTTAAAACATAACCACCCGTCCTGGTATTCACGACCCCAACCTTCATATGGGTTATCATGTAACCACCATTAAAATGTCCAAGTACCATCATTACACAAAAAATATTGAAAATATAAACATTTCAATAACAACATTTCATTTTCAATCACAATAAGTAATTCCAAGATATTGAATTAATCAATCCATTTTCAAAAATAATTTTAAAGAGATTTGTGAATCAAAGTGTTCCATACCACATTGAATCTTTTAATGGAACTATAATTTTAAAACATTATTGTCCATATAAATAAATACTGAAAACCATTTTGAAAACATGGACATTAAAGATAAAGATTTATAACAATGAATCTTTAAAACATTTAAAACGATATTTTTGTTAAAGAGTTTTTAACACAATGAGAGACTCTTGAATACAAATAATTGCAAAATAAAATTTAATCCGAACTTTATAATATCATGAGAATAAAGGTATTCATGATATTATATGTCGAAGGATAGTATACACACCATATTAGAGTGAATTGGTGCATAACAACAATGAAGTCTCAATAGAAATGTAAATTGAGATGAAATCCATTATAAATATGGTATCCTTAAATTAAGGATAAATCTATCACATAATTATGAGTGAGAAATATATATACACCAAATATAATTTGATATTAAGTGTGAAACAATCATAGGTCATTCACACATAATCTTGGAAAAATAAAACCAATGACATAGATATTTAACTCAATGAAATGTGATTGAGTTATGATTTCCCATAAAAGTTCATATGAATTTATCAATGAGTTGATTATGTGTAGAAATAGTATATCCACACAAAATATTGTGGAAATTACAACATATATATTCCACACATAATATTGGAATAATAAAATCAAGAAGTAGAGGTTTAACCCGAAGAATTGAAAGTGGGTTAAGAAGTTCCCTTACAGAAATCCGACAGCATAACAGCATCACTTTAAAATTCAGATAATGAGTTGATGAGAGAGAAAATGGTATCTCATCACTTGGACATAAAATTTACATAAATAAGGATATAGAAGAACATATCCCAACATAATAGTATGTGAATTAAAAGACATAACAAAAGAAGTCTTTTAAAAAGAGGAGGGTGAAAGGTCCCCATACCGAGTTGGGTAACTTTCGAAACGTACACCCCATGGAAGAAGGGTCATAAAATGAAGATGTAAATACCCATAAATGAATGTATATTACACAAAGTGTATAATAATGGGCAGTACATACACCACTCAAAAGAAATAGTGGCAAACTTAGCATAAATTTCACGGGAATAAAAGTGAGATGAAAATTCCCTTACGAAAACTCGGCAGCCTAACGACGCCCCTTAAAACATCCAAAAATGGATTTATGAGATCAAATAGGCTCTCCCATAATATTAACATAAAATTTAAAGTATGAGGAATATAAAATAACATCCCCAAACATAAGAAATATGGGCTTAAAATAAATGACATAAAAGAGAGTACTTAAAAAGAAAGAGAGAGGTTGGATCCCTTACCTCGGGTCCGACTTGACATGATCGTTCTTTAATGTACTGAATAATAAACATGAATTAATTTATACATTCTCATGAACCTTTTTCAAGTTCATTATTCCTTTTATATCACTTATTTCCATGTTATAAACATTATGTAATCATTTAAGTTAATAACGTTTGTTTTGTCGATATTTGGTTCTTATGTCGAAAGTGGACTTCTTACAATTACATGTTGTTCATGTGGTCAAAGGATCATTATATCCAGAATGATATTCATGATTTGGATATCATATATATCATATATATCCAGAATATAAATGTATTTATAATATTAAATAATTATTTATAGGTAAGAAATGAAACTCACCATTCATGGATATGGTATGCCGTACGTACGCATGAACGCTACATTCATTTCTATGTCATATTATTAGAATTAAAACTAAATGAGAGGTATGTATATTTAAATTATAGAATTATATTTATCATTTATATGTAATATATATCATATATAATAACTTTAAATCCATCCTTTATACATCACACATATGGCATTAACGAATCAAATCACGTTGAGGGGGCGGTAGTCCGCACATCCTAAAATGAAATTATCATGTTTACCCACAATGGAAACCATAAATGTATGCCAAAAAAAAAATACAGAAGCTTAAGTAAAACATAAAAATATTATATATCATTTATAAATATAGTGACATCTTAATGGCCACCTTTGAAGGTGTTATATGAGTGTTGAACAATCATCATTTCGTGAGGCAGAAATTCTCCATCCACAGAAACCGTATGTTCTTTAACCATTAGATGTAGGTGTGTGTAAGTGTAGCTCGAATTATTCTTATAAATACCTACTAGTATATTGAAGATACTGGATTTGTTACAAAAGAAATTAATAAAAAGAGTTTAGGGGGTTGGAGAAGCAAAATAAAAAAAATAACACAAGTGAAGACATTACCGTAAAATCAGGTAACTGTTTTTGATTTGAGTTCAAAGGCTTCCTTTGGAAGAATTTTTCCCAAGGTAAGGCTTCTAGGAGTAAAAAAGGTATTTGGAGAGACAAAATGGGCAGGGTTTTGCTGAGCCAAAGGCTTGAGAGATGTGGGTAAGGTGGTAGAGGTGGGGGCCTTTTATAAGAGGAGAGGAGGGGCACTCTTGGAAAGTTAAGAAAAGATACTTTATTATAAAATGATTTTTGGATAAAAAGATACCCAAAATTATATATTTAGAGGATACGGTGATAAGGGTTCTAAATACACCCATCCAACAAGGGTTTGACAAGTTTAGGTCTTAGATTTTACATTATCTATTCATTTTATATAAATCGTTAAATAATGAGGTAATCGCTGCATCATCATGGTGTCATAAATAATTTAATATATATAATGTCTAAAAATTTTCGAAAAAATATCATGATGTAGGAAATATTTTTATCTTTCTAATTAATATTTATAGTCAAAAATATGACTTGTATAACCCCATCTAAAAATTGTTTTAGTAAAACAACACATGTTTGTGAAATTTTAAGTTTAACTTTAAATAAAAAGGTATTAATGTCATTTTCCATGAAAAGTGGCTCCATGAAGTCCCCAAGTTGACCCATGGATTTTCTTGGTCGGCCATGACTCATCCAATGAGGGTAGGACATGTGTCTAGGTCATTTAATATTGTTAAAACATTATTTTTACCATAAACTACACTAATTACCTTTAATCGCAATTAAGAACATAAAAGTTACTATTCCCCAAAAAATTATTTTTATCCCATTGAACCACATTTTACTTCATAATGACAAACATGTATGTCGGATTTTTGAAATTCAAAACACAGAGGTGGCAAATTTTCATTTAAACGAAAAATCAGTTTCTTTAACTACCACTTAGTGGTTTTACTATTCATCAAAAATTAAAGTTTTTCAGAAAAATACCAAAAATTCACCCTAAGATATATTTGATATTCCAAACTCAAAAATAATGTCAATTTTACAAAATTAAAAACATATAAGTTTCATTAATTAATTTAATAATTAATTCCCACTGTCAGAGAAAATAGCGAGTTATTATGAAACAATAAGTATCAAAAGATTGACACTAGTTTAAGTCCAATTTCAAGATGAAATTAATTCCAACCACCACTATTGGATTAAATGGTAAACATATATTCTAATTTCACTTTAAAACCAATTCAAAAGATAATCTAATCATATAAATAAATTAGATTAAAAAATGGGTTTGAATTTAAATACAACATTTTTCACTATTCATAAAAAATGATCTTTATCGGAAAAATACCAAAAATTTACACAAAGTAAATTTTGATGTCTCGATTTTAAAGAAGAATTTATTTTGTCAAATATAAAACATAAAATTGTCAAAAAGTGGATTTTAAAGAGGTTTTCCATCAAAAGGCGGTTAATCGACCTTCTAAAGAATATTAGAATGTTTACGCTTAAAATTGAATTCATTCACATTTTTAATCCTCTAACATTTGTTGTAAAAAGTAAAAATAATAGACAAACATATATAATAATTTTGTAGTTAGTTCTGTTCGTTCCCTCCATTACAACGACTAGGCATTAACTACCATTTAAAATAATATTATTTTATTATTATATTGCAACGAAAGATTTCAAAGGAACTCGTTGTTGCGTATTGGGTAAGCCATCAAGCATAGCGTTCCCTTTAAATTAATAATAACATTTTATTCAAAAATTGGGATCAATATAAAAATGTTATATTCTTTATTTACCTAGGGTGTTACACTTTTAAAATAACAAAGCTTCTTGTTAACAATAATTTATTACACTCTTGGTCCTCGAGTTCCTCCAGGCCACCCGAATACTCGACCATCTTTGACATACATGGATTTTATAAAACCTAAAAAGGGGGATAAAAAAAATACTTCACATGGTAATTCTTTTATTCATCGAATTTAACAATGTCCATTGTATATTCTGTCGAGGAGTTCCATCTCATGTCAATAACATAGTGGCATAAAGAATCAATTTGGCTTTCAAAACTATTCAGTACAGTAGTGGATCTTAGAGAAGTAGTCTTTAGTAAATAAATAGATAGGATACATAGTCTGATATTCAATCCATATCACATTTCATTCATTACATAGTTTATCATTCAAGTCATTTTTAACCAATAATCACAACATCGGTGAACCAATTCATTTATCACATTACTAAGGATCATTAAATTCAACTCATTACTCAATTACCTAAGTAGCCCATTTAATAATTTCAGCATAATTATGACCTCTTGTCATAATATCTAACCATTTACCCACATGGAAATTCCTATTTAACCATTTAACACATTTACCCAAAATATATCCCAACCATTTTAACATATTCATGTAATAAAAAACAACCCCTTATTACATTAATATTATCCAACCAAAATATATACTATTTAATTTCATAAACCATTTAAAACATCATTTTAAAAAATTAGCATATATAAGGTAGTGGTACGCCCTATATTATAACATATTCATAGTATAAAAATCACTAATAGACCCCATGAGAATATTGAGGGGTTAAACATATAAATTAGTGTCTCAGAACCTTTTTCATAATAAGGAAAATGAATTTGTGGGATTAAATCACATTTGAAAACCCCCTAGAAAAGGATAGAATTAGTAATATGTTAAATTAAAATGTAGAACAGATACTTCATGTTTGAAAATAAGAACATTACCAACTATATCATTTAATTTGATTGGAAACAAACATAAAAGATCAAACATACAATCTTATTGAAAAAAATATATTATAGGATTTATATGTGTAATAAAAATCACAAGATGTTTCTATAGGAAAATAAATGGAAGAGGATTATCCAAATCACCAGTGGATTTTATTCGCAATCAGTTCCACTTCAATCTACCATGAACAGAAGAAGAACCCCCATATGAATGAATCAAATTATCTATTTATTAACCTATTATACTATAGGAAGTAAGGTGAGTTAAAATAAGTTAACAAAAATTATATACTAGGGGAGTAAAATGAGAATCCACCCTCCTTTAATGAGGATTATAGTTTGCTACACAGTTGGCCAATTTCAAGGCTTATCATTTGGAAACACTTATTTTAGTAGGGGACCTATCGACATTGTTTTTTTGGACTATTGGATTGTATGAGAAGTTGTGTGATGACCATGTTCCATCCATTGTCCAATCGAGATATCCTACACAGTTTCATAGGACATGGTGCATTGTTAGTACTAACCAAACACTACCACTACACCCAACAAAAAATGTAATCTTTTCAATTTTCTCTATTCCAAAAGCCACCAAAAAACCTATAAGACGCATCAATTATATTGCGATTAATTTTATTAATGAAAATATTTAGTTTAACCACATTTTTAAAAAATAATATACCCATTAATAATATCATGAGACTTTACTTAGTTTTAATCCTATGTGATGATAGACCAACTTATGGTTACCCAAAAAATATCGTAACAAGTTTTTAATTTTCATTATTTATAAAATCATATAATACTCATTGTTTGGAGAAGTTAATTTTATGCACATGATATTATTCTTCAATTATGTCATGATAAGAAACTATAATAAAATTTATCAATGTGTTTCAATTAGTTTTGATAGGTTCAATATATTGTATCAATTATTTTAGAGATTTGTATCAAAATAAATTTGGTGAAAATTATGATTCTTGAACGTTGGGGAAAAAGGAGGAATTTTTCTAAGGTACAGAATATATAAGGAACTAAATAAAATTATAAGAGATTCATAAAATAAATATAATATATTTTCAGTCCTTTATCAAATATGAAAAACATGGAATAAGCTTTTGATTAGTTGGATCAACCTGAGTAAACATTTAAGAATTTTATTATATTTTAGACAGCTATAAAGATTATATACATAACATATGAAGGTTTTTATTATGAATTGGAGTTTAATTCCTCAAATATGGGTTTATATATTTTATTGATGGAAAAGTTAGTAGTTTGTCCCTAACGTCTAGTGAATTAACATCTCATGAGCCTAAATCGTTTGAATAGAAATTTATATAATGAGACCTAATGAAACCCTAAGAGGGGTGGTGGATCACATTGATTTTGTTAGATTTTACCTACTTACGCCCACTCATCATCATATTTCAGTATTATGTATGCATGATCTTCTCATAATGTACCACTCTATCAAAAAAATTCACAGAAAAATAAGTACCTTTTTTCTAATGTATAGAATAATAGAGTACAACTATTTCAAACAATTTACCAATAATGTGATATAAATGAGAGAATTAAAAATTAAAATATAATAATTTATTCATGAATAGTTATCACATATCTAGTATAAATATAAGGGTTTATCAAATCTTTTCGACACAAACAAATGAGATAATTGCCTCATATAGTAGACTTTGGCCATATGATTATCATTTTTCATTGATCAGAACAAATGTAGTGACACTGGGCTACACTCTTGACCAATACCATTTTGAGAATCAACACATTAATCTTAAATGGAATCACCTACAAGAGAAGGTAAAGTTAATAAAGATTACCTCCCATGAAATGTTATCTGAGCCGCCTTAGGAGTCTGTCACAATCACACAACTTACCCTTAGGTCCAACGTGAGGGTTATAAGGGGTTATGAAACAAGAATTAGATAATTATTTTTTAGTCCATTTTTAAAAAATTAAATTATTATTCCACCAATTCCTTTATTAAAATAGTATTTTTAAAAAAATAATGAATTGGATAAATAGATTTTTTGAGTAAAAATGGTACTTTTGAGAAATATATATATTAAGGTTTTTTTATTTATATTCTACATAAATTATTATAAATGATTAATATATAAATGAAATATCAATAAATGATATGGAAATCGGTCTGATAAGAGTTACATTTTTATACGATAAAATATAGAGTGTATTATTATGAATAATAAATTTATTTTCATGAATTAATGAATTTCTGAAATAAATAATATTTTAGTAAAATATAATTATAAATGTATTTTTATTAATATTAAATGTTTATATAATATAACACCAAAATCATCCAAAGTATGTTTCCCTTTGAATAATACAATAGCTTGCGCTGTTGCCAACATCGAGTTCCAGCACACCACACCAATCAAACTAGCCATTTTGAATAGTAATCCCAATTTTTTGAAATTTAATAAATTTTATTTTTAAAAATTAACTTCTTTTTTGGATTCTGAATATCAAAATTAGCTTTGGATGAATTTTTGTTATTTTTCTGAAAACATTCAAATTTTGATGAATAGTGAAAAACACTCCGTTATTGTTTTAAACTGAATTTTTTTATATATAATTTGTTATTTAATTTAAATTCATATTAGGTAAAAATAGACACATAATACCTATATATGTTCAATGTAATTCATTAGAGTAATTTTATGATAATATTAGATAAATAAAATTTATAGAACTTTTTACTGTCTTTTACCCACCTTTTAGTCACATATGTAAATTTGCATAAAATGTAGTTTTTCCGCTTATGTGAAATGAAATTCAAAAATTTGAAAGACACTATTGATATCATTATGTAAAATGTGGTTCAATAAGATGAAAATAGTTATTGGTGAATAGTAACTTTTGACATTTATTTACCATGGTTAAAATTAAATAGGGTAAATAAAGGTAAAAATCTTATTATTATTACTGAAACACATGTCCTAATTCTATTGGAAAAGTTTATTTAAAAAAAATAGTAATGCAATATGATCCTTTTGGTCCCCATGGATTTTATTAGCACATTTATTATTATTTTATTTATAGAAGAGTTAAAAGTGTTAAATTCAATGTTTAATACCTAAACCATTTTTAATATACGATTATACATAAGATAAATTTGACTATAAATACTGATTATAAATATAAAAGTTTTTCTACATAATGGTATTTTATTTATAATTTTTAGAAATTTACAAATTAATTTGTTTTTATGACACAAGGATGATGCACTAATTACCTTTTTAATGAAATATTAAAATAAAAGATATTATAAATATCCAAATAAATTTAAATTGTGAATTATGATGAATTCCAATAATTTTCATGCGTAATATGACATGTTATTATTGATTAATCAAATTTTATTCGAAGTGATAAAGTTGTTTTGACTTTCACAAAAACAAAATACCATATAGAGTCAAAATTAACATAAATGTGTTTTTAAAATAAATATTATATTATTAATTGATAGATAATTCCTAAAAAATAGGGTTTGGAAAAAGGACATATATAAGGTTATATATATTAATAATGAACAACTTTGGATTCTATTGGTTTTTTTAACTATTTTATTGACCATTTATTATAATAAAACTAGAATACAAGGAAAATGTTAAACTATTTAACTTAGAATTAAATCTAAATGATAATGTTAATATGGTGACCAAAACCAGTCTAAAACCCATTGTTTGAATGGTTTTAGACCCATACAGACCTTAGGCTCGAAATAAATCATTTTGGAGCCAATATAAACTGAATATGATTGAATAATAAAATAATATTTTTTATTTTTCCTAAAGTGATAGTCACCTTTCTTAAAAAGGGTACATCACCTTCTCTTGATTTCAGACCTCCAAATCCATTTGGCTCAGCCAATACCTGCTAAAATTTCCCCCAAAAACCATCAATTCGACCTAGAAGCCTTCCATTGATCAGAAATCCATCCTATAGCGCCATTTTGGTCTACCATAAAGGAAACACCCGAAGAAGAGGTAATAATATCACCACATCATTCGATGTTATTTTCTTCTTCCACTTCCTTATTATTTGTTGTTTCCATAACAAAATAATAAATCTAGTACCTTATACAAACTATGATATTATTAAAATTATGGTACAACCATATTCATTATTCTATCCATCTTACGAATTACATGTCACCATACGTGTGTACGTACGACTAACTGTCCCCACGACGTGGTGTAGTTTATTATTCAATCACCTAATTATTTTGATGCATATAATAATGAGTGTAAATGATGTAAATAATATATATAAAATGTTAATGATTCTTTATATATGATATACCATCAAATTACATACTATTTCACTATCAATATAATGATATTGTCGCTCGTGCGTACGTACATATTACTGTATCCATAGACACGATGAGATTCATTCCCTATCCTAATCATTTAGGAATAATTTTCTTTTTATGATTAAAAATAATTTTTAAGAAATTAATATCATTCAGTATATGAATCAAATACATCATATCGATAACACAAATGTCATACATAAAAACACATATAAAGGAAAACGAATCAGTTAACACCTAAAACAATGATACTACTGAAATATTATTAACAAAACAATATTAGAAAATCATATATGATATCAGATGTTTTGTTATGTGGTTCATGTGTAATTTAGGATAAATTATTTAACTTCTATACATGAGGTTATCATAAACTCAATCAAAGAAAAGTACAATATAAGGGTTAATTCTACAATCTCTTCATTATCTGATGTTGTCTATATATGAGTATCTGCTGGGACGACATTATCATCCGCATCCATGTTTCATAAAAATGTACTTAAAAGCATTTTTACTATTAACAAGACTATGGGTTGAAGTCATTTATAGCATTGTTTTACTTTTTATATAATTTTTATAATTGAACCTTTCTGTCATTTCCCAAAAAAAGTCTTTTGGACCTTTTCGACAATGGTAGTGAATAAATGTTTTTCAACTTATACATCAAGTGTGGATATTTTCCATAATTATAACATCTTAAATGCTTCCCTTAAAATATTATAAGAACATTTTCAATATAATTTATTTCCTTTATAATTATTTTTCTTTTAAATTATTTCAAAATATAAAGAGATATTTCTCTCAAATAGTTTTTATTTCCTCTGTGTCAACACTGTTTGATGGATTTTACTCTTTTTGAAGTTGATTAATTATGATAAAATCTTCCATATTGTATTTAAGGTTTTGAGGTATATTTTAATGTTGATTTTTTACTTTTATAAAATTAATGGTTGATGGTTAATGTATTGGAATTTTATATGCTTGTTTTAATACAAATGTTTAAGTTATGTTTAAACCTTTTCATACGAGAAATGCCTTGGACTTAGAATGTGACGGGTGGAGCCCGCTATAACTTCTCAATGCATTGGTAGGTATCATGAGACAAACTAGTGTCATGGCACAAGGGCTTGACAAAATCTTATTTGTAGTCTTGGAACGAGGCCTTGACTATGTGGTTTTGACATCTGGCATTATGAATTGTATCATTATAAAATTGGATATTGATATTACATGTGATTATTATTCTATTAAAATATCAATGTGAATACTTAAATGGAATTATTTGATTTATCTTTCCCATATTATGTTGAATATTATGTTTAAAAGGATTTTGTTTTACTCTGATACATTTCTTAATGGTTTATTCTTATTTACGAATGTTTCCTTTATATTGTTATCCAAACTGAGCATCTGAGCTCACTACTTTCTATGTTTTATTTTTACCAGGATATGAACAGGTATTGTATGGTTGACCTGTAGGGATAGGAAGAGGGATAAAAGTGTGTTCAAAGGGTACAAAACGTTTTTGTTGTTTTTCATTCATGATGTAATTTAAAACTAATTTATTTATCTAGTATATCTAAGGCTACTAAAATGACAGGTTATTCGGGACATGATTCCTTGATTCATGAAAATGTTAAGTAATAATGTATCGACTCTGGGTAACTAGGTTCGAGGCGTTATATATAACTTTTTTTAAGTAAAGTGTAATTTTCATTAAGGATTAAATACTATTTTTTTCAAAAACACTCCATTTTCAATAAATATCATTTCTCATTTAAAACATGAAAATTATAGTATTAAAAAATTATATAGAAAAACTGAATATTATTTTTGGATTTAGGATTTTGAAGTTATCCAACAGTGAGTTTTTCATAATTTATTAAGATAATTATTTTCTGTTAAAAATTAAATAATATATAAATATATTGTGAGTTTGGTGACATCTTAATGACCTAATAATAGTGAAATAATAGAAACCATAAAATAGATATTATAAAAAATATCTGTTATAATAGTAAAATAATTTTATTTTATATTTATTTAACTTATTTTATAATGCCTTAGAGAATCTATCAAAATGTATAATATATTTTAGGATTTTATATTAATATCCTTGAAGGTATCTCACATCCACATTTTAAAGGCTAATTTTTATGGTCTTCTACCCTTGGCCTAATAAAATAATTTTTTCCACTCCCCTTGGCCAGAAACCATGGACAAAAACCATGGGTTGGTTTGTGGTTTTGAGTATTTTAATGTGTAGTGTCCAAACCAAAATAATATATAATTCCCAATCATTTCATTTATAAACACACACAGGAACCCATTTCTATTCACTAAAACTCCGTGAAGCTCATCCTTACTCTGATTTCCACTCACTAGATTCCTCCCAATTCTCCCCCAAGCTCTCAGGAATTCTCTACCAAGCCATTGGAATCACACATTGATGTAAGGGATCCTCACTTTCTAATCATTCCCAATTTTGTCCATGTTTCTTTATATTGTTATACCCTATTATAATCAATTAAAAATGATGTGTTATGTTTAATCACCTAACCCACTATTCCCTTATTATATTTTAATTATTATGTATCACTTTTTTTTCATCAATCCCTCGCATGTACACCTTTTACAGTACAAAAATTTCCAATGAGCTATTTCATTCCTCCTCAGTATTCACATATCTTTATTATGTTACACAATATATTTTCAGATTACTCATGTTGTAATATTTATTTATATTATCCCATTATTGAAATTTTCATTTGTAAATGATGAGAGACCCCTTTCTCTATCTCCAATCCATTTAGTGTATCCCCATGTGATGTCGTTATGCTGCTGAAATTACACTGCAATATTCTGTTCCAAAGTCATCGTGTAGTGAACACCATATCCATTTTTCTAACAACAGTATTAACCATTATTAAAAAAAATTATTATTTTTAGAATTTCATATATTTATTCTAGATTCATTTATCATGTAATAAATGATGATGTTTAATTAATCCATGTTATATGATCTTTGTGGCACACATAATCATAAAATTAAAATGTTTATGAAGGGTGAACTCAGATAGTGCTCCAATGCATTGGGTAATGTTTAGTAAAATGATAAATCATATTGGTATAGGTTTTTACCTATTCCATTATATCATGTTTTTCCATCATGGTGGGACAGAGGTTTACCTGATTCCTTTATGTTAATGATGTCATGTTTTGAGTTGTTTCCACATATCATGGTTAGGATAATCATTCAATATCATGCCTTTATTTTCAAGTTTCTCTTATACTCCATTGATATTCCTTTCAAGTAGCAAGTATTTTATTATTCAATATATGAATATTTTACTCCATTATTATGCTTTATAAATCACATTTTTATTATTTATGTCCTCAGGTTATCCCATGCAGTGCTATATATGAAGTAATGTTGTGGTCATTTTTAATAAGTTTTCAATAATGATGTTCTATTTTATATCTTATGTTCTCATGTAATGTTCCTATTCCCCAAATACACTATACCTCTCAATCTTTTGGGTTGTATTAAGTTAATTTTCCTCTAAAAAATCTTTTTTAAATGAGTAATAAAGACCATCAGTGTTATAAAATTTCTAAAAGTGGAATTAATTAATTTAGGATTAAGGTGTTAAATATAATAGATAATCATGTATACATAACAATATATTTTTATGTATAAAAATATTTTCAGACCAAACTAGAGCATAAAATTTACTAAAAAACTATTAATTAATTATTTTTAGTTAAAATTAACAAATATAATTTTATTACTAATTTAAAATATAATATTACATTCTGAAAACAAAAAAATATAATATACTGTTCAAAAGAAATCAGAATTTTTAAATATTTATTTAAAATTAAAAATTTTCATAAAAATAACAAAATTTCACCATTAGATAAATTTGATATGAGGTTTTGATAAAATAAATAATTTTTTTATTAAATTTTATTTCCAAAATGTAATGAAAATTTTAATTTTCTATTCATACAAAATGAAATAAAACACATTTTTTATGAAAACCTAATTTTAAGAATAAAATGAAGTTATAATAAAAAATAATAATTTAATAATAATTTTCAATAAATTTTTAATAAGTTGGGAGTTTTTATATACTTCTTAATGTATCTAATCATATTCATACACACAAATTTAATCTCCATGTTTATAATTAATATATTTAGATAATATTATTTCATGGTTCCTTTATGTTTTGTGTTTCAATTTCAATATTCAATCAAAAATATTTTTTATTTTAATATATTCTGGTGTTACATTGTACCCCTATAAAAAATAATGTATTCAAAATTTTAATATTAATTTGGTAATCAATGACATGAAATTTCATTATAGTTTAGTTGAAATAACATATCTCAAAAATGGATAATGAAAATTCCTCATTAAAAAATGTAAAAGAAAATATGAAGGAAATCTATAATAATATATAATTAGTTTTCTAAATACGATAAAATTATTAGGAAGTAAAAATATAGAAATGAATGAAATACATAAATTCCAAACAATTATGGATAGTTACTGATATTATTGACCAAAATGATGTGAATGATCTTTATAATTCTTACTACCAAATCTTTTAAAACAAATTAGATGTGAAAAAACATAAATTCATCTAAACTTTCGGGAATAGTATATCATTTTTTGTTTCTTGATCATTTTATTGTAGTTTAGTAAATACATTACCATCTATACAAGTAAAAATAATGTAATATTATGTAATTAAAAAGATTAAATTTAATACTTGAATCAATATACAAAACAATGTCATATTATCATAGAAATGTTGATTATTCAAGATGAAAGTTTCATGTAGAATGATCTAAAATAAAATTATAATAGATATCATACCCCAAGAAATATGAAAATGATTTTAATTATATCTTTCTAAAATAACCAAATCCAAAATGGTTAGAAAATGGTGTGATAATTATTCTAAAATAATAATCCTTCTTGTGGAGAAATAAAATATAAATATCCGAAGCCTCGACTGTAGTGAACTTAACCCCAATGAACCCATGATATTTTATTCTTTATTACATTGGTATAAGATATATGGAATAAAATATCAAAATACTGAATAGTTTATTATTCTTGTTAAACTAGTTATATAAATGAGTATAGTATTAAATTTGAACATGCAATTTACAACACATTTTTTCAAGAAAAACATTATTTCATCAAGAATATCCTTTAATATAATATAGAATACACATCAGAAATTCCTAGTAGAGGATAAATAAATGTGGTGAGATGAAATTCTCATTATGTGGAATATATCATGAATACATGAACAGTAATCAACATGGAATGATCAATATGTGAAGGCCAATATCTGAATACACATGCCATTTAAATAATTTAAAAGATAAATCAACGGAAAGTTAAATAATTGAAACACATGACATTTAATTAATAAAATACAGATCAAAACTCGATAAGGAATATTAAATATTTCATGATTAATGAAAGAAAATTATCTCTATTAAATCAATAATCTATGAAAAAATGCATCTAGAGATATTATCATTGTGAAAATATCATTGAAAATATTAAATTAAATCCAAATGATGGAAATGCTTAATTATTATATGTCTTATTTCTAGGAACAATATACCTTTAACATCAAGATCATTCACAATATGGTTTTCAAAATGTTTGGTAAAAACAAACACAACAAAGCCTGGCTAAATGATTTATACCAGTATACTATCAATCCATTAAGTGGCATTATTTAAACTATCCCCAACCCGAGTCATGAATGTTAAAAGAAATCCTCCAATAACTAATAATATATTTAATTCATATATAATTTTCAATCTTATAAGTTATTATGATTTTAATATTACATGAATCAGTATGAATAATTATTGGGAAATAAAATGAAATGGTATTATCTAGTCAATGGTCACATAATTTCACATATCTGATATTTAAAAAAAATCACTATGAGAAATAGATTGTGAAGTAAAAACATGTATCAATCACAATGTTGAATTGGGAATTAATCAATGGATAAGTTATTTGTATCCACTATAAATGGAAACTAAAAAACAATAAATATAACATAATATAATAAAAACTCATTATTAACTAAACATAATATTATCAAATATGGAGATGAAGTAATAAAACCCAATACAAATAAATCAAGTTATGAAATCTGTTATCACCTGGTACATCATAATTCAAATCCACTGGGAATAAATAATTCATACAGAAACATAAAATTCAATGAATTATTAATGAATCATGACATTAGGTTTCAGGTGTGTAGTATAGAAACCTTTTAAAATATATTAGGTTCATAACATTACAATATGCCTCAATAAAGAAGTGTTGAGATGATGTCCCTTACCATACAATCACTTTTGATTGAAAATAATTTAACATAATAAATCATGGTTTTAAAAATTTTATTAACATATTAATATCCATATTAATATTTTATATCATATATTATCCTATCTATTGGGAAAGAGTCTCTCAGGGTATCATTGAAGCATTTTTGATGTGATTGTGTTTGTTGAAAAAGTGGACATATGTGTGGTGATTGTTGACAAAGAAAAACAATGACATAAAAATTTTCTCACACAGGGAATTTCATGGTGGAATGTCGAGTTCAAGAGATGTGGTCAAAGATCCATTTTTGATTCAAGAACGTTGGAAAATGAATGGATGATCTGGAGGCGGTACAAAAAGAATAGATACAAGGTGGCACTGTTTTCTAGTGTTTTCCAAATTTTTGGGCCTGAAAATCGGCAAATGAAGAAAAGTTGTTTTTCGCAAAGGGGCTTGCGCGCCATGTACATGAAGGTGAGGAAACTTGCACGCCTAATGTTTTTCATGATCAGATGGTCAAAATATTGCAATGGAAAGAGGATCGCATAGGTATTGGTGTGGTCGCACATTTGGTTTGAGCCCCGTGAAATGACCTGTGCGTCGGTGCCTAGGAAGGTTCGAAATTTGCACGCCATATGTTTTTCAAGATCGGATCATAGAAATTTGGAAAAAGAAATATGTTCATGTAGGTGTCTTATAGGGGAATAAACCTACACGCTGGGACTTCCTTGCTAAGGGGAGACTTGCGTACCACCGCGTAGGTTGAACAAATTCCTGTAAATACAGGGCCACCCCTCCTCATTTTCAACGGAGTTCAACACTTTGAAAAATCAGAGCTCCCGTCGCACGGGTGTGGTGGTCATGCAAGTGGTGTGTGGTCGCACAGGTGAAATTTCATGCCAGTGTTTGAAGTTGCGTGTCGGTTGGTTGTTGCATGCCAATATTGGTTTGGACATAAAATGGGCTGAGTTGCATTGGTTTGGAGTTGCAAAATATTGTGACGCACAATTGTTTGAAGTGACTTGCACGCCCGTTGTGACCTACGAGCCGATACTTGCGCGCCAGGTTACACCTATGTGCCATGTAATGTTGATTCATGGTAGTTATTCAGGGCTGTGTGAAGGCTGGAAGATTGTCCAATACTTTCGGTGAAAAGAGAAATTAATCTATGGGTGAATGTTGGACTTCAATAGAGCATCTACATACTACAAAGGATACATTCATTAGAGATAATGATGATACCTACAGGTCTATAAACTCTGAGTGGATTCTTTTCAGAGTAGTGAACAAAGGAAGAGGAAGAAGGTGATCCTCTACAATGGCAGTGAGCTAGAGAGAGAGAAATAGGGAGTGAACCTTGGGAAAGCAGTGACCTGACCCAAAACCTTGTAAAGGTAGTGATTCTGGGACAGAGTGACTGTGCCCGAACCATATAATCCACAACTAGTGATGATTAGTGGAATTTGGTATGACTGAAAACCTATCAGCATATTCTCCTTGAATGTAGCCCTCAGCGGTGAACCAAGTAAAAATTGTTGTAACCTGTGCTTTCATTACTTTCTATTTATATTGTGCAATAAGAAAGAGAGAGAAGAGTGTTTTTCTTAATAGCGAAAGAAGATCAGAACAGGATTTAATTTTAATCTAGTCATACCCCGATTCACCCCCCTCTCAGGGTATTCAGCCTTGTGGACCTAACACTATCAAAACACATTATTTCATATTGATTAATAATAATTCATTATTTTCATTTCTGGGTGATAATTTCTTTTTTGATCATGCTTGTTTTTTTTCATGAAAGATCAACTTCTTCGGGATATTAAAAAGTTATATATATATTTTATAATAATGAAATATTAGTCATATTTTTAAATAAATTATACTTTAAAAAAAAAAGATAACGATGGTTATCAAAAATGAATAATGTTATTATCATATATATGGTAGGTCATACATACGCATGAGTAACATTTTAATTTTTTGAAGATCATAATGGAAAGGAGATAGATAATATTTTTCCATTACATAATGATAATTATATCACAAATAAATTTTATGAACTTATATATAAGAATATCATCCATGTGTTTTGGTGATGACAAGAGATTCTGAATGCTTTGTGAAGGTTGTAGTCCACAACTACACAAACAATGTTATCAGCTTTGTGTGCGTGAAAAATAATTAACCAAAATTATATATATATATTATATATTAAGATAATAAATATATATATATATATATATCTTGAATATAATAATTATGTAATTTCTCCCCATATAAAATATTTAAATTATAATTATCACCTTCTATGTGATGTGTTACGGAATGATGAATCACATTTCATTGTGAGGTAGTAGTCTGCCATATAGGTGAGCGTCCTTATCCTCAATCATATGGAATGGAAGATAGAATGATATATATTATATAGTTAATCAGTAGGTATAAATATTATATAAATATATATATACTTTATATCAATCATTATTCACAACCAATAGTTGTTGAAATGAAAAAATTAATGACATCGTTTTTCAGGGAGGATGTTCACTATATACATGAATGATGATTTTGTAACACATTTCATGGATGTGGATATGGTTTATGTCAATAAATTATTACTAAAACATCCAATTATATTTAATATACTTATAATATTATATAATCAAAGAAATTATAAATATTTAAGGAGGTGGAAAATGAAATAAAAAAAGAAACTTTTTGAATGAAAATATATATTCTACGGGAATCCTCATTATTTTTTATGTAATTCATTGAAAGGATGGATTTAGGATTAAGATAAGGATTCTATGATGTTATGAGAAACATTGTGATGTTATTGGATTATTTATTTTTGGACGAATTTTTTTTGAAGGTGCAAATAAGAGATAATATGGTGTGGCCTTTTATTAGTGAAGGAGTTGTCACACTTATTATTTTATAAATAAATTTAAAGCTACTGAATTTTTAATATTTTTTTGGGGTAAAACATGGTCCATTATTGAACCGTACAGGTTTAATGAAAATAATATTCCCATAAAATATTGTTTATAGTTGTTTTTAGTTTCGTTTTTCCCTTATATATTTAGTTTAACCTCAGGTAGTCACATTTTAACCTTAATCACAATAAATAATTTTTAATGTATTAATTATTTACATTGATAAAATATTAAGATGATATTATTATAAATTTAATAATATTTTTTATTCCAAAAAATAAATTCATTTTTGAAATTCATTTAGATCAAGTGGAAAACCATAATTTTAAATTAACAGCGCAAATGTGATGAGGATGCATGTTTTTTAAGAGTAATTATCCAATAGATTACAATGTTTTTATATATAAATTAAATAAGATAATGATTTAAATGACCTAAATTGGATTAATTGATATAAAATTTATATATTTTCATGTTGAAAAAAATCAAAAATATATTTTATGAATATAAATTATTCATAAAAAAAGGTAGTTTTAAATTTAAATTCATTATCATTAATTGTTACTAAAAAAATTGAATCATCACATAAAAAATTGAATAATTCACAAAAATATAATTATGGTATCCATATTGAAAAATTAATTTCACTTTTTATATAATGTATAAATTTTTAAACAAATAATCTTAACATATGCGCACAATGTGTTATTAAATAGTGTTTTAGAAAAATTCCTCTTTCAGAAAGCCTTTATATTTTGTTAATGTGATTATTAATTTAGTTATATTCACTAGATATATATTAAAAATGCATGAACTATATATTTTTCAAATTTAAAAAATACTATTCATACCCCATATGCCAATGGCTAGGTGTCAAATTTCATATTAAATAATAATATTCGTACTATAATGTTTGTTCGATAAAACACGGTCTTTCATGTAACACCAGATTTCAAAAACACACTTTATTTCATTTATTGTAACATATTGATTGAGTTAAATTTATTTTTAAGGAAATATATGGTAATTTATTCAGTTTTCATGTTCTCTTATATGCTTATTTTTTCATGTTCCATACTCAGCCAAATTTATATTAATTATTTTTTAATTTTCGCGTGTTACATTCACCCTGTAATAAATAATATGTGTTATCAAAATTTAATCATGGTCATGGTAATCATGGTTTTGATAATTGAAAATTATTTTATTAAAAACCAACATCATAATAGGTGTTAATAAAACATAAATTTAATTATAGAGGAAATGGGGGTTCATTATTCATATGGAATAATACATAAATAGGTTTTAATGTTGGAAGGCATTGATGTCATGTGATGTTGTGGACATCGAATAAAAGAGAAAATACGTATAGATTGTTTTTGAGGAAATTGATGACAATCATTTTACTTATATATCTATAATTAAGGGAAAAAATAGATTATTATTTAAAATACCTTACGATTCATCAGATATAATTGTATTAGGATAAATTTTTTCAAGATACATTTCCTATTGTTGAGGAATTATTTTACTGTATAAAAATATAAGGTTACAAACGTACTTAAAACATTTAAATTTATTAAGTACAATTTTATCCTTTTTTTCTACATTTTAAATATTTATTCCATTATGTAATCCTTTAATTTAATAACCTAAAATGAAATTTTAATTCATAAATCACTAAAATTTAGTATTAACATATTATTATATAAATTAAAGAGTGAAATTTACTTTTTCCAGTCACTGAATATTATCCCAATCCCTTATGGTTATCTCATGTTATCCAATGTAATAAATGAATCTCTAAACATAAAAAGCAACACCCGTAGTTCCCCATTAATATATAATTTTCAAATAATTTTAATAAAAAATATCAAATAAATAAGCACAACACATATGCAGATGATAGGAATGAATCCATCTTCACAAATAGGTGATGGGTTTAATCCCCTCCACATTTCCAAATGGTGTGACCTCCCGAACTAATGAGCCACTTATCCCATGCCCCGAGCTCAGTTGGATACATAAACCCTAGTGTGTCTCCACATAAGACAGGGGCTACAGACTAGTCCTTGGGCTGTATATAGTATTATAATGGAAGACTATTCCCCCATGTCAGAGTAACATAGATGATAAAGTAAACAATAAACTATAATAGTAGCATATAAAATATGAATATAGAATAAACATCGGAAGCATAAAAAAAATGCTAAAGAATAAAAAACTAAGAAATATATAAAAAGCCTCTTAGCAAGTTTCTAATAAAAATATAGATGCATGGAATGCTATTACAAATGTAAAAAATTTAATAGGAAAATATCATGCCCTAAAAAGTTAAAAAAGTGAAAAAAGGATATAACTATTCAATAGTATCACTATAACATTCTAGATCTCCTAATCCTAAGCTCCATCATTGATAAGAATCAACAACTGGTATAATATTGTTTTCCCATATCCATACAGGCATGAAAATAGCCTTCACGGGTGCCAATGGCACCCTGAGTAGGTTGTGAGATAAATATCTAAGTAAGACACCACAAATGGTGTCGACGTGTAATCTAAGCTAGAATTTATAAGAAAACAATGTGATGATAATAAAATTAAAGTAAAAAAATGATAAATAAATATATGAACTCCTATTCTATTTCCTAAATAATACCACACAAGTCTACCTTCTTTATCTCAAATATAGTATGTGTGGTCAAGTAACTATATGTATATATATATTTAGAGATTATTGATTTAAAGTGGTAAGAATTCATTTCATCCATACATGTATATATATAGATTAAGACTGTAATGTTGTAAGAATTCCCCCCTTACATACATGCATTTCAATGTTGGTGTGGAGTAAGAAGTCCTCCCATCCATACACTTATATCAGATTTGGAATGGGGAATGAATTCCTCCCACCCATAATTTTATTTCATTACTGGCATCAGGTAAGAATTCCTCCAACCCATACGTTTATATCATTAATAGATTTGGGTTATAATTCCTCCCACCCATAAATTTCTATCATTATTGGAATGGCATAAGATTTCATCCAACCTGTCAAATATAATTAACTCCTTCAAATGATTTCAATAAATATCATACCATTCAATGAATCCCACATTGCAATTATCATTTTACAAAATAAGATATATTATTTAATGGTTTTACAATATTTCATCAAAAAGGAAAGGCCATGCCATCCCTTGAAACCATTCCATTAATACCAATTCATTTAATTGTTAATGCATCCTACCATAGCCATCCCAAACAAAAAAACCATCAAATTTACCTAACATGGAAATTCATTTCAAGGCATGTTGTTAAGGCCAAAGGGTCATGGATAGTCACTCAAATGCCCATTTGTACCATTCTTATTAAAAAGGGGAAATAAACTATTAATACACCTTGTTATACATCAATTTAACATGGTATGGTAGTGACGTCAATTTAGACTCATGTCAGGAATTACGAACAAGATTTGGTCGTAATGGGAAATTGGCTTAAAATTGACAATATGGATGGAAGTCCCTTAGGGTGTCCTTTAGAGAGAATTATTGATGCTAAACCCCCAAAAATGATCCAATTAACCTATGATAATAAACTTGGGCCAATTAGACATAGATGAATCAAAAAAACAAGGGATATTGACAAATTTCACCTCACATCATGATAGAGTGAACACAAAATGTCAAAAAATCAAATAGAACCCAACCTAACCACCTACCTTAGGACTGTAGAAATATAATCACCTGATATTGGACTTTTATTAAATGTATATTTGAATAACAAAGAGTTCCAATCCATCACCCTGAAAATAGGGCATATTAGCATAAATCAAAGAATGTGAACCACACTGAAAGATGAATAGAGACACGAGTACAAAGACTAGAGAGATTTACTACAACAGATCCAATGCATCCAAAAGATCAAGGATTATAAACTGCATAAAGCATCTAGTTAAAAGACTATCCATGAGGGGATACGTGCACAAGGGAAAGGAACCCACTGGTTTTGTCCTATGGAAACCAAGGGGGTGGAGAAAACCCATATTTTTTTGGGGGGGAATGGTAATTTTTCACAAATTCCCACTAAAAATAGTATTCATCCATTGTGCCAAGTCTATGTTCCCTATATTCAGAAGGCCTCATAGTTGTTCACATAGTCTACATAGTTATCAAGAACATGTGAAAACATGTAGGTGTCTTGGTTTATAGACACAAAATTTACACAAACCATGACTATTGGTTCACATGGTTTCCACTAATAGTGTGGTCAAACCTACAACAATATTTTTTGGACCTCTGGGCACTAAAATAGCCCCAAACTGTCCTCAGTTCTTCCCTAGGACATAACATACCTTTACAATGATGAAAATAAATATTCAAAATGAATACCCATTTATGATTACCTTGATCAAAGGTTGGGTCATTACTACCACCCTTCGTTATCGCAACTCATACCTGAGTTTTCCTTCTAATGGTAAAGAGGTACCATCGGCAAATTTCTCTAGCCACTGAGATCGTTTATTGGCTTCATTTTCCCATGTCTCTTCAGGAAACAGGTCTTGAAACAATGACACCCATACAAGAGTAATAGACCTGCCTCATATTTTCCTCTTGATCTAATCAACTATAGGAACTGGCAATTGTTGAAAGATTCATCCATATAGAGATCCACCTCATCATGCTGAAAGAAATGTGACAGTTCTGGATAGTATTGGTGAATCAATGATATGTGAAATAAAACATTCATAGACCAGTATCTATAAGAAATATCAAGTAAGTAATCCATTGGTTCAATTTGATTCACTGCCTCAAAGGGTCCTATGAACCTTATTTATAGCTTATAATACATTTGAATACATCTATATCCCATCCTGGGGGTGAAATTCTAGAAAAAGTGGTCTCCATATTCAAACTCAAGAGGAAATCTGTGTTTGTTGGAAAAAGATTTTTGTCCAGAATGAGTTGTTGAAATACACTTTGTAATCATCTGGAACTACTCTGAATTCTTTTTCAAGAGATGATGTCCAAGAATAAGTACTTGCCATGACTCTGGCCATCACAAAGTCAAGAGGCCTTACCCACTATGAAATTCATCATATTGATCCATTTCAATGGTATCGTGGATGCTATATTTATCAAAATAATCACGAGGGGAATGTGTTTACCCTAGGAAGCCCCAAAATCAAGAACCAATGCTTGTATAATTTACAATAGCACCTAAATTGTATGATCTATATTTATATAACGTTAAGGGAGATATGCCATGATCTAAAGCACCTTCATACCCAAGTCCTTCTACAACACCTTCTTGAACTATGGCATGAAACGAACATCTCTATTAGAAATGATAGAATGAGGTTCTGAATGATGAAGTGACACCTACATTATGGAAACCCATCCAAAATCATCTACCAAAAAGGTCTCTCACATATTTAATATGTGGGAATCCTTCCTCAGATGATCATATATAACCCACACTATGTCGCAACTATGAGTTGATTTGGGAAAACCAGTCAAAATGTCAACTGAAACATCATCCCATTTCTATTCAGGAATAGAAAATGGAGGAAAAATCTCAACCAAATGATAATGTTCCACCTTCACCTTATGATAGGTTAAACATATTGTGATGAAACAAGATGTCTTAGCCTTCTTGAGACACCACTAATACTGGCCTCATAGAACTCGATACATTTTTGTGACATTGGGGTGAAATCCCCATGTGGAATTATAGAAATCCATCATCATCTCCTCCCTGATGTCTTCAAGGCCCAATTTGTTCCCAATTAACAATTGATTATAACCCCTACCATCTATCTAACTAGAAATAATATCATCATTTGAGACACATTCCTTTATAATAAGGTCTTCAGGATAATATAATTGTCTTGAACATACTTATTCCAGATTATTAAAAGCTACCATGAAGGCTGAGATAATAGTGTGTCTGAGATCCTCCTAAACCTCAATGTGTATATCTATGAATATGGACATAAACATTAATTTATCACTGGATTCTTCTATGATATGTGTCTGAAGCTTTTGTCTAAGAGCATCTGCAATACCCCAAACATCCACGATACGTTTCCTTTTGAATAATACAATAGCATGCATTGTACGACACTTGGAGTTTTAGCACACCATGACCAATAAAATGAGCCATTAAGAATAGTAATACCCACTTTTTGAAATTTTATATATTTTATTTTTCAAAATGGAATTCCTTATTGGATTCAAAATATCAAAATTAGTTTATGGTGAATTTTTGGTATTTTTATGAAAACATTCAATTTTTGATGAATAGTGAAAAACACTACGTTATTGTTTAAAACCGACTTTTTAGTTAAATAATTACTTTTTTATTAAAATTTATATTATGTAAAAATATATACACAATACAAATATATGTTCAATGTAATTCATTGGAGTCATTTTATAATAATATTAGATATATAATGTTTTATTGAACTTTTTCCCATCTTTTACCAACTTTTTAGGGGCATTTTCAAACTTGCATAAAACGTAATTTTACCAATTATATGAATTGAATTTAAAAAATCTAAGAGACATGGTTGAAATTTGTGTAAAAATTTTTAATCAATAAATTGAAAATAATTTTTGGTGAATAGTTACTTTTGGGTTTTATTTACCACAGTTAAAAGTAAATAGGGTAATTAGATGTAAAAATGATATTATTATTACCCTAAAACAAGTCATAATTATATTGGATAATTGTACTTCGAAAAAAATCATCATGTGGAATAATATATGATCCTTTTTACCCACTTAGTTTAGATTAGGACATTTATTATAATATTATTTAAAGAAGAGTTCAAAGTGTTAAATTCGAAGTTTAATAACTAAACCATTATTAGTATAGGGTTATACATAAAATAAATTCGAATATAAATATTAATTATAATGATAAAAAGATTTCCTATATAATGTTATTTTATTTATAAATTTTATACATTAAATAACTAAATTTATTTATTATAAAATTATAATGGAGTAATTACCTTATAAATGAATGATTAAAATAATTGATATTATAATGATTAAAATAATTTTAAATTGATACTTTTGATGAATTAATATAATTTTATAGGTTAAAATGATATTTTAGTGTTGATTCAATGAATTTTTTCTGAAGTAATCAAGCTTTTATGATTTTAACAAAAACAAAATACCAAATAGTGTGTAAATTGATATAAATGAGTTTTTAAAACAAGTACTATATTATTAATTTATATAATATCGTTAAAAATATAAGGTTCAGACAAAGAACATATATAAGGTTAGATATATTAATAATTTACAACTTCAGATTCTTTTGGACTTTTATAGTACGTTTATTATCAATTTATTATAATAATAATAGAATACATTGTAAAAGTTAAACTATTTAACTAAGAGTAAAATCTAAAAGATAAGGTTAATATGGTGAAATTTACCTACCTAAAACCTACTAGTTGAGAGTTTTTCTACCCATACCCACCTTAGCTTCAAAAATATATCATTTTTGAGCCATTATAAAGAAAATATTATTGTATAATAATATAATATTTCAATATTTTACTAAAGTGGCCCTCACCTCTCTTATAAAAGGTCACTTCCCCTTATCCAATAATAACACCTCCAAAGACATCTGTATCAGCCAATACTAGACCAAATATCCTCCCAACTACCGTTAAATAATTCAAAAGTCCTTACTTGGATTAGAAAGACAACATAAGGTTCCATTTTGATGAAATCAAAGGGAACCACCTGAAGAAGAGATAATAATTTCACCACCTCCTTCAAAGTTCTTTCTGTTCCACTTACTCTTTCTTTGTTATTCACATAAAAAATAATAACTCCAATACCATATTCATACTATGACATTATTATAAATATGGTACTACCGTACTCATTGTTCTATCCATCTTATGAAGGATATAGTAACTATACGTGCGGACATACGACTTACCATCTCCATATCGTTGTGTAGTTTTTTATTCAAAAATTTCATTATTTGGATGGGTATAATGTTGTTTATAAATGATGTAAATAGTAAAAATAACATGTTAATTATTCTATATATATGATATAACATCAAATTACATATGATTTCAAAATCAATAGAATGATATTTTTCTCGTGAATACGTATGGATTACCATCTCCATGAACGCGACGAAATTAATTCCCCATCATAATCATTCAAGAATAAATTTCATTTTATGATTAAAAAAATAATTTTTAATAACATAATATCATTCCTTATTTGAATCAAATACATCATATCCATAACAAACATGACTTAAGTAACATAACATATAAAGGAAAATGAATCAGTTAACTCTTGAAACGATGATTCTACCAAAATAATTTTTATAAAGCAATATTAGAAGATCATATATGATATCATATTTTTGTATATGGTTCTTGTATAATTTAAAAACAGTTATTTAACTATTATACATGAGTTTATCCTACACTCGACCAAGGAAAAGTACAAATTATGGGTTAATTCAACAATCTATTCATTATTCGAGGATTTTATACGTGAGTATCTACTGGGAACAATTTATAATCCACATCCATGTTTATTAAAAATTTATTTAAAAAAAATATTACTATTTACTAGACTATGGTTTAAAGTCATTTATTTCCTTGTTTGAATTTTAATTAACATTTTTAATGGAATCCTTCCATCTTTTTCCAAGCACAGTCTTTTACAACCATTTCAAAAAATTAAAGAAAGAATGTTTTTTGACTTATACGGCATGTGTGAATATTTTCCACCATTACAAACCCTTAAAATATTCCCTTACATGATTATAAGAATATTTTCAAAATAATTTTTTTTTCATAATTATGTGACGTCAAAATTATTTCAAAATAGAAAGAGATATTTCTATCAAATAGTTTTTATTTCATCTATGTCAACATCAATTGATGGATTTAAAACTTGTTTGATGTTGATTTATTATGATAAAATATTCCATACTGTATTGGAGGCTTTGTGATATGGTTGAATGTGGATGTTTTTTTATACCAATCACAGTCTATGGATAAATTATTGAAATATTGTATGCTTGTTTTAATACAAATGTTTATGTTATGTTCCAACCTTTCCATATGAGGAATGTATTGGACTTAGAATGTGACGGGTGGAGACCACTATAGCTTTGAAATGCATTGGTAGGTCTCATGTGACAAACTAGGGTCTTCTCACAAGGTCTTTACAAAATATTATTTTTATTCTTGGCATGCCTTCCTGACTATGTGGTTATGATGTCTTGAATTAGGCATTCCATCATTATGAAATTGGATATTGATATTACATGTGATTATTCGACTAGTACAATATCCATGTAAATAAGTAAATGGATTTATTTGATTTAACTTTTCAATATTATGTTTTTGTTTATGTTTAAAAGGATTGTGTTTCATTCTTACAAATTTACATTAATGTTAATGATTATTTATGAATGTTTCCTCCATATTGTTATCTTTACTGAGCATCTGAGCACACCACTTTATATGTTTTATTTAACCCAAGACATGAAGAAATATATTATGACCGGCCTATAGGGATAGTGATAGGGAGATGAATGTGTTAAAAGGATACACAATTTTGTTTATTTTAATTTCATAATGTAGTGTAAAACATATGTATGCATCTGGTATATCCAAGGCTTCTAAACAAATCAGTAATTCAGGATTTGAACCCCTGTGATCACGCCAATGTTATGTAATAATGCACATAATGGGTATCTTGGATTGGGGCATTACAGTTGGTATCATAGAATGTTTAGTACAAACATTTGAATAAATATTAATGAAAACTCCAATGAAAGGACATTACCCTAAGATAGAAAATGAGGATTAGTATAAAAGAACTCTCTAGAATTGTTGTAATGTTGAGATTTTGTGAGTTTTACAAGCAATACATCCCTATCTGAATATGAGCTGGTAGAGGTAGATCTGGAGCAGATGTACCTAGGAGTGAAAACATTCAGGCTTGACCTGGGGTATCTTGGTACACAATAATAGACCTCGTTGTACTCTTGGCTATGAAACTTCTGTGGGATATCCTTAGGATAATTGACATTTTCTTTAAAAAACATAAGCGAGTATTTATGAGTTTATACTTCCTCAAAGAAAACATTTTTATGATTATGGATTATCTTAATAAACTATTCAATTTATGTTAAGTGTTTAACATGTATGGAATTATGTATTGCAATTCAAAAACTAATCTACTGCAAGATATTGTTTAGAAATGGCTTCTAGTGGAAGGAATGGTAACTGTATCAATGAAAATAATCCACGTAGGGATTTCCCTCCTACTAAAGATAATTACATTTGAGCTAGTGATGGAACCGGTGATAGAAAAAATATAACCATACTATGATTGCTCACTTAGGTTATGAATAATAACATTACCTATATAGAGCACCCTGATCCACAACGCGAAGGATCAATGTTAGACTGCTTCATGAGGAAACAACCACCAACATTCAATAGGACTACAAATCCATTTTTATCTGAGAAATGGATAAGTTCCTTAGAGAAAATATTTCATTCCTTGGGGAGTATCAAAAGAGAAAAAGTTTTCATGGTAGTTTATCACCTCATGGGAAATGCAGATCAATGGTGGTCATTAATTCCAAACACCGAAGAGGGTGAGGAAGTATCAAATATAGAATGGTGGGAGTTTAATATGATATTCATATAAAAACACTTTCCTCATGACCATCGAGATGATATGGAAGAAAATTTTTGGGTATGAGGAAAAAGGTGGATGAAAATGTTGTAAAGTATGTTGTTAACATTACAAGGTTAGCAAGACATGATGCAAATTATATACAAAACTAAAGGAGTAATATTGATCTGTTAATTTTCTGGTTAGAACCATTTATCCTTCGAGAATTAGTCTCATAATCCATCTCATCATACGAAGATATTTTCACATGTCCTATCAATACAGAAAAGGAATTGTTTAAGTCTTATGATATTATTGCAATGTAACAGAAGAACTGATATGGTGAACACTTTGGAAATAGAAATAAGGGGATGAAGGGAAAATTTGAATATCCATACTATGGTAAATGTCAGAAGGAACACCTCAGTACATTCTGGAATGGAATCAGAGTCTTTTATAAGTATGGTGAAAAATACCACCGTGCTCGTGATTTCATGGAAAAGAAATAGGTTGTTAATGTCGAATGCTAAAATTATAGTGAAAATGGTCATTATGAAAATAAATTCCCAAAGCACCGACGAAACATACCTCAGAAAATGACAAGGGAGCAAGTACAAGCTTATTCAATCAATAATACTGAGGTTGAATATTCGAAATATATCTTTACAGGTAATTTAATGCTTTTGTCATGTTTATCCAATGATTTATTTAATTCGGGATCATCGCATAGTTTCATATATTTCCAGTTTTCTAAGAATGTTAGATATTTCAAATTTGATTTAACAAGGTAGTTTTCTGTCAAATCTCTAAAGGGATGTATCATTGAAATAATGTTTTTTGAATCAGTTACCATTATGGTATGTAAATGTTATTTATCTACTGATCTCATTGTCATACCAATGATTTAATTTGATATAATCCTCAAAATGGACTGGCTTTCAGACCATGATGAAAAAATTTATTGTAAGAAGAATGAGGTTACAAATTTCAATGATGATAAAGAGTACCTTATCTTTAGAGACGAAACATCACCACCCGATTCTTATCTAGATCCACCCCCAATAGCTCTACTAAATTTAGTAAATGGGGAGTAGATAATGAAATAACAATGGGTGAGGAAATGAATGTTCAAATAGAGAGGTATTGACTTTTCAAGAATATGTTGATGTGTTTCCAGAGGATTTATATGGACATCCTACAGAATGCGAAATTGAGTTTATCATTGATTTAATTCTAGGTTCAATCCCCATATAGAATACCCCTTATTGAATGTCCAATGTGGAAGTAGTGGAACTAAAGAAACAACAAGAGGAATTGAGTAATAATGGATTTATTCTCCCTCATGTTTCTCCATGGGGAGCCCCTGTCCTATTTGTTATGAAGAAAGAAGGATCTATGAGGATGTGTATTGACTACAGGGAGATCAATGATATAATAATAAAGGAAAAGTATCCCCTACCTCACATTGATGATTTATTCGATCAAATTAATGGAGCTCCATATTTTTTCAAAGATTGACCTCTGATCTGGATATCATCGGTTGTGTGTGAAGAAGGAAGAAATTCCAAAAAAAGTATTTCGATCCAGGTACTGGCATTAAAAGATTATTGTAATGAATTTTTGATTGACCAATACACACTCTGTCTTCATGGATTTAATGAATAGTTTTTTCATGGAATATCAAGATGAATTTTTACTGGTATTTATTGATGATATCTTATTATACTCAATAAGAAACAACGATCTTGAAAATCACTTGCACACTATTCCGAAAAGCCTCATATGAAATGAATTCAATGGGAAGTTTAGCAAGTGTGAATTTTGGATTTAAGAGATTTCTATTCTTGGATATATTGTATCTATGAATGGAATCTCTGTTGATCCTTAAAATACCAAGGAAATCCACGTATTTCCAGAACTAATGAGTATAACTGTGGTACATAGTTTTATTATTTTAGCATGTTATTATCAGTGCTTCGTCCAAAAATTTTCCCAATTGGCTACCCAATTGAAAAATCTCACATGTAAAAGAGTTAATTTTTTTTTGGAGAAAAGAGTGTTAAGAATGTTTTAAATAACTTAAGGGAAGATTAATCAATGTTCGTATATTGACTATACTTTTGGGGATTGATGGGTTTTCTATTTATAGTTATTTTTCATTGAAATGACATGGTGGTGTCTTTATGTACAATGATAGGGTTATTGCCTATATATCAAGAAATCATAAAATTGATGAACAAAACTATCCCAATCATGATCTTGAGTTAGAATTTATAATATTTTCTTTGAATATTTAGAGACACTATCTCTATGGTGAATAATCTTAGATTTATTCCGATCACAAGAGCTTGATGTATTTTTTCTCGCAAAAATAACTCATCATGTAGCAAAGGCGGTGGATAGAGAAACTCAAGGATTATGATTTCCCTATAAAAAACTAACCGAGGAAGGGAAATAAGGTGGAAGATTCTTTGAGAAGAAAGGATCATGGTGTTTTGAACAAGATGAGAGTTCAAAGGGATCCTATGTTCAAAGATCTAGTAATGATGGATATGGGAATAATCATGGAAGGTAAAATTTGAATAATTTTTCAAATGGCTGCCAAACCATATTTAAAATAATGTATAAAAAGTTCTCAGGCTAATGATGGGGAGTTTAAAATGAAAATTAAAATAGTGAATGATGGAAAATTGATCAACTTCATATATAATAACGAAATTTTGAAACATGGGAAGAGACATTGTGTTCCTGACATAACTGATTTAAAAGGGAATTTTTGTATGATTCACATAGATCCAATTTCATTATACAAAATGGTAGCACTATGATGTATATAGATTTTAAGTAACATTATGGGTGGCACAATATGAAAAGGGAGATTTCTGATTAAATGTAAAGATGTATGGTTTTTCAACAAGTTATGTCTAGAAGAAAACATACTGGAGGAGTCATTGAAACCTCTTCCCATGCCTGAGTGGATATGGGATGATATTACAATGGAGTTTGTCATGAGGAAACCAAAGACTCCTAGAATGAATGATGAAATATGGGTCAATGTTGATCGTCATACCAAGTCATCACATTTCCATTCTTTAAGAGAATATTTACCACTTTAACATTTACAATAATATATATTAATGATGTTGTAAGACTTCATGGAGTACCCCTATTGATTGTTTCTATTTGTGATCCCCATTTTACATCAAGAATAAATAAAATTCATTAGAAGGCCCATGATCCTGAACATTATTTGAGCATCTCTTACCACCATCAAACTGATGGAAAATCCGAACAAACTATTCAATCCTTAGAAGACATGTTTAGATCTTTCTCACATGACTTACAATGTATGTGGGATCAATATTTACCTCTGGTATAACTGTCATATAATAAAAGATCCCATTAAAGTGTTCATATGGTACCATATAATGATTTATATGGAATGATAGGTCATATACCATCTTGTTGGGATGATTTTGGTGAATGAAACCTCATAGGCCCAGAACATGTTGAGGAAAAAATAGAAAAGGTAGAGGTTATTGAAACCTATATCAATGTAACTCAAATTAGGAAAAAGAGCTATGTTAATAACTAAAGGATGGATTTGGAATTTAAGGTAGGAGATTATTTTTTCTTGAAGGTTTCTATATGGAATAAATTTATACAATTTAGTAAGAAGGGTAAATTGAGTCCCAGGTACATTCGACCTTTTGAAAATCAAGAACGAATTGGAGTTATAGCTAATCGTTTGGAAATGCCGCCAAGTCCCTACAATGATCCTGATGTGTTCCACATATCACTATTGAGAAAGTATATAATACACCAAACAAATGCACCTACGAATGAATAAATAGAACCGGAACCCGATCTATCTTATTGCAAAGAGCCTATTAGAATTCTTGATACTAGAGAAAAAGTTTTGAGAAACCAAGACACTGGTCTAGAAAAAGTTCTATTGAGAAATCGTAAGATGGAAGAGGCATAATGGGACCCCAAGGAACTTATGATGAAGAACCAAACGAATCTTTTTATGGAGTAATATTATAGAAATTTCAAGGCTGAAATTATTTTAATATGGGGAGAATGAAAAGCCCCAATGTTTCATGGTACGTTTCCCTTTGAACAATGCAATAGCTTGCGTTTTATGAAACTAGGAGTTTTAGTACACCACGACCAATAAAACAAGACATTATGAATATTAATACCCACAATTTCAAATATTATAAATTTTATTTTTCAAAATGGAATTCATTTTTGGATTCTGAATATAAAAAATATCTTAGGGTGATATTTTGGTATTTTTCTTAAAACATTCAATTTTTGATGAATATTGAAAAACACTACATTATTTTTTTAAACCGAATTTCAATTTAAATAATAAGTTATTTAATTTAAAATTATATTAGGTAAAAATAGATACATAATACCTATATTTATTTAACATAATTAATTGGAGTCATTTTGTAATAATATTAAATATATAAAATTTATTGAACTTTTTTACCGTATTTTACCCACCTTTTAGGCGCATTTGCTAATTTTCATGAATTATAATTTTTCCACTTCATTGAAGTGAATTTAAAAAATCTTAGTGACAATGTTCTTTTTAGTAAGTATAATGTTTTTAAATACGATGAAAATAATTGTTGTTGAATAGTAACTTTTGACTTTTATTTTCCATGATTAAATGTAAATAGTGCAATTAAACGTAAAAATGATAATATAATTACCCTAACACATATTCAAATTACAATTGGATAAGTTTATTTCGACCAAAATCAAACTTAAGAAAAAATATGATCCTTTTTACCCATTTGGATTATATTAGGACATTGATTTTTATTTTATTTTAAGTAGAGTTAAAAGTGTTAAATTAAATGTTTAATAACTGAACCATTTTTATAATAGGGCTATAAAGAAGATAAATTCAACTATAAATGTTAATTAGAAATTAAAATAATATTTCATATGTAATGGGAATTTATTTATACTTTTTATACATTACATAATTAAATTTATTTATAATACAATGATGATACAATAATTACTTTACTAGTGAGAGATTAAAATAATTAATATTATAAATATTAAAATAAATGTAAATTGATACTTTTGATGCATTCCACAAATTTCTAGGTTAATATCTCATGTTAGGGTTTATTCAATTAATTTTTATGGTAGTAATCATGCTTTTTGGACTTTAACAAAAACAAAATTCCAAATAGTGAAAAAATTGACATAAATGAGTTTCTTAAACAAATACTATTTTATTAATTGATATAACATTCCTAAAAATATAAGGTTATACCAATGTAATTAGATAATGTTATATATATTAATAATGTACTACTTGGGGTTATAGTTACTTTTTATAGTAATTTTATAAACCATTAATTATAATAATTCAAGAATACATGGTAAAAGATAAACTTTTTAACTAAGAGTTAAATCTAAAATATATGGTTAATATGGTGACCTAAACCTATATAAAACCTATTGGTTGAGATTTTTTCAACCCACCACCACCATATTCTAGAAATTAATAATTTTTAGCCATTATTAACCGGATATGAGTGTATAATAAAATAATATTTCATGCTTTTCCTTAAGTGACTCTCACCTCTCTTATAAAATGGAACATCCCCTTCTGTCAAAATCACATATCGAAAGAAATTTGGATTATCCAAACCCAGACCAAATATAATCCCAAATTCTATCACATAATTTTAGAGGAATTCCTTTTATCATAAATCCAACCTAAGGAGCCCTTTTGATCAAATTAAAAGGATGAACCCGAAGAAGAGGTAATAATTTCACCACCTCATTCAATGTTATTTTCTTCTTCCACTTCCTCTTTCTTTGTTATTTCCATACAAAAATAATAACTCCATTAGCATATTCATAGTGTGATGTTATTATAAATATTTTACAACCATATTCATTATTCTATCCATCATAGGAATTTCAAATTCACCATACGTGTGTACGTACGACATACCATCTCCATGTCGTTGAGTAGTTTGATATTCAAACACTTCATTTTTTGGATGGTTATAATAATGACTATAAATGAAGTAAATAATAAATATAACATGTTAATTATTAATTATATATGACATACCATCCAATTAAAAATTAATTCAACATCAATATAATGATATTGTCACTCGTGCGTACGTACAGATTACCGTCTCCATGAATACGATGCGATTCAATCCCCATCGTAATCATTCAAGAATAAGTTTCATTTTATGATTAAAAAATAATTTTTAAGAACATAATATCAGTATGGATATGGATCAAATACATCATATCCATAAAAACATTACTTATGTGACAATACATATAATGTAAAATGAATCATTTTACACATGAAATGATGATACTACTGAAATATTATTAAAAATGAAATATTAGAAGATCATATATGATTAAAAATTTATGTATTTGGTTTGTGTGTAATTTATTCACAATTATATAACTATTATACATGTGTTTAACGTACCCTCAACCAAGGAAAAGTACAAGGTAATAGTTAATTCTACAATCACTACATTATCTAAGGTTGTTTATACGGGAGTATCTACTGGGACCTCTTTACCATCCACATCGATCTTTCTTAAAAATCTATTTAAAAACATTTTTATTATTTACTAGATTATGTGTTAATGTCATTTATACCATTTTTTAATTTTATAGAATGTTTTGAAAGGAATATTTTCGTCACTTTCCAAACAAGGTTCTTTATGAACTTTTCGACAAAATTAAGGAAAAAATGTTTTTTTTCTTATACGGTGGGTACAACTATTTTCTACCATCATTACACATTCTATGAATCCATTACAAGATTATAAAAACAATTTCATAATAAATTATTTCTATTATAATGATATGACTTTTAAATTATTTCAAAATATAATTAGATATTTATCTCAAATAGTTCTGATTTCATCTATGCCAATAACCTTTAATAGATTTTACACTTGTTTGACGTTTATTAATAATGATAAAAGATTCCATTTTGTATTGAAGGTTTTTTAAAAGGTTTGAATATGGATGTGTTATTTTTATACCATTCATTATTTATGGATAATGTATTGACATTTTATATGCTAGTATTAATACGAATGATTATGTTATATTTCAGCTATTTCATATGATGAATGCATTGGACTTAGTAAATGATAGGTGCAGCCCGCTATAGCTTCTCGATGCATAGGTAGGTCTCATGAGACAAACTAGTGTCTGGTCATAAGGCCTTGACAATATCTTATTTGTTGTCTTAGCATGAGGCCTTGAGTATGTGGTTATGAGTTCTGGAATTATGGAATTCCCCATTATGAAATTGGATATTGATATTACATTTGATTATTATACTTGAAGAATATCCATTTGAAAAAGTAAATTGAATTATTTTATTATTCATTGAAATATTATATAGATGATTAAATTTAAAAGTACTGTGTCTTAGTTTTATACATTTCCTTAAATTTTTATGCATTTTTATGAATGTTTCCACTATTTTGTTTATCCATAATGAGCATCTGAGATCACCCCTTTATATGTTTTATTATTCCCAGGATGTGAAGAGGTATATTATTAATGACAATAGGGGATAATCTAGGGGATATGAATATTTTAAATGGAGACACAATGTTATTGTTTTTCATTTCATAATTTAATTTCAAACTTATGTATCTCCCTAGTAATTCCAAGGCTACTAAACTGAATTGTACTTCAGGGTTTGATCCCTTGTGATTATTCTAATGTAATTTAATAATTCATCGACTATGGGTAACTAGGGTTGGGGTGTTACATCATATTCTTATTAATTCCATTTCCCTAGATTGTAGGAACAGTAAAAATAAAACTATTTCAGTTACTCTACCATCATATGCTTCTAGAGATTTATATCCCTCTATGTAAAGATGTATTTGAGTCTTTAGTTGTGTTTTTAATAGTAAAAAAACAATCTCCCAAAAGGTTTTTTTCCAACAACATTGGGAATTAAGAATAACAGTGAGCTTGAGGTCGTTAGATGTGTAATTCCGCTTGTGAGGCCTCAAGTAATGAGATCCATATGCAACAACTCGATCATCCTACAGTCAAACAACTCCAATACCAATACCAGATTTATTACAATACACTGTATATGACTTTCCAAGATTCAAAAGAATTAGTGATGGATATGATGTAATTCTTCCATTCATCTCTTAAAAGGATACTTCACAAGACTCTGAATAGTCAAATTTCACACCCTTATTTTTCAACCCTATAAGTAGCACTATAGGGCATGTGAAATCATATAAAATGAATCGTTAATTTCTAATAGAACCTAATAATCTCTTGATATCATATAAATTCTTTGTATTCTCACAAGAAACAATATCACTAATATTTTCTAGATTAATTGAAACACCTAACTCTAAGATGATATGACCTAGGAAGTTGACATTATCAATACGGAAGCTGAATTTACTTATCTTTGCATAGAGGTGGTTCTCTCTCAGCATATTAAGTATTATCTTATGATGGGATACAAGGTCATGTCTGAAACGTGAGGACACTATGATATCATCAATAAAGAAATCCAAATATGAATATGGATTTCAGTGTATTATATGGTTCATATGATCCATGAAGACAAAAAATGCATTTTTAAGACTGAACGACATGACCGGGTACTCATAGAGACCATTCCTACTCTTGAATGTTTTTCTAGGTACATCTGATTTCATGACATGCATGTTTTGGTATCCTAAGCTTAGATATATCTTTAAAAACACATTCTCTACTTAGAGCTTTTGAAGAGGTTTTCTATTCAAGGCAGTTGATACAAGTTCTTAATCCTTAGCTGATTCATCTGATGGTAATCTACACAAAGCCTGAGGGTTCCATCTAACTTCATGTAAAAGAGTGTCTATGAACACCATTGAAATGTACTAGAGAGTATAAACCCTTTCACCTATAAATCCTCTAACTAATTATTGAGGTCCAGAAGTTCCTTATGAGCTATCCTATAAACATGAATGGTCACAAGTTCTAGTTAGGGAATAATCACAATAGTAAAACACACATATCACAAAATAGGGAGACTAGAAAAGTCGTCAGAAAAGAAATATATATGTGGAACCACTGAAGGAGGAGAATTTGGCGGTTATAACCCCTGGTTATCACGTTAATGACTAGAAACCTGTGTTGTAACACTACACACCCTCTACGGCTCTGGTCCTGATCACTTCGCCTGAATATACCATTATCTATTATTTATAGGCATAATGAAATATAGTGATGTAAACATACCCCTCCAACGAGTTTAGTTAACATGGGCTCTGTTGAGAACCAACCAGTCCATCCTGATGATTACTTCAAAGCCTATCATTTTCAGAACATTCGAGTTCCATAAAAAAATGTAACAACCTATCTCAAGGGATAATTGCTTCAGCAATAAATACCCTATGAATGGATACCTAAGGGGGTATATAGAGTTCTAATCACATTATAAAATTCAATCTCAGGGCACGAAATCTCATTGATTTCCACATATATAATTTTTTGATGTAGTACTATAGGAAACAAAATTGGAACTAAAGTGAAGCTAACTGTAATAATACCTAGTATAGTAGATGGTTCGATGCTCTCCTCCCACTGAGTATGCTACATGGAATGTAACTGGGCTATACCATGTCCCTAAGTCAATGCCTGACTGCCCTCTATAGGCCTACTCTGTTGGATCTGAGAATCAGTTTTCTTGTTTCCTCTACCTCGACAGCTACCTCTACCTGATCGACTTGTGGTATTATAGCTTCATGACTATCATGATCCAACTGACTGAGCTCCTAAATAAGAAGTATGTGAAGATCCATTCTCACTAGGAAATAAAGGGAAAGTCATTCATGAATAGTATAGATGAACTAACCTTCCAAAACCTCTGTACTCAATTGGATTCTATGGACACTACATCTTAAATTTCCCCAACACTCTACACTAGTGAATTATAGTTGAATGTACTATGAAAAGGGCCTTACCACTGGTACCTTTGTGAGATTATTTGATGCATAAGTTTCCCCAAAAATGAGATCCAAAGGTATCCATATGTTCTGAGCCAATGTTGATATCACCATAAAAAACATCAAAATTTTCTATGTAATTTGGGGTTGGTTAATGATTTCAAAAATATTTGTTAGCTTGAAAACATTAACTAGCGATCAGATGGAATAACCCATCCCATCCTCAAATCACCTTGATTCCTCCAGACCATCAGCTGCAAGATAAGGATTGAAAAATTGTATCTTAGTGAAATATGATGAATATTAAATAATTAACATGGGCCCATGATGTAGGTACACAAATTCTCGAGTTCTATCTGCCCTTAGAGTCATGTTAAAGAAGTAATCATAGAAGACGGTATGAATTTCAGCCCATAAAATTTCCCAATGGAGTATTCACTATGTTATGACATCACAAATCCTCTTTCATGTTTTTCAAAACATGTAATCATATATCATGATCCTCTACATTGGAGGTGTCTCTATGTGTTCAATGATAGGTAGAATGTCCTCAATTAATGACCCTCTAGCAGGTGGTCTACCATCCCCTGAGAAGGTGGGTGGATGCGTCCAATGAAACACATGAGTGAAACCCATCATACATGGTTTTGGTCTCACTAATCCTTGAATATACAACATGATTTGGAAGAAAAACTCTCAAAACTGGGCATCAACACCCATATAATATATACGAAGAGGAGCCACATATGGATCGATAGGAGGCACAACTAGTGGCTCAATTCCCAAAACATTAGTATCATGATCACCGCCAAATTTAGAGCACATGACTCAAGGATTCCATGGAGGAATAACACTATAATTCAAAACTGAAATTGTAGATGGTATTCAAACAATTCATAATATTTCTATTAATGAACTTGTATTGGTACTAAATATTTACTATATGAAAAAATGCTCCTCTCATCCTACTTCAAAATCTAGAACTTGTTATTGGAAGTTATCCTAACAGGTCATAAGAAGGAAGAAACACCCACTACCGACAACCAAGGAAGGATTAATGCCATGTTTCCATTTTAGGCATGCATATGATGGTTGTTCTCAAGTTAAACATGATTTTACATTTCAAAATTTTCTCACTTCCACATTTTAAACATTTGAATCTACAAAATCCAGTGATATGGAATTTTGAATCCTTTAAGGGACCATACACTTTATGATCCAAATGATGGCCTCATTTGGGTTTCATTCTCATTTAAATTGTTCTTAATCATGTAATTATACCACATTAAAATGGTAGATAAAGTTGTAATTATATTTTATTATCCATAGGTCACCATATAACTTATGAATCAAATAGTGGAACCCCCCACACTCACACCAAAATTTGATTCAATGTCAAGCAATAAATGAAAGAACAATTGTATATATAAAACAATTCACAACGATTAATCATCAATAAAGAATGGTAAAATATAAATTTTTAATGAAATATTATCATTTCCTATCCATATTCTTCTTATCATGATGAATATTACCATAGATAACCCTAATTTCATTGGATCATACAATAAAATCATATTACTATTATTATCAATATCAATAACAGAAAAAAAGTATTCTTCACCAGATGGTGAAATTATATCGACCCAAAAAATAGAATCAATATCAATATCATTAAGGAAACATAGATTTTACCACATATATGGGTTTGTGACACCCATGGATGGATTCTCACAAAGTGAAAAAATTTCCAATCTCTATTCTATTCGATCAAAATAGTATGTCAAGAGTGAAACCCATCTGATACAACTTTGTGACGTCCCGAACGTAGCTGCCACTTAACCCATGTATCGAGCCCAGTAGGCGACATGACCCCTAGCATGACTTCTCATAGGAAAGGGGTTGTTGACAAGCAAAGGGGTGCATATTGAAGTAAAAATCAGAGACTAGATGCCCATTTTATAATAACGCAATGTCTATAATGAATAGTAAAAAAATAAAAAAGGCATATACAAAATATTGTTACAATAAAAAAAATGCATAAATAGATTAAATGGGTGACTAAATAACTTAATAATATTTCAAAATTCTCTTTGTAAGTGTCTAATACATATATGAATCTATGTAATTGTAGTAATGAAGTAAAAAATTATATCATTCAATAGTCATTCCATAAAAATGTGAAAAATGGAACAAATGACTAGAGCCACTACATAGCATCAAAAGAGAAGGATTTATCCCATACTCCTAAGCACCATCGTTGCAAGGAATCAAAAAGAAATATAAGGGTGTTTCACCTCTCCATAACTACGTGAAAATTGTCTTCTCATTTTCTGAATATGTCCTTTGTTGGGTGTAATACAAAAATCTTAATTGGAGACCAAAAATAGTTCATATCTGTAATATGAGTCATCACTTGTACGAAAATAGTGTGTAGATAATTACTGGAGAGTAAACCAATTATGACTAAATAAATGAACTCATAATTAGGTTAATAAAGGAAACCGAGCATGTCTTTCTATTATAACAAAAATCTTGTATGTCTGATCATGTCTCCATATATATATATATATATATATTATAACTGGCATTGGGTAAGAATTCCTCACTTACATACATGAATATATATACATAGCATTAGACTGGCAGGGGGTAATAATAGTTCCCAACCATACATTTATATCTATGTTTTCATGTGGTAAAAATTCTTCCCACCAATAAACTTATAACATAACTATAATGAGGAAGGAATAACTCCCACCTATATATATATCATTACTAGCATGGGGTAAGAATGCCTCCAACCAATACATTGATTTCATTACAGGCATGGGGTAATAATACCCCAACCCATACATATATATCATTTATGTCCTGGGGTAACAATTACTCACACCTATTCTTATATAATATATTTTTCACATGATATCATCTATCTGAAACCATTCTAGGAATCCCACATAGCATTTATCATTTTACAAAAAACAAACAATTTCATATAATGGTTTTATAATTAGTCATGACATGGGAAAGGTCATGCCATCCCTTGAAACAATTCCATTAAAAATAATTAATTTAAATTCTTAAAAGAATCTTACCCTAACCCACCCAAACAAGCCAAATATCCAATATTCCTAAAATGGAAATTCATCTTAAGGCAAGGTGTCATGGCCAATGGGACAAGGTCAATTAATCACATTCAATTTTGGACAATTCCAATTCAAAAGGGTAAATGAAGCACTGATTCACCTAGAAATACATCAATTACACATGGGACAATGGTCAAATTAACATAAAATCATGTTGGGATTTATGATCAAGATTTGGTCATCTTGCAAAATTGGACTAAAAGTGAATTTTCGGCACACCCATTGGGTGTCCTCCAAATAGAATATGCGATGTATAAACCCCTATTCATTTTTTAATTATCCTATGTAAACATAATATTTTCAATGAGAAATGAATTAATCAAAAAAAAGGATATCATCAAAGGTCAGCTCAGGACATGAACAAATAAATAGGAAATAACCAAAACCCAAATGGAAAACTATAGGACCACTTACCTTTGGGCCATAGAAAAGTCCCAATTGATATCGACCTAACATTCAAAGTAGAATGGAATATATATGAGTTTTAGTCCAACATCCTAACAATAGGGAATATAACCTAAATCAAAGTAGTGAAATGGTTATAAATAAGGAGATTGTCACAATTGGAGTGACTAGGGATCATTACCGCATGGGATTCAATGCCTCAGACAGATCAAGGATCAGACACGAGATGAAACCTCAATATCAATGCTTCTCCTTAAGGGGTTGGGAGATCAAAGTAGAGGTACCCATGAGTTTTTTTCACTAGAAATTATGTGAGAAGATAAAAAACATAAATTTAAGTGGGATAAAATGTTATATTCGACCCAATTCCCACTGCGTGCAGTTTCTTGAAAATAGTATACAAATTTTATGAACACTATGTGTCAAGGATCATTATGATATCTTCATCAATCCATATTTTCATGCTCCACATCCATATGGTGGTAGAAAAACCATGCGAACTTTTAGGGGCCCCTGTCTACAACCACACAATTTACAAAAATCATGTGCATTAGGTCGAACGGTTTCCAACAAAGATGTGGCCCAACATATTGACCAGTTATTTAGAGATCTGGGATATGACTCATCCCTGGACAGTCCTCATTCCTTCCCTAGGCTAAAGGATGCATTTAACATGATTAAAAGAATGATTAAAAATGAAAAATATACCACCCTCACCTTGGTCAAAATTCAGTTCATTACATATTTGATGGTTTATTAACATAGAATATTAGGTTTCCTTTTATAAACATTATTAATATAATTTTTCTAATATTCCCAAAAAATCCGTAATCGGTAAAATAAAATTAATCATTGAATAAATTTTTTATTATGGATTTAAATATAACTTATTCCTTTACAAAATCTAACAACATTATATTACTATTATTATAATATAATTAATGAACATATAAACCCTAAAACCTTTCAATACCATTAAAATTATGCCTAAAAAATGTAATGTAATGATTCTCTATATAACATTTCCACTAAAAATATACTTTTCATAAATTTCTCTATAATGTCCTTAATCCTGGTAAATGGACACAACATAAATCCCAAAACATTTTTTTACGAAATTGAATATATGAAAATTATTAAACTAATAATCCAACAATGGAATCCATAAAAATTATGTTAATCCTTTCTTATATTATTTTAAATATTCCAACAATACATGGACATTTATTTATTCTTTTAAAATTATTAAATTTGTATGAATACTTGTACTATTTAATTATTGAATCTGAATATAGAAATACATCACCCATTTTATCTCAACACATGTCCTTCCTAGAAATAGTGGTTAACCAATATAATATTCCTTTGAATTTGATAATTTCAAGGTTCTCCACATGTATGATAATGCACTAAAAATGGTTTAATATAATGAGGATTAATTCTATTCATTATACTCTTCATTTATCCTAAAAAAATTATTTCATTAGGCCCTTAAATTTCAATCATAAGTAATTTTCCCACTCCATTGAAAGATATTACATGGTTTATCCAACCTAATTCATTACGTGATGGATATTTTGAATTATTTTTTCCACATTCTCTATCTATCTAGATTTTGGAGTACTCTATTATTCACATATTTAGTGGGTCTAGTAGTTTTTTAATGTATATTTTGTCAATAATATTTCATGAATGTATATTACGAATAATTATGATATATTTAACGCTGATCTTCATGACATTATATTTCTCATACTCACCACATTTTCGTTGATGCTTAATTCTAACACAATTCTATCGGGTTCCATCCTTTGAAAAAAACTAAAATTATATTTTTAGAAAAAATAATTATAATGGAGAAAATATATAATAAATTATATGGAGATTAAATTATTACACATTAATTTAATTCTAAGTCACTATAAGTTTGACCATTATCATTAACTGTCATAAATCATTCAAATTTGGTTGTAAAGAAAATTTAAACTATCCAAAGCATATACCCATGGGAAATAAATCTTGGTGTGTAGTAAGGCTCATTATAATACACTAGATGATGTTCGATTCAATCCCTATAAATATTTTCTAGAGTTATTACCCCACAGTATCTCAATTCGTGAAGCATTTCCAATTTTAATTCCTATTCCATGATGTTTTATTGGAAAAAAACAACATAATAACTACCATATCAAAACAGTAAGATGATTTTCTAAACATATCCTAAAAAACAAGTCTTAGGGTTATGTTATATATTATATCTTTTTATGAATCTATTTACCATCATTTATACAACAATTTGACTGGTAATGACAATAGAACCCTCAACCCCAATGACTTGATGTCAGGGTCTTCTATATTACATTACAATAAGATATAATAAATCACATCCTGACTAACTAAATAGATTAGTAGTCTTGGAAAGTTAGATAAATAAATTATTCTTTTATTATATTTTAATATAAAATATAGAAAACATTATTTATCTAGTGTAACATTATTATATATTTAATTCCATTGAGTATCAAATATTATAAACATAATTTTCTCCTGGGAATGGTAACCAAATAACAGTGATCTCAAATGCCTAGTAAGTTTTTGGTTCCACTAACACTATCACGAATAATTGATGTGTAAGTATTAGGGAATGGATAATATGGAATTGTATAAATCTAAAAACACATGAAATATATTTAAATGAATACAATAAACAATATATTGATAAATAAGGGAAGCCTTTTTCGATTAATCAATAAACTGAATATCATAATTGGATATGGAATAATAAATATATATAACTAAATAAATAAAATACATTAATATTTAATCAATAAAATGATGGTTGTATTCATCATGGTAGAATATCATTGTGAAAATATAATGGATATTATTATCTAAATTCTAAATGAATTGAATTCCTAATAATTTAACCTTTTGATTCTTAGGAACATGATATCTATACCATAAATACCTTTCATAATATGAATTAAAAAATAATCAATAAAACCTACAAAAACTATGTCTAAGAAACTTATTCATCCCATTAGATTATTGATTCATCAAGGGGATATATATATATACATTCCATGACCCAATTCATGTATTTTGAAATATTATCACATTTCCAGATTAATGAATTGTGTTTATAAACAATGTTCCTTATCATAATGCATATTTATTGAGAAACAATTTATCAAATTTTGAATAGCTAAAAAAATGTTTTTTAATGTATAACACCTTACGTTGATATGATATAATATTAAATCGATTAACATATCCAAGATAAGTAATATTTACATTTTGGGGAAATTTAATGTCTATTGGAAAATGAATAATTCAAGGCAATGTAAATGAATAAAATAATGTATCAAGGAAGTAACTGTGATTACCTTATTAAAAACAATCCTAAACCAACCAAACAAAGAATAAAGATTGCATAAATACATTGTATAAAAACTGGTATAAAAATAAAGGTTAGTTTTCATTTATGATAAACTAATAATTAAAAACATCCTTGAGTAAAATAACATTTTCATTTCAAAAATATATTTTAAAAATAATAAAACATTTTGAAATTAACTTTGATTGAAATTTCCTTCTAAAAATAACAATTATAGGATTTTTTTAGAAAGATCATTGTAATCATCAAATGTTTGTTTTAGAAATGTAAAAATGGTTAAATATATATATATTCCATAATAGTTAAAAGAACATACCATTTTTATAGAAAAATGTTTAGAAAATTACCATTTTCTGAATACGATATGAAGATTGCATTCACATTTTTTGTAAAATTTAAGGGTTCATAGTTTTTAAAACATCATAGGTATTCCATTTTTTTAGAAAAAAAATTGGAATAATTACTTTATTAATTCATTTTTAAATGTTTGAAAACATTTGTAATATAATTTTGAAAACCATTATTTATGATAAAGACACATTTCTGATTAAATGGAGAAATATTGTTAGATTTTCTTAATGCATTATCAAAATTAATTAATTTAAAAAAACAGTGAAAATTGATACTATAACTTGAAATTTTAGTCAATAACCATTTATGAGTAAAATTAAATGGTTTATTTAGATAATGGTCAAATAATTTCCATAAAAAAATGTAAAAAAATAATCAAATTTAGAATGAAATTGTGAAAAAACACTTAAAATGATCCTAACTTTGAACTGAGAGTAAATTTATGAATATATTCTATTTATCAACTTAATATCCACATAAAAAAGTGGAAATACAGAATATGATATTAAATTTTTTTTATAAACATATTATTATAATATCAATTATGTTGAAGATGTAAAATAACCTAATGAGAATAAATAGAGTTATGAATTTCATTACCGCTTGGTAACTCTTAAGTCAAATTATAATGGAAGAAAAAACTAAAATTGAATCATAAGATTCCATGATTCCAAAATCAATAAATAGATTACATTTCAAACTGCCAGTATAGATGCCAAATGGAATAAATTTCTGGCATAACAATACAATATTCCTCATTAAAGGGAAGTTGAGAGGAAGTCCCAGATGTTATCTTCCCATTTCGTTGAAGTTGAACTGACCTACTATATACATGTTATAATAATGTTATTAACTTATTAAATTAAAATATTAATTTTAAAATGAAATATTTATTATCAATTTAGATTATCTTGTTACACATTAATTAAAAATATTTCATTATTTTCATTATTTTGGGTGTTAATTTCAGTGATTTATCAAGCATGTCTCGTAATCAAATATATAGTTCATGGCCATATTATATTGTTTTTATCCACAAAATAATAACATTTGAATAGTTATCAGATATTTTTAAATTATTTATACTTTTAAAACCAATAATTTTTCATGGTCATGAATGATGAAGTACGTTATTGTCATGGATAGGTTAGGTCGTGTGTAAGGATGATTAATGATTTATTTTTTCAATGATATTTATGGAATAAATATACATAATATTTCATTTTCATATAATATTAAAAATATAAATAATATCATATGATATAGTTAAATATATCAGCCATGTGGTATTGTTGTGAAGTGAGCTTTTCATCACATCATGATGTTAGTAGTCCACACATTCATTAACAATGTTATCATCTTTACACGAGTAAAAATGAATGAATGAAAATGATAAATATAATATATCCATAATGAAAAATAAATCATGAGTATTATAAATATTTCATTTATATCACATATAATAATTAACTACATCAATATCACATTCTATGTGAAGTGACTGGGATTGATTATTCACGTCATTAGGAGAGTCGGTAGTCTACTGTATCCTCAAGCGATATCATTGTTTCTCATATGGAATTTGAGGGAAAAATAAATATTTGATATAGTTACTAAAAATGGGAAAATAATATATAAATATACCATAAATATATATATATATATATATTATATCTATCATCATACCAAACCATGATATGTGGAAATGGAAGAACAAATGACTACATTTAGTGAGGCGGTAGTCCACCATAAAGATGAATGATAATTTTGAAACCCATTTTATAGAAGGGGAGATAGTTTTATCATATATACCAATAAAAAACATCTCATTATATATTATATTACTATTAAATTATATCATATTTTTTAAAAATATATGGATATGTTGAAAGAAATAAGATGAAGACACTCTTTGAAGAACATAATCATTTCATCGACTATCTATATTTGGGTTACACTATACACTTTAATGGATGGATATATACAGAAACAACATTTCGGATTATTCAGGGAAGTTTTTATGTTATTTTTGTTGGTATTTTTCCCCAAAATGAATGAGAAAGTGTTAATAATTGAGTATCATGTGTGACCATTTATAATTTTGGAAGCGGACACAATTGGTATTTATGAAATTAATTGAGATATCAAAACTTTTCCAATTTAAAAATGGTAAAAAAAATATTCATTTTATAGTATTAAATGTGTAATGGTCTATATTTGTACATAAAATGGTATTTTATATAGTTTTATAGGTTATTTTTACCCTTATCATTTTAGTTTAACAAATAAATAATCCAATTTCAACATAAATAAATATAATTTAAATTGGGTTCATTATTCATTCTGGTCAAAAGATATGTTGAACATATTAAAAAATATAAATTATTATTATAAAGAATATTGAATCCATTTTGAAAATTTAAATTAATACATGTGGAAAATTTTAGTTTAAAAACAAATACTGTATAAGTGTTGGGAAAAAATGTTTTCAAAGAGAAAATATCTTAAAGAATAGTAATTTTAATATCAAAACTAATTATTAAAATGATTCAAATGAAAAAATATTGATTATTTGATATAAAATTTAACAAAATGTACTTGAAAAATAATTCAAAATATAATTCTACATAATAAGTTATTTTTAAAAAATAAGTTTTCAATTAAAATTTAGTATTTTCACTATTTATAAATAAAAAGAAAATTCTCAGAAAAAATACAAAACGTTCAACCTAATATTATTTTGGTATCCCAATATCAAACAAAAAAATTCATATTTTTTTTAATGTTGTGAAAATTGATATTAAATTATTGGCGCAAATCTCAACTAAACAATCACTTAGAAAATTAATATTATTCAGAAAACATCACTTTTTATTTTATTTATAATCATAATATATCTATTAAAAAAGCATAAAATATATAGTTTAATTAGTTATTTTATCATATTCATACGTACCATTAAAAATACTAATTGATGAGTAATATATTAAATAAAAATATTAATAGTATATTTCTTTTTTGGAAAACAAACTATTTCATGTAACACAAGAATGTTGGTAATCTTATTGATGCATGAATCATAAGATCTTTATGAAATTAAATTTATTCAAAAATAAATATATTGTAATGTTTTGTGCTTTTATATTATTTTATATTATTTTTTATTGTTTCATATGCTATCAAATATAATTTTATTATATTAGAAATTTTTGGTGAGAAATTATAATAACACAAAAATATCATGATACTTCATTTGATAAATAACTGATATAAAAAATTAGTAAGATATTATATAAAACATTCTACACAAAATATAAGGATTAAATATTACATATTCTACTGAGTGTAATTTAATCTTCAACTATGATAAACATTAGCCACTCAAAAAGTCATGTACCCGAAAATGAATATTCCCCAATCATATAAACTCCAAAATATGCTATTTATTTCCATTAATATTGTGCATCCCCATAAATCCACTTCAAATCATATATTATTGTAAAATGCTACTCATGACATATTCCTGAAACAAAGTACAATAATATTGTGTTTAATAAAATCATATGTGGATACAAAAATAACGAAATTCATCCCAAATAATAGAAAACAATTCATCACCAAATCTCATTTTAATCCCATGTTTATCCACTTGATAAAAATATTTTTCTAAAGTTCAATTAACCAATATTAGTATAATTATTTTAAAAAACATTTCCATAATATCTATGAAATCACATTAACTATTGGAATGCATTGCACACTATTCTCCCTTTAGATGTGGGTTAAAGCACCACAGCCTTGTAGGATGTGATGGGTTTTCACCCAACCGATTGATTTTCCATTTAATTAAATTATTATATAATTCCTTTATCATTTCCTTATATTTGGTCAACAAAATAAAAAAATTTACATCATTATAATGAAATAATCTTTCATGTAAACAATAAGGGTGATATATACCTCAACATAATAAAATGTCTTCCAAAAATATCATTAGGTGCCTTAAAATCACCTCAAATATAACCTAAAATGGGTTTCTAATATATTTAACATATGATAAAAATTATATCGAATAACCAATGATGGTATCCATACATCAAATGTTAACATCAAATGAAAAAAATTCATCTAAAGAATATCATTATCCTTAGATGTTGTATGATTCTTAATGGAATATAATCATTAACATAAATCATAATCCAATCATATCATGAATCCAAACATATATAAAAATAGATATATTAAGATAATTGAAAGGAATAACATATATACATCCATTTTTTAGGATTTAATATGTAGATTAGAGAATTGAATCAGATAATTCCATTATTGTGCACATATAATACATTGAAATATAAATGGTACCTTGTGATGAAATTAATATCCCTCCATTGAGAATTTAAAATTACTGAAAAATTAATTACACTATTCCCTTATTTTCCACATATATGCAATCTTATGATTTCATTAAGATATTTCCTTTAGTTCTCTATCCCACAAACATGACATGTCGAAGGATTAATCTTCTTCCCCCCATGTAATTCATGTAACTCCATTTTTTTCTTTTTAACTGTGTTTGGAATTTTACTGATTTTTATGTTTTAATGAAATTTAAAGAATAGATTATTATAAATGATCACATATTTTTTCCTTATATATAGAAGTTCTATTGGTTAATCTAATAGAAAACTATTCTAGTTTCTTATACATTCAGTGATAATTAAATTCCACCAGGTTCTTGTAAAACCCCTAGTGAATAAAGAATTTGAAAATTTTAATTTATTAATATTTTTGAAATAAATATTTATTTTACTTTCAAGGGGATTCTGTGTCTGATAGCATACTCAACATGAAAAAATTGGTTTCTTTGAAATCGTATGTTGCACACAATTTTGATTTATACCAAAAAAATAATGTAATAATATTATTATTTTATATGGTAGGTAACTCCTTTCCATTGTATTGGATGAAATCAACATAAATAACCATATTATGATTAAATGGGGTTTTTAAATGTTTTTATATTTATCCACTATAATTTTGAGGCTTAAAATAAGAATGAATCCAATTTTATGCATACCGCCTTTTGATGGAGAACCCCTTTTAAATCTAGTTTTTCAATTCTATATGATAAATTTGGAAAGATAAACTTCTTCTTTAGATGTGGGATATCAAAATTCAATATGGTTAATTTTTTTGCTATTTTTCTAATAAAGTTCATTTTTAATGAATAGTGACAAATATAGTTTTTTATGTCAAAATTTTCTTTTCATTTTATTTATTTATATAGATAAGGTATGTTTTTAAATAGTTTTATTGTGTAATTGGATTATATTTTTACTCTTTAAAATAATTTTTTATATTGGATGTAATTTCACATTGAAATTGGTCATAAACCCATGTCAATCTTTTTATAGTTTTTACTTCTTAAAAACACGCTTTCTAGTTTTGATAACATAAATTAAATTTAATTTGATTAATGAAACATATATGTTTTTAATTTAGTAAAATAGAAATTGTTTTTGAATTTTTAATATCAGAATTATCTTTTGGTGATATTTTGGTATTTTTTTGAATACTTTCAATTTTTGATGAATACTAAAAAAACTACATTGTAGTTAAAAGCCAAATTTTTCATTTAAATGAAATTTTACCGCTTCTGTGAATTGAAATTAAAAAATATTATATACATGGTTGTCATTAGTATGTAAAATTTACTTCATTAAGAATTAAATAATTTTTGGTGAATTGTTACTTTTGATTTTTATAATCCACTGTTAAAGGTAAATATTGTAATTTAAGGTAAAAAAATATTATAATAATATAAAATTAACTTACCACTTGTTTTAAACTTATTGGATGAGTCATTTCTGACCGATACAATCCTTGGGTAGAACGTTGGGCCTTTGGATGCAACTTGGGTATGGTAATCATATTAATAACATTTATTTAAAGTAAAAATAAACATATCATAAACATGTATTGTTTTTCTAAAACAATTTTAATGTGTGGTTATATAACTGCTATATTTGACTATAAATAGTTATTAGAAATCTAAAATTATTTCCTACATCATGGTATTATATTTATAATTTTTGGACATCAAATAAATAAATTTATTTATGACACAATGATGATGTAATGATTCAATCATTAATGAATGTTTTATATAAACGAGATTATAAATAATAAAATAAATTTATTTTGAAACTTTATATGCCATAAATGAATTTTATGGATTATTATGACAATTTATCTTTGAATTTATTAATTTGTTTTGAATTGATCATGTTTTTATGGATTTTTAAAATGTCATGATATGAATAGTATAAAAATAGACATAAATGAGTTTTTTAATAAATTAATATTTTATTAAATTATAAAAGTGTCATAAAATATTAATATTAAAAAAAATTACTTATATGATGCTAAAAATTTCATTAATTATATATTTTGGGTTTCATTTAATTTTATTGTAAATAAATTAACCATAGAGTATGAATATACAAGAATACATTGTAAAAGTTATATAAGTTAACTATGGGTTAAATAAACAAGATAATGATTAAAAAATATCCAAAACCTATCCAATTATTATTAGATGATTTTATTTATATTTATATTAATATTAAATTCCAATTTATTGTGTTTTTAACCATTTAAAATTGAAGATTATTTTATAATAAAATAATACATTCAAACATTCCAAAAGAGCCCCACCTCACTCCTATAAAAGAACACCACCTCTAACCCATTACTCAAACCTCTAAATACCTTTGTATTGCCTAAAATCTTCCCAAATAAGCTCCCATAATCCCTTTATTCCACCTGGAATCCATTCACTATGGTGATGGAAATTCAAGAGAGCCATTTGGCTCAAATCAAAAGAAGTTACTTGATTTGAGGTAATGACTTCTCTCATGTTTGTTTCCATTATTTTTACATATCCACCCCCTATCCTATTCTTATTCATCATTTATATATAAAAAACTATATATTCTATATTCTAGGTTTTTATTATTATAATTATACCAACTACACTTACATAAACCTCCATATAATGGATAAGAACATAATGTTTATGTGTACGGTGAACAGCTGCCTCACGAAAATATGATTGTTCGATTTTCCCCTACCACCTCTCATAGTGGAAATTTTGATGGAAATATAATTATATATGATATATATGATATTTATTTTATATTTATGATTCTTTAATTCTTATTTATAACATACCTTTTTTCTTTTCATGTTTTAAATATACGATAATTTCATTCGAGGAAGTGGAGACTAATGTCCCCTCTAAGTGATATGACTCATTCATACTATACAAGGAACATATAATGGATGGTGTTAATGAACATATGTAACATATATATAATATAATATTATACCATAATTATAATATACCTATGTATCATTTGGGTTTCATTCTTTTAAAAATAAATAAACGAAATGAAAGTATCATTCATGCGTACATACTGCTTACCATCTCCATGAACGATGCATTTCATTTTTATATATACAAATGATATGAATTATTCTAAAAACACACACACACACACACACACACATATATATATGATCTATATGATATCTAAATCCCGAATATCACTCTTTTGATATTGAAATTTTCAGCACATGGACAATTTGTGGTTATAACAAGGTCATTTTTTACTCAAATTACGAACATCGACAAAATGTCTTATATGAACTCAAATAATTAACTAACTATTATATTAAGGTAACAATTTATATAAAAGGAATAATAAAATTGAAAAATGTTATGAAGAAATTTTAAATTAACTTATGAATATTATCCAGGAAATTAATGAATGAACGAGTCAAGTCAAACACGAGGTAAGGGAACCGTTCACCGTACTCTTTTAGTCAAAGACTTCATTTATGTCATGTATTTTAATTTACATTTTCATATGTTGAGATATGTTATTATATATCCTAATTAATATACATTTTTATTCCAAGTTATTATAGGCCCTTTTCTCTCCCATCAACTCATTTTATGAATCATAATGTGAAGCTGTTAGGCTACCAAATTATCCTAAAGGACGTCATATCAAACTTCGTTTAGTGAAGCATATCTTGATACTGTACCCATTTATTATCTTATATGGTTTATATCTTACCCTTTGACATATTATATCATTAATCACCTTATTTTCATTATATTATAGGTTTCTTTTAATGTTATTTTTTAATTATTATTATTCAAGTATTTTCTCTAGTTGTAAGGGAAATCTTTAACCCAATTTCCATTCATTTGGATGATCTTATACTTCATGTTTATGTCGTTCTATGATTATGTGAGAAAATAATTTTGATATCTTATATTGTATTTATAATTTCTGTATGTATACATACTTTGAATACACATAATTAATCTATTTTATTTACAAAATGATATTTCTAAGGGAGTTTGTATCAATCAATTTTCATTAAGGAATACACTGACTTATACATGACTTTCCATTATATGGTGTATAAAATAAATTGACAATTAATTTAATTCAAAGGGGATATTTTCTATATGATTTATTTTACTAAATGGAAAAAAGAATGTTTCATTTTAACATTTGTGGTGACAATGATATTTTTGCTGCCGTGAGAATTATTTGATATTTGGATTCCTAGACAAGCAATAATGTTTTTAAATGTAAAATAAATTCCATATACTCTTTTAACATATTTTTTTTATAGAATTTTTTTTGATAATGGATTGATTATGTTAATATATTAAAATCTTATTGCAATATGGAAATGTTATCTTTCAATTATGATTGCTTTACGTGTTATGATTATTTTATGATTCTTGTGAATTGTTTAGGTATACTAGTGAATCCATGATAAAACTAGGCTGGGTGATCCTGAGATAGCTCTCCAATTCATTGGGTAACATGAAGGAGGTAAAAATTAGTATTAATAATTAAGGATTTAGGGAATATATTGTGATGGGTATTCCAAACGTGACTCCCTATGTAGCTGTGAAAGCTACAATGTATGTATGATATGGATGCCACATGTTACCTTTATGATTTATGATTTTTATGTGGTGTTCATAAATATTACGATTTATTGAGGTATGTAAAGATAATATGATCGGTGATTGAAAAGTATGATCTCTTAGATTTGACTGTATTCATTGACTAATGTTATCTTTCCTCCTTTATATATCCCATAATGAGATTTTTATGCTTATCCCATGTTTTTGAAATGATCTCTACATGACTTAATGATGAATATTGTCAAAGATGGGATCACAGAAAATTCATGAAGTCAAAAACATGGAAGTATTCATGTTTCATTTTTTATGTATTATTATTTTATAAAAAAATGGATACTGAGTAGAAGTGTCTATATGTAATATTCAAGTTGTTATGTATATGTTATGACATAATTATCAAAATCTATAAACCCAAAAATACACTCAATGTGAATTATTAACTTAATTCAAGATTATGTAATGTTTAAGGCTGGGGCCTTATTGTGTGTATCCAATGTCGATTTAGATAACTGTTGAGGTTAGAGTGTTATTTAAGAATAATTTACATAACCAAAATGATAATCATATGAGAAAGATTCATAATAGTATAGATAAAATAAATGAGTTTGAGATAACAGTAATAAGTATATCATATTGTTTACCCTCCTGATTATGATATTATATGATGATTTTACTGATATAATCACACCGACCTCTTTGGTTTTAGTGAATGGATCGATCTAGATGACACCAATGATACAATGGATGTGAAGGATACTAAGGTGGTTTTCTGAATTAGAAGCTGAATGGAATA